>JAUDJH010000037.1:1258453-2516907 GCA_036320925.1 Automeris io | reverse complement strand
GAGCTTTCTTATATTTAGGTTTAAGCTTATGTAGTGCTCTCAGTAAGTCTTTATGCGTGTTTAGACTTCGCGGCATTATGTGTAAATGACAGGAATTTGTTGATTCTTGCTATATTTAAAGCCTTTGGTGGGGACATAAACAACGCAATGTACATCTGGAGGAAATATTTTTGTTTTAATTCGACACATTTCATCAGTGTTTTGTTTAAGATCTATCATTAAATACCCATGTGCTTCCATAGTTGCATTACGATAGGCATCTTCAAGAAATTTTGGATTTTCTGGAGATACTTGGCGTGCTAAGTATCGTATTTGAGTTTTATCTCGGGGATTTTTAAAATAAACAATATAATTTGAATTTAAAGAAATGTCTCTTTGTCCTTTACCTTGGTGAAATAAATTTTGTGTGATATAAAATACACTTAAGTTTCTATGGTGGCTTCCTTTGGTAAAAATATCAACAATGCGACCATCAGACTCTCTCATAAGATCATCAATTATTACAAGGTTTGCATTCTTCCCATCAAACATATTAAGATCTGGTATACCTTGATGATAATTTACATTTGGCAAGTTATATAAAGGTTGCATTTCATCAAAGCACCAAGTAATTTGTGTAAACTCCCTACTACATATGTCATTAATATATTTAATGAAGTTTGTAACAAAATTTGATTTTCCACAGCCACTTGGACCTGCAACTATTGCAGTAAATGGATGAATAAAGTGAAACATCACGTTGCACGTGTGTAAATGCTTGAGAGTTATAGAGAGAAATAAAACATTTCGTTCAATTGTTGGTTTATATATTCACTAACTACATGCATATTAAAAAATAAACATAAGAAAAAGTATTTACAAATATTAACTATTTATTGACAATAATAACTGAATAAAAGATACATCTTAAGACTAGTATACAAATACAGCAGTGTACAGCAACATATTTACAAATATTATATTCATAAACTAATCGAAATACATACATATTTTAGTTAACATTAAGGTACTTAATTAGAACATTGAATAGAAATATATATTAACAAAGAAATATTTACATACAGATTTTTCTATAATCTATTTTAATTTGTAATGACCCCACGCCAGTGTATCCATATTATTGGGTAGAATATAACGCTTTGTATCGTTATAAGACAAAGATCTTTTGTTTATTTGCTGGGTGAAAATTGTGTGTTTAATTGATTTGAATCTGTACATGTTGCAAAATTGGATATTTTTAGTGAAGAGACAAGTCTTATAATTTTCCATGGTCATTTTTTTTGTAACACATTTATTAACACCCTTTGCTTTTGCTGTCAATTTATTTTCGACGTCAAATGCATACATTTTAGATCTTAGACCTACAAACTCTTTTAAAATTTTTCCATTATTTTCATCTTTGAAAAATCCTAGTTTCTTTTTATTGATTTTTGGATAACCATATGTATTATCTGATGGATAATCGGATGTATCAAATCGATAAACGAGGTCGGTTTTAATATCATTGTAAAAGTTGTCTGTAAAAATCTGATATATTAAACTATCTGTGTCAGTATACAATAATTTTAATTTATTATCAAACTTCCTCATCATGTAGTTGTAGTGAAAGTCATACATAAGAGTTTTTGAAATATCCAATATACAAAATCCTAAATAAATGGGTTTATTATGAACCAACTTTGTTTTTCGCAATTGTACTGCAACTAAGTTTTCTGCAAAAATCGATAAACTGTGAAATTCCGGTTTTGCAATCAAATCTTGTACACCTAGAGTTTTACCGTTATTTTCCCAATGCGTTAACAATTTCACATTAACCCTTTTTTCAATGTTTTCCATAGTTTTCCCAAACACGGAATTATTCATTAATTTATAAAAATCCTTTTCAAAATCCGAGACTGCCTCTATTCTACGTTTTGTATTTAAATCAATGTATTTTTGCAGCCATGAGCTCTGTCTAAATTTTAGTATTCTATGAACTTTTGTTATTTTCATTCCCATATTCAGACACTGTTTAAGATTTCTATAATGAATTTTATATCTGATCTTATTATAAAGATTTGGTATTAATTTGGTTTCTTTAGAATCACTACTTATACATATTTTCTCAGGGCAAAGTGGAAAATCAGAGTGTAAATCGTGAAGTTCAACTGGGTACTCTAAATCTACTTCTAAAATAAAACCGAATTCAGACGTGTCGGGTATATCAAAACTTGTATTTGGACTGACCCATTCAAATCCTCCTTCAGGTAAATATTGAGACATAGCCCAACCGTAAAGGTTATTTGCATCGAAATAAGCAAGATATGATGTAGGTTTATTTTCATCATAATTATCTAAAAATTTATTATTAGCTTTAGCATAACGATTGCTGCATTGTGATACTCCCCCTCTAATACCTGCCTTGATGAAAGCAATTTTATCAAAGTCTGTTAATAATTCTAACTCTATTTTTGTATATTTTAACATAGCATCCCAGCTCAAGCCCGGTGCTGTATAATAATGAGCAGGATCTAATCCATAAGTTGTTATACAAATATTTCTAAAGTTTTCGAATACATCAGTTAACAATATAACATCTGTTTTCAGATATAAGTTAGAGTAATCCAGCATATTTTGACAACCAAAATGTTGCCAAACATTCTGTGCATGATTATAATCATCATTAGATACATTTGAATCAGTTAATGAACTGTAAAATTGATTTTTAGTGGGAATAGATGTTAATTTTAAACAGTCGTATGATGTCATAAATTCATAAGGATAAATACCTTTTCTCCTAACATACCTGAAATCTTCATTTCTTGGAAAACTATTTTTTAAAGTAATAAATTGTTCATCGTTGAGATTTTTAGCTAATTGCTCAAGACTACATGGTAAAAATTTTAGAGAATCAAGAAATCTTAAATTCAAAATTTGGCTATTTATTATTAATGTTTTAGAAAAAGATATGTATCTTTCTTTGTTTTGGGGAATGACATCCACATCACCCTCTACAAAGTTTAATGCATGAACAATGAAATGTGCATCATAGTGGCTGAGATTATGTAGGAATACTGGAACATGACGTGGTATCCTAAATTTGCTTATACAAACATCGTGTGCAACACCTCTAAAATTACCTGTATACCAATCAAAATATGAAATCTTTTTATCATCAGAAAATTCTATTTCACATATACAACAGAGTTTAGAATTCGCAATTTCCTTTTCATTTTCTGCAGTCAATGGTTTGGGGCATTTTTGAAAACTATTTTTCTTACTTATTATTTTTAAATCATCATATAAACGATTCATAAATATCTGTACACAATCTGGACCGCTATACGTTACATATTTTGACAAACTATTATCATATGAACATTTAATATAATATCCAAAACTATAAACTTCATGTTTGTGAACATTTTTAGTATACGGTTTATTTGGATCGTTAGAACACGTTTTTATTGGATTTAAAAAGGCTTCAAAATCTGCATATATAACGAAGGGTATCTTTAACTTTTTATGAAAATTTTCAAATTTTAATTGACTATTTGACACTAGTTGTCCAAACCAATTTTTATATCTTTTATCTATATTTGGTAGTTCTACAGTAATATGTGAACAATCATATTGTTGATGGTTATTCAACCTTTCCTTTGTGGGGAAATGCAATAAACATCCATCGCATATATAAACCGCATGATTTTGATTTGAAATTTGTTTACTGACCAATCTTGATAAGTTTTTAATATAACAATAGTGGTAAGTCCTTTCTCTATTTATGAGTAATAAATTAATGTGACTATTTCTACGACATTTTGTTAAATATAGTGGACCCACTACACTATGCCTTTTCATTTCTTTATTAAATTCTAAACCGAATACACTGATACTAATATTATTTAATTTTTCAACTTTTGATATATCATTTAATTTAACGGGAAAAGATACACCATTAAATTTTAGTTTATTTACATGCATGCTATAGGACGATACTCGATTTGCGTTCTTACTCACTGGATATAATGCCGAAAGTAATGCCCATTGAAAACATAAATTGTCAGAGTTTTTTACGTTTATCACAGCTTTTTTATTACTAATATCTTTAGGTAAATCAATATATGACGTACCACGTAGCGGATTAAATTTATTAATATTCATGTCTAAGCAATTAATTTGTTTAAGACTCCACCCACTGTCTTTTTGTTCAAAAGCACTTATTTTATTTGTTATAGCATCACATAATGAAGAAAAGAAAATATTTAAGTCATCACCTCGAAAAATTATATAATTACATGTTTGAAAATCAAATGAATTTAGAATATCTTTAGTTTGTTGTATAAAATCTGCGTGTAGTATAAAATTTACTTTAAAAGCAGTATGTTTCTGCATAGATTCTTCAATCAAAAATAGCACATCATCTTTTATAGAACTTAAAAACAATTCCGGCGTTTCAAAATCTAACATAGATGATAAATCAGATTTATTTTTAATTTTATATGTAATTATTCTATTTCCAAAGGCTGTTTCAGCAATTGATACATTTTTAAGAGATGTGTGAGAAGTTAAAACATTATTATTATGAATTTTGCTTTTCAAATGATTGGTAAAGTATTTTCTAGTTATCAAAATTTTACACGTGTTACATTGCACCTTGTCGACATCGAGGTCTGCTGATATCCCGATCGATGATAATGAAGTTGATGGCCTATCTTCATATCTAGTCTTTTTCTTATTATTGTCATCATCCTTCGTACAACAAAGTTTCTTAGACCCCATCCCGATTTGATATGATTGTTTTGATTGTCTAAAACAAAGAAGAAACATATTTATAGAAGAAGAACAAAATAATTCTGTAAATTTTGAGATAATTTAAGAAGGCATACTCACGCTATGTTTTCCTCAACTACTGCACAAATATTGTACAATTCTTCATCATATGTGGAGTCTTTCAATCCACTCTCTGGAACTATTCCCCACAAATTATACATTCCATATTAGATTTGCGTTGAAGAAAGGTACAGATATAATTTTAGATTATGTTTCAATAAAATGGAAATATATGACACGAACTTATTTAAAGAAAGTACTAATAAAAATTTGTATTTACAAAAATAGTTTTTTTATATTCTAGCTATAAAATACACATGATTATTATATTCAGAAACTATAAGTAAATAATATATACACGAATATTAATTGAATGGAATGCGTTTATTACTTATTACTAAAGTGAGATTTTTTACAATTTTCAGTCTTAGAAATTTCTTTAGTTATTTCGTAAACAATGTTTCTAACGTTTGCAGAATTTTTGTGTTTATCATTTGTGTAATATTTAACTCTAAAATCTGCGTGCTTCCAATGTTCTGTGGAGGGTATTTTTGCAATCTTTTTCATGTCATATATTTCTATTTTAATAAGTTTACTTGAGCTGGAACCATCATCAACGTTTGTTGATAAACAGACGGTATTACCTTCTTCATCGATTCGAGATACAGTGGATGAAAGTTTTTTTCGTTTTATTATAGGACCTTCAAAGAATTCATCTAAATTCTTGGTAATAATATTTTGCTCCCTCTTTTTCTTTAGTTTTGATTGTAAATTACTAAGTAAATCCTGACTACCTTCATCCGATAGAGGATAGTAGTAATTTTTAAAAGTATTTTCTTCATCAATAATTTCCAGTGAGTTCTGTAAAAATATTTTATAAATTTAAATCTGAATTGACGGATGTTCGTAGTGTAGCGATGGTTTTTTAGTGTATATAAGTGTGGTATAAAGTAATAACAAAATTACTTACATTCATTGTTGTATGAATCTATGTCACTAATACTTTGTAAATTAAATTTATACTTGTATTTCACTTCACTTAGAAATACACGAAATATAACAAACTAAATGTTCACTATAGAAATGACAGTTTCACAATGTAACTTAAACAGTTCCAACCCTATATATATAGAAAATATCGCTCCTACACCATGACTCATGGGTCCAATGCACAAAAGGTTTGTGATAATGAATTCCGGCTTCGATATGAACAAAAGATATGAACAAAAGATATGAATAGGTTTATAACATTTTGTAAGGTGTCTTTGTTAGTCATCTTTCCATTAACTATTGTTAAAAATATTTTGACTCATTGTTTAGAAATTTTTGAAATACTTTGGAACTTTTTTCTGTTATCAGACAATGAAACAAGTTGTAACATGAAACTGTTAGAAATGTTTGAGTCATAACTAACAAATTTTGGAATGCATTCGTCAAAACGATAAGAAGATATGACGATTATATAGATCTGTCTCATACTTTGATTCATATAAAAGCCAGGATATTGCATCAAGATTCCTCTAAGGTAGCTGCCTCAACGGTAGTGGCTCCGGTTAATAATTGGTTGCATTCAATCTTCAGTCAACTTGATGTCTATTTAAATCAAAAACTTATATCACCTCCAAATAATACATATGCGTATCGTGCCTACATGGAAACTTTGTTGAATTATGCTAAACCAGCTAAAGAATCTCATCTTACGTGTGGCCTTTGGTATGAAGATACAGCCAACAAAATGAATGAAACCGGCGAGGAAAATGGAGGATTTGTTAAAAGACAAAAATTAGCTTCTGAAAGTCAAGAAATTGAAATGATTGGACACTTACATGGCGATATATTTAACCAAGAAAAGTTCTTGATCAATGGTGTAGAAATGTCAGTTAAATTAGTTCGCTCTAGAGAAACATTTAACTTAATGGCCCCTTCAAGTGATTCAAAGTTTAAAGTATGCATTACAGATGCAACACTTATCGTTCGTAAAGCACGAATCAATCCAACTGTTTTACTTGCACATCAAAAAGCATTGGCTTTTTCTACAGCAAAATATCCCGTCACTCGAGCTGAAGTGAAAGTTTTAACTATACCATCTGGGATTCAAGGCAAAACACTTGACAACATTTTTTTGGGGCAAGTCCCAAAAAGATGTATTATTGGGTTTGTTGATAACGGGGCATTTAACGGTAATCTCACTAAAAATCCATTTAATTTCGAAAATTACAACATTAACACATTTTGTTTATATATTGATGGTCAACAAATACCTTCGAAAGCTTTACAACCTTCGTTTGAAAACCATATTTTCACCACGGCTTATCATACATTATTTTCGGGTACGGGTATACATTTTTTAAATGAAGGGAATGGAATTTCGAGAGAACAATATTCGAACGGTTACTGTTTGTTAGCTTTTGATTTAACTCCGGATTTATCAGCCAACTCTTCAGGTCATTGGAATCTTATAAGACATGGCACTGTAAGATTAGAAGTTCGATTTGAGTCAACGCTTGTACAAACTATTAACTGTATTGTTTACGCCGAATTTGATAATGTTATTGAGATAGATAAAAACCGCAATGTATCCGTCGATTATAATAGTTGAATATATATATATTGTAAAAATATTAACTTTGTAATATTTGTATGTATCTCTTTGTGTGTACATTTTTGAATAAATTAATTAAAATGAACTTACTTTGTATTATTTTTAATAATCACCCTTTCGATATATAATAAGTTACTGTAATTACAATCGCACACATGTTTGCGATCTCTGGGGTTGGAAAGTTGTATTTTTAAATAAATATGAATACAATAGAACTACAGAAATATTTGAACGAAATACATCCAAGTTTGCGGTATAATGTGTATGCTGCAAATAGATTACCGATATACATGGAAACTCCTACTTATTTAATTAGTAATTTGGACCCCGATACAAAACCTGGATCACATTGGGTTGCACTACATATAGACAAAAATGGTTTTGGTGAATTTTTCGACTCCTATGGACGACCACCTTCTGGATATCACTATGCATTCTTAAAGAGAAATAGCCACCGATGGAGTTTCAATAAAAAAATATTGCAAAACAATTGGACTTCAGTATGTGGTCAATACTGTTTAATGTATTTGTACTACAAGTTGCACAACTGTACAATGAATTACTTTATTAATCAATTTGACATCGATACCATGTACAATGATATGTTATTATGGAATTTGTTTAATTACTGTTTTAAAATAAATGAATATGACTAATGAAGGAATGTAGACGGCTTTTTATTATACATAGAAAAAGTACCTGAGACCCCCCGACCGTAACACAACAATAGCGTTCGAGCCGAACAATAGACGACCCTTGCTCGGATGATCCATTGTTAATTGTACCCCATTGCTTTTGTATTATTATAGGCTAGTTAATGTTATGCTATCTCTGAAACGGTTAAAGCTACGCAATTTTAAATACTTGCATTCGATTCAGCGACCCTGAAAACCTTTTTTTTTTTTTTTTTTTTTTTTTTTTTTTTTTTTTTTTTTTTTTTTTAGGGTTGCCGCCGTGATCAGTGAGCTAGAACCTGTGAATCCCTACTACTCTCCACGCGAACGAAGTCGCGGGCACAGCTAGTTATTAGTATAATTAGTGGAAAATAATTTATTCTCACCACATGTTTCACAAGAAAAGGGTTTTTCTCCAGTGTGAATACGTTGATGATTGTGAAGAGTTGATAGTTCTTTAAAAGCGCGATTACAGTATGTACAGGTGTGAGGTTTCTCGTCATTGTGATATAAGAGGTGTTTGTGGTAAGATTGTTGAAACGTAAATGTTTTATTACACTGTCCACATGCGTATGGAGTCTCCCCTGAAAATATAAACGAATAAAAGTGAACATTTTTTAAATTTTTTAGATGTTTTTATTTTACAGTAAACGCATGCGAAAGGTAGCACGATCGAGCTGTTTGCATTGTATATGATGCAACCATTACTGCACGCTTACAGCCGCTGCAATTGCCTCGCTCAGAATGTTCTATCTTATGTATCATGGCGAGTAATTTGTTGAGCTATTAAACTCAATATTACTTTCTCCTTTCCATAATAATACCACAAAGGCAGGTTTGCTAAGCCACTATTGCACCTTTATTCCTATTCCGATACACACCAAAAAGTGTTCCTCTTCTTACCTCTTTCGTGTCAATATTCTGTGTAATGATCTCCCAGCAAGTGTGTCTCTCCCTCCTATGATATTGGATTGTTTAAAAGAAGTGTAAAGAGATTTTTGATATGGCTAGCATAATCACGGTGACTCTCGATGACCAATCTCTTGTTATTTAGTAGCTCCGATCGTTTTCTGGAATACACTACGCTTAACATCAGGTGTAATAAAGTAACTTTACGCGCCAGTAAAAAAATAACTATTTTACCTTACCAATATGCTATCAGCTATGTCACTTCATATTTGGTTATTTGTATATAAAGTAACGATTCACACTGTAGGTAATCCTTTTTCAGTTATTGTGTAGGTAAATGTAAGGTACTTATGTATTCTTTATATTATACTAGCTGAACGGGAGAACTTCATACCGCCATGAATGTCGTGTTGATCTACTCCTCCCTCGCCCTCTCCTCTCCAACTTCCTTCTCAACTCAGTAGCGTTTTCGATGGAAGCTCCCAGGGCATTGACTTTTTTCGTCATTGTTAACAATTATCATCATATTTTAACCAATTTACATTAAATATTTACACTAAAGCTGTTTTAATGAATCTTTCTGTTTATTGGTGAAAACAGCATGAAAACCCGTTCAATAGTTTCTCAGTTTTTTTTTGTTGCAAACAAACAGACACGGTGGAGGATTTTGTTTGTGACCAAAAAAATTATTGAAAGGCTAAATCAGAAATAATTTGTAATAAAAGGTAAATTCAAGTAACTGGGTACACAGTGATAAGAAGCACTAAACGTAACGAATAAAGCCAAACAGTGTAAAATAAAACTTCTGTTTTTGTGTAATAATATAGAATTATAATCAATCCGTGTCTGTTAGGACGATGTAACCCTAGCCTATTGTTAATGAAAACTAAAAAGCCAAGTGAAAACTAATTTCAGGTTAAGCATGTCAAAATATTTATTTATAAAAAAAAATGTTATGCGCTCTTATATGGCTAAATGAATTATATTATTTTGTTAGTATGAATTACCTCAAGCTAACACCAATTATTATTATAACCTGTGTGCAGACGTTTATGTTTCTTTAAAAAGTATTTTGTTGTAAAGCATTTTCTACAAACATCACATTGCCATTGTTTATTATCGTTCCTTTGAAACGTAACAACCTTATCGTTAACGCTGTGATCATCAATTTTATTATCATCATTGCTATTCACCGTAGTAATATTATTGCCGGATAAAAATCCGTAGTGTGCTACTCTTAAATGTACCATCAAAGATCCTCTCATTTTGAAATTTTTCGGACATAAATGACAGTGATATCTTGTAACTTGTTGATTAGAATTTTCATCAATATTATGAATTAAGCATCTGTGCATTTTCAATATATTTCTGTCGATAAACTGCAAACCACACACGTTACATGTCGTATCTGATTGAATCAATGTTTCTGTTTTTACAAATACTTTATCTCCATTTTGCATGTGCTCTTCAACAGATCTGTGTGATATGTCTATAACGGGTACAGTATTTAAAGATATAACAGGTAACTTTGGATATATCTTAACATATTTTACTGGTGTAATTGCTGCTTTTGATGTCGGTTTATTTTTAGACGCAGTCGTTTGTGGTTTCTTCTGTTGCAACACTGAAGGTGATTCTGATTTTATTTTCTCCTTTGAAGATAATTTACAGTCTTTTACAGAAATTTCCTTTATTGGCAGTAATTTTACATGGCTGAATAAATGTATGGTTAATTTATCCAATCCACTCACTTCTTCCTGGCATACTGGACATAAAATTATATTGGTCGAAACATAAATTAACTTATCTCTTAGCGATTGCACTGTATCGAAAAATCCAGTATGAGAGCATAGTGGGCAAGGTAGAAAGGCTGCGTTAGCACTCATTGCAATTGTAGGAAATATTATATGTACAGTATAATGATATTCAAAGCCAACATAAGCGTGTGCTAGCTCGTCGACGCGATACTAATTTCTCGTCGGAGTTATTTTTGGAAATCTGCGAATATACTTATTGGCGGCATTTCAAAATATTTTTAGAGATTTAGAAGACATTAATTTGTACATTATAAATGTTTTACACAGACTTTTATCAAAGGAGTTATACGTATACAACAATTACTAAAATAATTTAGTAACGTAGTAATTTCATTGAATATTTTATTAATCGATTTTTAACGGTATTTTCTTCTTTATTAGTTATAAGTTAAAGACTGCGAAGTCATGTGTAAGGCTTATGGGCAGCCAGTGGATGCAGAGCAAACAATTTTACGGGCATATATTGCTTTAATTAATAAGGCTACCATGTTATAATACATATATGTACATGAGAATCCAATTTCAAATAATATTGTTTTATTTCATTGAAAGACTTAGAGGCGTGAACGGCTATCCATGAGGTGTATTTTTAGAGTTGTTAAAACGACACTTTTATCATCGCCACCTTCAGCAACCATCTACAACTTGTTAAGGGAGCTATGGTTGAACATATCGAAATTTCTGAAAATGCGCTCTTCATGAACATTTTGGCATTAAATGTCAGTTGTTTTATTTTAATTGTGAATATTATTATTTATATCCTGTTATCAGGATCATTTAGTACATAAAACACATTCACATATCTTATGAAAACCAAACAGCGAAATAGGCTGTCAACTGAATGAGTCGTTGGTCTGTTAGATGTGAGTCGATTCTTTAATGATGTTAATTGTTATGACTTGGAAATTAATTCCAAGATGATCCTTTTTTTTAACCGGACAAATGTTGGCGGTCGGGAACGAACATAAGGTGCTCAGCCAGCGATTTATGGGTTGGGTGGCAACGCAAGGACATCGACTTGAACCGCCAGCCAGAAATACGAAACCTAACGATGATCTACTGGCGTTTTGGAAGCGACTGCCTTAAGAAAACACGCCGAAAGAAACTCAAGGCTACGTCGGAGTAGAAAAAGATGACCGCGACTATGGATAAAATATATTGGTATGATCCTAAAGATTGTAAAAATTAATATACATAAGTGTATTTGATGTATATTACACGTTTTTTATGTTAAATAAATGAATTTGTTTGAACATTGTTCTTTATTTTGTCAGTTACCTACTTTGGGTAGAAATATATCGATTTCAGTGGATAGCTCTACTTATTTTGCACTAGGACGTTTGAGACCACTTTTGAAGACTGATGGAATTTTAGGAGCAAGAACATGCGTTAATATGACTTTGGAATAAAATATGCAGTTTGATACTTTTTATGTCAACTTATAACCTCGCTGATTAATCTAAGTGTAACAAGAATAAGAATAGGTATGCATTTTAGAGATAACATAACAATATTTTACTTTCATTTTGCCTATATTTGCTCACACTCAAATACCTAGTAGTATTAGTAGTTTTCAGTAACTCATATACATAGAGGCCTTCAGTCGTTGTGTTATAATGCGAGCCGACATGAAAACGGAAGCTATCAACGAACTTTCAACCTTTGATGGTCGCTTTCGTTTTTCGACTACACTGTACTTACCATCAGGTGCACTATAATTACTTTGTCAAGCCAGTGAAAACAATAAAAAATATATAAGCAATAATGGGAATAACGCAATAAAATTTTAATTATCTTTGATTTTATCTTAACGAAATACTTATTAATAAGGCGTTTAATTTTATAATTTAGACAATAAAATAATAAAAAGTGTAGCTTTGCTATATGTAAATCATTTTTAGGGAGTTATCCGGGATATTCAAATATTTTTAACAAAATTTTTAGTTTAGCGTCTGGTAACACATTTTCAGAATCATTTGTTTTGAAAAGCGGCGAATAAGTTTTGTTTACATTGGTAATTGTAAATGACAGATAACTATCGACCTAACAAATAGAAGTTCGTTTTATGTACTTGTTTTATTAATTTAGTAGCTTTCTATTTTTACCACTGAATTCGCGCAATGGGGGAAAATGGTAAAACTCCAAGCTATATGGTTGAATTGTTAGATCAACTAGGATGGAATCAAGGTACAAGAATACCTTTGGCAAATTCAGACAACCAGGCAGCAGAACATATTTTAATTCAGAGGTCAGATGATATTATATGTTCTTTATATCACTTGTATTCAGAACAGTGGCTTCCAATGATTTTACTATAAAATGATTCCTATCCCGTTATTTTATACCAAATATCCCTACTTTTATAATCTTAAAATAAAATTAATATACTAAAGGACTAGGTCGGTCTTGTAGTGTTATGTAGGCAGAATAAATAGGATGTCATTTCTCTCATCTTCACCAACCTAAATAGGTTGGTGAAGATGAGTTGTTCCCTTAGCATTCACTAGTCTCTCCATGCATGGCCAACATAAGCTTCATAAAGACTTATTAATATTTATTAATTCTGTTATATATTTTATCTTTTTTTCAATTATTAACAGTAGTAAAGTGGTCTTGATTTCATATTTATTTAGCTAATTAGCACTTTCATTATTTGTATATTTGTTATTTATGTAGGTAATGCTATTTAATATAAAGCTCAACTTGCTTATTTTTAAATAATTTTAGGCAAAATGAGATTCAGGAGTTAAAAGAGGCACTTATATTGCAAAATAAAAAACGTGAAGATCTAAACAAATATAAAGCTCACATACAGACCGAATATCAAGAAAATACTGTAAGTATTATATAATAATAATACATACTACATTTATGAATGTAAAATTGAAACTCTTAAATTATTTTATTTCAAGATATTAAAAAAAGTCTAGGATCAACTAGATAGCCTGTAATAATGAAAACACATATTAAAGAATTTTTTATATTAGTATATTAATATGTGCATTAAATAAAAACTACTGAACCAATCTTGACTGGGCTTTCATAGTTTTATTACATATTTTAAACTTGAAATTGGATATGTTCAATTCAGATTGTTCTGTCAGAATAGGAGATAGCTTAGCCAAAATTCTATGAATGACCATTAACCAGGGAGACTAATAAAAATGAGATTTTTTATGGTCTGTTCATTATAAAAGTTTGATTCAATTTTCTTAAATATAAACATAAATACAGCTTTGAATCATAGTAATACTTTGCACCATACTCTACATATATCAAGCCAAATCACATAGAGTGTTTATGTGTTGGATATCTATTGATTCCAATATCAAATTTTTTAAAATAAATAACTGGAATAATAGCAAATTTTAAACATGTCACAATAAGATATTTGTATATGCATGAGATGCACTCAGTTTTTCTATTGTGTTATACTTTTAATTATATTCAGTGTAGTCATTACACCCACAGAATCAGATTTAAAAATAAGTAATTGTTCATCATCACATTTAGCCCCATTTATTCTATGACTGGACTTCCCCTAATGAGTACCATTTAAGTTGATCTTTTACACTTCTAAACCAGGTAGCTAGCTGCTTTTTACAAGGTTTAGCTTCACTGCATTTCCCAATTTTCAGTAAATAATAATTATTATTTGGTTTTTATTTCAGCGGCTCTTGTTCGCACATAAGCAACAACTTGAACAAGAAGTGAAGCTGAAGCAATTATCCTGCAATGAAGCTGATAGATTGGACAGAGATATACTTGACTGCCAGAAGCAGAGCAAAGATATCACCGCAAGAGCTGATAGACTGCAAAGTAAAGTATAACTTTTTTACCAAGTCTGTATGTTTTTTTTTTGCTGTTACATATACATTTTTTATGGGTATTGAAATCAAGAGCACTCAGTCACAACTGCTCTGTGGTTGGAGTTACTTGTGTTTATTGTCTTTTATAGAAATTTTAATTTTGTTTGGTTATAGCAGATTTTCACTTTAATCCCTTATTTAATTCTGATTTTGATACTGTATGTTGATAGATTAGTAATTATTTTTCATGACAATATATAAATAGTAGTATCTGTTAGCTGCATATAAAAATAATTTACTTCTATTTCAGGCAATATAGCACGTCTTTTGAAAAAGGCTGATGTATTAAAAACGGAAGTCTGTGGCGAGCGTGGAGCATTGCAACAATGGCGAGCAGCATTGGAAAGAAACGCTGGAGATATCACTGCTATAGAGCAATTTGCGAAGCAAGATCTTTCATATGCAAAAGTGTGTATTATAACTGTAGCATGCATATCTTTTAAATGTACAGGATTTCTTATAACCCAAGGAATCTTTAATTTGGGTGTTTGAGTCTATGGAATTTGTTTATAAATGCATTAACAATACAGGAGTAAAAATTACTGTGAAGTTACCCATTAAAAAACTTGTTAATTTACATCTGTTAATAGAAAAATCGTTTTCCAATTCAAGGAGCTTATATATTTTTGACCAGCCCTTTGTTATATTAAATTTCAGTCTTTAGAAACAAAAAGGCAGAAGTTGAAGATTGAACATGATCGCATGCAGGAGCGAATTAATCAGCTCGTGTCGAATATTAATGCGGAGGAAAGAGCTTGCGATAGGATATCTGTTCAGGTATTTATCAAATATGCCTGTATTATGGTTACCAATGTATAGCACTAAACGTGGTATGTCGAAGGACTCTGTAGAAAACAAATAATTTTGCCTGCTGCCTGCCACTGTTGGTAGCAAATGCTGCTTCATCGAAATATGTTTTATACAAACCAATTAATTTGCTTGCTGTATGCAGCAACACTTGCTGCTGATGTTAACGACATACCGGCTTAATTTAATACGTATTTATGGCAACTCAAGCGCTGCAACCATCGGATGCATTCGGCCATCTTTGTAGCGCCATAAGCCCCGGCGCACAATATCCGCGGGCGCCATGTTTATGGACTCTAGTTCTGGTTACGACACCGGAAGGCCGCGCGTCCGAGCCGCGGTATAGTCAATTGCGTTATAATTAGTATATATAGCAAAGTGAACAATTAAAAAATGTGTATTAGTTTATAAACATTAAATTAGTTCAATAAAGACAATTAACACGCATTTCTGACTATTATTGCTATATTCATTATATATATAGTCATTTTAGCATCTGATTATTGGTTAACAGATTATTAGACCAATCAATGTGTGGTTTTACAACAAAATTGGCTGCACCTAGCCTGACTTCACCTTGGTTCGATTTTTAATCAATAGTGGCAGATATTCAAAAAAACTTTTACCTACCGAAAGATGAAATATAAAAAAATCCGCTCTTATTGGGTGCCTATGTCATAAATATTCAAATATGTTTCTAGCTTTAGTACATAGTTTAGGCTCTATGGTGATATGTCAGTCAGGACAACTGTTTTTATATCAAACTTATCTAAATATATGGATCGAATTATTTGACAAAGCTATTGGCCTATTTTGTTTTTATTATAGCAAATAAAAACATACTTCATTTTTTTGTTTCATTATATGCAATGGCCTTTCTAAATGTTCATAACACAGGTGATGGAAGGCATGGAACAAAGGAAGCAGATGATGATGATGTGGACCGGTGCTGTGGAAAACCTGAGACAGCGTGATGTTGATATAAGACACATCAGAGAAGTTTGTACTGTTTTACTCTCTTTAATAACATGGTGTGACTGTTCATGGTAATGGGTTACAGTTCTTTGTAAAAATACATAGTTACGGCACGCAAAACTCATTAATTATATCAGCGTATTTACAACAACATCAATCTATATAATTAAAGTAACTTTCCATATTGAATTTACATCTCGTAAAGCCCTTACAATGTTTTCAAAGCGCGAGATTTTATTTATTAACGATTTACTTCAGCTACAGAAACATCTGCGCGTGAAGCAAACGTGGTAGAAGTAAAATTATGTATTAATAAATTAACGTGTGCGAGATACCTCAGCTGTTAATGTGTAGCATCTAAACTGTAAATCTATTTCTCTTTACGCCGTAGCTTTCCTCTCTCTTGTGTAACGAAATGCTTAAACATGATACGTCCTTAAAACCTTCAACTCTTGTCCAGTTGTCGGTTATAGAATTTCCGCCAAAGCAGGTGCACTGCATATAGTATTCTCCGAATGATTTTAGGATTACGCGGTACTGGACGCAGAGGCGAACAAGATAGCGGAACAATGTCGCGAGCAGCAAGCGTTCTGCGAGCAGCAGCGCGGCAACAACGCGGACGCTCAGCGCGAGAACATGGCGCTCGCCCAGGAGCTCAGCAACACGCGCCTCGCCTACCAGCAACTCGTTGACGCCAACCTCACACTAGACAGCGAGGTGAACTTGTCTGCACAGTATCCAATTAGGTCGTTAGGCTGAGAGTTATAGACGCAACTTTAAGTTTGCTTAAACTTTACTAAAACTACTTTGTCTGTTTAGAACATATTCATCGCGCACTTTGGAGTTGTGATAAGGTTTTCCTGGTTTAGTTTTACATCTCAGCTATGATGATATAGGATTCTTCAAGAGGGCAGTGAACAACGTCCTTCTTCATCAGCAATAATAATCCTTGTGTTGCTGTTGTCCGTAGGCGAACGTAACCATTTATCATCAGGTGGGCTCTCAGCGCGATTACCCATAAAACTTAAAAAAAAAATTGTGCTGATCTTACTTTTTTATTTCCACTGTGACTTTATACTGTACTTGTTAAACGTGCTTTAATTCTTGCTTTCTGGACTTTCTCATCTCGTTCCTCTTCTACACGCTTCGCTTTACACGCATTATATTGTAACACTTAAGTGACACATTAACATGTATTAAAAAATCGGCAAATAAGGTATAAACCTATATACAAGTACTAGACAACTAAAACACTGCATCATTTCGCGATTGGGTGCTGATTTTTTCTACTTATGTATTATAATTCATGTTGTTATAGCATTACAGTCTTTATATATTATAAGTAGATCAGAATAGACAATTTAACTTGTATTATCTTGACAACAACATGTAAACCCTTTTATAAGTTTGAAAAAATTTAGTGGAAATTAAAATAAATTCTTTATAGTCTCACAACAGCACTTGATGGAGTAGCGCTAATGAAATACGCGTAAAATAACCTCTAAGTCATAAAATGGCTATAAACGGTTTACTATTGTTGCGAAGGTATGTCATGTAAAGTGAATAAGGGTCATATTCGCACAATTGATTGCGCGTCACAGTGTATTTTTTTTTAATAATTATTTTTGATATTGATGCCACATATTTATAATCGCCTGGTTTTTATATAAAATTGGCGTTTGAATCTACAATAATGTTAGGTACCTTAATACTCTGATTAAGCCTTTATTTGTGTGTAAAGACCTGGTCATAGGCTAAAGAAAAAGTTAATAAATACTTTTGCATCATCAGGCTCAGAGTCTTCAACGTGAACTGTGCAACATTCGCAACGCGCTTGAGAAATTACACATGGAGAACAGACAGATAATGGAGGAACAGCATCGCAAGGACCTGGCTTTGCAAGCTGTCAGCGCTAAAGTAAGTGAGATACTGTTATACAATATGCCGGCACAGAGATATGATTATTTTTCTGTGAATTTGGAAAACATTGTATTTCTTAGGGCCGGTTTGTCATAGAGCGTTCAATTATGAATCAAATATATTTCACATCTGAGCCCGTGCCTCTAAGAACGATACTATTAGGGTGTAGGGTGGTAGATAAATTTGTTAAAAGCCAGCCATAACGTTGTATTTTTTTTTTGTTTAGATTGCTGAGCTGAAAGAGAAATTGGCAGATTCCCTGGACAAATCAAAATCGTCCGAAAAAAGAGCCAAAGAATTGCAGGACATATTGAACGTAAGTTGAAAATGCTTTTTATTATGCAGATATTTATTAATGTAAAGGTAAAAATTGAATTGGGTAGATGTAATGTATCCGGATGATACATACGGTTGAACAAATCTGGGTATTTGGCACAGAGATAGATAATAATCTGGAATAGCATAAAGGCTATTTTAAATCCCGAAAATAGACTCGTTTTCTTTGTGAACGCGGATGCGACCGCATGGTGCAGCTAATCGCAAAAATTACATGGCTTATTATGAAATGTCAACATTTTCGTTGCCTTGTATTTATGTCGTATGTGTATTATACACAATATAATAAATATCCTGTCTGACCCGAAATAGGCATATTGATGTCAGAATACTTTTGCCTTACTAGATCAGAAAATGATAATATTCTTGAAAATTTATACGTTAATGTCATATAAAATTTAAGTAATATAAATATCTTATACGCGATCTAAGCTCGAATGATTTGTGAAAAGCAGTGTAAGGCCTGATCAAACGATTTAATTGAGTAACGGTGCTTTGGAACTCCGTAGTTCCAAGCCAGAGATGGGCAAAATGTAATCTGATTAATGATAAACGATTATCAAATGTAGTCGTAATTTTAAATTTTTTGTTTGAATGAATGATTAAATCCCTTCAAAATATTAAGGAGTAATTAACGAGAATGCAATTGAGGATTCCGTAGTGCTTAAAACATAGATGAGCAAAATGCAGTCATATTAATGATAAAAAACGCAAAATGTAATCGTAATCGTTTTCCATTAATCTGATTACATTTTGCCCATCTATGTTCCCAACCACCATGAACCCCGTGGTTCGTGACCTCTATTTCATTATGATCTAATAGCACAATACTTTGCTTTTCTTTTATTCACGAGCTACACTCGCTCCCAGTGTTGCCTTGTAAATTTCCCTATTTAATAAAGTTGTTCTTATAAATAATCCGGATTTTTTGCTCTTTAAATAAAAAGGACAACGTAAATAGAATTGAACATCGATACCGTGTAACACCTTCTCGGGTCAGACAGAATTTTCATTATATACTGTGTGTATATTTTTACCCGGGTAACACCTATATACATATAAACGCGGCGAAGAGCAAGTAGCTCGGCTCACTGCACTGACTGCTGTAATGTTCGGGTTATGTCGCAATACATTACATGTTAGAAGTTAATCTCCACTTTAAAGGTATTTGAATTGTATCTCGTGTGATAATTTTTGCTCTAACTACAAGAGGAAACCGAGATGGGTCAATATTGTTTCTACTATAAATACAGGAAGAAGAACGTTATGCCAACCAGTTGACAGTCAACCAACAGCGAGCGATGCATTGTTCCTTTGTGGAGCAACGCAACCTATTGGCCCTCAAGAACGAAGAGAAATTATTTCATATGCAACTTAAGGGTAAGTGGAAATAAGAGCAGTTCCAGTTTTCATTCTGGTTATTTGAAAAGAAAGAAATAGCATTTATTTGACACATAACATACAACACAGAAGGATAAGTTCATAAAGATAGAAAACAAAGCAAATACCCTGTGCTGTGATGATCCGCCAAAGGGAAGTTAGGTCAGCAAACGCTAAGCGACCAGACGAGCCACTTAACGTTGATTTTCAGCTGACATCCATTCCTTGCGTCATCGCGCAGAAATCAGCAAGGAAGATAATAATAGGGATTTGTTAGAAATTGATCAAACACTTGTTGATCTAGATGATAATGTTGCACATGACTACATGGGAATATTCCCGGGAATTTACGAAATGTTCGCGGAAGTTCTGGGCACTTTGGGAAAATTCCCGGGCATTTTCATCACTACACATGACTATCCCCTTGGATCTGTACTTATTTGAAAAAGAAATTCAAACCTCATAAAAATCATTCAACTAATCAATGGAATATTTATTAATTGATAAATTTTATTTTTTGTATAATGTAGTTATAAAACTGTGAAAATGAATTTTGTACGTGTGGTAATTCAATTTTGTTTACAGCTTCCAAAGCGATAATGAATAAACTAGAATCCAAGCAACGCGATATTCAAAGAAGTTTGCAGTGTCAGAAGGAATCTTTATACAGCATTGTGAGTTAAATAGATTTGGAATATATTATAAGAACTAGTTACATCCAAGATATAATATAATTATGACAATTTTTTTTTACACTGGCTCGACATAATTACTACAGTGCACCTGATGATAAGTACAGTGTAGTCCAAAAATTAAAGCGCCCATTGAAGGATGAAAATCCATTGATAATCTCTGCCGTGATGTCGGCCCACATATACCACGACTCAGGGTCTCTAGTTGTATAAGTAACTGGATGTACTCAAGCTGATCCCGAAACGCGACAGGCCAAAGCGAATCACAATGACGGTCTTTACACTTGTGTACCGTGGTCATGAGTCAGTTCGGGAAATATCCCTACCACCAAAAATGAATAGGATACATAAAGAATTTCTCCAACTTTCAAACCACTTTTACCTAATAGTATTAGGTCCTTTATCGGTTTTTGTCAGTAATCTATGTATCTATTATTTATCTAGAGATTTTAGTACATTTCTTTGACACCCACATAAGATAATGAAAGATGTATCTATCCGTCTACGAATTAAAAAATGAAAAAGTTATTAATAAGGACCGTAAAAGGAGTGTAAAGACACTTGTGAGTAGCACTAACTGACCTACAAACTTATTATCTTCGTAATCTATATGAATACATCTGAATTTCTCATTAACCAAAGTCGGGTTTTGAATTACACTGTAACCATTTAAAATTAGGTATATAATAATCGATTTGTTGAGTCGGATTGAAAACTAGAAAAGAATGAAAGCTTCGTTCGTATAACTATTTTTGTTTAAATTACTAGTGCTATCAAGTGGAGACTATCGGAGCTCGAGTCTCGCACATGGAAGGCGCGCAGTCCGAGCGAGAATGTTCCGCTGAATTAGTCGAAAAAGAGAATAGGTAAGACTTAATATATATACATCTTGTTTTAATAAACATATTTACCTATTTTTCAAATCTACTTACTATCATCCTCAATAACTTTTATTCTCTTTAGCTAAGTAAAAGTACTCTGTAGGACGAACATAGATCATAGGCGACGGTTGCGGCCGTTGGATTACGTTGAGGGCCTCGACTTTGTGTTTTGCGGAATTCCCCTTCTGATAATGAACTTTGATTGGTCGACTGAAATAGCGTTAGGGACTTCCCTTTCTTATTTATCGATCACGTGACCGGGATCACGTGAGGGTTGCGCGGGAGTGCGGGTCGGTACGTTAGCTGCGCGTCACGTCAGTCCCCTAGAAGCTCCGCTCGAACACACCCGTGCTACAACTCTAAATAGCCTGTACTCTTCACTATACACTTCACAGTAAGACTAAATCAAGTCTCTGGTATGATGCAGCTTAGTATTTATTTGACGGCTTGGATAGGTTGCAGCGGAGGGCTGTCCGTATGATGGCGAGTGCTATGGCGCTCAGGAGATATCTGTCTAGCAGTGGTTGGGCTGACAATGGAATATTTCTCAGATTGAAGGATGTTTGTGGCCGAGACGCGGCGCGCTTGGCCCTCCTGGAACGGCACTCTGCAAAACTGTCCGACGAAATGCGACGCCTCGCCAGGGCTTTGGAAGCGGATAATACAGAATGCACTAGACTGGTATGTTCGCAGTTTATATATACACATACGTTATATTAATCATTGTCGAGTGATGGAAACACCCTCTAGCGGGCCTGAAAAGCTCGTAACGCCGTACTCCGGGCAAAATCCAAACGCGCAGCGTTAGCCGCCCGCTGCATTCTCGATATCGCATTCGACACGTTATTAAGAAATAAATATCAAATGTATGCACACAATGCGTAGATAAAATTACTTAGATCAATAAGTGAAGATATATTAATGTTGTTTAAAATAGTTGTTACTTATTAGTATAATATCAAGAACTGGAAAAAAGATAATATTACGGATAGAAATAAATAAATAGATAGTGAATAGGCTACAAACATATATTATTTTCTTCATCATTTAAGGCTGGGATTTATAGACGCAATTTTAAGTTTGCTTAGACTTTTTTTTTTCTATTTATTTAAGGGACTTTGTGCCTCGGCACATGCCAGCCCCATCGTATCTTAAACATGCACTACTAACATTTATTTCTGGTGGGGAGCCATCTGCCTGCTTAGACTTTACTAAAATATTTTAATTTATTGTATTCCATGAATGTCAAAGGATTTATTAAGTCACCGATTTTGTTAACATGGACTTGGTTTTACGAACACCATGGCTACTATACATGGCTTGAGTATATATACTCAAGTTCCTATTATATATTTAGTTTTTTGTCAAAACAAATTTATTTTTTCAGAACTTTGCTAAGCAAAGTCAAAATAGCGTCTATAAATCTCAGTCTTAGAGAAAAGCGATAATGCTAGTAGAAAAGTCAAAAATGTATGGAACGGACATAACGTAACGACGTGACATTTCAAAGATTATGTCAATCCCATTCATATTGCACTTTTCTAATAGCGTTATTGCTAATCGAGTATTACTTTGTCTTGTAGTCTAAGACTTGCGTTTGCATTTGACAGCAAAGCCGGTTGAAGTCGTCGATGCTGAACGTGGAAGGCGGTGAGAAGGAACTAGGCGCGAGCCGCGAGCTGTGGCGCAAGGCACGAGTAGAGGAGGCTCTGTTGCGGCTGAGGGCGGCACACGCGACGCGCGCCGTCGCCGGCCTCGACCAGACAGCCTTCTCGCTAGACAAACAGCGCTTACATCTCGACGCAGTGAGTTGAGGAAAATCACGTGGAATATTACACAGGTTTCTAGTAGCACAAAGCATGGTGAAGACGTCGATGCTGAGGGTGAAAAGTAAGATGCTTTTATGGTGGTTGAGCGATTTCTCGAACTGGGTAGTGTCCACAGTATAAAAGTGTAAAGACCGTCATAGTGATTCGCTTCGACTTGTCGCGTTTTGGGATCAGCTTGTGTATATCCAGTAACTCAAATATCTATAGACCTTCAGTCGTGGTATATGTGGGCTGACAATCAATGGATTTTAATCCTTTGATGGTCGCTTTCATTTTTGGACTATACTGTACTTACAATCAGGAGCACTGTAGTCACTTATAGCCAGTGTAAAAAAAAAACGCGACAGACCGAAGTGTGTCGCTATGACGAACTTTACATTTGTGAATTTGTCTTTGAACTTGAGCTCTTATACAAGATTTCTTCATACTATCCTATTTTAAAAAAATGCATTATATTATGTTTGAGAACTAAGTCTTCTTTGTTACAATATTAATTTCTCAAATTAATTTAAGATTTTACAGGGATACAGGTAACTAACGCAAAACCTCTCAAGGGTGACTTTGGTATAACAAGACTAACAACTTTTGTTTTACGACTTTTTATAATTCAATCTTTTTTCCCCCATACAAAAAAATAAATAAATTTAATTTGCAGTTCTGATCTTCTTAATACTCTGAAAGGCGGCGCGATGCAACTGGGGCAGACGATTTCGTAGTATCAGCTGACTGAACTCTAAACATAGGGCTAAGGATTGATAGAAATCCCTACTAAAACTAAAAAAAAATTATCTTAGGATGTGTTAAGTTTTGGCAAAAGTCATAGAACAAAAGTTGTTAGTCTTGATGTACCTAAGTTACCTTTAAGAGGTTTTGCGTTAGTTACCAGTAACGTTGTATAATGGCCATACATAATGAATTAGAGTTAATACATTTCCCCACATACGTCGTAAGCTATCACACTCAAAGGCCTTAGACATAGTGATATACGTTCAGCTATAACGCTAGTAGAAACGGAAAAATGCCCAATACATTTTGCATGTTTTACTGACGTTATCGCAGAACAAATGTTACTTTGTCTAAGACCTGTTTTTTTTCTTATTATAGGCGATGAACGAACGTTTAGTGGAAATAAACAGCCGTCGTGACATGTTCAACGTGCAGAAGCGAGCCCTGTTCGAAGACTGTGGAAAACTGCGCAGCGAGATCCGCGAAAGGGAACAACGCATTGATCAACTTAAGAAGCGGTCAGTACATTTATCACGATCATTTTCTTTTAATTCTAAATATCTTCCTTACTCCAAGGAAAATTAGCGTGATTATTCACCATCATAGTTGACAGTCATACAAGTATTTATATCAAGTCTTAACGGGATTAAATTGAGTTAGTTTATAATGTTTTGAAAATTTGAATGGTGTGTAAATATAAAATTAAAATATATCAAAACTATAAAAACAAGAAAAAAATAGAACTTTGTATGCTCGTCCTCTCAACCAGCAATCGCGTCTGTCGCCCGCTTTTTGTGTATATTGTATATATTAATACCATAGGAATATATATTGATTTCTTTTACAGATATGACATATTTATTGGGTCGCTTGGTAAAGACGAATCTGGTCAACAACTGTCGGTTACTTTCTTCAAAATAAAGGTAACTGAAGAGCTATTATTTTTTCAATAATCCTGTCATTTTGTATACAAATAACAGTGTATAAAAACTGTTATACATTAATATAAAGTTTATGGCTAAAACTTAAAACATCATAAGTGCAGTTGCTGGTTTAACCTCTTGTCCGTGGGATCCCATTACAGGACCCTGAACATGAAACTGATTTCCTCTAATTGTAATTGGAATTTTGTATAATTCCAATTAGTTTTATCAATAAAATATTTTTCTTTATGTAATTTGTTACAGTACACTTGACTTTAAATTGCATTGCAAAATCCCTAAGAGAAATAATACGAGTTATATAAGGACTTTTTTCAGTGTCCTGTAATGGGACACGTCACTGAAGAAAGGTTGAAAATAGTGAACGGTATCGTCTTTTCTTATAACATTTAGATAACTGATAAATGGTAAACGTCATTGCGCTGACAACATGCATTCGCTGAGATCGAACAGTCTGACATAAACGTTTTCTTGCGCTGGACAGTAAAATAATTAAAGAATAGACAGATATTATAGACAGCCAAACAACATTTTTTATTAGTTTTTAACAGTAGTGTTATTTGTTGAATAGCAAATTGTTGCAATAATGGATAATACTAACAGTTCGCAGCCGAGCGCGCCGAGCTGCGGACGCGCGGCGCCGCGTTGGACGCGGACATTGGGCGGTGCGAGCGCGACGTTTCCGCGCTCGAGGCGACGCTGCGAGTGGTCCACGCGGCCCACAAGCACTTCATGCACCACATATCGCCGCTCAACGACGACAGTGCGTGCCATCATCATTGCCATCATTTAAAGTTAAAGATTTTGAGGTAGTAGAGGGCGATTGACTAAACTAGTTCATCAGTGTATAAAGACTTTAATAGTGACTCGCTTTGGCCTGTCGCGTTTCGGGATCAGCTTGAGTATATCCAGTAAGTCATATACCTAGAGAACTTCAGTCGTTACCATGTGGGCCGGCATGACTATCAATGGATTTTCATCCTTTGATGGTTGCTTTAGTTTTTGTATTACACTGTACTTACCATCATTTGCACTGTAGTAACTCTGTAAAAAAAACGGGGTTGTGACCACGGTGCGCTCACTTCGGCCGTGGCGTTTCGGAATCAAATTTTGTACGTTCATATACCCAGAGACCTTCTGTGGATGTATATGTAGGCCGACATGGCGACGGTAACAACAATGACTTCTCATCGCTTAATCGCTGTCGTTCTTGGACCGTACTCTACATTAGGTGAGGCTTGGTCACATTGTCGAGTCACTATAAAAATAAGATTCTCCATACGGTGTCATTGTAACATCTTCTTTCGAAGGTCATCAAGTCGATCCAAAAGCGACAGTAACGGCAACGCCAGCTAGATATAAAACATCTGCAGATACTTAGAAGTTCTACTTAAAAAATAATGATTTCACAAAATTATGGTCAGAAAATAAAAAAAATTCTCACGTCTAATGATAATCATCCACAGCCCCGGAGATGGAGGAGCTACAGGAGCTCATGAAGCAGTACTACGCGACGCGTGACGAATTGAAACAGCTGTACGCGCGCTTGCCCGCCGCCGAGCAGTCGGTCGCGGACGCCAGCTCGCGTCTCACGATACTAAATGACAAGTGCAACCAGTTAACCGCCAAGCAGTATGTATACCCTAACTGAGGCTACCCACAGGCCTAGGGCCGGGTCCATGTCCATAAGACTCCCCCGCCTTTGCGTTTCTCTCAATCCAATAAAATTCGTTGACTGAGCTTCTTAGTATTATGGTTCACCTCCAAATGCCTAGTAAAATTGTGAAGTCCCTCCTTTTTTTGCTAATCCGGTGCGAGAGAAATGTTCCATAGAGCCATAACAGAGCTCCGAGGGCGGCGACCCCGTTGTGTCAGAATCCATGACTAAAAACTACCTGGGTATTCCTCAAATTACTGCTAGCTGAACCTGGGGATCAGTATTCCTCTAACGACACGGCGGCAGAATAGACTTTTTAGGCTCTAATTCTTAAACAGGTGAGAGAGAGTAAAGAGCCTATCCCTCAGGATCTCTATAAGACGGCGCGCAGGACACATACGCACCTCGTAGGCCAACAGCATTTTGTCCGATCGAAAAAAAAATTAAATTACCGACGAATTATCAGATCAGAAACGGAGAGCGAACTGGAGAACGCTAGAGAACGCAAAGCGCGACAGGAGACAAGGCTGCAGAATGCGAGCGAGATTGTCAGACACAACGCGAAACGGGCGCGGAAACTAGTTGAAGGCGTCGACGATTGGCGTATATTTCAGGTCAGAGCGTAATGTGTAATGCTAAGCTAAAACATCACTCCCTTGCTCCATCGTTATCAAAGCTGAGGGTCGTGAACTCCTATGCAGATTACTTTATTTCTAGGCTTTATCCCACGTCCTGGTTTTTCTATGATTTTTCCCGATTAACAGTGGTGTAATGTTGGGACTTCGCGAGTATATTTTTTTCTCGCTCTATCTTGTTTCTCCCTCGCTTTTCAATTTAGAACATCATAATTATAGTAAACATATTTATTCTTCACGGTGGTAAGCAATCCGGTACTGTTTTCAGCGATGTGACCGGCTTATAGCTCATTATGGTGTGAGTGTCTAAACAAAGTAACATTCTATTACCAAATGACGCTAATAGAAAGTTGAGTCTTCGTAATTTATGTAGAGTCGATAATTTGATATTTAGATAGCGTACCGTTATGGAATTCCTATGAGGGTATGGTTAATAAGATATTGCTGCGACTAAGCCCTAATATTATCTTAGTGGGGCACATATATGAAATTTTGTACGTACATATTGACTGTATAGCTGGAATGCTCCTCGTCGTATCTCGTAAAAACGTGTTTTACCAATTTAAATGCATGTTGAGATAGAGAAAAAATGTTAAAGCATTTAGGTCGATGATACTCTGATTGATAATTTTTTGATTAAATTATATTGCTCTTTGGCTCGAACCGACAAGTCTAACATTTATGATGATTGAGATGGGAAATAAATTGATTGTAATTAGGGAATCGACAAGAATCATCGTTGCGACTTTACTCTATTAATTTTCTTATTCGACACTAAATCTACCGTCGAACATCTTATGTCTATTTTAGAACAGTGGTATATTTTTTTATATTAAATAAAATTAAATCTATAATATTTATTACTATTTTATATTAGTAATATTATTTTTCAGAATGAAAATGTATTAGAAAAAACAAAAAAAAAGTCAAGGCAATATAAAGACCAGGCTGACCAGAATGATGGTCATTTCAATTCATATAAATTGACTTTTTACATAGTTTTTAATTCAAAATTATAATCAATACATAGCATTATCGTCCATAACATTTCTGTAATATTACTATTTCTTAGCTTTACTTTTTTGTAATTTGTTTAAGTTCGTTTGTTTATTAAAATTATAACGAAAGCGAATGAATTAGTTGAGTATTATAGATACAATAATAATTGAACTAATTTTTTTTTTACATTAGGAAAAACATACAGCCGAGCAAAGAACCTCTTCCTTTTTGAAATCGATAATAAGTATTACGTTGAATAGATGTCGCTGAGTTCGATATCTCATAAGTATAAAATGTAATCGGTACGCCACAACTGTAGTTGTCAGTGTGGGTGCGCGACTACGCAGAAGCGGCGTACAATGCGCTGCACGCGCTGGCGGAGGCGTGTGCGGGAGCCGGCGATGCCGCCATCGGCCACCTCGCCGCCCTCGTCGCGCTCACCGACATCGCTTCACTGCTGTCCCGGCACCAGCGCCGGCTGCAGCTCTTTATACGCAGGTACACTTTGACCACAACCAAAATACTTTTTCTCGCGTCGTATTCCTTAATGCCGGTTGCCGGTGGTGAAGGTCGGCACACTGCGGCTCGTGAGCCTAATGCGGCTCTTTCACTACTCGAATGTGGGTCTTACATAAATGATGGCTAATATAGGATACTTTTATCAAGAAACTATTGTTAAACCACCCAGTTGACCCACTTTTTAGATATAATATTCAGTTGGTACGCTAAGTGATGTGTTTGTCTGCCGCTCATAGAATTTAATGCCCTGAGCGTGAACCTCCGCTTGCCCGAAAATCCAGAGCCCCAGCATGATACCTCTTCCCCTGTGTGAAAGTAGGACTTTCACAGACCTAATAATCCACTATTTTACCGTTACGACACAATTCAACTAAGTTGCAAGTATTTATTGATCCTCTGGCTCAAATGTCGTCGAGTTCAATATACTTAATGGAGATAGTTCTAAAGTAATGCATACATAGTCTAAAGAGCCTCTAAATGATCCATATTTTCAACCTACCACGTGCGTCAATAGCCAGTTTTACCAGCCTTAATATTATATTAATTTTTTTTAGGATTGTTGCAGACGCTTCTATACCAGTTAAAGAAACTTGCATGGAAATAGATGGTAAGAATATTAATTTTGCAAACATTTTAAATGGATTTATCTGATGTCATTTTTTTCATTATTGGAAACAAGATTTACTATAGAACCCCATCCATCACCCCTGCCCACACCCCAAGAAATCACTTCGAAAATGTAGTTGAATTATAAACAAGATTTTTTTTAAATTTATATTACCGATTTACATGCGCTACAACGCGAATGCCCGTAAGTTTGAATCCCGGCACGTTCCTCTAGGCTTTTCCTGATTACGTACGGATTTAGGCACCATATGCTCACCGGTGAAAGAAACTTGTTTGGGAACTAATAGAAATGTCATATGTAAGTGCCCTGAGAGCAGCGATCAGCTGCACTACTGATCACGTTGGGCACGACATATAAGCGCAAAATGGATACAGCCATTAATGTACCTCTGCTCACACCATAAGGGATATAGCGTTATGATGTAGGTATTAATATTATATTTGTACCACGGATACTCGGAAAATTATTATAGCCAATGTATTTGACTGGATATGTAGCAAATAATTCATAGTTCGCAGAAAAAATATAAAACATTTATGGTTTTAATCTTTTTCTTGTTTTTTTTTTATATGAATGGCAAACTACTTTAAATTGCAACCACACAACTACGACCTAGCAAAGCACATGGCAAAAAAGATAAATTATTGTAAATACCTACACAAGAAAAAGACAAAGACTCATTGATATCTGCCGTAACAACCCTTTATTATTTTTATCACAGAATCGGTGTTCTCGAGTTCGTCTGAATCGATAAAAAGCGGTGTAAGCGTTGCAAGCGGATACACGAAACGACTGTCGGCTTTTCGCAGGAGCCTTGCGCCTAAAATACAGGAAACAGCGGTATGTAAACATATCAACAAAGTCTAAGCAAACTTTTGATGCCTACTAAAAAAAATGCAATTTCTTAAATAATCAATGTTATTCGATTTTAAGCGTAATTTTACACTTGCTTTGTATAAAAAAAAAGTTTATTAATAACTTTTATTTTTTCTTAATTTTTTACGCAACTTTGTTCTTTATTAATTTTTATTTTGTTGTTCATTGGAATACAAATTTATTTTAAATTACAAACAAGCATAAAATTGTTTATTTAAAAACAAATGCGGTTTTTTTTTGTAAGCATCAAGTGTGTCTGAGTTTTAAATTTTGTTGATGTGCTTATTTATTATTTCTATTGATTTTATGTATTGTGTGGTTTTTTTGAAGACCGCGATAAGGCAAATGTAGTGCGGGACGCTCCCGACTCAGTAGGCCGTTGACTGGCTAAAGGCTTAGATGAGAAGAATCGAAGTGAGAGGCATATATGCAATAATGAACTAATGTATGTGTATGTCTAATGCCAAAAATTGACTAATGATAGTCATTTTGCATATTAAAAATGTAGCATTTTTAAATTTTAGATTAATATTGTTGCATTTGTTACTTACGCTTAAAAGTATATAAGCTTATGTGCTGACTATAAAAACATTGTTTTGACGTTTCGATCAAATCTTTGATGAATTTGAAGTGTAAATATGTATTTACTATTTTCATTTGAATTATAAAACAAGACTTTGTTAATTGTTATCTGTATTTTATTACAGCTCATCGAAGCTATCCCTGAACAAGGTAAAGTCCAAATATATTTTTGGTTTTTGCATATATATTTATTTAAATTAAGTTCGTAATTATACGCATACAAATTTTCTATAAATGGCGTTTGTAGAAAAATAGCCCTTTCCAAAATTATTTAAATAATATTTATATCTATTTTTTAGAGTCCGACCGAAACTGGTTTTCCGGCCGAAACCGAAACCGAAACCGAAATTTCGGCCGTGGCTTCAGTTTCGGCCGAAACCGAAACCGAAACTCACGTGGTCAGGTATAAAAGTCAACGTGGTCAAGTAAAAAAATGAAACAAAAACTTACATGTAATCAATTCCATCAAAGCATAACCTCTAAAGAATGTTTACGTCGGGTGATAACGCACTGACTAAGTTGTGTTGCTATAGAGCAATGCGAATTAGATTCGTCAACTGTCGTCTAAACGAGGCATTTACACTCCGACGCAGCCTTGAGTTTGTTTCGGCGTTTCTTCTCAAGGTAGTCGCTTCCGAAACGCTAGTAGATCACCGTTCGGTTTCGTATTTTTGGCTGGCGGTCCAAGTCGAGGTTCGTACCCACAGGGGTGCCCTTGCATTGCCACCCAACCCATAAATTGCCGGCTGAGCACCCTCAGTGTTCGCCCACCCGCCCGGTTAAGTTGTGAAGACCTTTCCCGGTCCACAAACACGCGTAAATTCGAAAAAAAAAAGCAATGCGAACGGCGCACGAATCCCGAACAGGGCCGCCAGCGTCCGTCAAAGCGTTGCCGCGAGAAACGAAGCTAGGCAAGCATATACGACAACTACCGAAATCAGTTTCGGTTTCGGCAAAAGTTTCGGCCAATTTTGGCCGAAACCGAAACTGCCGCCGAAACTTGATTTTTGGCCGAAACTCGGCCGAAACCGAAACCGAACTTTCGGTCGGACACTACTATTTTTATTGTAGCGCATTGTGTATATCCCGGTTTATCCTACCATCAAGCTGCTACTAAACAAGCTTCATCAAATCACTTGATTTAAATGTTACTATGATACATTAGATAACAAGTGTGCTAAGTTGATTATTACAGACGAGACTAAATTATCCGCGAGTTAAAAATGAGTGCTATATGGTAACCGAGTTGGTAATTATCAAAAATACCCATCCGTTTTATACGACGTTTTTCATCACACTTGCAAGGAAAAAAGACAGTCTTATAATATGATGGTATTTATCAATGATTATTAATACATTTATTGAAAATAAACTTCTCAAATTGATATTAAAGGGTCATTGTTGGTATTTTGACAGTTTCGTGTCTCAATATTTCCGGTGTGGTAAAACTTACGTCTTGCGTTACTTGATTCGAACAAGTGTGATCAAAAATCTAATAAGTATGTTTAGTGGCCATTATTGTATCTCTGGTCACCCCAAACTGGATACAGCGGGACAATATATTAATTATAATGTATTCCCGTAGCTCGCCGGTCAACTGTGTCCCTACGCGTGGTGACTCTCGGTTTCGAAGAGTCGAAGTCTGCAATGGAATCCAGCACAGCCGTGCCATCTCGCCAGTCTATGCGATAAGTTTGGTTTCAATTGATTTGCGTCACTAAGCATGCATAAACTAATGCGCTAATCCAAAATTGCTTGAAGATATATTAAAATACTTTTAGAAATCCATCTTGGATTGCTTATTATGTTTTACTCACAATATTTTTTAAAGCTGGATTTCGTTAACCAAATTCTTGTATCAGGATAGTGGTAATAAATTTATTAAAATATGATACAATATTTCATACAATATTACGCAATTTGTTAGGTTTATAGTAGGTTTTATTGAGATTGATTAATTAATTTTGATTGGTTGTATTAGTAAAATATTGTAAATTAATATTGTATTATTTTAACCACCAAGCTCCACTTACGGTACCTTCCTTTAGCGTTCTCGTTAATCTAACATAATTATGACAGAGGGAGGCGGTACGCAGTGTCCGGCGTGCTGCCTGTTAGAGAGATTTTTGAAGGGGTGGGCTCTTCAATCCCACCCCTCTCGGAGAGGTAGTCTCAACAAAGCTTTTCGCTCCCCGGGGGTCTGGATGAATTTGGTGTCCCAGGCCCGATGTAGCAATTAGAGGGACACCTCGGGGGTTTTTAAGTCACTAAGAGTCTGAGACCCCGGAGTCGCTAAGCTGATGGTACTATGCAGGATTATACCACAGATTAGAAAAAAATATATATGGCGTTTAGCAGTGCCGTGCACCCAATAAAGCATTATCTTATTATAATTGTACATTTAATAAATATATTGACTTAAACTCCGATTATTTCTATAATAGAAACTTTAGAATCATAGATGGGTAAACTATAATCAGATTAATGAAAAACAATTATGATTACATATTGCGTTTTTCATCATTAATATAACTGCATTTTCTATCTATGTTTTAAACACTATGGAATCTTCAATTGCATACACATTTTTAACTCCTTAATGTTTTGGAGGGATTTAGTCATGATTACAAAGCAACAAAATTAAAATTAAGACTACATTTTGTAATCGTTAATCATTAATCAGATTACATTTTGCCTATTTCTGTTTAGAATTCAAATTGGACCAAATTTTAAATAAATATAAATGTGTATTGAATATCCAACTGTAGCAAGATAATGCTTTTTATGTTTCTATGAGATGCAAGCCACTGACGTTTAGGTATATAAAAACATATTTTTAATTATAGAAATTATCTTTACCTTTAGATGGTATTATTATATATCAGGATATAGAACCAGAGAGATTTTTTTTTATCTTAACTCAGCGTATAGAGCACACACCTTGTCTGATGGTAAGTATGGTACAGTCCAGAGACGATTATCAACAATATAGAAAAATTTATCAATAGTCGGAGCGGCCATGCCGGTCTGCATGAATATCCCTTCATGCTTCGTTTAAAGGATCCAATATCATAGGACTGCGGGAATACGCTGGCTGGAAGATCATTCCACAGCCGAACGACTCGGCAAAAGTAAGAAATCTTACTTTAGAGACCTTAGTCCTAGCTTGTTGTATAGCTGTGACTCCGTAAACCCATGCGCGCGTTTCTATTATGGAAGGGCAGGGTGAAACAAGAGTTAAGTAATTTCATCGAAATGATAATAAATCAAATAAAACAAGACATTTTGGCCTAGTAGTAACATATAAAAATGGCTACATTCATTAAGGTTACCTTAAAGAGCATTTTCTGCAGCAAAACATTCAAGCATAAAAATTCGATTTGAGTCATTCTAGCTCTAAAGACATATGCATTGCTCCTTTTTTTGTAACCGAAAAAAGTACAATTTCCGCTCGTCACATATAAAGATACATAATACAGGTGAAAATAAATCAAATAATAAAAAACATTCATTTTTTATTTCAATTTATTTTGTCAGCGTGTACAATTTTTACTAGTGACACTACGATTCTTTATTGGCAAGAGAAAATTAAAATTTGCTTTCAGAATGTATACTTAGGTGGGATAAGTTCTTAATTGCAGAGTATCTAAAACGTGTTTTCTAATTCTATTTGCTACAAAAGCTGTATATTATGATATATTATTGGTGGAGATAATTCTTTGTATGCTTATTTAAAACGCAATTCAATGCTTCTGGTTTTCCTCTCCTTTTATAATGATGGGCCACGAAAGAAATTTCATATTAGTCATGGGTCGCTAAAAATAGAGTTATGTAGAATCATGTTTAAGCTCCAGATGCACTAGGGAACAATGTTGTCCCTCAATTTGACGCGTATTGGTCAAACTACGTAATGCTGCAACGCTCCCTAGTCTCGTAAAATTTTACTTGTGGCTTGATCCAGCCCTTAGTGCGATGCACATGTTCAGTCCAAAAAAATCAGCGATATTTATTTTGGGACATTACACGCAGTTTTTGAAGAGAGTGTTCCATAATTTGTTCCTTAATGTACCTGATGGTGCGTCTCCAGCTAATTTTTCGTGTTTCAAAAAACATCTTTAGATCTTATTCTTGTATTTGCAATTATTTTTCTTTGCCTCAATATTTTACGTATTATTTACGTAAAATCTATCTATGTTACGTCTATTAGGAATCTATGGCGTTCGAAAAAAAAAATCGCGAATACATTAGAAAAAAAAAAAGATTCATAAAGTTTTGCGAAACACGAAATATTACCTAGAGCAGTGATTCCCAACCTTAGTTCCGCGTAACCTAGCGGTTCCGTAGAATAGTCATCACAATTCCACCGTGATGATTTATTATTATCTATTAAACAATACCACGGTTACAAATATTATTTTGAAATAGCGTAAATATGTAATGAGAAGGACTCATTACTTTTATGTAAATAGGTAAGTAGTTAGCAAGCATTACAGGTCAAGATTGGATGTTACACCAGATATACGCATACAATTGTCGAACATAATACCGAAATATAAAACAATTATTCATAAAACAGTAAAACAATTTTATTCCTCATGAATAATGTGTTTCAATTATATTACGCATTTCTTAAAAAATTGTCTTATATAAATTTCAGTGTTGATTTGTAATCATTTGATATGGGGTTCCATAAAATAAAAGATATTTGGTTAGGGGTAATTTATCGATAAAGTTTAGGAACCCCTGACCTAGAGACGCACCATGAAACATTATGCTTTCCGTGGAAAACTACCATATTTTTCATATATAAATTTTTTGTAAATATATATAAGATTCTAATAAGTAGTTGCCTAGTCTGTTATCTCCTGTTACAATTTATCTTCATGTATGGCTATTTATCTACATAAGATACTAAAGTGGTAATTAATTATTATTCATAGTTGTGTTATATTAGACTCGACTATGTAAGCAATCAAATCTTACTACGAATAATATATTTTCGTACATGAAATATTAAAAACTGTTAAAGTTAGAAGTGTACTCATACTTACCTTTTATCACATCTAAAAATTGATCTCTAAGTATATCTATTTATCGCCTACTGTAAAACCGGCCTTTTATTTATTATAATTTATGGAATCTGACCACCTCTTTTTGGTTTGCGCAAAAATTAGACTAAATATTTTAATTAAGTACCACCAAATTATTTTAAAAATTTTGCAAATAATCAGGCAGGAGCGTCGCAATTTTAACGGAGGTTTCAAGCGATAACTATTTCGTCTTTGGCTGTAGTTTACTTTTTGTAAAAAAAAAATACACTACGAAATTCTGAGTACTAAAGCATTCCAGCCCACTGGAAGCCACGTGTCCGTATACTTTTAAACGCTTTATATAAAACGTATTATTTTTAGTATGATATTAAGCAGAACTTGTAAGTCCTTTGTAAGAATTAAAGAAAACATAAATTTGTATTTTTTTCCAAAATATAGATTATATAATAATCGATAAGATGATTCTATCAGAGAAAAGCTAATTTATGTAATAAGGAATTTTTACCACTACTTACTAAAAAATAAAGCCCGTTTTTTTAAATAAAGCCAATACGGTAAGACGAACCTGCAATTTTTAACAGCGTACTTGGTATCCACCACTGTAATGCGTGCCTCATATCATTATCATATGAAGAGCGGAATATTACTCATCTATGAATTATTCACACGGTTTCAATTTAACTTTGATAAAATCAATGTATGTATAAAGAATAATTCGACCTTGCCAAATACTGTACGAAATATAAATTATTTCAATAACTATTTAAAAGATCCATTCAACAAGGGTGGATCTGACATAAAAAGAAAATACAACTGGAGGTGGTATGTCATCAGGTAATGAATCCATTAAACCACAATGAATAATTGAAGCATTGTATGACAGAACTCGATGTTTCTAAATAATCAATGAGGTAGATACAAGATAGCAAACAATTTCATTGTACCCCTTGGGTTTTTAAATAATGTCAGTATTGTCCAGTGGAAGGCAGTATAATAATAATTTTTATATTCTGATAAAATTGTTAGAATAAATCTTAAAACCAATTTGTGTCACCTTCTAAATAGGCCTCTCAAGAAAGTTATGATATTAACATTTCTCCAGAATTTACAGCAGCATCAATGGAATTTTCTCTTAATTACTTTTTAGGTTTATTGAATTAGGCCTCAAAATGTTTCAAAAATTATTATTACAGGACAGATCAAGTGAGTTTAAAATGCTTATATGTGTAATATGTATGTACATGACATTAAATACCATAATGTAACTTAAAAAGTACTATGTACTTGTACTTAATCATAAACATTTCTTCACAATGTGATAAATATAGACATAAACTTTACAATATTAATGTAAATTAAAATTCCACATGAAAGGAACATTAGAATGAGCAATTCCAACACTACAATATTATCTACAAGGACTAAATTTATTACATAATTTTTAAAATTCACATATAATAATGAGATGACACAAATTTTATATGAAAATTTATGTATTTAGATATAATAAGTATAAATAGCTCACACTGAGTAATAATTCTTACTTCTCTAGCATAAATAGACAGCTAGAGAAACAAAATTCTGTAATATTAACAAAATGATGGTGTTACAGCTATCCTACTTGCTTAATTTAACAAATTCTCAAACAGTTAACATAAAAATCTTGCTAATTAATAATACTTTAAAAAAGACAAAACAAAAGTAATAATTTATTACAATATATCATATTTAATTTTGGAGTGCAATAAAATATTTAACTTAAATACCATTCTAACACTGTTAAACAGGAACTTACTACACGAGACAAAATGCCACATAAATTTTACATACTTAATCAATTTACTATTCCACATAGAGAACACAATGACTGGAATAAGAGCTCCCCAGGCCAAAAAGCATGGGAAACTCAATGGACAGCATACAGCGTGCTGCAGACCGACACTGTGCCACTCGCCATAATCTACCACGCTTTATTTCACGTTGCCATATTGGCCTTTCACTAATATCAAACAGTGTTAGAATATCAAAACGTCATAAATCAGGAAACCTCAAGGGATCCTCTACATAGTCTTCAGGTATTATAAACAGTTCCGGAGGGTTATCTTCAAGAAAATCAAACTTTTGAAATGTTATTTTTGCAGTAACAGTTGGTAAAATTGGTATGTCAACTTTTACTGGAAATCCCCGTGGTAATTTCATTGCTACAAACTGTCTCAGTTTAGCAAAATGTTTGAATGGAGCAATAACTTCAAGAACATTTAACAGCATGTCTACACTGAGGGGGAAATCATCACTCATAGCTATTGTAGCTCTGAAATTTCTAGATGACTCTTTGTAAACAAGATCTCTGCCAAGACTAGGGTACTGTCCTGGGAGTGATGATATATAGGAGGCCCAATCCACACCTGATTCTGGTGGTGGGTTTAATGATGCTCGTCTTGTTGGTTCTCCATTAGTGTCTAGATTCTGTGTATTTCCTTTTGTTAAACTCTCAATAATAGCTTTATTTTTTTGTAAATCATCTGTTGACAGATGCTCCCTCCTTTTTCTAGACTCTAAAACAAGCCCGTTTATAGTATAAATATCACTCTTATATAGACCTGCTACAGTTTCTTTTCTGTCCTCACGGAATATCCATCCTGACTGAGCTCTGGCAAATGAAATACCTTTAGTAGACATCTGAGCTGCCAAAATATCACTAGACATAAGAATGTCAACTTCATCTTCAATTTCATTTTCTGTTTCTTCATACCGCACCCTTTGGTAAACTTTCACTTTATTATCAAGAACAGTGAGAGATTCACTCGGTGGCTTTTCTCCTTGAAATATGAAGGATATATCTCCCCTTTCCCATTTCATATCACTAAAGTCTACTAAGGTAGTGTCCAACCTGATCCTGGAACCTGACTTATATATTTTGCAGATATCTGAGGGTAATATTCGTGAAACAAGAGGCACCCAAGAATGAAAATCCCATTTGAGTTCCATATAAAAGTCTTGTATTTGGCTAAGTGCTCTTATTAAATCTGGTCTCCTCTGTTCCATCTGATCGCGAGCTTGCTGTTTTAATTTTCGAACTAGCGACGATATTGTTTGTCGGTCCCCATAGCTAATGGCTTCTGCTAGCGGTGACCAGCCGGCCAAGTTTTTAACCTTTACCGGAGCACTATGCGCCAGCAGTAGTTGTACGCATTCTTTGCGACCTAACATCACAGCAAGGTGCAACGCTGTATTACCGTGTTTGTCTTTGAGAGTAACATCATTGTTCCTCAATAATGATGACAGTTTGCGCACATCCCCAAGAAACACACATTCGTGAAGTGGAAATGTTAATTCTTCTTCAACACAATTAGATTCAGACATATCGCGCAAATTTTTATTATTAAACCATAATAACCCGTCCAAAGTATCCCGTTACTAATAAATTATTAACTGAGAATGACTGATATAATTTTGAACAATCTAATCAGATTAGATTAAATTTTTATTGGAACCTGCTTTATGTTTGTCATAATATCCGTTGGAATAGGCAAATATATTTTCAAATCAATTTACAATTATCAACATCTTTATTTTTGAAATTAGAATAATATTTACTAATCCACACCTGAGATAATTTATTGTATGAGCAAAAAATTGTATTTTCACGCATCCATTGCAATTTTTTACTGCGTTCCAGTTCCCACTTTTCTTTTTCATTCGATTTCTGACAGTAACGGTGCTGCCAATGGCAATGTTCCAAATTCCACAACTATATTGATCAATTAATAAGTTGAAGTTCTGACTATTGAAACTGATTTCGTTGCCATTGCATTAATTAATTCATTAAATTTCAATATTTTGGCACCATTTTTATTGTTATATTAATCGTTTTACATAAGTAGATAGTACTTACTTGGTGATAAATTATAAGTGAAAGTGTGGATCATAAATCTTGATAATACTATTTCAGCCAATAGTACTTGTCGTAGTCTATTGTCTTTATTAAAAATATAATTGTCATCTAAGATCCCAAGATGGAATCTACAATACGTACTATACTATACGTCGACATAAAATTCCCGCGCCAAAATTTGCACGTATTAATACCTACTAGATGCATTGTGGTAGATGGCGCCACAGAAATAGAGTTGCCACATTCACACCATATACCCTTAAAATTTATTATAAATTAAATTACGGAATAGTGTTAAACTTCTGTCAAACTTATAATTTTAGCACTCGACTTGTCATGAATTAAAAATAATTTATGTAATTAATGTACGTGAAAGAATTGTAAACCGTTCTATGATACATGATAATTTTAATAATTTTCCATAATATTAAATCAATGTTCAGGATGAGGGACAACCATAGATGGACAGAATGTAATCAGATTAAAATCAATTACGATTACATTTTGAGTTTTTACTCATTAATATGACTGTATTTAGCTTATCTATATTTAAACACTACAGAATCCCCAATTGCATATACATTTATGACTCATTCACGTTTTCGAAGGATTTAATTATGATTACAGAGCAACAAAAAAAAATGACGACTTTATTTTGTAATCGTTAATCAGATTAGATTTTGTCCATCTCTGAGTATAACAACTACCCAGGCACCACCCAAGGATTATATAGTATATATAATAAATATATATAATGTAGATATAGAGTTATTATGAACAACCATGTAACAATTTTATGTATTATTTCAAGAAATAAGACAACTATAAATAGTTATATATAGTTATTTAATAAATCGGGTTTATAAAAAAACGGAATATAATCAGTTTGCTACTCTATGCGGCTATCGTAACATTGTATTTTGAGCGGGGTAATAGCGATTAGCGCTTACTAAAAAATTTACAAAAATAATATGTATATTTTTCATCAACATGATTGATAAAAGCTATAGCGTACATAATGTCACCAAAAGACGGTAAAAATAATTATTTTCATAGCACAGGTTAAATAAGTCCCTAAAATTGGGGAGAATGATGGTACACAAAATTTTATGTACCATTTAAGATTTATTTTTTCTCTAAACCTACAGACATTACAAAAAAGAATTTAAGAACAAGAAAGTGTTATTAGTAAGGAACACTCTCAAATTATAAAAAAAATTTTTTAGGTATTTTTCAAAAATTGTCTTTAAAAATTTTGAAAAAATTTGACTAATTTTAAAACATTTTTGTTCCTAAAGTTATTTTTTATGTTTATAGTTTTTAAGAAAACGATAAAATAATATTTTTATACATTTTATCATTCTCACCGCCATTTAAAAAAAATTCGTTGTTTAATTTTCATGAAAAACATTTCTCTTAATGTTCGAGTGCCATGAGCACCTTTGATCATAGTAAAAAGTTGATACCTTTGCGGTATCATTGTGAATAAAAATGCTTTTTTCATCATTCAAAATTTTCACGTTTTTCACGATTAAATCGGCTATATTGTCATTTCTCGGTATCTAATCTAAATTTTGAGCGCAGGTTCTGTAAGAGCATCAAATTTCGCGTAGGAATAGATGTATTGCATTATTTTTTTGGTCCGATAACATAATAAATAAACACGTTGAAAAGTTAGTAAAAATTCTGATCATCTCGGCGTTAATGGGTTAAGGATATGTGCTAATTTTTGTTAGTATTCTTATCCCAATATATTATTTTCTATAATTGTTGTGTAATTCTGAAAAAACATAAAACATTCTGACCGTTTTATTTAAATATTTTATTAAAAAAAAGTGCATGAACAAGAATGTACACAAACTGATCCTGAAACGCGACAGGACGAAGAGGTTACTATAGTGGTCTTTTTACACTTTTGTTAACGAGTCTGTTTTCACAATCGCCATACGATTTCAAAGAAGAAAGATATAAAAATTATAAGAATTAAAGATCGAAGCTTATTAATAAGCTTATTTATATATAGTGTATATATTATAATTTATTAATAGCCCCAGCCAAAACCATCTCCCAAAAGCATCATGAGTAGTATGGGATAAATAATATCGCGATCAATGCCGTCGTTGCCTCTGGTTATAATTATTGGTGGTTGACTGTAACCGTATCCATAGCCGTTAGCCGGAGGACCATACTCATATTGACATGAAACCGAACACACCTACGGAAATGGAATAGATGATTAAAAATAAATTATGTACCTTTAAAAATATTATTATTTGCAATACTTACTGCAAGAATGAATAGTCCGAAACCGAAAAGATATTTCGTTGTCATCTTCACGAGTATATTTGGAAATTATTACGAACCTTTATGTGTACTTATTTTATATATGATGTGTTACGAAATATACAATTTAATTGATAAAGTAAGTGCCAGGTGCATAGAGCTCACTTAAAGTTATTATCAAGCACGTGCAGTTGCGACATTTGCATTATAAGTTTCCAACAAAACTACACGATTCGTCATAAAAACTATGTCTATAAAGCTATTTTTTTTATAAAAAGCAGATAGAAATATATTACTATAAAGCTATATCTTTTAAGACTCGCGAAATTCTTAAATTTCAGTTGCAAATCTGAAATCTAGAATTCGAGCTATGTACATACCAAAAATATTGATGTCTACGGTATGTAATGTTAGAGGAATAAGCGCAATATGGGATGTTACAAAAAGTTCAAGTATCTGGCAAGCCTATTATAATTAGTTTATATGTTTTTTATCTAGGGAAAAATCCCAATAGGAGCGTCCCGATTGCATGTAGGGTAAGGAACCTACCGTACATGTACTTGTACCGGACTTGCACTAGCTAAACAGTGCATACTGCCTAATACTCCTATTACTATTGCGCGTTGACTAGGTCTGTGGGCTCTTTTTCTCATTGCTCCAAGCTTCGTAGCCCAAGACGTGAAATGTTTTGCTTAGTTTGCTTGGTGTGTAATGTCTAATATGTGAGAAAAAAAATTATGTCTAATACTCCTACTTGGGTAGACTTTTATTTATTTGTTAAATTATTTATTGATGAAACTGTACGATTTTTTTTGTGAGGTTTTATTACTCTTATTATTCCTAAAGTCACCGCTAAACAGTAAGCTAGGGAACTCACGTTTCAAGTTCTCAACTCTGCCCCTTTTGCAGGAGTACTCTGCACATTTTTTTTCCTGACACGGCTTAGTGACCACAATCACGTATGAAGATAAGCTTGGTGCTATCAACAGTAAATAAAAACAATCAATAGTTGCGGCCTGCACAAATATCTTTTCACGGTTTGTTGAAAGGACCCAATATCATAGAACGGTGGAAACACGCTCGCCGGAACACAACAGTTCCACAGCTCAATGATTCGGCAAAAGAAACAATTAGAGAACTCTTCGTCCTAGCCGGGGTATGAGTTACCGTAAAGCCGTGACTTCGTATACCCATGCGTGTGGTTTTTTGATGGAAAGGAGAGGGCGGAACAAGCTTAAATAACTCTTCAGAGCACTCGCCGTGATACAGACGTAAAAACGCTTAGTGAGACAGTATCTCTGCACAATTAGAGCGATACGAGATGCTTAGTAACGGCTGGATCATTCAAAATCCGGACAGCACTCCACTGCAAACTTGGATAGGTTTGGACAAGGCGTCAAGTAAATATTGAGCAGAACCATCTCAGAGTAGTTAACAGTATTCCACGTAGAGCCGGACCTGGGCCTTATACAATAGTTACAGTGGAACCGGCGTGAAAAAAAAAACCTCTGTAAAAAGACGAATAATAACTGGGCAATTATAAATTGTAGTACTTTTAATCATTTTAAATTTAATTTCGGGCTTAGGAATATTATTTATTGATTGTTTAGACGACGGAACAGATGTCAGATGGCGTTAGTAATGTTGTTTTGATTCGCTTGATTTTCTGACATATGACAACTGAAAGCACAAAAGTATCGCGCAGCAGCGCTTTGCCATATGTACGGATTTATTTGTATTTATACGGATGCTTAGCATTTTATACGGATAAGTATGTAATATAAAATTTTATACAAATATTTTTAATTTTCAGATTTTCTACTGATATTTCGAATATTTGATAATTTTATTGCTAGTTAAGAAAATCGTGTTTGTGCGTGACTGCTTTTTCTTGAACCCGCAAGTACTAAAAATATTAGTAAAAATAACAATAACGAAACAAAAATTTCATCGATTGGAAACATTTATTTACACATATTAATGCTGACAATTCAAATATAGCTAAATTGATTTAAAAAAATATATGTTAAATTAAAATAATGCTAAATGTTCTATCAATTGATTGTAATAGTTGAGTACATTTATAATAAATTAAATTAGCTAAGAACTTTATGTAGGGGGCGTTTGTGCGCTACCACCTGCGCTACTCCCGCTGCGACATTGATGCGGGCAGTGGTACTTGAGAGAGTCTATTGCCCGTAAATTAAAGCAGCGGTGTGTGCGTACTCCCGCACACCGCAAGTTTCTGAGGATAATAGGGACAGGATTTCTCTAGCCCATCTCATATACTGAGGAGGCCTAACAAGGTCCAACACGATTAATATAATATAATTGCGAGCTCGCGCCCACGGCCGGCGTACATGTGGATGAAGGAGTCCAACACACCGAGGGAATGGCTCTCATCACCCCCTGACGGTACACAATGGATTTTTTTCCTGGAAAAAAATAATTATAAACATAATATGTTCTTAAAGTAAAAACCAAGAAAAAAGTAGACTAAAACGTTATCATATAGTTTTGCCAGAAGTAACTATAAAAGCAGTAGATGTTAATATCTATAAATGAATTCTATGTAAAATTAAAATGTACTGGTGTTTTCTGTGCCGGCGAGAACACAAATAGTATACGAAACACGTGTATTCAGGTATCAGGTATCAGGTTCACACGGGCTCATTTTCCGCAACTCGACGTCTGAGTGCGCCTATTTTGCGTGAAACTGGGCCGGGATGATTTCAATTATCCCAGCTCAGCTCCTCCAGGAAATCCGCGAGCCGCCTGATATTGCTGGTTGCTTCCGGAAGGGACCTGGGAATGGTTAGCACTTTGGACTCTGAACACGTGTATTGGACACGACATTATAATTATCCGTAGCCCGTATAAGCTATAGTTTTTGTTGTCTTACGTTCGAAATTAATATTTGATTATCAGTTTCTTTTTTCATATAGGTTTATCTTTCTTTGTTAGATATGTACTTGGAAATATGGACGTAATATCATTGCTTTAGTATATACAATAGTAACTGTTTATAGAATAGGTACTTGAAGTAACGTAGAGGGGGCGTTATGGGAGTCATGATCAATAATGGTATTTTATAAAGTAATTATTCTGGAATTTTTCAGCGTCTGGAAGCTTGCTTATTTTAACATACTCAAGAAAATCCAGTGCAGGGTAATACACTAAAAAATATGTGCTATACGTGTCCGAATAAAGTCACTCAATCTTGATTTTAAGTGTGAGACAAGAGTTTTCCTTTTTATTCGTTATACCAATTTTTCAGATTCAAAATACGGATTTTTATTCAATAAAAAGGTTCGCAACACTGCGCAGAAGTAAATCGCCGCATTGTGTTTTCTATCAAAGGTTTCGTACTCATCATAATATTATTGTGATTGTATTGAGATTTTTTGTAAGTCTTACATATTTTACCAGAGATAGATTTATGTGTGGTATGTTCTTTATAAGTGAACTTTGCGGACTTTTGCTTGTTTACAAGAAAATGCACCTGAATCATTAGCATCTCACGGTTCAATCTGTGCTGTGTAGTTTTATAGATAAGATTAGTATTGATCAAAGATTTTGTTTGCATTTCAGTTTAAAACGAAAAATTCTTCCAATTGTTTAAGTAAAATTACGGATATCATTAAATATATATTGTAATATGAACTTGTATCGTGTTTTTGTCTAAAGGCAAAATTTTACGGATTTCCTGACCGTCTGAAGCTAAAAAGAAGCCGCATAATGTGAGTATTCGAATAGCATATCTGTTAGTTAACATAGTAGTTTTTGAAGATAGTTAAAATATTAATTTCTTCAGTATATATATTATTTCCATATTATTTGTTTTTATTAAAACCGTATAAATTTAATTATTTAGTTATATAATTTGAAATAACTAGCTAATTATTATTGCTGTAGCTTTAGGCCCCTACAAAATATTTTAATTGATAGTTTCTATAAACAGGTTACAGTTTTTGTCATCTCAAAACAGGTTTTTACTTTAGACCTTTGGCAATTGGTCATTTTAAGAAGTTGTAAAGCCTATTTGAATAAACACAAAAGAATAGCTGATATATTGACACAACTGTAACACATTAGGGAAAATTTTTGCATTTCTTTTTATTTTTCATGGAGACAAGTAAAATAATATTATTCATATATTTAAAATATACTTATTACTGGGAACTGTAAATATGTTTATAATAAATATTACTAGAAATATAAAATATTAGAATGCCATAACCATCTCTAATATTTAATGTTTTACATGTATGATCTATATAAAAAAACAATAGACAAAAGCATTCTTCCTGAATGATAGATGAGCAGCTGATAATTAATGTGCATATGGCACAACTTGTATTAATTCTGTGGTTACATATGAATATTTTAATTAATTACTATATCTTTTATTATTAACATTAGTCAGTATTATAAAAAAAAATCACTTAAAAAACATAATGTTTTTTTATTGATATGTAACAATGAGCCTGATTAATAAACATCATATTTTTATTTAAAAAATTCAATCTATGCTTACAGACATATTGTAAGATATTGCAAAACTAACTCAGGAAGTGGATTCCCATTATTACTAGTGTGCATAGCAACAGAAGAGGTTATTTATTTTATGTAAATAAACAAGGTAATCCATGAGACTGAGTTGTACTGTATTAAAAACAGAATGATGAAAATGCAATGTGCTTTTATTCAAATATGATTGTTACAAATACTTTAATATTCTCAATAAAATAAATTACAACTACACAGTAAATATAATATAAGAAAAAAAAAAACAGATTTCCATACAATTATAATTTTAAGGTACATAGTAAGTTAACACTAAGATCTATTTATTTCTACAATTAACATTAAAAACATCATTCATACATACATCAGTACAGGTTTAAATTTACATATATATACATATAATACATGCATAGATCACAATAAAATTACCAAAATGTCTTTAAAATATGTATTTGAATCAAAGAAACCCTTAGGACACTAGATCACAGATTAAACAATACAATTCACTTTGGCAAAATAGTTTTTTATCCAGTAATACACAATGCTTTACAACATAACAGTGTGTAAAAGAGCTAAAATATCCAAGTTGAGTTGTTTCTGTATCAGTAAATAGTCGAATTTTATGAATACTTATGTAGTTATGGTAAGGTCAGGTAAGGTAAGGTTCCTGCAAAATGTATATGTACCACTTAGGATTCCACTCCACTTGTTGGTCTTAACCACTCAACCGTCGACGGTTATTTACAGAACTAGGCGCATATGTCGCGCCCTTGTACAGGACTTTCATTGGATGGGGGTTTTTGAGAACTAGGTTTCGAAAAACCTGGATTTTTTCGAAAACTGACTGGAATTTTGTATAACACTAATTAGTTTTATAGATAAAACATATTTCTTTACGTGATTTTATACATTACACCTACAATCTTATATTTATGATGAAATAAAAAGCAAATGTAATATGTATTATGCTTCTAACAAACATCTCTTTGCACTTGTTCGCGCCGGCTGTCACAGGACGCCTATCAGATGCGGGATATTTTGATTTGCCCTGTAGCAGTACTTTCATCATACGAGGGGATAATAGAATTCCATGAACCTTGCGGATTCTATTAACAGTTTTTATTGAAATTACATATATCAAACATAAAAATGTAATATATTGTGTTTAAAACCCTCCATCACAGTGATTAGCGTAGGCTTATTGAGTGTTGGGATCAGCTTGTGTATATCCAGTAACATATACCTAGAGACCTTCAATTGTGGTATATGTGGGCCCACATGATATTGACGACTATCAATGGATTTTCATCTTTTGATGGTCACTTTTGTTTTTGAACTACACTGTACATACCATCAGTGGTGTAGTAACTTTCATGTGGTGTAGTAACTTTGTCGAGCCAGTGTAAAAGAAAATCTTAGTTTTCTACAATAACTAAACTAATTTAATATCTTCCTTAAGGGCTTATTTATTTTGTGGGTTCTTTTAAACCGAAGGAATTGTGGAAATAATTGTTACCTTTGTATCAATAAACAGAAGATGCATTTAAAACAGATAAATTACTAGTAGCTATTTTGAGTGTCTTATTTTGTTTATGTTCTTGTGCCATAAGTTTGTAGAGATTCTGAAATTACAAGTAACATAAAGACTTTCAAAAAGTATTTATAAACACTATCATCAATACAATGTTTTTAAACTACTGTTTTTAAAATAAACTTGTTTACAAAAGGGATCAATTTTCGCCTTATCTTGGCATAAATTAAAGGTTATCTGTCTGTGTGTTATCAGTCTGTTTACTCTTCATTATGAGTTGTTAACTTACTATTCTTAAATCTTATACACATGACATGGGAACATATATAACAACTGTGATTCAAATACTCATATAGTGCATCAAATAATGTGTTTTAGCAGGAAAACTTAAGAATATGATATTGAAATATCCAATGCAGAGTATTAAGAAGTGACATATAGGAAACTACAGGAAATTGGGGCTCAATGGGCTCTATGACATATTACAAATTAGTCAAATTTATGCCTGTTAATTTTTTGTTTTGAACATAACTTGATTCCTCTCTTTATATGATCCTACAACCTCAAATATTTATTAGTATAGTTTAATTTAACTAATTTTCTACCACATTCTCCATTTTATAATTTGCACTTAATTTTGTGTTTTCAATGATCAATTTGTCAAACTTTTGGTTTGTTCAGCTGCCTGGAAATGTTTTCATTTTGATTAGTTGATATTTTGTTATAGTTAATTATTTAAATAATGATTTAATAATATCATGTTTTGTTTTGATAAGAAGCATTCATTTTTAATGACACATATTATATATTAGGTCCTTACATATGAAATTGGCGTTTTGTATGGGAGGAACAAAAAGTCGAATGTTTTTTAATATAATATATTTAATTAATCAAAGTATGAACCATTATTTTCTATGCACTTTTGCCATCTCATAGGTAGTTCATTGATCCCTTTACTAAAAAAACCAGTCGGACGGGAATCAATAAAATCTTTGAAGGGGATTTGGACTGCCCCATCGGAGTTGTATTTTTTCCCTTGCAAGAAGTTATCCAAATTTCGAAAAAAATGGTAATCTGTTGGAGCAAGGTCCGGGGAGTACGGAGGATGTCTTAGACTTTCCAATTGAAGCTCTTCTAAATTAGTAGCCGTCTGTTGCGCAGTGTGTGGTCTAGCGTTGTCGTGAAGCAGCAGTGGCGTGGAGCGATTGACCAGCCTAGGTTGTTTAGCCGCTAGCTTTTCCATCATGGTTTGCAATTGCTGACAATAGACATCAGCCGTAATAGTCTGGCCAGATTTGAGAAAACTGTAATGAACAATACCGGCACTAGTCCACCAAACGCTTACAAGTAACTTTTTTGGGGTTAATTTTCGCTTGGGGCAGGATTTGGCTGGCTGGCCAGGATCCAACCATTGCGCTGAGCGCTTCCGATTATCGTAACATTCCGATTATTGTGCCGGTTTAGTAATGTAACGCAGCAGTCGACGCGCGTTTGCCGGTTTGCTTCAGTCAATTCGTGAGGTACCCACCTTTCAAGCTTTTTAATCTTCCCAATTTGCTTCAAGTGAATTAAAACAGTTTTATCACTAACATCGCAGCCTGCAGCTAACTCGGACGTGGTTCGCGATGGATCCGCTTCCACAATAGCCTTCATCTCTTCATTATCAACTTGAGTCTCAGGCCGTCCACGGGGCTTGTTCTGCAGGTCGAAATTTCCAGAACGAAAACGTTGGAACCAAAAACGAACTGTGTTTTCTTTTGCAACACGACCGCCATACACATCATTCACCCTTCGAGTTGTTTCCGCAGCACTAGTGCCACGGCGGAACTCGTACTCGTAAATAATGCGATATTTTAAGTTTTCCATTTTGTAAAATGAGTGACGCAAACAGAAAAAAACAGAAGAAAAAAACAAATGAATGACGATCATCGAAGCACAAATACATGAGTCTATAGCTGTACAAATTTGAATTTGGAATTCCTTACCAAAGAGGAGAAATTTGTGATTAAAGTGGCCAGTACGAAAAACGCCAATTTCATATGTAAGGACCTAATAGTTTGGTATCAAATGGAGCATTGGGTGAAATTTTTTTTTACTTGCTAATTTAATTTAGTGTTCCTACACTTATTTCTATTTATTTAAAATGAATGTATTACTTACTGACTGGCTACTAGCTTCAGACTAATTAAGTTTTTTTTATATCATATGAGTTTTTCTGCTGCAAACATGCTATTGAATTAATAGTTACATTCTATTACCTTATAATACCAATTTCCATATGAAGTCAATATTATAGTATATACATACTTATGTTTTATTATCTAATATTAACAAAAAGTACGAAACACCATCCTGCTTTCATTAATGATAATTTCGTGATAAACATTTTATCACATTCAATTTGCAGAAATCACTGCAAAACAATTAATGGCGTATAAACTTGATAAGGGATTTTTATATCACATACTGTATCTCCATACTATTTACACAGTATTATAAATATGTCGCTTTTATAATCACTGTACTAACATTATGATGTTATCATAATATCTATTTGACCTGCCGCTATAATATCAGCTACTTATTTAATTACTTAGATAGTAATGAAGCCTCCATACCAAACCAACCATATAAACGATAGTTTTAGTATACCTTACAAATGTTTTTGTTTTGCTTTGCTATGTATGTGCCAACAACCACTACAATATGTATAAGTCTATAAAAGATGTGTAGCTATAGTTCGATGTATATAACTTGAGCTCTGTGCGAAAACGCGGAACTCTAATCCGCGCATGTCAAAACAAACATCGACAGGCCTAAAATTTACTATGCAAATACGTCACAGAGATCACGTTATCTGCCGCCGGCTAGATAAGGAGACAAATTGTAGTAGGCCTTCGTTGGTTTTCGTGTGGATGCACCATTAGGTTCATCTACATAACTATTAGTAAACATTTTGTCAATATACTGGTTTATTTCATAAAGCGGAGCCAGAGCAGCTAGAGATAATTCTATGAGTAATGAATCATCTTTCCCAAGAGATTTTATTATTGATTCTTACTATCTTACAAACACGAGTTCCGTTAGTTATCAATATTAACCCATTGCAGAGTCGGAAAGGCTTCGGCTTTGGACACCTTCGGCCAAAGCAAAAGTTGAAAGTATTAAAGTCCAAAAAAACCGCTCAAAATTAGTTAAATATGAATAATATATTTTAAAACTTTTAAATGTAAGGTTTAATGTTGAGATATATATAAAGTCTAGAGATTATTAAAATTACCTGACAACTTGTCAGCAGATAGCTAAAGCCAAAGCCGCAACGGAAACTTCGGTCGTACACTAACCTATTGCTCAGTTGGCTTTATGAGGTAAAAATTTACCGAAATATAGTTAACGTTTAATCTTATGCCTCTAAAATCAATTAGTAATAATTTCTTCCTGCCCCTGTTTAGCTTGAAGTAAAGAACAACCACAAGAAAGTTTACTTTGATCTTTCCTGTACATCTCTTTATATTTTCAAGTTCTTTTGGTGCTTCAAGTGCTGTACTTTCTCTTTTCCCAAGCATACCCTGTCTACGGCTTGCTTGAGTATGTGGGTTCAGTCTTTTTACAATTTGTTGCCTACCTAGGTCAATTTCCAGCGCGTGATCAGATAGTTAATCGGAACTTCCCAGGGATCCAATATTTCTTCACTGGAACATTGGGTGGTGATAAATTAAAATTATCGTGAATGATTTCGTATTACATTGAAATGTAAAAAACCACGTCTCATAATTGTTTCGGTTGTTAACTTAATGTTTTTTTTCTGTTAATAATTGTAAATTAAGATAAATTCTTAATTGCCACTGGGCTTCTAAAAAATTATTTCGCTGTATAAATTATTATATTAGGTCCTTGAATAAGTTCTCGCTGTATTTTTGGCTTACAGAAAGTTTTTTAAAATATAAAGCTTACAATAACTTTAACTCTAAACATTGTCCATCATTAGAGACCACTTTCTTCCATCTTTCTGGCAGTAATTAAATCCCCTGTCGGAAAAACGATTCATCTTTTGACGCAATCCATGAATCGCCCCATTTTTCGGCTACTTCAAAAGAATGAAAGCGCTGCTCGCTCAAACCAGGCGCTATTGACCGAAACAAGTGGTAATCGGAGAGAGCTATGTTTGGTGAATACAGCGGGTGAGGTAGATCTTCCCATTGAAGCATTTCCAGGTACGTTTTGACTGGTTTTGCGACATGTGGCCGAGCAGTCTCATGTAATAGAATCACTTTGTCGTGTCTCTGCTTGTATAGTGGCCGCTTTTCTTTTAGAACTCGACTCAAACGCATCAACTGAAGTCGATAGCGAGCTCCCGTGATAATTTCATTAGGTTTAAGCAGCTTATAATAAATTACACCCTGTTGATCCCACCAAATGCAAAGTAGAAGCTTCAAACTGTGGATATTTGGTTTTGGGGACGATGCTGATGCGTGTCCGAGCATATCCTATGATTTTCTACGCTTTGAATTGTCGTAGTGAATCTATTTTTCATCTCCAGTGATAATACGGTGCAAAAAACCTTTTCTTTTCTGCCGTTGAAGCAATGAATACACATGAGAAAACGTCGTTTAACGTCTCTCGGTTTCAGTTCATACGGCACCCAATGTCCTTGCTCTTGGATCATTCCTAACGCTCTTAAAAGTTTTGAAACTTTTGAAGCATCTTCTTGAAATGTTTTTCCGAGCTCCACTAGCGTCTGACATAGATTTTGATCAAGAAATGACTCCAATTCTTCGACTTCAAACTTTGTCGGTGCTCCGGAACGTTCTTTGTCGTCAAGCTCAAAATCATTATTTTTAAAGCGCATAAACCAGTCTCTACATATTGTATTCGACAGAGCGTTGTATCAACAAGGATTCTGTGTACTTCAGCTGCATATTTCTTTTGAATAAACCAGTGCAATAAAATTCCCCGCAAAAACACTTTATTTGGCACAAAAGTAGATATTTTCAAAATATGTAAATAAACACATGGTTGACACAGTGGTAAACTTTATTGACTAGAATTTGAGGTTACATATAGTACTACTTAGCTAATGCGTTACTGTACGAAATTCCATGCACAGAGTGCCACAACGCCTGTTTTTAAGAAACAGCGAGAACTTATTCAAGGACCTAATAGTATTTATTAGAGGTCATCCAAATAAAGAAAATGTCATAAATATATTGCCTTTTTATTAAATAAGGGTATTGTATTATAAATGGACACGAAATCGTGTCTACCGAAGTAAAATTGGGTACATTGTGTGCAAATGTACTCGTATAATTGAAACAGAATCCGTATTGATCGGAGTCTGTCACGAAGCGGATACGCCGACAGCAAACTCGATGACATGAGGCTCTATACATAACGTAACATGAATTTGTTTTTACTGGAATGTAATATTCTCATAAGTTGTGAGTTCCAAATCGGCAAAACAGTGATCAAGTTTTTCCTGAAATTACGCCTTGCTTACTGTATGGTTGGCTACTTCTCGTCCCGTAAAAGTCGACAAAAGCAAAATCAAAACTTTAGAATAAATAAATAAAAACAATAGATGGACAAATTGTAATCATATCAATGAATAACGATTACGATTACATATTGCGTTTCTCCCTATTCATATTACTGCATTTTACTCATCTATGTTTTAACCACTAAAACTAACTTTCAACTTAACTTTTAAACTGATAATTTTTTCTTATCAATCTTATAACGTAGTCAAATGTACTAGATAATGCCTACATCACAAAAAATGTTTGTGTAATAAACATGAAAAATAAATAATGAATAAACGGGGTATAAGGGCAGTTAACTGCCCTCTATTCTTAATTATTTTATGACTTATATAGTATAGTTACAAATACCTTTTTTAACAACATTTCTTCTACATTTTGTATTATGGTTGATACCACCTAATTCGATGTTGTTCCGAATTCAATCTCACGTTCACAATATGATGCTGTATGAATATGTAATACCTTAAAGTACCAGCATGGAAGATTTATGTATGTAATTCTGCGATGACATTGATTCGTCAGAAACCAAACAAATTTTTATTGTAGAAGTATGGCAATACGTAAATTGAGGTAAAAATGCAGAATAAGTAATTAAAGACAAAAAATAGGTCCGAACAGAAGGCTATACTAGGCTTTTAGAATGTCAAAATACAAGTTTATACGAGTTTATAGATGGGCATCTCAAATTCCGAGACATTTACCTAATTGTGATTACGATGACTAGACTATAAGCAGACTGTAGTCAAAAAATGTCAACCACCAATTAGGGGTCTCTGTCAAGCAGCGACGTTCGGAATACGAACCGAATCTAAGAGTCAGTTCCTAGATTTTTTTTTTAAACTGACTCGGCACATTGACAACACCACGCCTGATGGTAAGCTTGGTGCTATCCAAAAACGACAATGACTATCAATAGTATAGAAGAACCTATCAATAGTTGCAGCGATCATGTCGGCCCGCATAAATATCTCTTCTCGCTTCGTTTAAAGGACCCAATATCACAGGACGACGGGAACACGCTCCCCGGAAGACATTCCACAGCCTAACGACTCTGCAAATGCGAGAGAACTTCTTAGTCCTAGCCGGGATGTGAGCACCCTACAGCTGTGACTCCGTTAACGCCCGTGGATCTATTATGGAACGAAGAGAGTCGAAATAGGTTAAATAACTCTTCAGAGCACTCGCCGTGATACAGACGGTAGAAAACGCAATATATATATATACGCAGCTGGAGCAGTTCAAGATGCTTAGTAACGTCTGGATCCTTCACAATGCGGACAGCCCTCCGCTGGAACCTATCCAGGGCGTCGAGTAATTACTGGGCAGAACCCTCCCAGAGATGCGAATAGTATTCCATGCAGAGCTAGTGATGAAAATGCCCGGGAATTTTCCCAAAGTGCCCAAAACTTGCTTGGGAATATTCCCGGGAATTTACGAAATATTCGCGGAAGTGCTGGGCAATGGGAAAATTCCCGGGTATTTTCATCACTATGCAGGGCCTGTCGTGGGTCTTATATAACTGAATATATCAGTTGATCGAACGTTAAAATCCGTCGCACTCTGTTCTGGATACCGGATAATCTACGTGATGTCTCAGAGATAACAGTCTCTATATCTAGATGTATACAACCTGTACCTATGTAAACAGTTTGACTAATTCCCACGCATTAAATGCCTTTTTAAAATCTTTTAACCTAGTTTTGCTTCTTCCGGGAAATTGTAGTATTTGTTCCATTCAGGCAGCAGATGACTTGCTTGCTTGCTGAATTGAAACTATGTTTAAGTAAATTTACATTTTGATTAAATAATGCATAACAATAAAATGAATTTGTACATTTAAGATAATTTTATTTAATAAGTTTGTTTTGGCAATTATGACTAAGTTTAAAATAATTTTAAAAAGAGTTTTAATGTGAGTGATATAAACCATTTTTACTACTAATGGTTTCCTTAAGAATATTAAGCGTATTATTCAAAACGAATCATATTTTGTAAAGTATTTTTTACAAATGTGTAATAAAATAGATAAGATTGCATTGGAAAATGACGTATTGTTAGTGTGTTCCTTTATATTCATAGATTATAATCTTACTATTCCTAAAATCTGATTTCGATGAACGACAGCAAAAATGTAATCTTTTATACAACAGTTTGATTTTTACGCCGAGCTATCGAGCGGCAAAGTAATTTTCCCCACAGTTATGAAATAAGATTTTCGACGTAAGCGATAGATATTAATGTTAATTATAATTAATGTTTCATGATTGATCTCGTCATTATTATTTACTAGCTGTGATTTGGAGCTGGTATCAGCTTGTATTATAATAATAAAAAATATATATATTGTGACTTGAAATGTTATAAAATCTTCTGAAAAAAACAAAAAAAACTATATGCTCAACTTCAAAAAGTGCAGTTATCGTAATTTTAATAGAGTACTGTTAACTTGAAATCTTTGTGGGTGATGTTTCTCGAATTAAAATCTATCCACGCTTACGACTTTTATATGGCTTCGTTATTGACTGTACACATATACCTAATCATTAATACTACCTATTTAATTACCTATTTACCTACCTATTACCAACTTAATGTATCTACAATGTTTACTATATCGGTTTTCGATATATTTTCATGGAATTGGTGTCGGAGAACCTTCCTGTGATTATATAGAAGATGAACAAAGGGGTGGACGCTTGTGTTGTACCGCTTTGCGCCGCCCACATGGCACTTCCCCGCCCTCCCGACCCTCGCGGCACCCAGCAGAACATGCCAACTTGGAGATTTACCTCTAAATTAAGGGGTTTCAAATTTGTAAAGTAACATTTTAGGGATATGATTCTTTTGAACGTTTTTGGGGATTTTAATCCTATAATTAAATTAGCAAAGGTCTCGGGCAAACATACGAGGTCAAACATATGTGTTATATCAAACTGTAATACCGCTGACGGTAATCGTAAGGATATATTAGAAATGATACATGTTTTACATTCAATATGGTTCCTTTTTACGCCTATCTCAATAAATATCGATGATATATTTAGACATTTTTCTAAGTAAGATAATTATTTAAAAAACGATTCCTTTTTATAAATTAAAATGTAACTAAGTTGCCTATAAAATATTTTAGGGAATTTTAAGGGCTATATTATTGGGAAAGTTTTGGCTGGCATTGACAACATTCCCTAACCCGTTAGCTCAGTCGAACTCTCTGGCCTGCAAAGTATACCGCGTCCGCGTTATGCCGCTCCATTCTTCGACGCTTCTTCAGATAGATTCCTTCTTGGTTCGTCGCATTCATGTGCATGGACCACTTTAGATGCTTTTTGCACCTCATTCTTCATTAATTATTTTCATACTCTCATCGTTATATTTTTCATTTATTTATTGTTGGGTAAAAAGTAGTAGTATCAGCGATATAGTAGTAAATGATTTTACAGATGAAATGTTTCTTACTTTGTGCAAAGTAATTTATAAATTAGAGCTGTCAGTTAGGTAGTAAATGTCAGCTGTGGCTAATTGTCGTAATTAAATTTAATACATAATAACAATCGTCGCGTGTGTATTTGTATAAACAGTGTTTTTGATCGCGGAATAGTAGAATTAAAATAAGAAGTGGCTAATAGCTAATCGATCGTACCACGTTGGGTGCTATTAACAAAGGTCAGGTTGATCTCGATGCTAATGAACGGTATTTGTCGAATATTCAAAAAACTATGAAATCAGGAATTCTCTTTTATAAATATACCTCAAAATAACCCGTTCTTCATATTAAGAACAATAAATTCGCGACTATATATAAAAAAAAGTTTTTGTTTATGCAATCGGCAAACATAAATAACACGTGGAAAACGCACGGTTACTGATATGAAGTTGAGATCATTCGTCTCTATTTTGAAACGTAGTTGTTTATGTATTTCATTGTTTGATCTATTGGTCTAAAGGGCTGTCCGTTTCTGTGACTAGTGGTGATATTAATTTGATATTGATATGAGTGTTGATATGAATTAGTCATGTGTAAATCCCAACGCACCTTAAAATTAGTTTTATTTGGAAGATAATATAAGGTTTTATTTTTCTAGAGCCATAATGTATTTATATAATAATAAAGCAGGTTCTAAAAATATGATTGGAATACAATTTAACATATCAAATCACCGCACATAATGATAATTATAGTATTTTAAAAGTAAAGGAAAAGTCGTCATGGAAAAAGAAAAATGCAGACGTCGGCCGTCGTCGTGCTGGCTTGCATAATTATCTTAAAATTATTCGATCTTAATACAAGATTATTTGCGTAGCATTACAAATTTTACATTTTATTGATATTGAGGAAGTTATTCTAGGTGGGTGGCTTTAAGTTGTAACATTTTTTATGATTTTTTGTTTTAAAAATACAGATAATTCGTTGATACAATAATTTGTAAAGCAATTTTTACAATTTTTATATTTAGTTTTAAACTAAATGGTGGACTATGTATTGTTTATGAAAAGATTGTAAATATTGTTGGGAGATACACATTTACGCTTTTGTATTACCAATGTAAAGTAGACTCTGTTGGACACCCGGCAGTGCCGTAAACTATAAACTTAAAATATCAGAAACATCTTAGTGTAAAATATTATTATACATTCTTTGATATTATACACCATAGACGTATACTATAATTTCCTTTTCCGGATGGTATTATAAAATAGGGTCAAACAAGACCTTTGCTTAGGATGCAATAACGCAACTTTGAGGGACACCGTGATAAGCGAACATAACTGCATGGGATAGAACTCTTCGTCGTCAAGGTTACTGGGTGGGTGCGATCAGCTGGACTTACGTAAGGTGGTAGGTAACCCAGGCAGGCGGCGGCGGGTTGCTGTTAGACGCGCGGGGTACTCGCAAGGGACGATCGATACTCGCTTTCGTCTCTTGTTATCGTTCAGCCCGCTACGGTGTATTCACACCAAATATTCCTGTCACGTCCAGCGGAGGTACCCTGAGGTTTAAATCATTGTTCTCTTTGCGGTGCCTATTGTTAAAGATATTTGAATACAAAATTAATTGGCGCTGTTTATTTACACTGCTTATGAATTGCGCTTATGTATGAATGTTTTAGGAAATAAATCTCGTTTTAGCCTTTTCAGCCACCAATACCTCGATGAGATTGTTCTTTTCTCCGATGGGTATATATATATGGTCACTGGAAAATATAATACGATAATTCTATTAGAGTTTGTCGGTTTGATAAACCCTTAGCTCCATAGTGTTTATTTCGTAAAAATACCATAGGTTTTCAAACAACATATATTTAGGTAGATGAATCTCGATTTTGTTGCCAAAATATTTTTGTAGTTTTCGTATATGGTAAGCGGAAATGAAGTCATTCTTAAACAATGTAAAAATATATTAAAATGATTTAATGCAAAACATACACGTACACACACCACTTCTCGAATTCCAAATGCGACCCAGTTATGTAAAAAGAATAATCTAATGCAGGTTGAATTTTTGATAAATTAGAAGTTAACGGCTCGTAACTTAATGAGGATATTGGATTCGATCATAGACATATATTAACCAAGACTTGTTTTTAAAAGATTGCGAGAAACTTGAAAACACTAATCCGCTCTACTTGTTTTTATAAAACACTAGCTCATCCGGCAAACGTTGTTTTGCTATATAAGGTTTTGTAATATCTTCTAAGATGTTCATTGAAATTAAGTGATGTCAAAGACAATTTTGTTCACAATTAAATACACATATCCCCCGATTTACACGGTACTTGTTTTACACGTTTTCGCTTTTACACGGTTTTCCAAATAAGTTTTTTTTTTTTGTTTTTATCGCACTCTACTAAATGCTACTGTGTTTGAACACGTGCGCTGTGTACACATCTCACGGGGAATCCCGAGGTTATGTGCTGACTTGCTGCACATGATGAAGGATAATAAAACACCTTTGGTTTTATTTTTTGTTCTTCTGTTTAATGTATTGTAATTAAATAAAAAAAACAGTGTTTCCGTAATATATTACATATTTTAACCTGTCAATGCATTTTATTTTTATTTCTGTGTACACCTAAAAATATTGAAAAAAAATCACAACTGTTAAATAGCAAAATTATGCATTTACTGCAAGCTTTTCGATTTACACGGTTTTAACTTGAAATTTTTTAATTTTCGATTTACACGTTTTGCTCAGGAACGTATCTACCGTGTAAATCGGGGGATAGGTGTACTCTTAATCATCTTAATCAACAATAAATGTGTTATTTGAATAAAGATTAATATTATTACGTTGATACAACTCTTAACAAATAATGCATTCATTTCGACCAAATATGTTTACCATAAAAACGGTTCTAGTGACTTAATCTTAAAAGATAAACATATACTGTAGCGGACATTTTTTTAGATCATTTCAAGAGGAATAATTCTTTCTTACATATATTTTTGGTTGAACCGTTTTTGCAGCGCACGCAATGGAAACCCTCAAGGATGAATAATTTTCCCCGTTTTTTTCACATTTTCCATTATTTCTTTACTCCTATTAATTGCATCGTGATGTTATGTAGCCTAAAGCCTTCCTCGATAAATGGTCTATTCAACTCAAAAATAATTTTTCAATTCGAACCAGTAGTTCCTGAGATTAGCGCGTTCAAACAAACAAACAAACTCTTCAGCTTTATAATATTAGTATAGATTAGAGGACCAAGTCTGATTTGCACAGGTGCGCTTGAAAGCTATAAACTTGAAGACTAAAAAAAACATCGAACCTCCATTTCACCCTCTTAAGTGTGAAATATCTAAAAGATCCACCCGAAGTGGAAGTCTACATCATACAAATAACCCAATGTCCATATTTCATGTCCGGACAAGTGTTTATATATATAAATTTGTAAGAAATAAGTTATTGATTATTTACAGTATAGAAAAAATCTATTTATTTTTATGAGATACATATTATATTTTTAATTTAACGGTTTTGGAGAAAACTCCAGATATTTTAAGGATATTATTTCAGCGCCTGCTTTGTGGCTATGAGAATTGTAAATTAATTGCAACGTTGCTATTATTTTGCGCTAGGCATTATAATATATATGTAACCCTTGATAATAATATAACTGGAATATATATAGGTATTTTGGATAATATATCACGATTCTATATGGGGATATAGGGAGGGTTCCAAGGTGAGCTGATACATCAATGGCTTTTTTCACCATGTAAATAAATTGATTCACCATGCATTAAATGTTTAGTTACTTTAGCAAAAACTTAACTCATAAAACATTGCTAGCGTGATTGATTGTTTTAAAGATACCATAATTATGTAAAAAAATTGAGGCTATTAGACCCAACATTGGCTTAAGTGAAAATTTTGTGCTTGAGTTTGTTGCAGAAAAGATTCATTTAAAAAATGTCTCAAAGCCAAGTGCCGTTGCATTAGTTATTCTATCAATATGGTGTTATTCATATTGTTACAGCATTTAATTATTACTAGAACCGAGCATCACATTTCATTTAGGCGTTATCAGTTGGGCTACTTTGGTTCTGAAGATCTCAATTATACATAATGTGTATCGCGATGTTGCTTGTTTATATCTTGCAATATTTATTTTTGCAATAATAATTATTATGCTTCTATGTATGTCGCTTGGCTTCAGGTTTATTTATGTGGCTTTTTTCGTTTCTGCTTTGTTGCAGCGCGCCTTAGTAGTGATCAAGCCAGTGGTGTGATGTTGTGAGTGCGTCGTGGATAGAGCGTGGGATGTCATCACCAGCGCGGGCGCCGCCGCCGCCGCCCTCTGTGCCGGCCGGCGCCGGCGTACTGCCGCCCGGCCCAGGACCGTCGCGACAACGCTCCCTTAAGGATCGCCTCAGAGAAGGAATAACCGGCCCTTTTCATTGGCAGTGAGTTCAATTTTACCATTACGGCCCACTGTTCACGACGCTACTAAAAAGCGATTTAGTAATTGAAGTAACAAACTAAGTAGTGACGCTTTAAAATGCCATTAATTAGTTGTAAATAAAAAATCTGTTGTAACAAATTAAAAAAAATTATCGCTTATGATGTTATAATATGTTTGAAACATCTCACGTGGGGACGGACTCAGCGTTCCTTGTTTTGCTCTACTTAATTCTGACTTGACTCTGCACTCGACATAGTTATCGGAAACTGCACTTCTTCATAACCTTTAACACGGCACCCTCCAGTTGTATTATGTGACAAAAACACGATGACTGAATTCATTACTTGTCATAAATGTAGATGAAGGGGAAAATGATTTTTTTCTTTTTTTTTGTAACATACACAAGTACCCTATTCTATTCTAATTATACAAACAAGGAAGCATGTCAATTTTTGGACGAATTGTAAGTTTATTATCAATTCATTCATTTTGATATCAGTTTTCGAACCATGATCGAAAATTCGAAACTCGTAACCGTGCGCACTAGCTCGATAGATTATGAGTGACTAGTTACTATCACTAAAGCTATGAAATTTTGTCTACTCGACGGTAATTTCGTTTTGTAACAATAGTTTGCTTTGAGTAGCGTCGTGAATAGGGCTACAATTTTATTCTTTCAGGATCCATAACGGCAAGTATTTGACATGGGGTTTTGTTAAGTATTTTCACTTAATTGTGGATTATAATTATGTGTATATAAAAACGCTTTTTATTTTATGTCCGCTATTGCGCTGGTTTACTAAGTTAGATGCACATGAAATTAGAATGCTGCATGTTAAATATAATACTGTGGACTTTGATATCTTTTGTAAAGGATTATTTGCATTTTATTTTTTCAATTTATAACTGGATTACAAATTGGTATTACATTTTAAGAACTAGCTCGTTGCTTTATATTCGATTTTATATATACCTCAACAGAATGTCTACACTGCACCGGACTATAAGTACGTTATAAAACAATATAATAACGAAATGTATAATTAGCGAATTCGTTGTGTTATGGTGGTTGTAATCAAGAAGGGTGTAAAATCATAATCCTGAGCTCTTTATTGATTGTACAATATTGTAGGGTTCAAGTAGTTATTTAGGTATTTCTAAAGTGAATATGTAAGTCGACTACAAATAGTGTATTCTACTTACATATTAACTTTGCTAAAATAAACAAATTCGCAGACAGACGCACAGAACTAACTTCTATATAAATTTTGAACTATAAACTTCACTGATATTCATTATTAAAAACATATAATTTGTTCAGGTAATTATATGTGTGATGTGGAAGTATGTGCACAGAGACCCCGACTGCGCAAATATTAGCCTTGTGCAACATTTCCTATCTCAGCTGTGTACATTACCTCCACCTACTGACTCCTTATCTTCATTCTACCAGTTTCAAGCGAAGCTGACCTTGCAAACTAAATCTCGCTTACTTAACGCGACCCTTTGTAGTTTAATTAAAAAGCTTTTGATTCGCTTTTCGTTAAAGCGGTGAGCTAAGATGATACAGCAAGTTGTGCCAATGTGTTTAGTGTCAGAAGTAGTTTTTGAAACTTGTTGAAAGCATTAACGAGCAGCCTTGAAATATTTTACTTTCAAAACAATATTACCTTGGGTTTATTATTATAATAACTCGTCAAATTTTCGTCGTACACCTAATTACAGCCTATTAGTGTGTTTGCTATTATGGTATGAATGGCGTTTTATTTTGTTTATGTCTTAAATCCACCATACTGAAATCTTGAATAGATAATCTTGTCAGGCAAACCGGAGCATTTACCGGAACATTGTATAACACACGCTCCGATTTAAGTGACAAGGTTGCCTGTTCCGGTATACTTGTCTATCTGTACGTATTGGGAAATTTAAAGTGAGCTGTACCGTGCTTTTTAAATTGATATCGGCACATTTGAAAGAATCTATAAAATCTGTTGTCAAGAAAGACTAATTTCAATACTATTGTAATATATTTAGTAATAAAAATTAAACTTATATTTATACTTTTCTTATGAAAACAGAAATATGTATAAAGTATAAATTAATATAAGACGTAAAACATGAAGGAATTTTAATATTTGATTCGCATTCTCAATGGCACACGCTTTTGCCTGAGTTCTTTCGTACGTTATATTTGGTGTAGTATTTTCTCGAGACTATATTGCATTGCTTACAGCTCCTACAGAGAATATTAATAAGCATAGCTTACCACATGAGCTCACATCTAACAATTACATAAATCATCTTCAACATCGTAAGTGTGGCCTCTAATCGGAATCGTACCCTTCCGGCTGTAGATTAAATTGACTATGACTATAGAATCATACCCATAAAAGTCTAGAACTGATGAATGGATATAATTCTTGTACATTCAATATTTAATTACAATTTAAAAGTTTAAATCGTTTTTTCTCCACATTTAAGGACAATTTTGTACATAGGCCGTGATAAATTGGCATAACATGCATTTTTGTAAATGCGTTGAAATAACCTTACATGTAAGCTCTGAGCAAATAACATTTTAAATGCAGGCTAGATTTTTGTACTGACCCAGTTTTTAAAATCCGGTAATATAAAAGTCCGCTTGATTTTAATTTAGTAGTGTTCCGTTATGCATGTTGTGATGCGTCCTTGGCCGGTATAAAAGTTTAACTGACACCGTGGAGTAAGAGCCATGGAGGTGGGTGGGGCTGTGCTACTCGGCATTGTTACCTTTTGTTCTATCAGTTTCCACTTCCGCGCTAACCCACAGTTTTTTAGGGTTAGACCAATGATCATACAGGACAAAGAGTATTTTTCGATTGGTTAGTTATTGATTTGAGATCGTTTTACGTAGATAGTAATATATGTTATATTGTATATTATTAATTTAAGTAATATTTAAATTACAACCTTTGAAATGTGCCGAATCCAAACTGATCCTCGAACTATCTTGCACGGTTCAAGAAACATGCCGAGTATTTGATTAAGACGTTATTGTCTTTTGCTAATAAATTAATGGAAATATATAAGTATTAAATAAGGCCTTTATATATTTTTTTAAATACCTTATCGAGTAATCACGGCTATCGTAAATTGTATTGTTTGATAAAAATAGCAGTAATCGGTTCAAATTTGTCATGAAACCTTGAAAATGCCCTTTTTGTTTGTTCCTTGTCTCTCCGTACATTATTTCTGATTTTTTTTCTAATTTATTTTGTTGGTAATAGAAATAACCTAGTTCTTTTAATATTTTCCTATGTTGCACATCACGTGACACGTAACTTTACGTATATTATTATATATGTGAAGTTAATATGTTATTGATTTGGTTACAAATCATGTGTTGCAATTTTTAACGGAAATTAGTTCGACATGAATTTCGTACGAATTTATGAAAATGTTTTAATGTTTTTTAGGAATCAGCCGACATGACAATAACTTAGTATAAATAAAACAATGTGTGAGAGCAATGGGGCAATGTGAGATTTTCAAGCGACAATCATGAAATGACCACGAGAGTGAGGCTAAGTCCCTTTTGTGTTCATAACCGTGTCATCACGCGCTGCGCGTAGAATACTATTGAGCTACAGTTAACGCCTACAAATCAATTTCACACCCAAATGAGTTCTAAGAACATACGTATCCATTTTCCTTTACATGCATATCAATAAAAGTTTCTGGCACGGTATGGCTTAATGCGCTTGCGTACGCTTCTTTGTCTTTAGAAGACTAATCTTGAAATTTCAAGGAAACTAAATACGTTGTATGTTATTCAAGTGGTTCTTTGTAATCAATTTTGGATTACAACTATCGCAGTTAGCTACTTTAAAATTCATTTCAGTGACATTATAATCTTTTATTTAAACGATAAGCAATGTATCACAATCCTCCATTATTCATCTTAATTTCAACATGATTTCAGCCATTGGCAAATGGTTGAAACCAACTTTTTTGCAATGGTTTATTTAATACTATCAGTTCTATATATTTTTACTGGATATAAGACAACGTTACTGCACAATAATACATTATTTTATTTTTTGAGCTGTCGATCCAAATGTTACCACTGTATTGATTCCGTTATGTACATTTTACACTTTTCTATTCGTTTGAGTGACACATGACTATTTCGTAACTGCGCAATATTTTACGATAATAGACAAATTGTGCCAGAAGATAATATAAAGACGAGCCCCCAGTACAATGTTTGTCTCAACTCTCGACATTTGTTCTTGTTTGATAATTCCAGTGAAAAGGATAAGATAAGTTTGTTTTACTACATTCTTTCACTTAACATGTCTAACAGACACTAGGCACACCTTAATTAGCAAATGTTTTTACTGAACAAAAAATCCTGATTTATTTTGTTCAATATGATACCAACCGAATAGCATGAACCGTTTTGTTTTTAAAATTATGGGAAAAGACATGCCACATCCTTTTCTTTATAAGTTAAACATTCATTAATGCAGTATTGCTCGATCAATGACAACTGCCGTATGCATCATGTATAGTGTACAGATATACGGAACTGTACCTATTACCAACTTCCCTTGAACACGACCAACTCGCATGGCAGTGTAATGACAAAAACGCTACAACAATTTTAACGTTTTCGAGTAAATTCTGTGTGCAGTTGAGGGTTCAATCCTGCAGTGAACCACGTTGTGCGTAATTAAATGATTGGCGGCGGCGCCACTCGGACACCTCTCGAGATGATGCTGCGCAGGCCGACATTCATCCGCTCCAATACATCACATCGTTAGCAATTTATCACAAGTGCATCTCGTTCCATTACCTATTTATAAGGTATGTCGTCACGGGTTTATTTAATTATTCACGATGCGTGTAACGAAGTCGGCATGAATATTTTCATGATTATGACTGTAGGTACTTGATCGTTTTAAGCTTGTTTGGCGCACTATTGCATGTTATTAATGGGACTTTACGTCAAATCGAGATACGTACAGGGACGGCTTTTTGCATATTCCAGGATAATTTAATTATTAAGCATGCAAAACAACCGATATTCTAAGTCTGCACAAAAATTCAAGAGAAATGAATTTGAAGTTCTGAACACTTTATTCACCATCACTCAAAAATTTTTGTCCTTTGCGGGATTTTACTCGAGTCAACTAACTGTACATTGGGACACGTTAGTAATTTTTAATTTTAGTGTACTTCAATTAACGTTATTAATACATCTTTATCATATATCGTTATATCGGTACTGGTAACAATATCTACGATAAATAAAATTAGATAATATCCTGCAGTCGATTATATTTCTTAGTGGAGATAATAATGTTTTAATGTGCGCATATATACCTACATATATTAATTTATTGTAGTCATAAAAGTGTTAGTTTTAAACATATTTTAAGTGTCTACATGAGTTTTTTGTCTTTTCTATGGTATGTTTATTCAATTAATTTTACTTGAATCGAAAAATTTACTATAGTTACGGCCAATTGAAGATAACTTAAATGCACATGTTTATATAATTTTACAAATGCCAACTTCTATCGAGGATATTAATAAAAGCAAGGAATTTTTAATTACAATAAAATATTAAAAAATATGTGCGGAACGGAAATAATAATTATTTATGAGGCAAAATTGAAACAAAATTTTAAATAAATTGGTTTCACAATCATTAGCATGTGTGTCGAAAATAAATTTATGAATGTTCCTAGCTATGAAAGATATAATGGATGTAGTCGTTTAAGATTTCATTACGTGGTCGACGTCGACTTGTTGTTGATGTTGGAAACCATTGTACTTCCAAATAGGAAAAAATTTAGCAAGTCAATGCAATGTATTCTGATGAGCTCATAATATGTGAATAATGTTAATGTGTTGTTTGCATTTCTTATTTTAAATATATTAGAATTCGAAGCAGGTATTGTAATAATCTGTGTAACAGCTCTTCTTTAATTTCGGTTTCAAGGTTTATGTTTTTGTGAAAAATGTATGTGTTAACATAACTATTAACGAATTTATCAAAATTATATTTTAGACAGAATTGGTCATTTAAAAAATTACAGAAGATAAATGAAATCGTATACTTAAAGAGTCGACAGTAACAGTCTAGAACGTACAGGAGATCCGTATGCTGTTTTTCTACATTTAAGGACAGGAAGCTGTAGTTTTTATTTAAAGTCCATCTTGTTTGGTTTATCACAAGACATCCTGTGTGAGCTTCCCTCCTCATGTTCCATTGCGACTTGTGGTTTTACCACGGATTCATAGGATGCAATTTACCTCCTCAATCCTCACTCATTTTTAGATGAAAAGTACTGCATTGGATACGCTCTCCACGTGCGTTTTTCTAACTACATACTGCATACAACATGAAGGCCTTTAAGCAGGGAATATGAATTATTCTTTGGGAAAGCATACTCTATCTTCCGTCTCATCTTTGCTCATCGTCGGATAATATAAAGGCCAAGAGTGCGTCAGATTATTATTTTGAAAACATCGAGAAATAGACAAATGTTTGGACTTACGATAATTATGATAGCAATGCCTATTTACAGGATACTCTTATATAGCTGCGTAAAGAATAACGCTTTCCTTTTCAAAAATGTTCCATGAGGACAGCGACGAAGATATATGGAGTATTGAGATCGAGTGAGTACTCGATAACCTTGTATCGTAACCTATGCATAGTTTATTATATTGATAATACTATAATTATCTTTGCGGTTTTGACTTGAAATCAAGATCACGCTGTAGCTGTTCATCTTAATGTCACACTAACATGTTTCTCAGAAACTATATTTGCTGCCTTAAACGTTGTTATAGCGTGTAAACCTGTCAAGATAACACTCGTTGTTTGTGTGTCTATGTATCTGCTGCGAAGCCATTGTTCGATGATTATATGGCGCATCTTTATTTTAGTCCTTAATTATCTTTAAAAATGATGAAAACATCTTGATTTCTACGCCCGTATCGTGTTGAGTAGCTCTTAATTTAATATTACTTGTTCTAGAACATAATACGGCTTTGTAGAATAATTTAATGTTAAACCTAACGAAACAAATGTGCTCATATTTGTGCCCCCGAAATCTTATCAGGCACCTCTTTACTGTTCATCGCTCATGTCACTTTGAGCTCACTACAAGAGTTTCCACGAACGATGTATTGCCCCCAATATTCTATGAAACGTCACATTCGCATTACGGTGTTCAAATTGATTGAATGTTATTAATGTTTCATACTTTCGCATACAGAGCGATGCTGAATGAATATTTGTTGAAATTTCAGTTACGTTGCTCTGTCACCGCCTCCCACGCCCCAGCCTTCGCCGGCGTGGCTCCGTCGTTCTTCGACTGTAGCGTACGTTCGTATTACTGACACTCATGAATATTCATACCATCAAGCTCCCTTTATAAATACTTAGGTAAGCGACAGTGAAATAATTTAAAATCACGGATATTATTGCGCATAAAATTTAACCGTTTAGTAGTGTGCGTTGCTCTTGGATTCATATTTTATGTACCTAATGTAGACCCAGTATTTCACATCTTTGCAAGTTTTTTGTTTTTTTTGGTGGTAAGGCGTTTGCCCGAATCGGGTCACGACCACAGTAGGTACACAAGTGTAAAGACCGTCATAGTGACTCGCTTTGGCCTATCGCGTTCCGGGACCAGCTTGTGTATGGATATACACAATATTACTGTATACTGGATAACACAATACTGGATAGTAATTCATATACCTAGAGACCTTCAGTCGTGGTATATGTGGGCGAACATGACGGCAGAGACTATCAATGGATTTTCATCCCTTGATGGTCGCTTTCGTTTTTGGACTACACTGTACTTACCATCAGGTGCACTGTAATAACTATGTCGAGTCATTTAAAAAAAAAGTAAATCATGTGAGTTAGGTATGTAGTAGTTTGAGTATTTAATGAATGTTTAGAATTACCGTTACGATTAGTACCTATACATTGAACTAAATGTAAACAAGCTACCAGCGAGCAGATGACCCGCAGTCGCAGTTTGTTTAGTAAATACAAACAGAAGGGTTTCAATGGTCACGTGATTTCAAAACGTACATCTTATAGTTATATTATCTTAAGCTTTGAAGGGATGATTGTGATATATTTTTCCTATAAACCGTTTCGAATTTTCATTCTGTTTGGTTTTTATTGTAATTTAGTCAGGCGTTTTGTTTTGCTTTTATTATTAGAAACATGTTTGTTTTGAAGCTATTGTTTTCGCGTCGACAGCCTGACAGTGCAGTTTGTAGCGACCCTACTTACGATGCTAAGGTCCTGGCTAAGATTCCTGGTAGTGGTAAATTTTTCTGTGATGAATTTGTCACGAGTCATAGTTGTATATTTGTATTTAAGTATGTATAGTAATGTCTAGTACCCATAGTACAAGCACAAGCTTAATCTGGGACTTAGATCAATGTGTGTAACTGTTAGTAAATATTAAATATTATAATAACTCATCAGAATAACTACTCTGCACCTGATGGGTAAATACAATGTAGTACAACGACTGCAGTGATTGCTTGAAGTTAAGAATCCCCTGGCAGTATTTATAGTTATTCCGACCCCAATATACCATGATAGATAACAGGACGCAGCCTTGAGGTTCTTTCGCCGTTTCTTCTCAAGGTAGTCGCTTACGAAACGCTAGTAGATCACCCGTAGTGATCGTATATCTTTTGGCTGGCGGTCCAAGTCGAGGTTCGTGCCCACAGGGGTGCCCTTGCATTGCCACCTAACCCATAAACTCGCTGGCTGAGCACCTTCTGTGCTCGCCCCCTAAGCTTGGTTGAACTGTGAATGCCTTTCCCGGCACTCAGTAGATGTCCGTTCCAAAAAAAAAACCATGATGGAAAACTTTAAAATTAATATGAATAAATGTTGACGATTAACAAACCGACTTCGAAAAACGACGGGTCGATGTTCTCAGTCAATAAGTTACGATTTACCCGAGCATATACGCTCTACCATCTCTATCTCTCGGCTGCTCATTTTGTGTCACCTGGTGTCTAATGTTATTATTGTTTGATAATTGTGCTTCCTAAACCACGGACTCATTATGAAAAACGGAATATGACTTTTGAGGGAGCACAACTTTACAACGGGTTACCCTCCTGCATAAGAAACCCGGGCTCACTTGGCATATACAGAACTAAGTTGCTACAATATATTAAAGATAAATACTAACAAATATAGTTCTGTGTATGCCAAGTGAGCTCTTACTATTTTACTGTTCTTTATAGTTTTTAAACAAAATGTTCTCATGTAAATGATTGGTATTTTTATGAGAATAAACTCTTTGAACTGAGATATTTTTACATATTGACGGATTGGCGTTTAATTTTTGTATAATAAAGTATCATTAATAAATTTTTAGTAGTTTGAGAAGTTCCCTGTATATCTATGTATGTGTAGGCGTACAGTTATGTGAATTATGACTTCGATTTACAAAATAAGGAAAATAATTTAATCCAGTTAGTGCAACTATTTCTTTATTTTTATCTATATGTGTTAATAGAAAGACAAAAGTAATAATTATTATATCGCTTATATTTTTCGACAAGCTGATTTAGTAAAAAGTAATTGGCAAATGCTATAAATTAGAAAATCATTCTTTTTTTTTTAACTGTACACGTCAATTGCGTTCCGCCCTAGTCGCGCCATGTAATTCCGTTCTTTCATAATGTTGTGTTTTACACTTAAAGTATCTTTCCCCTTTTTATTTTTCAGTTTAATATTCTCACTACATTACAGAGTAATCCTTGTCGGAGATTACGTTCGTAGCGTACATTCTAAACAAACCAATCCAAACACATTAATTCTACGAGCGATTTATTTTATATTTGCAACTGAATTTGTATTCGAAATTGTTTCCCATTTTAGATGATTATATCTTTAATGCAACTAGCTCATGTATAAACAATTGAATAGTAAACAATAATCGATCACAGTCGAGGTTTTAAGTATATTTTAGGCATCTAGGTTATTGGAACTTTATTAGACTAGTATACTGTTTTAGAGATACAGACCTGTATCTATAGTCTGTCGCCGTTAGCATGCCAACCTTTAAATATAGGACCAAAACAGTTGGGTGTGGAGGCTGAATGAACGAGCGCAAAACCCACAGATAATGATGCAATCATGTATTACCAAGCGCTCAAACGCGCCAGCTGATTGACAAACAGGGCTCAGCATATTAAGGAGATGAACGAGAAGTATTACTTGTTTCACATTAAGGGATGCAAGTATATGTGGGCAACTGATTACACAACTTGCAGTTCCATTCAAAGTCCAGAAATAGCTATCTTGGGGTTTTTTTTACCAGTAAGGGTGAATCACTCTGGCTGCCACCCCTCAAGTTGTACCCAAGACGGTACTATGAGGTTTTTACCCGTATAAAAAAGATTTATTTTAGCTTAATATGATTAGTATGGAAATTATTCTAAGTAAAGGCAAAGTGTCTGATATAAGACAACTAACTAGTAAGCAAGATGGAGACCTCAGTGGGTCGGTCGCAACGTTCTCGGAATCGACAATTTTTGGGGAAGGTGTTAATGAGTTCGACAAGTTTCGTTTTAGGAAACTTGAAAGTCAGATAGTGCCACAACAATGCGAAGGACAAAATACGTACATTGCTTACAACCCGGGAGAAAACCCTATGGCGAGAACAGGAAAGGTTAATGAATTCCATTAGTTACAACTGCCTTACCATATTGAAAATGAAACTGGCATACATTATATCATGCGCATATATCGTTTTTTAGAATATCAGTTTACTAGGCTCTGCCGGCTTTATATTAATTGCATTGTTCTCACGATGCTACCACCATTACATACAACTGATTAAATACTGCTTCATTTGCGAATGTTCCGTTGATAACTTGGTTGCCCGTGAGAAAATCTCAAATGACGCATGGGAATAGATACTCTATAGGGGTTTGTTTGTATTGTAATGGACCTTATTATTATTAATAATAATTTTGTGTCCAATGATGTATTTGTAATCGCCATTTTCAGTCATTGTTGTAAATATGCTTCCTGTTAAAATTCTAGGTATGTTCTAAAGTGAGAATAAAAAAATCTTTTAAATCACTTTTGTGATTTTATTTTTAATCTATATTAAGAATTGTGGTTTGTATAAAAAAATAATACACAAAAACTTGATCGGCGTTAAAGCAGTTAGGAATGCCTTTTGTAGTTTTTACCGGAATTCATTGCCCCGAAAATCCGTGAACTTTTAGAGAGACAACATCATCATTAAAATAATTTATAATTATAAAGGAACTCTTTTTGATCTTAAAAATATAAAGTGTCAGTTTGACCGATAGTAATTATAAGACTATGTAAACCTATTGTACTCTTCTGACGCATAACTTTAGGAAACTCCCTATGAAGGAAGCCAGGTTAAAACAACGTCAGAAGAGGTTGTCATGATTAGTAATAGTTATGATTCATAGTTTAGTACGTTTTAAATTGCACGTAGATTACCTACTGCGTTGCAGTCGGTTTCTTGATAAAAGTTGTGATCGTACTTTGTAAAGTTTCTTTGAAAACAAGTTTTATAGTCTCTTTCTATAGAATCCGACATCCTTACAAACAAATATGGCCGACTAACATTGTCTCTAATTTGACATGTGATAAGGAGAACCTGAATGACATGAATATAATCCTCTTTGATTGTAAAGTAAAATATTGCGCGCATTATGTTAGACAAACGCGTTCTAGCATCGTCATCATCTCCATCTTCTACTAGATGTGATTAAAGTCAAGCGTTTCTTGGTAGATCCTAAAAAATCACAGACAAATAGGTCGATAAAAATTAGAAAGTCGTATTTCCGTATCGTTTATAAAATTACCGTATTTCTATGAAAAGGGGCTATGCTTGTGGCTTTTGGCTAAGGGAGTGGAAGATATCGCAAAAAGTTTCACTTTGGCCTAGTGCGTTTTAATAACTTAGAATAATTCGATATCTTTTATTAAAACAATTAGTATGTAATCGGAGAAACTGTAACTAAAATTGCCCAGGTCAAACCAACGATTTATAATTTATTAACATTGTTTAACAATTTAGTTTGAGTTTATGTAAATATGAAAAAGAGCACTTCTATAATAAATCCTATAAAACACCTAAAAAAATCTATAAATTAATGAAATTTAATGGAAACGCAGATCTTTTTGTTTATTTCCATTAAGAAACATCTAAAATTAATGCAGGAAAAGCCATAATAACATTGTATATGCATTTTAACAATCTTGTGATATAATTGCTGAACACAAGAATCAATATAAATGTTTAAAAACAGTAAAAATAATAACTTTCGGCCTATCCGATACTCTTGGTGAACCAGTTTTAAATATGTAGGTAATCGTTTTAGGATAGGTAGGTGACGTGACTAATAGGTTTAAGATTTTACCCTCTTTTAATATGAATACTATTTATTCTCTTGGTTAACACCATCCATGGTAACATATTATTTCAAGTCCACATTTCGCAATGAGCTCAATTTTTGAGATTGATTTACTGGGAATCAGTGATACGAGTGCATGGATTCGTGTTCATTGTGTGGCCGCGGTGGCCTCATTAGTCGTCTTTAGTAACAATACCGATACCGTTGTAGACTTGATTCTTGCATCAAACATTACAACTGCTAACCGTTATCCATTCAAACCTAAATTTTCGAGCCTGGTTACATGGATTATTAAATTTATGTCGTTTGGCAAGACTTGAAGTTAAAAATACAAAGAATAAAACAAAATTATAACGGATTGTTGAACATAAAATGCGTTAGTCCTTTATGCATAAAAAGGGGTCATTTTGTACACTTGAAATCATAGCGTATTTACTAACATATTTTATTTGTTGGTGTACACAGATGTATTCTTTAAAATGTACTACTATAAGCAAAGACGTAGTTAGTCCGTGACTATATGTAATAGGTAAATGAAATACGTAGCCAACTTTTCCCTGCTACGCAATCTGCTAAAAGTCAAATTAGTTCTAATTGAAATTATCTTTATTAACTCTGTACACATGCATGCATCCTATATTGATTAAAATCTTAAAATTCTCTTATTGAATTGTGAAGTTTATTTGTTTCAAGTATATACTACACACATAGATTTCATAATAATTTTAGTGTCAAATATTTAGTATAAACGTATAGCCTTTTCTTATTTTTAATAAATAAATATATTAATAAAACAAATGTATAATTGGTGTGGCTGTTGTGGCCTGGTATAATGGTATAATGGTAATAATGGACCGGATTCCATGCGCGGCAACGCGAATGGTCGTAAGTTCGAATCCAGGAACATACCTCTGGGTATTTCCAGATTACGTATCGATTTAGGCACCACAGGCTCACCGGTGAACTAAAACCGCGTGTCAAAACTCGCATGGCATCTAATAAAAATATCATGTGCTGTGAGAACAGCGATCAGCTGCGCTACTACTGGTCATGTTGGGCGCGACATATAAGCGCAAAGTGGATACAGCTACTAATATATCTCTGCACAGTCCGTAAGGGATATGGCATGGCGATATATTATTATTAAATGTATAATTATAGAGAATTGTGAAAACATCTTCAAAGCCAACAATGTTTTTTGGTAATATTATCATGACATCAGTGTGCTTCTTTCAGGTCAGATAGGATATTTGTTACACTATGTATAAGTAAATGTATTGACGTATTAGACAATTATGGTCCTATTCAGTCGACCTGGCTAATAGATATAATACGAACATTAATTTCGAAAACAGACAATAAATTCGGGTATGGGGAGTAATTATTTTATAGTTACACCTTAATTGTCGATATTTCATATTCATCAATTTTGCCTATATCTAATTTTTATTTTGTGGTAACTGCGTTGCTTTATTGACCCAAATCTTTAAGTAAGACTTTAAAAAACGACGGATTTACCTATCGTAAATCCAACGAAACATTTTGGAATCACTAATTTATTTAAGTCAAAATCGGCACACGCAATCAATATTGTTGGTGCAATATGAATGAATACCGCATTACTATTTAGGGCAATTGCGGCCAGCCTCAGGTTATTCACTAAAGTAATCTGCAGAAATAAGAGTACATTGGTAATGTGAATACAGTAACCACATAAGTGGCTACATGTGAATAGTGCGAGATTCATAAAAGTAAGTATAGACTAGAACAGAGATTAGCAAACTTTTTTGAATTTTATAATATTGTCGCTCATTTATTTATATGTGCGGCAACAATTTGCACAAATACTTTAATATATATGTTGCATACTTGAATATATAATATTTTAGCCTTATTTTTAATGACATCAGCTTTTCGCCTCCGTAAAGTCTTCGAACGGGTGTTTTTAATTTAATTGTTCCGTTACATTTATGTACCAGTACATAAATTTCAATAAAAAAATAAAACATAGAAATATGCTAATGTTTTCTTATAATGTAAATATTTTTTAAATATATTTTTAACTTATTTAAAATATAGAAACTTGGTATTAACATACAGAAAGTTCGGATGGAGTGTCATATCAAAAGTACGCGGAATCGACGCGAGTGCATGAAGATATTAGAGATTAAGAGATTAAGAAAGCAAAAGAGATTTGCAAAAATAAAGAGAAATAGAGTTCCATTCTCTCTGCCTACCCCCAATAGGGATTCGGCTTGACGATAGATAGATAGGTATTAACATTGGATTTAATTTTATAATCTTTAATATTCTTTTTATTTTAAACTTATTGCCTTTAAATGATTTGTTGTTTTCTCTATCACTCGTTTCTATGCATTATGGTTTATTTTAAAATGTCATCTATATTGTATTTATTTATGTAAAATTTTTTGACCTTATTTTACTTGATGGAACTAAAATAGCCCTAACTTGTTGGATGGAGTGCGCTAGCCAAAGAAATAACAATTCATTCTCTACTTGAAAATTCCCATGTTACATGATGATAGAACAGATATGGACAGGGAACTCTTTACTGTGTTCTGTCATGTGACGATTCTCGTTTTATAGTAAACTAGTGGCCATTGCCTGGCTTTGCCCATTTACACTCAAAACTGTCTGATTTTCATAAAACTTTCTACCCCTGTTTCAGCCTCATATTAGTGGAATAGCAAAAATATCTTACTGGGTGCATAAGTCATAAAAAAATACAATGTAAAAACTGTATCTTTCTAGCTTCAATAATTTTAGCACTACGATGATGATATATCAAGTACGACAAGTGACTTTATTTATGTATAGATTGGGATATGTAGAATTATGTCTTACGACACAATAACATTGTCCAGAGCATAATCAATAGAACAGGAACAGACAAGTCCCTCTACTTCCGTGCGATATCACGTTACAATTTGTTTACTATACAAATGCCACTAAGCATGTAATCCCTCCATTGTCAAGAGTTCGATACTAGTGTTATATGATAATACATTGTATAGTAAAATGAAAAAGTAGAACTCTTCACTGTCAAATCGAAGGACACTCTCGACAGCGGTCCAGATTTGATAAGGTATTAGGACATAATAAGACAAGTGGGTATCTGGATGATAAGATGAGTGGCTCGGGGGTAGGTTTCAAAGAGGTTATCGGTCAGAGGGAGACGATGACTAGTAGGCCGTCTGCCCCTCCAGCGGCCCTGCAACCGCCACCGAGTCATTAGTATCATTCAAAGCGCCGAGCGCCTCGCACGCTCAAGCACGACCACGCCACGATTCCGCAGTGAAAGTCGCGCGCGCAAGTTCGCTACGTTTTCGTGCGTCGACATCTTCCTCTAGCTATTTTGTTTGTTCATTGCGCTAGTGCGGCAGGGAAAGGAGGTCTGTTCCTACAAAAAAAAAACACGTGAATTGTGATATTCTAGATTTTCAAACAATCTCTACGTTCGTGTGTCCTTGTCGTGGATTTGACGTAATTTTGTATTTATATAAACTTCTATATAAACAATTTGTAGCAATAACTCACCAGCATCTTAAGTACGCAGATATATTTTTTATTTACATACTCCTTATTTTGGTTTAATTTTATATTTGAATACCGCTACAAAATGAATATATTTAATGATTGATAATCTACAATGTATAGAATTAATGAAACGTAGCTGCTTAAATTGTTTATATCTTAAACATTAGTGTGAGAGCGATGATAAAAGCTTGGATTCGTTTTAATTGCTTGAAATTTCAAAATATCTGAGTTCTAAGTTTGTTACGTAGTGGTTCACTAGCACCTACATTGAATTATAAAGTGAAAACGAATGTGTTCATGACCCCACATGCTTTTGCAACATTACACTTTCTGTTATCACTTTATTAGGAAAAGTTATAAGAAACTATTTTTGTATAGTGCGAATATACCTTCATGAATAATGTATTTATTTCGGCCATGAATCGATACTTAGTTAGAATTTGATAAATAATGTTATGATTCAATCAAAGCACGACAGTATTTATCTTATCGGTGATATTAACAAATGAATCGATGGAACTGATTCCTGCAACAATAGGTTCCGGTTGAATGACGTTCAAAAGTCCATTGCGGATTTGCCGACTCGCGGTCTGATTGTAACCTAAGTTGTGCAAGCCCCACAGTACTTTGAAATCGGACACGGCACACGGCAAACATTTTTCTAGCAAAATACGTTACTTAAGCATTGTGTTGTCTACCACAACACTTTGTTTCGCTAAGCAGCCCACACTATATCCGAGATGTGCACAATGACTGACTTTAGTTCAGACTTGTTCAATACCGCGCAGAAAAATCAGTATTTAGTATCATAATAATTCTGACATATTGTATTATGTGTTAGGCATTAAAAATGCTTATTTATTGATTTTACCACAGCTAGAGTTTATATAATATTTTTAAATATTATACAAATATGACACTATAAATTGAAATTATGCAAAATATTTAGTATTCATATTAGACTAGTTTTGTTATTTTTATGCTGAAATTAGAATCAGGTCATCTTCATCTTAATGATAAATTGACAATTTGTTTACGATAGCAGAAATCTTGGGTATTTTCCAAATTTACCAATGGTTACTTTATAAGTTTAATTTTATTAATAATCCAATCTAAAATACGTAAATACTATATTAAAGAAGATGATAAAATGAGAACTTCAATGTAAAAAAGTTAAATCTATATATATGTATTGCACTTATTGTGTTATATTTGAATAAAACATATTTAGATTTCTTCCACCAGTATAACATGACACGTGTATTTCATTCGTTTCATTCGATATAAGATTGATTTTAATGACATCACATATAGTCTCTCTTTTACATTTTTAAATGATACCTGAGTGACGTGTATAACTCATAATGCGCCTTTGAATCTTTTTTAGACTACGTGTAGATTTCGGATCTAACTCTCGGCAGATAATTTGGTGGGCCTTTTATTACCACAAAAATATATAATTACGTACAAGAAACATAACAATAACACCTTTGTACTTAATATTTAATTACTATATTCACAAACAAGTTGTACAGCGTAATTAGTAAAAAAAAAATTGATCGTTGTTATTATTACTTAGAAACACCTTAGACAAATCTTATTCGAACCTAATCAATTCAACATATTCGATTCTAGCTATTTTATATCTTTTGTAGATATGTCTAGTGCTATATTTTGTGCACTAGTGACTATTTCTCTATGTGTAATAAGTCTGAACCCTTCAGTGTCACTCGATAATAGTAGCTGTTGAACTAAATCGAATTATAATAAAAAGAAGTGATTTATTTTAAACAAATATTTAAAATGATAATTTATTATCTTAACATATAACATAATAGATAGCAATCATATAACGTAAAAATACATAGAATAACGTTTATTGTTCATTGGAAGTAATTGGTTTGATTTATATCACTCCCATCTACGTTAGTTTTTTCCCGTTGTAACGTGATTCTATTTATAAAATGCACTATGTTTTCTCAAAAACATTTTTTAGCACCTTCCGTCAAATGGACTAAGAGATTTTATATATTTATTACAAGCTCCAAGGTGTGAATTTTGTTGACTATTATTCTATGTATCATTTTGAGAGTTCTATTAGAATTGATTAGATTGCCGTCTTGCAAAGAATTAAGAAGTTTATCTGTGTTGATTAAAACGCAGATACACAATACGGAATACATATTCTAAATGTTGATGAAAACCGGTAGTTTAGAAGATATTACACATATAGACAGACAGACGAAAATATCGACTTTCATTATAGTACTATGTAAAATAATAATTATAAGTAGTGTTAACGTGATTCTGTTCTTTTTTTTGCGCGTTTATTGAACTATAATTCAAATGATTAACAATACTCATTTACTCTCTTTTTTAATTGATAGAATACGGTAATTGATCATTTATAAAAATAAATTATAGCATCACTTTAATTTTTTTTATAATTGAAGTATGTGATAACCCGGTGGATTGCGATCCATCTGTAATGCCAACGTGGCTATGTAATTGAATTTTGTATTTATATCCGTTGTTCGATACCACTGAATTAATGAGTTCATTTTCTTTGTCTCAGATTGTTTGTCTCATAAGCAATTAATCTGTATTCTGTCCGACCACGACCGCGCCGCTCGCATCTTATTAGTTATGCGTTGATAATAAATGTTGTCTATGTTCCATCAGTCGTTGTTTGTTTACTTGTTATGTCCCCTTTTTATTGTTATTGTATATTTTCCTCAAAATTTAGGTATATGTCGCAGTAAGACATAAGTAAGATATTAAGGATATAGTTAACATATATTCCGGAACATAGGTAAGCACATGAGTTCTATGAAAATAACATCATGCTAATGATGTAACAATTATAAGTCCACGAGCCTACAATATGGTTTTATGATTGTACCTAATACTGTAAAATCGTTAATGGTCCTTAAAAAAATTAATTCCTAATCTCACTGAGACATAGTAACCAAATAGATGTCGCCTGACGTTTAGCATGTCGATTGTATTTAATAGTCAAAATACTAATTATCATTTTCTAGAACTAGTTAAAAAATTATGGTTAGCATTATTTGTAACAAAAGTAAAAAAATACATAAGCATTTCCAATTCTTCCTACAAAGTTAGTTCATAATAGGCCCTATTGCTTCGTTCTGTTCAACAACTGGCTGTTTGTTTGCAAGGTTGATAGTATATATGTAGATATATTATTTTAAATGCCAAGACATACTAAGTGTCGTTCCACGAATTTACATATATCAAATGAAATCGTGTGTTAGAAATTTGCAAATACTTTTTATGAATACCGCAAAGAGACAGTTCAATATTTAGATGATTTTATATTATTTAAATAATCGATTATAATTCTTATAGAAATTATCACAATGCAAACAGTACAAGTGTTTATGCATCTATATTTCATTCAATAAGACCATAATTTTTTTTTCACTTATAACAATAATACTTTTTGTAAATAACTAGAATGAATACCTTTTGTCATGATGGTTGATGAATGATTTATGAAATCCTTAGGTGATAGTGCTCTATGGTAGTTTAATGAAATGATCTTGTTTGATGCAAGCTTTCTTCTATTGTTATTTTCTAGTATTGTTGTAGGTATATCGAATTTGACATCGGTGTTAGAATTGACCTCTTTCTGTGAGTTTCCACTTTAAGATCATTCGTTCTTTCTACATTGATTCACCATAACATGTGATTTATTGATGTTTATGAGTTTTTTTATCATTTTTTTATCATTTCACTATCAATAAGCTTTTTCGCTATATTAATTTAATATGTCGATTGTTTTAATGGTTTTCCTATTTTGAATGACATAATTTATAGTCATTAATGATAATCTTAGTTTAATTAGCACGTTCTCTGCCGGACCGTTTTTTGAAGTCTTTCCGTTCAGGCCGCGTGGGGCGTACACTTCTAATATTTTGTATCTGGCGAATGCCTTATAATAAATAAAATGCCGAAAAAATCAAAATTATCCAGGAAAGGTTGTATACGCCCCACGATTAAATGAAGGCATCAGCAGTAGTACTAAGGTGCCCGTAATCGACTGCATATTGATTTTTTTTAAAAATCTTCATTTTACAATGATAATACCAAATGGTTTGAACGGAAAGTTCAGCGTGGGGCGCATGAAATTTTATTGAAAACGTAACGAATACAGTAAATTGGTGATTTTTTTTTAATTTATATAGTAAAGTTAGTTCTACTTGATTATTTAATTGCTTTCTGAAAACAAATGCTTATAATAATTGTACTTACAACTAGGCAGGCTAATACAGGGCTACATTGTACGTTATACTTACAATTAATCAGTTTAATAATATTACAATTGCTTAGTATATTCACTTGTAATTAATTAGTAAGTAACATGTTAGAAACATCTGCTTCACGATGAACGAGTATGTGAAAGAGGATAGCATAGAGGTGCCAATACATTTACGAGCTGACGTGCGTGCTTTATCGCCTTCGGAGTTATTACCATAAACCGCGTAATCATTGAAAAGCTAGACGTTTTCCATTATGAGAATCTAACTTTGTGTTATTTCCAAGGTTTTCTATTTATGCAACCGCTTGTGTATCACGGTTAGAATAAATACATCACAGATTTATTTTATTTATATACATAAGGAATATCTCGCAGTATAGTTGTTTTATTAGATATGTAATAATATCTCAGAAGATAGTTATAAGAAACAATTTCTTGACTATCCGAAACAAGTCAAAAGCTTGTCACTAATTTACCGTGGTTGTGATTCAGTCGGGCACATATCGGGACCCTGTAATTTACAAAAATCGTTTTTTTTTATATTCGCTATTCAAATTTCAAACAAAATTCGGTTTGTCTCGTTTCGGGATCTACTCGTGTACCCTTATGTCTACAACTTCATTTGTGGTGTATTTTAAATCCAGCGACATGTCGAAAGCAACTGCTTGGACTCTCGTTTTTCGGGGGTCACTATCGTTTTTAGACCGTGTTGTACTTAACAGACAAGCGCGTGTAGTCACTTTGTCGTGTCACTATATGTAAAATAAATGTTAAGTTTACCTATTATGTCATTTTGTGTTTCGAAATTAATCCTCCTATTTATTTATACCTGTTTAAATTAATAATGCTAGGGATATACTTTTATGAAGTAGGTCTGTCACAAATTTTAAGTTGTGAATCTGTCATAATAATTAGATTTCCAGTAAAATAATTATGATATTCTTATACATAGTTAAATTTTAGAGCTATGAACATTAATATAATGCCAAATTTGAATGATAAAACGTATGTAACGTTATTTTAAAAATGTGTATTATATAAAGTTAGATACTGCTTTTGTTAAAATATTATAATCCCTAATTCGACACGTCTGTTTCGCTATGGGACATTATTTTTAACGATGTTCTGTTGTCGATTTCGTTCGGTCAATGTTCGATCCTGCAATGACTAATAAAAATCAAGATTTTCAATTTAGATAGTAACTTCAAACGAAATAAACGTCAAACATCAAAAGCTTTAGGTATATTACGAGAAGTGGAAACGACAGAGGTTTATTACTTGTTATCTGTTTGTTTTACATTTATAAACAGTAGGACTGTGTACTTTTATTGCTGATACGGGAGAACCTTTTGTCCAACTTTTTTTATTTAGGCGCAATGTATTTGAATATAACTTGTATGAATTTAATATCTTATGAGTTCACAGAAAAGGTTATTTTTATTTTGGATTTCTGGTAGCGTCGGAAGTCAATTAATGTCTGTTAATTGTGTACACCTATTTAATAGAATGTCACTTCTTATCAGTTCCAAAGTTAGTCAGTCGTGATGAAATGTAAGAAAACCTTGATTTGACAAGATTTTGTTTTGAAATATTTTAATGTCTCTTGCTTGCTGATATAATTACCTGCTAAATCATTAATTGTAATAAAATATTGTAGTGATTATTGTTGTTACATATACTGGTGAAATAATTTTATTTAGTCAATGGATAATTAAAGTTCATCTGTGTTTGTATGTTTTTTTATAAAACATGCTATGCATTAAAGAATTTGATGACTTTTATATTTTTCCAGGCAGGATTCAAGTATTTTTTGTAAAATTTATACACATTTTTTTTAACTTGAGTACATGTATTATTAATTTATATACAAAGTAACTAGATTTATGAACTGATGTTTGAAACTATAATTTTTTAGTGTCATCCTCACTAATTTTGCTCCAAAACTGCTACGTTATCCACTTCGCACGCGTCTTCCGTTCTTAAAGGAAGTTGTTAATAGTTGTAAGGACCAATATAATATTAATGTCCTATAGGACCTAACCGGAAGCCCTTCTCAGATATTCGGTGTCATATTGCATCTCCGTTGTGTCCTGTCTTGCGCATCGTATTTTAATTCGTTCCACGTCTTTCCAATATCCGTCGACTCTATCATGATTTCACGTCTACAGGTTTATCTGGGACAACTATGCTATTTTTTCTTGTAACAATTCTGTCTACATAGTTCTTTTGGTATCATTATTAAAGATTCTTTGTTAAATATGGTGTTTCTTCATGTATTAGCTTAGCATTAGCGCTGTCATCAGACCAATGCGTACTATTTAAGATGAAAATCCAGAGGTGTGGGTGAACATTTGAAACCTACGCCTCTTGCATGCCTATTTTGTCGAGTTAAGCTACCGACGAAGCGAGCTAGGTTACAAGTGTATTTCGTATTTCCTTAGCATGTAAGATTTTCCTTAAAACGTTATAAATTAAATTGTAGTTTTTGTTATATATGTTATTGTTTATTGCTGTATATTTTGTGCTCACGAGCCATGCTTTTGCAAAAATGATAAATCTGCAAACGTCGTTAATTTTCTCAAAATTAATATTTATGTACTTATATTTGATACATGTTTCTAATTTTGTATCATCAAACTTTATCTTTTTTAAATATCATTCTCGTTGTAACGCAATGTTAGTTTCGGTACACGCACATGCTCGACCTAGATGCGGATTGCAAAATATAGATTTCGTTTCCACTGCAAGATCAGGTTGAAGCTGTCTGTTAAAAAAAAATCGATGAGTGCTGAAGAAGTCTTGTTGCCAATACAGCAGCGACAGAGCTTTATTTTATTATATTAATTTATTGCTACTCATGTGCAACAAACAACCTTGCTTGTTCATGTCCGTCTTATCATTTGCATTTTATTAGCTATATCAGCTGCTTCGGAAGTAATGAATATTTCTGGTGCTTAAATTTTAACAATGAGTATAGGACATATTCCTACTTTTAACATTAAGAACTACTACTTAGTAAGATAAAGATATTTACAATCTCCTCATTTACACGCTTTATAGATAAACCATTAAAACAATTTTCACTTGACATTAAACATTTTAATAGCCGTATAAAGCTTACCGATATTAAAATAGAGGTTATAGCTATATAATGATAATGAAATCGATCGTAGTAGTGAAATAGCTACTACGTATTTATGCAAGACGGTGGCAACTTTCCCCACAGGTCGGTGCCGCACGCGGTGACTTCGTTGTTTGTGCCCGTGAGTCGATGACAGACGCCAATGCAGTTACGAAAGCTACAACCGCCACGCCGGCTTATATGGTTTTGTAGACACTGGTCGTTGTGATTTATAACCACTAAGTGCAGCTATTTCCACCGTCATTTATTTTTATACTATTCTGCAATTTTACTTATAAAACCACGTTATTTAGAAACGGAATAATTTATTCTCACTTTCCACATGATTGTTAATGTAATAAACTTATAGTTATACCACGCCACGTGCTACTTTATATAATACTGTTCTATGGTATAGTATAACTAATACGTGAAATAAAAAAGCAAATAAGAAGTATCCAAGTTTCTATCATCGGACTTTAAAGAAAGTTTTGAAGACTAAAGATCGTAAATACACGTTTTCCGCAAATGGAAGTGGATTGACCAGTATGTAAATGATAGTTTACTGCAGTGTATTTTATTTTGATCGCGTCATTACGTTCTTATAAATAACTAGGTGTATCTATCTATAGAGAACACAAAATTACTTTCATTTTGATTAAATTAATTTTACATTTTTAAATGCTAGCTTTTATCCTCTATGAAATAAATTAAGTTAAAACTTTAACTTCATTGGTTTTTTACTTTATTAAGTATATTTATTTTTCGAATGCATATTATTCGCTTGAAGCAGTTTCACGATTTGGATACACGACTAAGGTACTAGGGATTCATTTAAGAGTTTTGAGTTTTTTACAGTTTTAGAATCGAAACTACGAAACGATAGACGTAATTAAAACGTATTCAGGGTGTGACTGATATTTCGTTTGTACTTTGGCAATGGCGGAGCCGTGATCAGCATGAAGTTTCTCCGTCGTTAAAAGAGTGCGGTGTCGAACAATTTTAAAGTAAGATAGTGCAATAGTGACAATGAATAGTGAACCGACATTGACAGAGTCACCTGTGTCGGTGGCGCTGGCTCGCATTCCAGGGAAGCCCGGCCGCTTTCCGCGAGGTACACGTAACCATCGGCCCAGTCTTCAGCTGGCCAGCCTGCAGGAAGCAGTAGATGAAACTCCGCGACGGTTTAGCGACGAAACGTTTTCCCCAGACACCGACGATGATGAGGCATTCACTGATGTAACAGTCGATGAGTTACCGTCACGATCTGCGTCCAACGGACGGAGAGCTTCCGACGCAACTTTCGCTGAGAGATACAGAAAGCTGACAGACTTTGATGGCCCGCTGCCAGAAGTGCCACGACGGGCCTCCTTGGCTGTGCCTCCTCCCGGAGATCGGTACGGTCCCTCAGATAAAGGCCGCCGAAGGTCGTGGGCAGCGCGACTGCAGCTTGAACGTAAGAAAAGACGGAAATCGGGCGGTAATGACACGGATGATGAGAGTGACATGCCAACGTACATCCGTCAGAAACGACCTTCTTGGTGGAATGTGTTCGTTCCAGATAATATGCTGAAGAACAGGTATTTATTATTACAAATAAGGTATTCACTATTTATACTATGTGTATTTTATTTAGAAAATATTGATTCACTATGTATATTACTAGGGTCTGTCTTTGACATTCTGGAAAAAAGATAGCAAGAAAAAACGATGTATAGGACGTTTTTGTATAGTTTTCTAAGAAATACCAAAACTGCTTAAATATTCGGCTTTATGATTTGGTTTTTGTTAATATATTTATATAGCACAATATAAATATAATATATTAAAAAAGTTAAAATACCTTCTATGCAATATTTATTGTTATTAACCATGGTAGATAAACTTAAATGTTTAGCTCAAACAATGGATGAAATTTTAAATAATCGAATAACAAAGAATGATATAGGTATATATCGGCGGCATGCACAGGATTTCCTTGACCCATTGCTCTTGGAAACGTGTGATGATTTGTGAACACACCCAATGTTGTCGTCAAAAAAATACAATCAGAATAATTCTAAAATCAGTCCCATATATTATAAATGTTTTTCTTAGGTTTAATCTAAGCATGTGAACTATACGTACACATGCTGATACCAAAGCGACGATCTGTCTTGTCTTTGTCTTTATCATTGAGTAAGCTCTTAAGTTCGAATGAAAGCAAGAAGATTGAAAAGAAAAAAATAATCTATAATTAAATATATGGGTTTCGTACAAATACCTAGCTTACACTATGTTTATATTATTAAATTATTTATTCTATTGTTACGCACTATATTTGTCCAAGAGAGTAGATAATATTTATTGTTGGTTTTTTATCATAATATTAAAATAATTAGAAATATCATTTAGAAGTAGTCGGTATACGAGTTTTAAATACATAGTATATTAAAAAATTGACAAAGTATACATACTATGTATATTTTGAGATATTAAATTCATAATTATCATTTATGTCATTCACATTTTTGTATAATTTTTAGGTAAAGGTATTTATTATAAAAATTTCCATACTTTACATAGAGACTGCTTATAATTTTGTTGATAGCTACGTGACGGAACTGCTTATTATCTTGATACATATCTGAAATACGTTATCTAGATTTACGTGAAAATTAACGTTGTCTTAGAGAACATTTTTAGTTCAAACAATACAAATATTTTTTAAATTTATAACAAAGATTAAGTTTTATCATTATTATTAAATAAGCTAAGTCTTTGTAAAGTTTGATTGTGACGTTCTCTAATATAAGTAACTCACGTTTATGGTTTTTTTGTTTCACATCGAAGGTATATTGTTAGTCTTTGTTTAGATTTTAAATGTATACAACATGGACAGTTTTCACACAGGACAATCAAAAAAGCTTCCATACTGGCTTTCGTGATTTACTTTACTGATGTTCTTCCAACTTTAAAATTTTTATCAGTGATATAAATTAAAACTAAATTAAAACTGATGTAATGAACGTTAGAGATAAAATTAAAAAAAAACACACTAAAGTAAGATAAAAGTATTAATCAATGTAATAATAATGTTCTTATACTTGACTAGACATCGGTAGATTTTAAACGATATATCTCTTGTTTCATTATACCGACGTATTCCATCATGAAATATTATATGCTTATAATAAGACCACTAGTATTGTTGTTTTACGCTTAGTTTGTTTTCCATTACGTTTGTGTTGAATGCATAAATCTATTATGTCTGGTGACGGATGTGTAACATGAAACATCTGGTGGCTGTGATTCTACGCGTAGTGATTATAGATAAAAATTCGCTGTCGGCTGGAGTTGGGAATATATATTCCTCCAATGACCTAGTCAGGGAACAGTCTTTCTCAGGCTCCATCTCTGGGAGTGATAGGTTTAAAGAGCCAAATCCTCAAGATCTATCTGATGCGGTGCGCAGGTCACATACGGCACCGCCTTTGCCTCATCTTTACAGTACAGTTCCTCATGTCTACGTCCAGATGACTTGCGGAACCTTACCCTAATGGGTAATAAGTAACAGCTTTATATAAAACCTAATGTTTTTCATCTTATTGTTAATACTTGTTGGTCTGGCTTCTAATTTCGTTTTATGAAATTCTTATTTTGACATAAACCTATCATAGTATGTATTATTTTTGTGAATTATACTAGCGACAGATTTACTCTTTATAATATACTCATATTAAAGAAAGGCAAAATGTGGGTATATTAAAATATCTGTATTCACCCTATATGGAACATAGGTTTAATAGCATATTATAAAAATTGTATAACAAATACATTGACATGAGTTTACAGCAAAATTAAAATTTATAACTTTTGCCCTATATTAAATAGTTTCATTCATCTGAAATTATTCAACAGGTTTTCAAAAAACTAAATAGCATCTAATTTAGATAGACGATCTTGGAAGAATGTTATGTTAAACTAAAAAATAATCGTCAAAATCGATATCCCTGAACACACGAAATAACAATTTATTTAGAAACGAGCTTCTCAATATTTTTAATGGATTTCAAAAATAAAAATATTTTTGTGTTAGGCAGCTATAAATAATTATTAAATAATAATATATAAATATCTATCTTTTAAAATATTTTGTTGCTCATACGGGTCAAATCATCTTGGAAAGGTTGACTGACACCTTCATAAATACAATTACACTTACATTACACTGCACTTATAAAAGAGACGTCATGTATAAGTATAAATAAAAAAATATATATTCAAAAGTTATGCCTTCATTTAGAAATGTAATATCAATAAAGTTGTTTTTTTTATTTATGAGCATTAAAACAAACTGTAGTATGAAAGTCTCGTTTTGATAGTTCCTCCATTTATAAGCATGTTGATAATCATTTCGTAATTTTTTTTTTAAATAAACCTTAAGATATAACTTTATATTTCTATTTACATATTTTTGGTAATATTGCCGACATTTTTCATTACTAGTAGTGATGCTTTAGACTCGGTGATATTTTTGCAAGATTTCATTGCCCAACGTTTATCACTTATCCGTTCTATTAGCATTCATATTTGTTCACGATTCCTTTAGATCATCGTAGAAAAGACGTGTGCTTCCATTTATGTTTCAAAGCAAATAACTACGTATTTAACAGAATTATCGCAGATTGGTAAAAATAAATAAATATATTTTATTTTGATAAATATACGCCGTTCTAATCACAATGCAAATTAAATTTACTAACCGATATATTTCATAATTTTATATTATTTCAAAAAGAGCCTTATGCACTTAACGTATTTCATAAAAGTAATTTATCCACCATTACATAAACTTAATTATTTTAATATCTATGTTTATTTTTAATCATGTTTTTCGGATTATTCTAAACTAAAAGTCTTAATTTTTATTCGTATTCGCTTAAAATATTATAACCGTATTCGTGACCACTAACTACATGCCTAAGATTACAGATCTTTATCTTCATTCGGAGCCTCTAAGAGTATAAAATTGAATTTGTAAACATTGAGCATGCCGAATTGCCACAATTATTAGTTTCATTTTTTATGTTCGTGTTTCCAAATGTAGTTTCATGTTTATTTGTGTCATTTTATATCATCATTGTTTTTTAGAAGCTGATTTTATATCAACTGATGAAATAAACCAATCACCAGATATAGATGTAATAATATGTGGTCGTTTAGGATATCCGGATTTCCGAGTTCCGTAGTGCGTTGACTAATGAAAATAAATAGGTCGTTATGGATATTATTAAATTTAAACTTAACACACGATTGAATCAAATGCCTCATTTAAATTTAAAATTAATCGAGTACATATAAATAAGCAATAAAATTTATTTTTAAGACCTTTGATTTCTGGTTCTCATACTTCTTAAATATCCTGTGATTCATCTTTACGGATGTTTGTATAAAAAACAAAGCATATAAGTTAAAATACTTATTGATAAAATAAATTCTTGCATATATGAATGTAAGTATTAAATCATACATTTTGTTCGTGTCGATATGGTTTATTTATATTATGTATGTAATGTTTTTTTTCTTTTAAAACCACTCTGTTTTTGTATCTAATAAATTAATCGTAATCTATAATAGTGTAAGTTCACTATTAATTTGTCAAAAAGCGTTTGAGTTGTTCATATAGAATAGTTTACATAGTACAAAAAATTCAAATTATTACGCTCAGACGAGACGTCTCAAGTGTTTGGGTAAAAGTATGACCACACCGTGTTACAAAGCAGTATATTACAATAAAACATTATTTGTATAAGTAGGTAGGAACACATAGAATAAATTATTTAAAAATTAGATAATAATTTTGGGACGCAAACAGTCAGCCACAGAACTTTGATTGAATTTTGTTTAAACGTTGTTTTGGTTATTTCCTGTATCGTGAGTGCATTTTACAAACGCAAATTCCACACGCATAATTACCTAGACCCGGAACTATTTACATAATTTTAGATTCGATGTTTGTTTATATTGCAGTTATATCCTTATCTAAAACAAAGAATGTAAGATTTTTAAAACATGGTTATATTAGTAATTTGATCACACTGACCTCTAGCAATCGCCCACTTAGAAACTCTTTATGTTCCGCAAACATTAACTGTATCCAAATATGGAATGTTAAGATAAACAGGCACATAATGGGCTTTAACTTAGAGCTGTTTTTTTTAAATAATTATTTTACATTTCCTTTCGGTGATGCGGAAATGTAAATCAAATTTATGAGTAAGACATTTTAGCCACTGAAATATGCGAGAAACCTTTCCTTCGGACATTGGTCCTTAGGATTGTGCTTGTGTCTTGGAGACTTTCGTCGACAATTGCTCGTGTGGTTAGGTGACAATCATGCTGGGTAACTAATTCCACCCTCTTTCTTTTTATAGTAGTCACGCGCGCTGGTTTACGGAACCACTGTTTTGGCTAGAAAATTAAGAATTTTACTAACTCATCGCATTTCTGTGTAATTAAATTATGGAACGGTCAAACTTTAAACGATGCGTAAACAAATTTTCTGCAGACCGACATGATCGCAGCGACTATCGGCAGGTGCGTGCTTCCCGGTAATCGTACTCAAATTATGGACTGCACTGTGCTTAGCGTCAAGTGCCACTAGTATACTATACTAGTATAATATACTATAGTTACTGCAGTAACTATACTAAGTGAGAATTAAAAACTTTTCAACAACTGCGATGGTGCTGGCCGTTCAACATCGGAGGGCACGATGGTTTCAACACTGCTACGTCATACGGCCTCCACTCACTGACTTTCCGCAATCGTGCATTCACCTTTGTATTTCATAGCAATTTTATTATGTATTAGTACATTGTATACTTCTCGTGTATGTATATTTTACATGTTCTGTTTCTATATGATCCTTAGGTTACATCGGTACTAATTCCTTGTTTTTATTCTTCTTTTTTCTTATCTTTACTGGGTATGCTATACACTATTACTATTTTTGATCATATATATTTAAGCTGTGTAAATATAAAAACAATGATACACATTTAAAAATAAATATACTTAGTTCTATTTATATGCTGAGTATTAACTAAATAGTAAAGTTCGAAATTCTTAAGTAGAAGTAAAAATTTTTGATGTACTACAGGAGGCAAAAGTAAATACGTAGGGAGAGGGTTGGAAAAAATTCGTCACACGTTACATGAAATTATTGTATAATGTATACTTACCATATTTTTTATTGCCACCTTGTTTTGTATTTACGTTGACTGCAAGAAAAGAAAATTTGTTCAATAGTCCTGAGTTAAAGAATAATAGAGAGAGAGAGTGATACAAGAATAACCTGCACTTGCTATTGAATACTACTATTTATGTAAACTAAAGTTATTACTAAATGATTGACATGTTAACGCGTTTTGCAACTATTAAGCTGAGTAAACAAAAATATTCATGACAGGGTTTTTATTGTGCGCAGATATTTCACTATGTCTGGGTTCAATCTTGAAAATTTGCCAAATAACATCCACAAATACATAAACTATGTTATTTGTGAATTTATACTAGAAAATCAAATTTATTATAATCTTACGAATATTTTACTTTCAAATTACACTCCATCTTGTTATATTTTCCGGAATGATTACCTTTTGGATGGAAAATTTTAACTAATAGAGAACTTATCTTTTTTAAATATTATGACACGGCATTTTAGAAAAAAATTAAAATATTTATTTGAACTAAAAAGACAACACAGTTCACAATAGGCACGTTTTTCGGTAATGTGTTAGTTAATTTTTTATTTATGATTTTCATAAAAAGTTTTACTATATTGACTATGCTATATTTTTTCTGTATATTTGAATAGTTTGGCCTTGGAAAATTTGATTTATTCGTTACGAGTAGACTGGCTTTCAGCCAATAGAGTACGCTGTCACATTTCTACGAGATAAAAACAAAAATATCGTGTGCTGTTTATTGTATTGGTCACTAATATTTGTATTTTCCCAGTTGTTTACAATTTTGTATGGATATATTCGCTTGAAGTAATCATCACACGCGTATTATCATAGAAATGCGGACACTTTTTTAAACGTAGCTTATGTATTACATGTCACTAAGGAATATTTACGTATGTATAGTTTTTTTTCAAGTAAGCTTTAGCAACTTAGGTTGTCATAGGTCTATATAGAACGATCTTACAAATTTAACATAAAAAAGTTTCGTGTGTCATTCAATTCGTATACATAATTATGTGAAACCGTTTGTCTGAAGGCTCTCCCAGACCAACAGTATTAATCAGGCAAAAATATCGTACTGCTATTCATTAAATGTTAACATTTCAAAACAATTTGTGTCAACTGTTATTGCAATTTATTTTTATCTCAACTATTGTTACAAATGTACTTCTGGACGCCAGTGCAAGGTCCATAATTTAGGTTCATTATATATTTATCATTATTACGTATTGAGTTTCATTTCTAAGTTGGGCATTTTAATAGTTATGACTAGGCAGTTGGCTGTTTCTTTAAATGCAAACCGAATCTCTTATGTCGAACTAAGCTTATTGTGGTTTATAACACTTATACAGTATGCTTGTTTTTGGCGTATTAATAAAATATATGTGATATCATCGAAGCGGGTTTTTTTAAATGTATTTAGTAAAAATGTTATATAAATGCTTATTCTAAAAAACCTTCAGTACGTATACCATCACTCTTAAAAACAATAATGTTTCATTCTTATTTTTTTATTTCATACTATGTTTTCTACAAGTTAATTTACGAAGACGTTTTAGTAAAATAGTTCATAAAATTAAACACAAACCGGGCAAAGTGACAGCGTTCTATAGTAATTATATTTTAATCTCCGTCGATAAAAATCGCTAAAGCAAGACTAAAATAATCTTGGGTCTTGTAGGTCGTGGTAATGTTAAGCATAAGTAAAGAATTATTGAAACAATGTCATAAGCGACTGCTACAAATGTGTAGCACAGATAGTAGTAGTTGTACCTTTGGTGCTCACTTTAAAATCATATCAAAAATTATTTATATCGTTGTTCGACATTCAGTATTGCGACTGTGAAAAAATTGCTAATTTTTATCTTTGCTTTATTAGATAGTATTCCACACATACGCAATTGCGTATTTGAAATGTGGTAAGAAAGCAGTCTACAATAGAAAAAATACTATAATGTATTAAATAGTCTATTAAAAATATAAAAGTACATTATAAATAAATGAGTTTTTTGTCTTTCCTGTAAAGTTACCCACATTCACGGTACTGAGTGCTCAACGACAATATACTTTATGTGATATGTTTACCTCGCTATTACTTGATTAACGTTTACGTGATTTTACTTGTGATATATATATTTTTTAATATTTGAAATGAATTGTTATTTAAAAGTTTGCTTTTGTTACCTTTGGTAAAATAACTAAATAATTGTGAAGATAAACGCAATGGACAGTAGTAAATTGAAATATTTTAAATCCAAATGGATTCTGAATAATCGGCTTCATTTGTCAGAAAAAAAACGTAGTTTATTTTGTTTCTGACTAGGAATAGTAGTAAAAATTTATTATTACAGAAGTGTTACGGTCAGATAAATATATTCACATACGATTAATTAACTACAGGTATAATATGTAAACAGAGGTCAATTAAATAGAATAGTGTCAATCGTGAATGTTTCTATAATGCATATAAATAACACTTCCTTCCGAATGCACAGCGGAAAGAAGCTGACCCAGATGTGTTAGTGCGGTGCGGTTGCAGTGACAATGTAATCGCACAAGGACGGTTACATTCGTACACCGGTTGCAGTTCTGTTGAGATATATGTCTTGAGCTTCACATTTATTTAACTACGACAGTATTCCTACATCTGCCGCGACAATCATCATTGTGCGTACGCACCGATGCTCTGTGCACACTCACGTTTTAATGTCGCAAACGGCATGCTTAATCGTTTTCAGGCGACCTCTCACATTAAATGACGTAACATATTTAAAGAGTTCATCCATTGATTGTAAAATCGCATTAATACCTCCATTTGCATCGATAATAACTCAGAGTATGAGATCCCATGTCAGGGAGTAAAATTGCTTATCTTTTTTATTATTATAAAATTATTCGAGATCGAACTTTTTTATTTCAAGTTATTAAAAAAAAAAGAGAAGAATCGGCTATATAGATAATGCTATATAGAGATGCTTTTGAGCTTTTTTTTACCGATTTTTCCATGAAATATTTTAGAAATTTAACACTATTTATAATCACTCTATTTATAACTAGAGGGCACTGCGACCACCATTGTGATTGCGATTCAATTAGCACTGAAAGGGCGTCGCTTCGTTTATAAATTAATATTCAAGCTTTATCTATTCATTGTAGATGAAAGGAAATTATCGCCTGTGCTGCGCACGTGTGCAGCAATTTGTACCGTACCTCCTGTTTCATATGACTGTGAATTTAAATAGGTGTTCGAGGATGTGTATCTATTTCCTCTCCATTGCGCCAATTGCGCTCGTTTGCGGACGGCACTAAGCTAATTGTGAGTCCCGCAATTAATGAACGAGTCTGTTAGACGAGTGCGCACCTCATGACTTTTATAAATGATCTCAACACGAAAAAATTGTGCTGTCAGATACGGTGTGGTCACTATGACCTGTCTAACACTAGCTGCGCTCGTGAAGTAACTACGACTAAATTGTATTTTACTATTAAAATATTCTAAACGGTATATTATCATCAAGGCATAGCTTGAATTAAATTTTTTATAATTGAAGTTTGGCATATATGTATTGTTATTATTAAAAAAATAATATATTAGAGTTATGTAGTAATACATATATGTGTTATAATAATTATTATGTATACCAGTTCACGAATCAAAACACAATTATGGTAAGACAAGTATAAAATGGAAGTAATAAATGAAGTAATTAGTACATACATGTAATACAAATTTACCCAATGAACTCAAATAAAGCGGTCAAAATATACAAGTTTATGTGCACACTAATGACAATAATCAATATACTTTTTTGACGAATGCCTACTATCCTACAAGGCCTTGTTTACTATTGCTTCATATAACAAGTTGTCTGTAACATTTTGAATTTCCCTTTAGGATTTTATAGGACGCTATTAAAATAAAATTAATTTCGTGCTGTACCATTGATAGTACACCTTTTCACCCTTTAGCTTTTCACCGTTGTGATTTAAAAATCCAAAAAAAAAAAATCGTTTGTTTGCTTTCGGAAAGGGCAAGCGTGGGAACTTTCTATCTGCCTAAATTTTACTTAAATTATATCTGGGAATATCATTGATAGAAATTTGCTTATTCGATCAACGAAACAACCATATAAAACAAATATTTTAAATAAAAACTTTATGTGTTTACCAGGACAGAAATAATTAAAAAGATACTTATCTATAAATTTATGTCACACTTGGCTTGGTTGACCCTGGTATACTATGGGCATAAACAAGACAAAACAATTAGCTCAACACGTAAGCCCCAAAAATTAACCTCTTAACGTGCTGTTTGTATAACTTACGCAAAAATAGCCATTGTCATTGTTTAAAAAGGCGTTATGTGCTACAAGGACGTCTTTTTTTTTATTTTGTGGAAATTTTATTGCTTATGTATTTTTATTGTTTATATATTGCAATATGTTCTCTGAAAATGTCTAAAATAAAAATAGACGTATAGGTTTTCTTAATGCATGTGTTGTGCTTAATGGTAGGCCAACGCAGTCATTGAGGTCAACTAACACCAACTGGTGATATATTATTCATATTTTTTACTGTTAAATGTTAATTATTTTATTAATCTATTTTAAGTAAGTTTACATACATACAAGTGTAGGTATTATTACACTACAATCAATATGGCAACCCTTTTTTTTTTTTTGTTATCCCGGTGGAAATCCCTACGGACCGTCAGGGGAAGTGGTGAGGGCCACTTCCCCTGGTGTGTCGGACCTGCCCCGACTAAAACCACCGGGGTGCCAGCACTGCCCTCTCTTCGCCTTCGCCGAGCCTGGGAATCCGAATACTTCTGACGGCTTGGCGGGCGTTGGCCTTTGGGCAGGCCTCCTCTCGTGGAGGGGGATTTATACCCCTCGCCTCCTCTCTGTACTGGACGGGGAAGCCCTCAACGTCACCCGCCCAGCCTGTGTCAGGAGGGGAGCTCGTCGCGCTGGGAGTCCTGCGCGAACTGCTCCCTTCTCCCGAGCCGCCTTGTTCTGCGGCGGCGCCGAGGGTTGCGGGGATTGGCGATGTGCCTCTCCCTCTCCGCCGCTTCTTTCACCCTCATGACGGCCTCGCAAAAGGCCGCCATTCCTCTCCACGCGGCCTCGCTGTTGGTGACCGCACGAATTACGGCCGGCAGCGATAGGTCGTTGCCGACATGTTGGGCAAGTTCGGCCCTCTCATCAGCCCAGGCTGGGCATTCTTCTAAGGCATGTTGTGCCCTCTCTACGGGGCAGCCGTCACAGTGGTTGCACATTTCCGTCGGCTCGCTCCCGAGTATCAGAATCAGGTATCTCCCGAAGCTGAATATGGCAAAACTCTGAATAAAATATAAAACCATTCTATATTAAATATATATTTTGATAAACCGTCTCCTATTAAAGAGATTTCATATATATTTTTTTATATTTTAATTGTGGAGAATATATTAATGAAAGTGTGTCTTATGAATATCACAATATACGTAGCTTAAGGAAACAATAACAATTTACAATTGTTACTCAATTAAATGCATTAATTATGAAACATGCCGACGAGACGGAGCATTTAATTATGTTAAACGATACAAAACAAAAACGGTTTTGTAATCAACACAATTTTGTGATTACCTCATACCGGCAAACTTGATATAAATCATTGCGTTGACACCAAGGATTTGTGACTTGAAAAATGAAAGCAAAAGGATCTCCATACATTTTTTGATTGTGTTAATAAATTTCACGTTCATAATTTCATCGACAATGACATAAATAAAAACTCCTCAAGTACGACCGAGCAATTATAGTGAAAATGAAAGTATTTTGTGCATGTTAATACAGGACTAAATGTATGTGTTAACCGTGACTCCATGCCGCACCGTGAAATTTTTTAAACTTTACCATTTATTTTATAAAAATTTTTTTATTGTACTGTAATGTATTGTATATTCTAAGGTCGTACACAATGCACGGTAAATGGAACGTAAACGTAAAATTAAATACTTTTATCTATAATTTGTTATAATTACAGTTTATAGCTACGAAATTATATTAACTAGTGGTCGAAATTGGACCATAATTAATTTTAATTATAGGTTTTGTCAGAATAATAAAAAAATACAAAAAGGTCTTTGAACCATCTATAACAGATATATATATTTTTACATATATGATATTGTTAATTCTGATTACTGCTATACAACTTTCTTTTTATATTGACATTTTATATTTGTATATTGAGCGAGTGATATTTCACTAATATATGTATAGCTAATATAAACCACAAATATCTATTATATATTATGATAATTATGGTTATGTTTGACATTCAGTAAGACCTTAGACAAATAATATTAAATACAAACAATATTCATCTATTCTCAATTTGACCACAGACTTTAACCATAAACAAAAGAGTATATATTCGTGTGTGTAATGTTTTTATTGATTTAATGTATTTTTATGCATTATTAAAAAAAAAAAATGTTAACATTCTGCTCTCCTCTATATAAACTACAAGTGTGACAAATTTCATACTCCTCCATCTTCGTTATTTTCGTAAAAAGAGGTACAAAGTTTTTGCTTCACGTATTACTATATATATATATAATAAATAATAATTCTTCGTTTTTAATATTAAATAATAATTATAAACATCAATTGAATTGATTAAATAACATTTTTAAATGAATTTTTTTAAAATTTTACCTAAAGCACTGTTTTTAATTGCGAAGAAATCCGAGAATTGTTAGCATGGCCAAAAAATTTGATTTCGAAGTGCGAATTATAAACAATTTACTTTGCTTCCCATAAGCGGCACTGCGTTTACGTAATTAATTTGTATTACCAAACGTTATACTTGTCTTATGGGGACGATAGGTGGCGTGAAAATGGAATAATTATGAATATATGTTATGAATGGGATGTTTTTTTTAAATTTTGTATTTAACTTTTAGTATTTTATCCAAAACTTATTGTAAGATATGCATTGCTTTTATGCATTAATGAGATGATAATAATATCGATTTACTTAGCTAAGCTGTATTTGTTTGGAAAAATGATCAATTTCTACAAAACAATCGACATTATAATGATTCGAAAAACCGACTACAGCGCATCTGTTAGAAAGTGTAGTCCAAGAATGCCAGTAACAGCCACTGGACAAAAATCCATTAACAGCTCTCGTTGTCATGACACATATATGACTCAATGTGTCTAAGTATGTGAACATCTGGAAGTACACGAGCTGACGTGCTGACGAGCTCGTAACGTGAAAGGTCCAATTGAGTTTTAATATTATGACGGTCTCTGTGCTTGCACACTGCGGTCACGAATCAGTTCGGCCAGTGAAGAAAAAATGATGATATATGGGTGTAAATATTTTATATGATTTAATATAAACCAGAAGCACATTGAATACACAATGTAGTGTGCATTGAAAGCATATATACACTTATCTATTTTATTTATAAAACGGAATTATGCACTAGTAATTTTATGAGATCAAGTCAACTATTGAAGGATTATTCTAATTCACAGAAATATTTGTCTGTAAATGTTTACCCACCCAGTTTAAGCGTATGACACTAATAAATAACAGTAATTAAATCCACATAGAGTTTCAACATCCGTTAAAAATATAGATTAGAAATAAAGTAACGTTTTTACAATATTACACAACACAATAAAATGCTTAATTAGTTCTTTATTTTATTATGAAATGTTTTTTTTTTTTGTTGTTGTGAAATACTCGCATACTCGTTAATTACAATGCAATAATAAAAATATACATTTGAATGTATACGATGATAGTACGTGAGTATACGCGCGTACATAGCACATTTAGATTTACAAGTTTCAAAACCTTTGCAGTCCGGCCGCAGCGCATTGACCTCGCGTCGCGTCGGTATGGATTACTAGATTATTTTACTTCCTCACTGTGTCTTATCATTACAAACACAATAGGTAATTTTACTGAATAATTGGAGTAAATTTCTTTTACTATTTTAAACAATTTGCTTTGACTAGTGGCATACATTTTTCGTCCACTTCATTTTGATCTAATAAACACACAAACATGGTTTTCTAGACCCGGACCCATTTTTATAGTAAGGTCAACTGGACAAAATTGATGTAATTATATTTGGAGGTCTTATAGGTACGATTCAAATTAAAATAATAGGAACAAGAAATAGTTGATGAAATACAAATTAAAAGAAGGACAAGCTTTGAAATGTATTTTAAATCATTAATTATATCTTGTTTCCCACGCTCTAGAATAAGATCATATTATTATATTACAAGATGTAGTAATGCTAATAGATTTGGTATATACCGGAATTAAAATTCAATAATCTGATCCATTTACCTATTAGCCAAAAATAATAAAAGTAGCCGTTTCTAATATGTATTTCTGATTTTAAACGTTTAATATATACTAGACGCAGAAATTAAAGGATATTATAAGAGGTCCCCAACTTTTAGGTGATTTTCAAGAGACTTTTATTCTGAGGAAAATGGTCGTACAGAAGTTTTATAAGTAGCAGGTTACAGCTTCAAGTTTCTAGTTTTCAGTTTTAAACGTTAACAAAATTTACGCGTAGGGTTTTTGAGTAATCGTAAGAAAAATACAGGAAGAAAAAGTTTCAAAAATTTTCCTCGTTTTAAAAATGATCTATGGACTTTAATTTTTTTTTACTCAATGGTCTTAAAATTCTTTTAGAAAATTTAATTTCCTTTTATTTGACTTACCTACGTGCCTCCTATGATGATTTAATCCTGAGTTATTGTTGATCAAAGCAAAATAGACCTTATTGACTTTGACAATTGATTACTTGGGTAATAATGATTGGACACAAAATCGAAGCAAGGTTTTATAAACTACAAAATATTCTCTACAATAATGTAATATATTTACAATGTTTATTAATTTTCTAACTATCCATATTCTTCGTGCGACCTGTCTTCCAACTCGCTCTCTCTCTATATAATATATATCATCGTGTATTCTTTTTATGATGTAGTCAACCACTGAGACTGGATTTTTTGACATTTTATCCCTAAGAGCGTAAAATAGGACTTGAAAGTTTGAAAATTCGTCAAGTACTATGAAACCTGATATTTATTAGGTTTTTGATTACAAATACGTGTTTTGACTGTTTTTGAAAATCAACTTCTAAGGCTGGATTTACATCAAACGAACATAGAGCTAGAGCAAGAACAAGAGCATTCTTTCTCGCTCTTTTAGTGTAAACGAAATATCGCTCTTAGCGTTCACACCAAACGATCAACGAGCAAGAATGAGAATCAAGAACTAGAATTCAGGTGTTTAGCGGCCGAACGAATGCTCATTGCGCATTCGTGTTAATTCTGTGGTTCTGTGACCATACCCTTTCTCAGCGATAAGATGCGAGAAGTGAGTCCATCTTTTTTTTACTTCTTCAGCATTGAATTCTAGTATATTTGCAATCTCCAGCCAATCAGTTTGTTTGCGATATGTATTTTTGTAGTGTTCAAACATCGGATCCCACAGACATTTGGAATGTCGGTAGGCTTCTATCATAAATAGACATTTTTCTTGAGACCAATACATAGTTCAATCGACGAGTATACTCAGATCAGTGATCGAGATCGCTCGAACACAAGAACACTTTGAAGAGACCGCTCCGGCGGGCGAGCGCGTCCGAACACGCAAGAACGCTCTAAAAATCTGTTCCCACGCTCTAGTATTGTTTACATAAAGCGAACGAGCATTCTTAGAATATTCTATAGAATCTTTGCGAGCGCAGGAAGAACAATGAAAAAACGCTCGATGTCTGTTTACAGTAACCGAATTTGATAGAGTGGGGATAGAATGAGCATTCGCTCGTTTGATGTAAATCCAGCCTAAGAGAGTGGAATACGGCATTGCTGCCAGGCTGTACAGTGTCACCGCAGCTAGTATTTATTTTAAATCTTATAAATAAATACTTTTGTAGAATGAAATTATTTCCGCTGATACCTTTTTAAACTGATAGTGCCTACAGCGACATACACTTTAATAATAATTAATTGTTTATAACATATAATATTTCTCATTAACATGTTCGGGATTTTATTATTCAGTATGTATTTATTTTATTGTATTTTTTGCGAATTTAAAAAGAGAGAGTTTTGAGTGGTTAAATAAGTGTAGTTTGATTAATTATTTAATCAGAAATCATTTTATAGTATGACAGGATTATATCAATCTAATAATGCTTTTACTTTTCCGAACTTTTTGTTTAATATGATCGTGTTAATCAATTTAAATCAATTATAGTTACCTGAAACGAAATTTCTCAAAATTGAAAGTTTGTATTTATTTACATAACTGACAATAAAATTAAATTACCATGAGAGCCTGAATGCCGTAGGCGAATATACGTGTCTATTTGAGGAGATATTCTCGCTTCTAATTTGTTCAACATGAACACAGAGAATTTAAATTTTATATTATTCTTTCATTTCATCATAATTAGCGCAGAATAAATGTTGTTTCTTCTTAATAAAGTCCACTGATATCATTATTTTAAAGAGGATAGTAAAAAATGTCCTTCTTAAGGTGGCAATCAATCAAGTTTGTTGTTAAGCGTTTGACGTTAATTTGTTAAACGAAGTAAACAATGAGAAGCACTACAACGCAACGTGCCGCGAGTGAAAATCAGAATACTTGCTTTGTGTGTGATTACGTTTTCTTCTTGAAAATTGGAAAAGAACAGTTAATAAATACAAACATATAAGCCACAGTAGTGGCTTTCTCATTATCTAGAAGTTTTTGTACAAATAGTTACTAGTATTTATTGGAGATACCATTGCATTTTTACAAAATCGATAACTTCAGGGTAAATATATATTTCATAAGTTTATGTTTAGGTTTTAAAAATAGGAACTATACAAACGTTTATTCAAAGACGTAGACATGTTAACACCTAAATTATTTTTGCAATTACTAGTGCATGATATAATCGGTTCAATTCGAAATTATTTTACGCTTAATGTAATAATTACGTCACACAAGTATTGTTACAATTATTTCTATAAGGTTTTTAGTAATATATTACAATAAAATAGTACAATTACAAGCTAAACGATAAACGAACCTAATAAGCCAGACAGTGGATAAAATAATTTTGTAGAAATTCCATATTGTTTTAGTTTATAGTTGCGATTTTATTAAATTTATTTTATTAAGTTTGTACGAATCCCTTGGTACACGAGACCTACTCGCAATTGCCCTATTTTATATTATAATGCCTTTTAGAAGATTAGAAGTAGTTTAAGAAATATATTTTGAAGTTAGTATTAGTCATCTTTAGAAGTTGCTTTTATACAGTCAACATATGCTTTTAATTTAAAAGTTTTAAAATTTTTTTTTTTATTTTATTCATTTTTATTTAATCTGGAACTAAATATCTTACAATTTTCAAACCTCTGATTTCGGCTTTGTTTCGAATGGCCGAGTAATCGGCTTCGGCCAGAAATCTACTTTCAGTCGGATACTAGTAACATAGCTAATTAAGTCAGGGTTAAATAACCATTAGTAATAAATCCATATTTTATTTATGTTATCTAGAATGAAAGTTTAAGTAGTGCTACTGTTTGTGTAGTGAGTGCAGTGTAGTCGTTTTGTGGTCACACATAAAAGTAACACCGTATTGCAATTCATTATTTTGTTTGAATTTATATTGACTATCCCATCGCATGAATCGATGTCATGTTTCGTTTTATTTTGCTAGCGATTATATTTTATTATTTGGTTTGTTGACAGTTTCAATGATTTTTCACATCGGATTTTCAAGTAAAGAATAAATATTTTCATAATGATAATATATTCCTTTGTGAAGAATCACGTTCCGTGTTCAAACAATTAAACATTATTTATAATGTTGTCTGGACACGGTAAACAAAGGTCGTTTGCACAAACTTATTCGGGATCAAGTATATTTTTATAAAGGTATTGTAAATAGTATGTTTATATTACGTTGTTCGCAAATACATCGAGTATTTAAATGAAGTGCAACCGGCCTAGAAATGTGTTTTGCATGTATTGCCTGTGTCTAGACCGTGGTCTCTGTTGCATGCAGGTCTAGGCGCGCTTCGCAGCAGCTGTCGAGGAGCGCCGAGAGCATCGATCAATCATACAAAAGGTAATTTTTATTTATTTAACCTAAAGAGACTTGAAGTTTTACTCAATTATCTTTTTTCTCCTATTAAAAATATAATATAGATTTAATATTTTTTTAATTCGATATCTATAATTATAAGAAATTACAAACGATATTACAGTTTGTGCCTTCAATATACACGATACCATATAAGGCTTCGATTGAAATAGGCAGCTAAGATGAACTTATAATGATGTCGCGCGCATTCCAAGGCGGCGTTTTATCCTGTGACATTCAAGATTTTAATGTCGTCGTCGTTAACAATTATTATCCATGCATAAATTTTAATTGCTTTCATGTATTAACTGCCTGATTTAACTTATACAAAAGGGATAAATTATTCACCATTTTGAGTAATACTGAAAGTCTGTTCCGTTTTATTTTGAATCATTGACGTTATATGTGTTTATGTTCGCATAATTTACTAACATTAAGAACAAGTTTTGAGTTTGATTTTGATACGTAGTACGCATAGTTGAATGAAGGTCGTATACGTCCTTAACGCTTGCTTACTAGATATGTACGCAAAAGCAAATGTATCAGAGCATTGTAGTTACCTTGGAATTTAGTTTGCTATTTGTACCTAATATAAGATTAATTTTAGCTTGACGAAATATATATTTATAATTTCAATCAAAAGAATTACGTCTTAATGGATATTAGGGTGTCTTGGGTAATAATTACTTATATAAAACTCCCTCTCCTTTTAGTACTACAACGTAAAAGGAACGCGTACCATGGTTATTTAATCACGTTTTGAGATTACAATACTATTATTAATCCACTTGGATATATTTTGGATTGATTGCATTCCAGTGGGATCTCGGCAGTAGTTGTAGTAATTTTAAGTTAATTTTTTCGTAGCTATAATTAAAAGTTTATTAAAAATTACAAAAAAAAACTTTGATTTACCGTGTCCAATTAAATGAGTGTTTTAATCTTTGACTACTTAGTTACTAATGAAAATTTCAAAAATAATGTTCTAGCAAATATCAATATATTAAATATTGTATTGTACTCTAATTAACTAAAAATGTTACTTCTCATCTTTATCAAAGATAATTTAATAATTATAACCAGTCTTCTCATTCAAAAATTAGTATCAGATTAATTTAAGTTACTAATTGCCTTAATTTTTCTAGCTAAAGAATCAATATAAACGTAACAAAAGAAAATAATCCCAAATAATAAGTCATTACACTTTTTCGGAATATGATTAAAAAAAACAAATAGCGTAATATAGTTATCACCCAAAGCACTTATAGAACAAAAACAAAACGCTCTGAGTGTCTTCACGCTTATTAGTTTTATAATCAATAAATGGTCGTGCAACAAAATCAAATACTTCAATTTCACTCTTGCTTACGAACCCGCAGACTGACGAGGGATCCAGCGATCCCTAAAATTGTGCTGTATCTATCCCACTGGATTGCGGGATCTCACTTAACTGGATTGCAATTCCTAATCACTTTACCGGAATTAACATGATACACATTAGTTATACTAACCTATTATGCTTATTCGATAAATGAGATATTCTGATAATGAATATTATAAAAGTGTATCATGTAGAATATTTATTTAATAAAAATAACAAGACGTAATTTAACTTTTGAATTGTTAGTATTTCGTAACAAAATCTTGAAATTGATTCCATTAAGTACATATGTAATAATGGTTAATCTGTTACATTATTTACAACATTAACGTTGTATTAATGAATCACGTTAAGAGATTAAGTTTAGACGTGACCTTAAATGGTAACGTGTTATTGGCCTTCATCCGCAACTGGCCCAGAATTCGAAGCATTCTCGTAGCAATGCAAGTTACAACTCAGATTGATAGTCTCTCTTGATTTGTCATGCAGATTGTTGGCAAAGGATATTTCCACTAAAGATTTTTTTAAATATAAAATACCGTATTTATTTTGCAAGTGGGGGCCGGGCGAGCCTTGTTTGAGCTCATTCTATTTGTGTCAGTCCTACGAAAGTTATTTAGGTTAGATTATAGGCGTGCACAATTATACGTGCGTTGACCTGAAGTGTTTACAATTAACGACTCGCCACTGTCTACATATGAGATTTAAATAAAGGATATAAAATACTACAGCGAAACGTATTACATTGATTAAAGTATGTAGCGAGTGGGCTTTAATGATGTTTGGAGTTTATAAAAACTAGTTATTGATACGCCAGAGAACTGCGAATTGTGTTTAACTGACTCACCAGAGTAGGTGGGGTCCTTTGTGAAATGAGACAACATTTGAAAGGACATGACCGGAAATTACTCCGAAAATCAAAATCTTATTTAGTGAATTTAAGCTTAACAAAAAAAAAATTGAGAATGTATTTATATAACACAGCAGCGGTAAAAAAAAACATAAATGATTTTGTTTCAATATCCACAAATGTGAAATTTTTGTTCGGTTAGATAGCTATAGAAATACTTTATGTAAGTCTGGAAAAAATGATGACCACATTAATCATTTTTAAAATGTATCGACTTGTTCTACTTTAAGTTCGTAATCGTTTACTTGAAAAGTTTATAATATTGTTAAGCCAAAATAAGTATAATCATAAGGTTGTGTAATTAGTCGTCCAATTTTACTTTCATAAGAAATATTTTTCTGTTTCAGTTAGAAAATATAAATATACACGGTTAGTCGGAAAGGGTATATAAAGCGAAAAACCTAGGAAGGGGGGCCATTAAAACAAACATCTTGTGTACTATAACTTTTCGCAAAAATGAATAACTAATGAGATACAGGTACCTATAGATTTACATACTAAAAGTATAAAGAGGCAGCCCTAGAAATCATATGTTTCTTCATGTGTCAACGAACCACCAAAGATGAATATCTTTCTATATCTATTCAGTTCGCACGAACTTACCTATATCATCGAAATTTTGATGTATTAAATTCTTTGGTTTCTTAGATACGTTATAAATAAACAATTTTTATATTAAATACTTTTATTTCAAAATTTATTATCTAAAAAAAAGTGTTAAAACCAAAGAGGAAAAATGACCAGTCTGCTGTCTCACCGACCTATGCAACAACAAAACAACCTATACAAAAACGTAAACAACTGTTTAAAATCTGTGAGATATCGTTTAAAATATAAAACATTGACGAAATTGGTATTTGTGTTTTAAATTGAGTGTAAAGAGATGGCGCATATTTAAGTGACACTTTAGTACATGTTTAGTTCGATGGATCAACTGAAAGCAAAGGTAAATAATTAAATATCTAAAATTAAAATAAGTAGGCACATTGCGCGCCGCAAACACTGCGGCACAATTCAAATGATCTATTTTTGAATCCGCCGACTTTCGGCATGCCTTGCGTGGCCTTGTCGCTATGATTGTCAAAGTTTAAGAATAAATGACATAATTTATTATAAGTATGTAAAAATAAATTACTATATTCCTTTTTAAGTATATACGATACCTATACCAATAGTCTTGGCTTGGTATACCCTTTCCGACTATCGTTGTATAGATACATACATACATACATACGTTTTAAATGAACAATTTTTATATTAAATACTTAAATTCCAAAATTTATTATCTAAAACAAGTGTTAACACCAAAGAGGAAAAATGACCGGTCTGTTGTATTACCGATCTATGAAATGTCCTTGATCTATAAAATCTTACGGATCTTCCTATTGATTGGTGAAGTTTTAGGTAATAAAAAATTAGGGATGTCGAAAATGAAAAAAAAAATCGTTATATCGATATTTATTAAAATATCAATATCGGAGTCGATATATCAAAGGAAGAATATCGATTAAATCTCAATAAACTCGAAAGTATTTTACCAGTATTCCTTTTTATTATATAAAATTTACAAAAATATCAAGAACTTAAAGGCTGTCTTCTAACTTTAAGACCTATTTAAGATATCAAACAAAAATAGATAAATGGCGGCAAATAATACACATGCAGCAAATTCAGATGTCAGATGATATTTCGATATTTTCAATTTCTAATATCGATATTTTTGGTCGATATATATTGAAATGATATATCCATAGAAAATATCCAGTATCGATAATTGTATCGAAAACGATATTTTTTAAATTCTTATGGCACTGAAGTCGCGAAAGTCTGAAACTGTAGAAGATAGGAACGAACGAAAAAAAAAGAACGTTGTTGTCTAAGACTGTTGAGTATTATGTTTTGTTACGTTGTGTGCATTGACATCTGAATTTGATGCATGTATATTATTTGCCGCCATTTTGCGAGTATTGTCATTGTCAGTGTCAGTGCCTTATTATCTCGTGAATTGTTTACTTTTTTATTTTCTTTAACGTCAGAATTAAAGTCACTGTGGTCTCGGCACGAAAATCTTCTAGTTGCCGTAGCCAGCAACAATGCAGCTAACTGCTAATGTGGCCTCTCGAAGCAACGGAATGCCGAACGAGTTGAAACAGTTCCTCGATGCTCTAAATCTATCCCGTAAAGAAAACCCTATAAAATTTTGGATTGAAACAAGACATTTTACGCCAGTTCTTTCAAATTTAGCACTTAAATACTTGATACCTACGGCTTCCTCTGTACCTTCAGAGAGAGTAGCTTCTGCCGTAAATCTGGCGGTCTAACAATAGAAGCCGGCTGACAGCGTAGCATGTAAAAAGCAGAGTTTATCTACTTTCACTGCCGGACAAATACTGGTTTGTCTGATTTATTTTTTTCATTTTCGACATCCCTAGCGGGCGTGGCTTGTCGCTATGGTTGTCAAAGTTTAAGAATAAATGACATAATTTATTTTGAGTATGTTAAAATAAATTACAACTTTCAGGAAAATTACTATATTCCTTTTTAAGTATATTCGATACCTATACCAATAGCCTTGGCTTGAATACCCTTTCCGACTAACCGGTATATGTATAAAAATGTTTATAATAAAACATTGAATTTATATTTTAATATAATGTAAAATTGAATAACAGTAATTAATTTCTGTAATAATTATTTTATATTCGATTAGAATAGAAATTTTGAATTTCGCACCATTCTCATTCCACTGCCTTTCATTGGTTATACTTTTAATAATCGGCTGCTAAGGGTAGAGTCGTGCCGTTTATTTAATAAAATATAATAATATAGAATTAAATCTTTCGATTAGAATTAGTCACAACACTTTAATACATCTTTGCATATTTGTCCGATAACTTTGCATCAAATAATTTTAGCAGAAGACAATAGATGTCGCTCTAGACTATATCGAAAAATGTATTATTTTAAGTAGGTTATTTATATAAATGGTATTTTTACATCAAAAAACCACTACCCACAATTTTCTGACCATTTTCTTGGTATATATACAAGTAAATATAATATGTAACGTTCAAGAAAATTAAAAAATGTAAAATTAGTTTTAAAAAATACTACAAAATGCTTTCGTTTAAAGCTTAATAAATTTTATCCACTGCTGATAAACCTTATGTGGGTTTTTTAATCATACAGATTTCGTCTCCGAACATTCTGGGCCAGAGTCCCATACAAATACCGACTGTGTTGTTTATGTATGTATGAGTTGCACGAATACATTACTTTTAAAAATGGGATGAATGCGGTTGCATACTCTCTAATACTACCTATGTATTCATGTGATACTGGTTGACTAACACTATAGATATATAAGAAGTAGTAGTAAATACAACTTTAAGAGATAAAAGTACACCCAAGTTTTTTGTTACGTACTTACTAAATAAAAACTGGAAGTCAATATATTTGATGTAAATTTAAATAAAAATTATACTTCACTACGAGAAAATTATTTCCAGTTTGTTTGATTCTAGGAATGCCATTAAATTGAACATTTACGTTAATATATATATATGTTACAGGTCAAAAAGTCGTTCCGTGGACCATGGTTTCTCGCCGCCCTTTGATCTGGAAACCCTCCGGTCGAAGGTCGAAGGCAGATTTGACGCTGTACACAGAGGTGTGTTTAAATTTCAAATACCTTTATTCAAACAGCTTGTTTTACAAACATATAAATTGTCTCGAAAATGAATTTACTTAGTAAATTCGAAAAGCAGAATCTCACGAAACGAACTGCGTAAATAACTTTAATTTTTAGCTTTATTTCGTATATTTCAAACCATAATTATACATTTTATTAATTATTTATTATTTAATAGAATAGCAGTATTTTTTTATCAAGAAGTGCTTAGTCAACTTTTTGAATATTACTTTTAGAATAAGATTGCATGTAGTGTACAGAGTACCATTTATCTTTTTGGATTTAGTTTGTAAATAAATTTATTTCCAAATAAATACATTATTCATACATATCCAAAATATTCAATGAATCGCTTAAATTCTATTAAAATAATTTCTTACTACGGTTATCTACATTTTTCTATGCTAATTAAATTTGAAATGACAGATAACAAATTAAATTAAGTTTTCTTTTTTCACTTTGCAAGTCGTCGCATGATTATGTGCTGGTATTAAAATAAAAGTCACTTTTTCAGTTCTATAGCATCAAAATTAGTAATAGAATCATTTACTAAACTCAAGATGAGATATTTTTATTATTTTATAGATTAATATATGATGTTTTACTTATATAAATATAGTTATTATTGCTATAATAATACAAGAAGGCGCTTATAAATATTGATATTAAAATTTACTTTTGAAATCTCAGCAGTGTTGTAAATAACGAACCCCTATTTGTTTAATTACTATTTACGATCGCAAAACACTCTTTGGCATCGAGAGTTGTTTTTGAAATAAGCAACAGTTGTACCAATAAAATCGCATCCGGCTGAAATGTATAATTAATTCATTTTATGACATGTTTATTTATTTATACTGTCTTTAAACGGAGATTAAAAACCGACCGGAGTCATATGATTTCAAACTAAGGTTTAGATTTAGGTTATGATTAATCTTAAATAGAGCGTTATAGCATTCAAATATATTTTATTATGGTAGCATTATTTTTCTTTTGTTAATCATATTATATGCAAAACTAAAGGGATGATACTGGGCACGTCGCATTATAAAATTATAAACAAAGTTCTTAATCTCCATTTCGTTTTTGAGCTATTGAAAAAAATTTCAAAATTTTTCGAAAACTTCTAATGTATATTTTATTTCCTAAAAATGTGTTATATTTTAATTTTTTTTCAATAAATCACAAGTATTAAAAAATATCACTTAAACGACAGGTTAGTAAACGTACAAGCTATATCTAAATGTGGGAGAGTTAAAAAAATCTTTAAATAAATGTGCGATATCTTGTATATCCTGTAATTTAATATATCGCTAAAATTCATGGGAAATTATTGAATTAAGTTTCACACTATATAGGTATTGTTTTTCCAGAATTCATGTTTTTTGCGACTTAGGGGTAAGCGAGCTATTTTCTCTATAGCTATGAAGTCCTCCAACTATAATAATTGCTGATACAAAAGTATTATGATATAGCATGGCAAAGCATTTGTTAAAGAAAGTTTTCACAATACAATTAAGAGAATCTTGAGGGAAAGTACCATCAACAACACGTATGTGAATCGGCAGGTTATAATGATGAAATTAATCAATAATAAGGAGGCGAAAGTGATTTGTATAATCATGCAAATCACTATGTACTATGCAACATACATATATAGAAATAAATTTGTTCTTTCCGCCTATCTCAATAGGGACTTGAATAAATAGACATTTAATTAAAGTAAAAACTGTCTGGTCTGGTAAATAAAAACAGAGGAAATGAGTTTTCGTTTAAGAACCACATTTACCCAAATATGTGGAAATATAACATTTTCTAGTTTTAATTAATGAGTAAATCGGATTTGGTTTTTAAATAAAATTGTTGTATTATATTGAAATTACGGAACATTTTTTATTTAAACAAGTTATTTTTAATCTAAAACACTGTCTTTTGGTTCTGAATTAAAAGCGATTGTCTTAGTTTTCTGCCAATTTTTAAAGATAAGTTTTCGACGGCTTTTAATATCAATTAATTGTTTTAATGGCCGAAGAACCTAAAAGTTGTGAATATAATAATTGAACGTAATATAATAATAATAATAATAATACATCGTCACGTTATATAGTTTTCGGGGTGAGCAGAGATACATTAGTGGCTGTATTCACTTTGCGCTTATATGTCGTGCCCAACGTGACCAGAAACCCGCATGGCATCTAATAGGATTGACATGTGTACTAGTGCTGTACGAGCGGCGATCAACTGCGCCATCGGTCACGTTGGACACTACATATAAGCGCGAAGTGAATACAGCCATTAATGGATCTCTGCTCACCCCGTAAACGATATAGATATTAACTATTAGGTTTTTCGGGCACCGAAACATGCAATTGATATAAAAGTCGCCGAAAACTTCTCTTTAAAAATGGCAAAAAAATAAGCGAATCGCTTTTAATTCAGAACCAAAAGACAATGTTTTAGATTAAATTTAGATTAAAAACGACAGCAACTATCAAAGAACGAAAATCCATACTTACAGTCTTTGGCGTCATGTCGGCCCACATATAAACATATAACTTGACTAAAAGTCTCTGGTATATGAGTTACTGGACGTACACAAACTGATCCCGAAATGCAACATGCCAAAGCGAGTCACTATGACAGACTTTATACTTCTGTGGCGTGGTCATGACCCAGTTTGGTCCATCGCCCTTACCACCTCAACACACGTCACCTTGTTCGACAGAGAACTTAAGTTGTCGCTATAGCTCTCCGGATTAGCAGGTGGAAGTGGCAATGGCCTCACTACATATGCTGGAGAACCGATTATCTCTGGAATGTCGACCGTGAATCGGCATATGTAATGTGGGGTGCTCCCTGGCAAGATGGAGCGGCGACATGTGAATAATAGCCAGCTACTGAATAAGGAGAGCTGAAGATCATGCTCAGTGGCACTTATTAATGGAAATCTGTGCTCAGCATTTGACTAATGTAGACTGATAATGATGATGGCGATGACTAGTCACCTTACTTATTCGCGACGATCAAAAATATAATTCGTAGTAGACATATGTTTGTTTTCTTGTTTACTTTCACTGCAACTGCAATTGATCCCTACAATTCTGTTGTTTAAGCAAGTTTCTGTGTAATAATGCCTTTCTTTCATGGTCTCACCACAATGTTTTAAAAGGTTGAGAGACATAAAATATACTCAACGTCTGCATTGTCATTTTAAATGTACTCTGCCATGACTTTTACCCAGAATAATTATGTCTATTTTATACATTCACTAATTTTTGCCCCAGACCTCAATGTTGCTTAAGGCGATATATCATATCATAATTTTAAACAATAAAGCAATGTTAATGGCAGTGAAGATTCACCCTTTTTCTCAACCTCTGCGCAACTTCTCTTCTTATTTAATAAAAATGACAATATAATTATATGGACATGCTAACATTATTCAATATTGTTTGTTTCAGACGAAGATGAACATGCAAAAAGATTACCGCCCCCAGCACCAATTAAAACTATGACCTATACGGTAAGGCTTATTTTATTCGATATTAAATTTAAAAATCGTAAAAATTAATTCATTTTTACAAACTGTTAAATATAAATAACAATAAACTTTTCTTGTAAATTATAGCAATATACTCAAAACTTATAGTAATAGAACACAACTAAAACTCTATTAAAACATTAATGCATTCAGTTTTATTTATACCCCAGAGGCAAACCGTTAAATAATAAATATCAGAGAAATACCGAATTAATATATAAAAGTATACATATTTATTCTTTATTAAACATTGTACGAAATTTGAAAATGTGTTTTTTTTCTTTATGAAAACAAGTATTGTAATTGTATAATAAAATTGGTTTTAACTCATTTAGCCGATAAGTGCTTTAAGGTTCTTCACAATTGCTATTTAAATAAAACAAAGAGTACGACTTTAATTGAAATACCAGAGCTAATGGTTCAACAATTGTGCAGCCACAAAGTCGGAATAAATCAGAGAAAGTAAAATTAATGAAACGGGATTGCGTAGACTAAGTGGCGTAACTTCTACATGCACGATGTTATGTTTTTGCGTAGGCAGGTACTTTATTTTATGGCAATGAATCTATAAAATAAATGGAAACTGGGCGAACGAAGTGTAAATACTATCTCGGAACTCGATTTAATTTTAGCCCATCATGTGTGCAATAAGAACTGCTAAATGAATGGAAATTTATGTCATCCTCAATACATGTTGAATGTATTATATGCTCAGTTGAATATTAGTGATGCGTTTGGCAAAATTAAAAGTGACAGGGTAACAGTATTTATTGGAGCCCACGTTTAGTCAGCACATAATTCAAATCAAATTGTACAAGTCGTTTGAGATTTAATTAAGTGTAGGATCGCGTGGGGTCGAATGTAGGCGAATTATTTAAGCAAAATAATTTGTGTATTTTCATGTTCAAACGGCAACATCGGATCATTTTATACGCATATGTATAGCGATTCACATAGCGGCAGTACCACAAACTAAATGAAACAAAAATGCTTATCAGACTCACAGTATGTTTGTGTAGCGCTGTTACATTTATGCCTCGTAAATCTTCTGGCAAATATGAATGATGAGGATAAAACTGCTACTGCGGTCTGTGTTGCACCACTGTACCTTTCGAATAATATGTTTAAAAGTGGAACAGTCGGTTCCTGCGATTAAGTCGTTGTTATTAAATATTTACTAAATAGGAATTATAATTTTATTAACTCTTACCCTCCGTATTGATTGATTGTATTTGATTATGAACATCGCATTATTTAAATATACAATACCATACTGTGTGTTATGTGCCAGGGACTTGTTACTCATGAGTTACGTGGCAACCGAATAATAAACAGCCTTTATTTATCTCGATTTAAAAAATATCATATGTATAATTCCAAAGATGAGCTTCCATCTGAAATAACGGAAAATCATTATTTTTTAAATATTAGCGTAGTAAGTGTAGACAACGGATAATCATTTTGTAATAACAATAATAAAAAGGGATGTTTTATTTTGTGAAGGTACGCGATCGGGATACCCTGACGTCACTAGCTGCAAGGTTCGACACGACGCCCTCCGAGCTGACCAAACTGAACAGGCTTGCTACACAATTTATCTTCCCCGGACAGACACTACTCGTACCGGACAAACGGAAAGGTAACCTTAGTTTTCTTTGTTATAAATCATATAGACTTAAAGCTACATTAAAGCACACAACCTTTATTTCTCGCGTCGTATTCCATAATGGAAGTGTCTAACGAAAGTAGTCTCCCTAATCACGCTAGGTTTTACTTGTACCGGTAAACCGGGTAAATCGAAGTGTATATTGTGGAAACTAGATCGCAATCACTATATATACACAACACAATCACTATATATATGACCTTTGTCTGCGCAGGTGTACCTATATCCTGCGTAACCCATAGCGAGAGTTCTCTTACATGTCAGAAGTTTACCTACGTGCACAGCCTTATGAAATCGAGATGCAATAGCTATTAAAATTATAATATATTCAATTTGTTTACGTTTAATAATCCTGAATACTAAAAATAGAACCTTCCCCTGTATAAAATAAATAAAAAAAAATGGATATTCGGCTTTCACAATAATTTAGAAAATTCTCAGATACGAATTGTTTTAAAAATGAATAGCGTGAGATATTTACAAACAATAGAGACATATTCCAAGTTCATTATTTTTAAACTATTTATGTATGGATATATGAAAATAACAAGAAATTAATAGCCACTTTTGCTTCTAGCGCACTGTAACGGTGAACATACGCCATGCTTTATCTTCTTTATAAAAACAACAGTGCTTACTTTAGAATATAGGATTGGTTTATGTCCCCTTATATTTTAATCTGTAACTAAACGTATTCCTTAATTTGTCGATTACTTTGGGTGTAGGATTGTGTGGGCATTCGTATCAATATGTGTTAGAATTATGGAGATGTTTATTTATACTGTTACATTCGCGTTATTTATTGATATCTGTCTGAAAACATATTGTATATCTCGAGAAGTCTTATTTATATTGTTTTGACGTTGACTCTAATGGTTTTTACAATTTTCGCGAATACTTTATTTCTAAGTATACATATTTTACATTTATTTTCTTTATTGTACTTAACAATATTTATGATAGCGGTTCCGTCGCTGCGTTATAACATGAGTTTGTGTTTATTTTGTCTAATTTGCGTACTCTCTATTGTTGGCATTAAATTATGCACACATATTTAACTCGGTACCAGGGTAACATCCGATTTGAAGGTTGTTTTTATTGAACAAACTTTTATAAGTTTTTCTACTACAAAATTATTTATTTAAGGTTCAATGGTCTGTTAAAAATGAATTTTTATAAGACTTGGAATAAAATACGAATTCAGTTTAATAGAGGAAATAATGTGTTATCACCATGCTATTTCTCTTTCGTTGTATATATATTTCTCAATAAATATTCGTGATAAGTGTCTGTACCTACTCGGCGTCTTGTTCGTTCGTTCATTAACAATATTTTAAATGGTATGCGGGTTTGTATACTAGTGGTTGATGTATTGTTTGGAATAAAGTTACTATGAATTTAATATATTGTAGTTTAAAACAAAACTATACACACGAATGTGCCTACTATAGGAGTTATGTGTTCTGTTCCTTTTTTCCATATCTCCTATTGTTTAACATTCTCTCATGTAAGACTACTGAATGCGCTACGGTGAAACTTAGTAAAGCATGTTGTTACTATATAACATGTGGTCTTGTTTATGAAACCTACTTTATGACGTGGCGCAGACTTCAAACCAAACTCACGGCAGACAGTTTTATCAGTCTCGTAATACGAAGACATGAATGTGTGTGCTAGACGTGTGTAAAGACTTAAAATTACTAAATATCTAACATTATTTTTTTTTTGTCGGGCAGTTTTTTTTAGTTTAGCCGTCCAAGTTTGTATGAAGCGTATGTAATTCTTATTAAAGTTATGTACAATTATATTCGAAATTTAGTTTTAGAATTATTAGATAACATGCATTAAGAGCTCTAGGATGTTTTCCAGGGTTACGTACATAATTAAATCAAATCTCAAGTAGGTAATCAGTTGTAGGAAGTAATAATACCACAGAAGTCGATATGCAATGGCTGCTCGATATCTGTATCTTGTAAAAGTCTTGTAAACTATAACGACAAGAATTATGTGGTCACACGGGTCAATTTTCAGCCATGATATTTAGAGTAATTAGGTACCAATATTGGATAGTCAGGATGTATTGATGCAAATGATATTTTGCGTAATGTAACCTTGATGTTTGGCTTATAAATTTTAATGTATTTAATGTTGAAGAAAAAAATATATATTGCATTATCGATACCTATTTTTTTAAATGACGGGTAATGCTTTAGTTGCAATTGCTTGTATGACAGTATACTTCTCTTATTATAAATAATTACCATCCTTTTTTCCATTTTTTTATTTATTCATTGTTGACTTCCAAGTTTTCGATATAACTATAGAGAGCTGTTGTCGATAAGGTAGGTCGTTATTAAATATTGCTAGAGAAAATCTAGGTAAATATAATTAATATCGTATTGAAACTCTTAAATCTGTATAATATACCTACGACTGTATCTACCATAACAGTCACAAGCTATGTGAGTTCTTATAGACGATGCATTGTCTTCCAGCACATTTCCCCAATGACAATGAGTAATTACTCCGAGAACTGAAGATGAACTATTTGTTAATGTCGCCTTTGTTAATTCTCATACAATAGAAATGCTGATTAACAAACGCAGTAACGCAAAATACCTATAATGAACGTTTTCTGAAAAACATAACGTAATAACATTTATTTTTACCAGTATAAAACATTAATACATGCTATCTAGAATATGATTTGTAAATTAAGGGAACTTTAGTGCTTCTAGTACTAATTTTCCTATTTCAAATCATTGATGTATCTATTATATCTATATGTGTGTATAAAAGAGAAAGCCACGGACTGACGTAGTCATCACGGATTCTCGAAAATTATAAGACCTCCAGAGTTGAAATTTAAGTTTTATTAAGGTGCAGGTAAAAGATAAGATCGGGTTTTTGAAAATTCAACCCCTAAAGGGATAAGATACGGGGTTGAAGTTTATATCTAACTTAATTATCAATGTTAAAGATGCAAGACTCCGTACTAGGATACCACATTCAAAATCACGAAAGCTAATTTTATTACTTTACTAGCTGATCCGGCAAACGTTGTTTTGCTATATAAGTTATTGTAATATCTTCTAAGATGTTCATTGAAATTAAGTGATGTCAAAGACAATTATGTTCACAATTAAATACTCTTAATCAACAACACATTTATTTCGATAAAGATTAATATTATTACGTTGATACAACTCTTAACAAATAATGCATTAATTTCGACCAAATTTGATTACCATAAAAATGATTCTAGTGACTTAATCTTAAAAGATAGACATATACTGTCGGGAACATTTTTTTAAATCATTTCAAGAGGAATAATTCTTTCTTACATATATTTTTGGTATCTTGAACCGTTTTTGCAGCGCACGCAATGGAAGCCCTCAAGGATAAATAATTTTCCCCGTTTTTTTCACATTTTCCATTATTTCTTCGTTCCTAATAATTGCATCGTAATGTTATATAGCCTAAAGCCTTCCTCGATAAATGGTCTGTTCAACTCAAAAAGAATTTTTCAATTCGAACCAGTAGTTCCTGAGATTAGCGCGTTCAAACAAACAAACAAACAAACTCTTCAGCTTTATAATATTAGTATAGATTTTCAATTTTACTCTTGGGAAATGAAATAGGGGTTTTTAGGTTTTTTACGAGATTTATTATTTTTTATGTTAGAACTATGAAAATTAGGATGTGGATTAATAATTACAAAGGCAAAATACATGTTTTTTTTTTAATCTACTTTCTGAGACGTTATATACGTTGTTGAACTTTATTAAGAAATCAAACTCATTTTAGAACTTTTTTGAAATCTCAACCCTGGGGGATTGAAATAGGGATTTTTATGATTTTTTATTTAAATTCAATATTAATGAATGCGAAACTTAGTTTGTTGTTTGTTTTCGGTAGTTTGGATACCACATTAGAACTGTATAAAATGTGTATTATTATTGTTTTGTAAATTTACCCATGGGGTTCAAACTAGCAGATTTTGTAATTTTTACGTTATAATAATGAAAAATTGGAATATTCGCTCAAGATTATTAATAAAAATACGTCTCATTATTTTTGAAAATTTAACCCCAAATTGCTAGGGGGGGGGGGGGGGGGCTCCTAAGTACCGGTTGGGCATTAGGTCTCGTCCCCTTGGTCTACATGTTTTTATATTATAATCTTAAACTAGTGACATAGAATCTCGCAGGCCTCGTGCGTGTGTTATATTATATTTTAAGTAAAAAGTGTTACATTTATAGTTTTCCTGGCATAAAATCGATTGAAACGTAGAATAAGGTTTTCATACTAATTGAGGCTGAAAAATACCACTAAGTGTTAATACTCGTTTTTTTATTTATTTTATAAAAAAAATATTTATATTACTGATGAGTTTTTCACTATATACCGATAATTGAATATGAAGGCAATTTTGGAACTCGCAAGTTGATTTTCCCAAAAAAAAAGGATTTAAAAGTGATAGGTAGCCTGTGAGACGTCATGTCCTCTAAAGTGTTATAAATTTTTCATGTCACCAGTTAAGAGTTAAAATGTATATGTTTTTTAATGTATATTTTTTAAAATGAAAAAGTGCAAATATGATGAATAAAGAGATAATAATAAATGGCTAATAAGCCTGATATCGTGCTGATAGACCGGGTCCAGTTTAGGTTGGTCTTGGTGGATGTCACCATATGACAAGAAACTTGTAAAAGCCGTAACTGATACAAAAGTAAGTTTCTAGATCTGGCTCACGAAGTAAATTACATGTGGGGTTTAGTATCCACTGAAATCATCACCATTGCAATTTCTTTCAATGGCTTTATTTGCTGTTAGCCTCCAAAACCACATTCGGATATTAGGTTCCGGCGCCATAGAGATGAACATCATTATTTAGATGGTCATGCGAATAGCTAAGGAGTGGAATATGCTACCAACGGCCATATTTCCGCGATCTTATGACCTGGGAGTCTTTAAAAGAAGAGTGAATAGGCATTTGTTAGGCGGACGCGGTTCATCATCGGACTCATCTTCACCTTCCACCAGGTGTGATTGAGGTCAAGCGTTCGCTTATAAGTTATATAAAAAAAAAGATGATGTCGCGTATGCTAAAAGCGGTGGTTCTCGATACTGTGCGAATAGTGCGTAAGTTTATCTTTGGTGCCTTAATCTCATGCCGTCTGTTCTTCTGCTGAAGGTGTGCCATCCCTCGTCTAATGTTAGAGTTACACGGATAGGTGAGGAGTTTGTAATTATTAGAATAATAATATATCGTCACGCTATATCCCAATCGGGGTGAACAGAGATACATTAGTGATTGCATCTAACAACAACAATGAAGTTTGAAATTTCTTGTCGTGAATATATAAAAGGAATGTTACTATTTTAAAGTCCATCCTTGGGGGTTGTAATAAGGATATTTATGATATTTACGGGCTATTATTTTTTACAGTGGCTTGACTAAGTGACTGCAGTGCCCCTGATGGTAAGTACAGTGCAGTCTAATAACGAAAGTGATCATCAAAGGATGAAAATCCATTGATAGTCTCTGTCGTCATGTCAGCCCACATATACCAACTGAACTGTCCTGAACTGAACTGAACCAACTGAAGGTCTCTAGGTATATGAGTATCTGGATATACACAAGCTAATCCCAAAACGCGACAGGCCAAAACGAGTCACTATGACGCCAGAAGCATAAAAATTGTAATAGGTTTTACATGTACTCTTGAAGAGGTGAAATAAGGGGTTGAAATCTGTACTGATACTTGATAATAATGAAGTTAGAAATGTAAAACTTCCTATTCGAATACCGCGTTAGTTATGAATAAAATGCATTTTAATACTTTCTGGATTTTCAAAACTAATTTAGTCTTGATTGTATGTGTCCGTAAAGGTGATTGAACTAGTGATCTCAATAATACAATACTTACCGTCAATCGTCATAGCCAAGACAATGGTCAATATTTTGCTGCATTAAAATAAAAATGTTATAAAACTTCTCAAACCGGGGTAATTCGGTATAGTTCGTTTCGTGGTTTTTTTTTCGAATTAGGCTATACATTGTTGACCGGGATAGACCTTCAGAACTAAACCGGGCAAGGGCTCGTTTCATGTGATGGTTTAATAATTAGTTTAATACGCTACAGATCGTGGTATCGATTGCAGTATAGAACAACTACTAGTATGGCTTACAATTGATTGTATCCGAGGCTGGACCTTTGTATAATGTGGATATGGTATTTTTATTGTAAAGTTACCACAGTGCAGTAGAAAATGTTTGTGTGGGACTACGTTTAACTAAATTATTTATATTTCCTTTTAGTGATACGTTTATTTTTGTTCAAACGCCATTTCCGTGTAGCTCAATTCGGTCACTGGGTTATTGACCTAAAACAAATGAAAATCATGATAAACGTGTCCGAATAAAAATAATATATTTTGATAATGCTATCAGTAACATCGATCGAACTTACAAAATTACCGTCACAATATTGTCCAGGTATAACACAAAACAGTAATGTTCAGCCTTGGTGTTATTCAATGATGCGTGACGCAGTCGTGGAACAAATTTTTCTCCTATTTGCACGACGAACACTAGCAACAATACAACAGTCACCGCTGCCAGAGCACAGCCGCGGTCGCGTCGCCGAACGAACGCAACGTGTCTCATTGTATTTTTGTTTTAGTCTATAATTTAATTGTCTACCATTCGACGTTCCCAATTACTGGACACTCGACTTCGTTTCGGTGTAACCCTGGTATTCACAGCGCTCTCAAGATAATATTATGGTTACGCTTTATCACCAGTGATAACAGTACGCCGATATAATGAGCCTTGCGTCGATGCTAAACAACAATGTTCAGTTTTGAGTTCATGAAACGGTGGTATCACGGTACGTTGGTTGTGTTACGTTTCTTATATTTGTTTTTTTTTTTACATGTTACGCGCTACTTTTTATTGTTGTTATGGTCGTGATATTGTGACGTGCTATGTAAACAAACAACAGGTGTATTCAGCAGTGCGTTGTTTCATTGCAGATGGCGATAAGGATTCTGACGGTCCGTCGGAGACTGGTGACAATACATCTGAATCAACGCAGGGTGCACCTAGCGAACCTGCGCAGGAAAAAGGTAAGGTTTACCTTTAGTGAAATCATATTTAAAAATTATATATATAATTTCTATTTATTAAACTCTATGTACATTTTGTAGATACTGTAAAACATATTACATTATATGAAAGGTTTAGACATACGTGAATATTTCTATTTTTTATTATTAGCTTTGATTTTAATAGAAAAAAATCATTAATCTTACGTATACAAAGAAAACTTAGTATGAATAAGGAACATTCTGATGATTTTATTGTAATATTCTTATACATTAATTAATCTAATATTAACGTACACACATCAACAAAGTCTAAGACTCAGCCTTTAAATGAAAAGATTTTGTATAAAACAAATCTAATTAATGTGCTGGCCACTTATAAATTAAAAAAAGTAAACAAATACGTGATAGAAATAATATTCTAAACTCAAATTGTTTAAAATTTGTGTTCAATTTTTCTTTTCACAAATTGACGGTAAAACGTTGCTGCGAGTATTGTGACTATTTTAAAGTTTCCTTTTATGTAAACTTATCGGACGATTTTTGTATATTAAAAAAATTACAATTTGAAGAAGATTTGCATTCTGTCCTGGAAGAAATCGCAGCTCGTAGAAAGACTGCGGTTTAAACACCAGGTGTTTGTGGGCGCAGAAACTGAGCAGGAGGTTTCACGAAATCGGCCCCAGGTCTCGTAGACCACCGCAAGTCCAAGCACTTTGGCGTGGTAATCGAGCACCATGGTTATAGTGATCACGGGTTCATCAACAATGGTTAGTCGGTCGGTGTGCTTATGTCCTGTTTTTGATGAATCAAGGTTCGATTTTTATCCTGGTTCAAGAAGGATAAGCGTTTGATGAGCTTCGGCATGTAAACGGCTTCAGTGTTCACAGGAAGTTCATCCCCATTAAAGCGCAACAATGATGGTTAAATTGCAATTTTTTTTAGGAGGCGTCAAAATATGTCTCTGTATTACTTTGTTGATCTGTTTATTGTTATTCAGTGATTTTGGTAGATCGACACACTAGTAAGTTTCTGTAAAGATCTTGTACTTTTTTAAGTATTAGAATTTACCTTACTAGTTAACATTGGAATACTATTTCTGTGAGAAAATCATAATTTTGGTAATTATTTTTTATATGTACTTTAAAATTTTCCTGAAATATATTATAATGAAAAAAAAAATATAATTTATATTTTGGGAGTCGTAGATGCTCGCGTCCGTAGGCTTTATCCTAGTTTCCCTACACGTGCCTCCTGGGTGGTGCTAAACGAGCAGCGAGGTGGTAGGGCGTCGGTGCCCGTCTGGATCGCGACCACAGTACATGGGTGTAAAGCCCGTCATAGTGACCAGTTTCGGCTTGTCGCGTTTCGGGATCAGCTTGTGTATATCCAGTAGCTCATATACCTAGAGACCTTCAGTCGTGGTATATGTGGGCCGACATGACGATGTAGACTATCAATGGATTTTCTTCCTTTGATAGTCGCTTTCGTTTTGGACTACACTGTACTTACCATCAGGTACTCTGTAGTCACTATGTCGAGCTAGTGTAAAAATATATATATATATATAAAAAAAAAATAATGTTTCTTTATTATGAAGCGTTCGTAGAACGCCCTTGTTAAGCAGAGCTGAAACAACGCTGATCTTAAGATATCTTTTGAGATAAAAAACATCAAATTAGACGTAATATAATTTAACGACGCCAGTATTTGCGACTTGTTCGAGTATTAATATTGAATAATAATTTCCATGGAAAATACAGCGAGTAGTATAGTTTCTTTGAAGTACACATAATTTAAATATGCATGTCTAATATTCTTTGATTTATGTATGTATGTATATTTTTCATTGTTGTCTATACGAATATACAATGGAATGAATTTAATTCTGGAGAAAATATTGTTATTATTTTTTAAAATTAAAATAAGTGTGTGTCTTTTGAAGTATAAACAAGTATCCTGCCTGTTTTCATTAAGAGCATATTATTTTAGTTTTATAAAAAAAGTTTCGTTAAAACTATCAGTACTTATGTGTTTAATAATGAAACTAATAACTATATTGAACGATGATAAGCTTACAATTATTTTTTCCTTAAACTACGGCTTTGTTAAAATAACGCTAAAAATAATGTCAGAATTGAATCAGTTGATAGAGGTGTACATTTAAAAAAGTCTTTAAATAATCCAAATAAATTGTATGTCACTTTTTTATAGGAAAAATTATGTATTACTAATTTTATATATCAAGGACTTTAAAAAACACTATCAACAAATTCTGGCCCTTTATTATAAATCAACCAAAGATTGTATTACTTTCCAAATTTATTCATGTATATTCACCAATAGTAGATGTTTCTCGTACATTTATAAAATCAAAGTACCGATATGCTACACTAATAATATTCCCACTTACATAGCTCATGGCTTAAAGGACTAATTCCGCTTATTATCTATTCAGTCATAGTTATGCTATGTCCAGCTGTTGATAACTTGACAGACGTGAATTGGTTCCATACATACGTTTATCTCTATAAAAGCTAAAACGAGCCGAATAAGGAAAATTAGTTCCTTAATTTTATTAACACATTCCATTCATTCCCCCTAAATAGACTACTGTAGGAAATATTTATGTATATCAAGAACAAATGTAGGCTTCAAGATGTAAATAAAAAAATTACATGCCATCGGCGATAACGCTAGTAGAAAGCTGAAAAATGTAACTGATTTACTTAAAACAGGCCACTGGGATAATTAGATAGCTCATATCAATAATATAACAACTTTGTACTTTCTACTAGCGCTATGTTTGATGAATTTTTAATTTAAAAAATATATATTCATAAGTTCTTGTATTTTTCAGAAATCCTGGATAGCTTACGACCCGTGTCACCGGAGGCGCCCGCGAGCAGCAGCGCTCCGCAACGCTTCCTCAAAATCAACGTCCGGCACATCACCGATGGACAGGTGCGCTTCATTTATTGTACATCTGTAGGTTATTACGTGTACCAGCGATTCTTATATTCTAGTCTCTAGCATTGACCATGAATCGATTCGGATTCCACTTTCTAAAATGTGTATAAAGTTCTTGTATTTTTATCATTGGTTGTATGTATTCAGTGACAACACTATTCCTACTATATACATTATAGTAGTTATTGAGAGAACTATAATTGCGATTCTATGTGATAAATTATCGTTCAATTTTGACTATTGTTTAGCGCTGAAACCGAAAGTATGAACACTTTGATGTGAGATCACCACAAAATTAGTGCTTACTTTATAATACGGAAATTAGATTATATGTTTTCTTTCTAGGGAGTAGTGTCCGGTGTGCTGCTGGTGACACCGAATGCGGTGATGTTTGATCCGAACGTGTCCGACACGCTAGTGATGGAGCACGGGCCCGAATCGTACGGTGTGATTGCGCCCATGGAGTACGTCGTCAACGCCGCCATATTTTACGATATTGCGCATATGCGCACGCACGGACCAGATAACGCTACACACAAGTACGTATGAATGGTTATTTCAGTAGGTGTTAATATTCAAGGGATAATTGTGTTAGGCGTGTTTAAAACTAACGCATGAACACGTTCTCAATAAATATTTTCTTATATGTACAGTAGTGTGGGGCAATTTTGACAAAAGATAATTTTTATAGTGCTAAAAGGTCTATATTGAATATACATAATATCCAATATTTTTAAAGTCGCGTATGTATAATTCTTTCACCCTCGGTGTCGTTTTTGGACTATTATGCGCTTTCCATCAGCTGCAATATAGTCACTTTATAGAGCCAGTATAAAAAAATAAAGCAAAACATAATATCTACCAATAACTTAATATTTTGCTAATAAATAATTTTTTAATATAAATTCATAAATATCGTCGGAATTGCCCCCGCAGACTGTAAATACATTTGTAATTGTTATCGAAGTACAGTGAAGTTGACTGTTCTTGTTGTTCATTTGCAGTTGTTAATAATTATGTTTATACAGTTGTGTAATTTATTGTACCTGTACCATATCAAGTCGATTAAGTGAGACCAAATCGATTTAAATCATTATAAATTGTAAACGATTTATCGACTTTCTAAAATTGGACTTGGTATGTTTATAAATAATTGATTTCGTTCAACATTTTTTTATAGAGTCGAGCAGGCTGAAATCTACTACATGAATAAAACAGAGCTTTCGCCTGGAAAAGATTCCCTTCTAGTCAAAGTAAGAATTTTTAAGTAATTATGCATTATGTTTAAATTTAGCAAAAAATATTTTTATTAAATTTTATATTTGACATAAAATTAATGGTTTGTCTCCAGCTGGCTAGTAGTAATTGAAAGGTCCCAAATCATAGAAACTTAGAAAAACAGATGTGGGGAACATACTCACTCCTTCGTTGTTTGTATGATGAATGCGGAATTGAATCTTTTATTGAAATATCCATAATATAAGAGAGCAATAAAGGGAAGGTTTTTAATAACGATAATCCGTCGCAGTGTTGGGTGAGTGCGCTCCATTGTCCGCCTCATCATCACTTTTCAGCAGGTGAGATTGAGGTCAAGGGCAAGCCTGTCAGTAATAAAAAAAATGTACTACAGCGTGGAATGATAATCGTATGGTGTATGATTTCAGGATGAAACCTTCCCCGAGCTGCAGGCGGCCACCGGTGAGACGGAGGAAGGCGCGGGAGGGGAGGAGCGGCCCGGCTCCGGAGAGACTGAAGACCGCGGAGGAGCAGCCTTCCCTAAAGCATTCGACAGGGAACTGGTCACGCCTACCGCTTTACAAGTGATTATATTAATGTAACCCTCAGTAGTGTTAGTTCCTATTTGATGCGCTTATAAATAAATTAGATATGTACCTACATTCAGACATGACCCCACATCTTTGGGTTACAGAAATAGTTGATCTGTGTAGAAATGGTACCCACGACGCGTAACACAGAAATCGGTTGCTCAGCCACTGTGTTATTCTACTGCTATGTCATTTGTATGCGACAGGATTGTCACAAGAGTACATAAGTACCCCAAAGGGTTTAAAGTAATCCTGTCATAGTGTTTCGCCTTACGTATAGTTTATTTTAATAACTTGTCTGTCTCATAAACTGACGTTTGTTACTATACCAACCATAGTTTAACCTTTTTCATACATGTATATCTGAGAAAGAAAGATATAGATATCTACCTACAAATTATAAATGGGTTGGCAATTGAAACCGGCTATTAATCATTTAGGTACATGAGTAGATAGATAAGTTCATTGTATTTTTTTAAATTTAAATACGTTTAAACAGCTTTTATCTACAGCACGCAGTCATGCCAGCCCTATCGTGCTTACACAATAAATATTAACAACGCACTAAGGCTGAATAAATAAAATTACTATACAACTTTGAGGTTTCACTAAACTATTGTAAATATTGTATAAATAGTAAGGAAGAATGTAAAGAAATGTTTTGTTTGGTTATTAATGAGATCTAATTATATTTTCAACAGCAACAAACAACTGAAGAGAGGCGAAAATCGTTACTCGATCATCACTGGGCCATTCCGAGTAAAGATAGAATGTCCATTGATCAAGGAAGCGAGGTAATTATGTCAAATTCGCGTGATTTATTTTCGAGTAACATGTTAGACAAGACTCATTGAGCCAAGTACCGTAAAGATATAACGGGCGTCTGAGTGAGTGATGTGTAGTCATATGTAAGCGTATATTCAAAACTAACAATATAATGCATGATGTTCTAAGAAATATGATAATAGCAAAATAGCAACGTTGCAGTGTTGTTGCAGTGTATAGCAACTTCGTTTAGTTATGTTAAAAGAAAAAAACATTTTAACTATTGTAGGTTTCGTCGAGTGCCTCTCACGGCAAAGAGGAGAGCCTGGAGGTGGCCGTGCGACCGGACAGCTCGGAGAGTGCAGAGGTCGGCGACGGCGACGGCGACAACGAGGCCGAGGGCGGCCATGGCGACGCGCGCCACCTCGTCAAGCTGTCCTACCACGACTCCGGCATCGACATACGCGACCCGCTGCTGCACGTCACGCCGGCAAACGCTAAAAAGGTTAGTTCATTCCTCAGCGTCCATTGTTATGATGACGCTGACAGGAGACGTAACGACGTAACAAAACTGCACCTACCACGACTCCGGCATCGATATACGCGACCCGCTGCTGCACGTCACGCCGGCAAACGCTAAAAAGGTTAGTTCATTCCTCAGCGTCCATTGTTATGATGACGCTGACAGGAGACGCAACGACGTAACAAAACTGCACCTACCACGACTCCGGCATCGACATACGCGACCCGCTGCTGCACGTCACGCCGACAAACGCGAAAAAGGTTAGTTCATTCCTCAGCGTCCATTGTTATGATGACGCTGACAGGAGACGCAACGACGTAACAAAACTGCACCTACCACGACTCCGGCATCGATATACGCGACCCGCTGCTGCACGTCACGCCGGCAAACGCTAAAAAGGTTAGTTCATTCCTCAGCGTCCATTGTTATGATGACGCTGACAGGAGACGCAACGACGTAACAAAACTGCACCTACCACGACTCCGGCATCGACATACGCGACCCGCTGCTGCACGTCACGCCGACAAACGCGAAAAAGGTTAGTTCATTCCTCAGCGTCCATTGTTATGATGACGCTGACAGGAGACGCAACGACGTAACAAAACTGCACCTACCACGACTCCGGCATCGACATACGCGACCCGCTGCTGCACGTCACGCCGGCAAACGCTAAAAAGGTTAGTTCATTCCTCAGCGTCCATTGTTATGATGACGGTGACAGGAGACATAACGACGTAACAAAACTGCACCTACCACGATTCCGGCATCGACATACGCGACCCGCTGCTGCACGTCACGCCGGCAAACGCTAAAAAGGTTAGTTCATTCCTCAGCGTCCATTGTTATGATGACGCTGACAGGAGACGTAACGACGTAACAAAACTGCACCTACCACGACTCCGGCATCGATATACGCGACCCGCTGCTGCACGTCACGCCGGCAAACGCTAAAAAGGTTAGTTCATTCCTCAGCGTCCATTGTTATGATGACGCTGACAGGAGACGCAACGACGTAACAAAACTGCACCTACCACGACTCCGGCATCGACATACGCGACCCGCTGCTGCACGTCACGCCGACAAACGCGAAAAAGGTTAGTTCATTCCTCAGCGTCCATTGTTATGATGACGCTGACAGGAGACGCAACGACGTAACAAAACTGCACCTACCACGACTCCGGCATCGACATACGCGACCCGCTGCTGCACGTCACGCCGACAAACGCTAAAAAGGTTAGTTCATTCCTCAGCGTCCATTGTTATGATGACGCTGACAGGAGACGCAACGACGTAACAAAACTGCACCTACCACGACTCCGGCATCGACATACGCGACCCGCTGCTGCACGTCACGCCGACAAACGCAAAAAAGGTTAGTTCATTCCTCAGCGTCCATTGTTATGATGACGCTGACAGGAGACGCAACGACGTAACAAAACTGCACCTACCACGACTCCGGCATCGACATACGCGACCCGCTGCTGCACGTCACGCCGGCAAACGCTAAAAAGGTTAGTTCATTCCTCAGCGTCCATTGTTATGATGACGGTGACAGGAGACATAACGACGTAACAAAACTGCACCTACCACGATTCCGGCATCGACATACGCGACCCGCTGCTGCACGTCACGCCGGCAAACGCTAAAAAGGTTAGTTCATTCCTCAGCGTCCATTGTTATGATGACGGTGACAGGAGACATAACGACGTAACAAAACTGCACCTACCACGATTCCGGCATCGACATACGCGACCCGCTGCTGCACGTCACGCCGGCAAACGCTAAAAAGGTTAGTTCATTCCTCAGCGTCCATTGTTATGATGACGCTGACAGGAGACGTAACGACGTAACAAAACTGCACCTACCACGACTCCGGCATCGATATACGCGACCCGCTGCTGCACGTCACGCCGGCAAACGCTAAAAAGGTTAGTTCATTCCTCAGCGTCCATTGTTATGATGACGCTGACAGGAGACGCAACGACGTAACAAAACTGCACCTACCACGACTCCGGCATCGACATACGCGACCCGCTGCTGCACGTCACGCCGACAAACGCGAAAAAGGTTAGTTCATTCCTCAGCGTCCATTGTTATGATGACGCTGACAGGAGACGCAACGACGTAACAAAACTGCACCTACCACGACTCCGGCATCGACATACGCGACCCGCTGCTGCACGTCACGCCGACAAACGCTAAAAAGGTTAGTTCATTCCTCAGCGTCCATTGTTATGATGACGCTGACAGGAGACGCAACGACGTAACAAAACTGCACCTACCACGACTCCGGCATCGACATACGCGACCCGCTGCTGCACGTCACGCCGACAAACGCGAAAAGGTTAGTTCATTCCTCAGCGTCCATTGTTATGATGACGCTGACAGGAGACGCAACGACGTAACAAAACTGCACCTACCACGACTCCGGCATCGACATACGCGACCCGCTGCTGCACGTCACGCCGGCAAACGCTAAAAAGGTTAGTTCATTCCTCAGCGTCCATTGTTATGATGACGGTGACAGGAGACATAACGACGTAACAAAACTGCACCTACCACGATTCCGGCATCGACATACGCGACCCGCTGCTGCACGTCACGCCGGCAAACGCTAAAAAGGTTAGTTCATTCCTCAGCGTCCATTGTTATGATGACGCTGACAGGAGACGTAACGACGTAACAAAACTGCACCTACCACGACTCCGGCATCGACATACGCGACCCGCTGCTGCACGTCACGCCGGCAAACGCGAAAAAGGTTAGTTCATTCCTCAGCGTCCATTGTTATGATGACGCTGACAGGAGACGTAACGACGTAACAAAACTGCACCTACCACGACTCCGGCATCGACATACGCGACCCGCTGCTGCACGTCACGCCGGCAAACGCGAAAAAGGTTAGTTCATTCCTCAGTGTCCATTGTTATGATGACGGTGACAGGAGACGCAACGACGTAACAAAACTGCACCTACCACGATTCAGGCTTCGATTTTCGCGACCTGATGTGGCGCGTAATGCAGACAAATGCGGATAATGTTAGTCCTTAAGGCTTAGATTTATAGACGCTATTATGACTTTGCTGAGCAAGATACTCAAAAATTAATTCTTTTGAAAAAAAAAACTGAAAATATAATAGGAACTTGAGTATAGCCATAGTATTCGCAGATCCATGTGTATGTTGACAAAATCGGTGACTTACCAAATCTTTTGATAGTGATTGAGTAATGTAAATTGTAACGTTATAGTAAAGTCTAAGCAAATTTAAAGTTGCGTCTATAAATCTCATTATAAGTAATAACATTGTAAAGGAATATTTAACTAATGATTTACTAACACATGTTTTAACAATTAGGGTCACCACGCACTAAAACACGACGACTATTACCACGAAATAGAAACAATATACGAGACAACTGAAGGCGACGTTTCCATGTACGACAAGTGGGAATGTGATCAGGCATACGAAAGAAACTTTTTAAAATGTTTCGTAGTGTTTCATCCTAATGTGGAGAGAATGTCTATCTCCTCGAGTGATGAGGTGAGAATGGACACCGGTTGTTCTTACTACGGGATGGTATTCAGTTTTGTACTGTCGCGCCGATTCTTAAACCTATATGTTTTTTTTTTTCACTTAACTGTTTTCCTTTGGTTCGGTTTCTCTTTATACACTATACACCTTTTCAATATTTTATTGGTTTTCAATATTGATTTTGGTAATAACTGTTTTTTATGTTTTTATGTCTTTTTGATCTTCTTTTTGACTTTATAATGTTTTTTGTTTGTCTTTATATAATTTAAATGTATTATTATAGTATTAGTATTATAGTATAATATAATTTGTTCAACGACCACTTCAGGACATTTTTTTTCTATATTATCAATAAAAAAAGTGTTTTTAAAGCCTTCACTAAAAATGCTTCAAACACATCGAATTAATCTGAAATAGTCATTGCTTTACTTTAGGAACTCTGTACCATCCAAATACGTTGAATTACATGCTCTGTACTTCAAAATAAAGCACGAGACTTCGCTAGCGTGGCCTTATTCGTCAATTTAAGCACACTTACCTGTTGCGAAAGGAGTCTAGTGTAAGTGTGACGTCACACTCACGCTTTTGATAGACTAAATCGTTTAAGCTATTATGAAGGCTGTGTCTAGGCAAAGATCACTCTGAAGATGATGTCGAATTTAACATACATATTTTTGATAACTATAATAAATAACAACAGTGTAATATCTCAACTATTCATGTCACTTTAGTAACCATCTACTTATTGTTAGCTTAGAGACAATATAGAACCAGTATGTAATTAACCTCGTCGAGCATATTGACAGAATCATCGCCACGTTTTATTACATGGTAAAGACGGTATATGGAATAATTTGTAATGTGCACAGGTATACAGCGATGCCGATATAGTGCTATCGGCGGAGTGGGTGCCGCCGGTGTGCTTGCCGCGGGGCGAGCCGCCTCTGTCGGCGCCGCCGCTCGGCGAGAACGAGCGCGCGCCTCGCAAGTCCACCGTCAGCTTCTCACTCGATGGCCACGGTCAGAAAGAGGACCCCAGCAAACCTGATAAGAAGAATAAGGTAACTATTAAAGCCTGATTTCACCTACTCCACTTAACAATGTTCATCAATTATTGACCTACTAGAAATTCTGTGTACAGTACGAATGAGTTGTTTTATGAATCATAGGCTATTAAGAGAGATAAAATAAAATCACGTGCCCCACGATTTACTATTTATACCTTCTCTCTTCAAATATCATGCAGTTCGAGACAGGACAAAAGTATACGTGTGTAAGATATAAAATTAAAATCATTTGCCGCGGACTGTAAAGGAACATATTTGAGGGAAATTAAATCTTATTCTCAGAACTACATATTATGTTTTGTTTAACAACATTACTATAATAAAAATATCTTAGGAAATTGCTATATATTACCGATGATATAATAATATAGTTAAAGGTATATATTTGGAACAGATGTTGAAGAGGCTATCTTATCCGCTGTCGTGGGTGGAAGGTTTGACAGGCGAAGGCGCTCCTGGGGCCCACGGCCCTCAAGCGGACTCCTTGCCCACCTCGGCAGACAGCCAAAATTCAACCAGCGTTTTCTCCAAAGTATTCAACAGGTAAACCCGCCACTATCTACTATATTCATATACTAAAACGATAGGAAACACTTATGACTTTTATCTCAGAATGTTGCTTGGAAAAAATACGTAGAAACAGAATTATTTTTGTATACTTGCAACATCGAAACTATCATGTGTGACACAGTATTCTGGTAATCGGTTATTTATCATTTTAAAGCCATTTAAGTCTTCCGAATAAAGTAAAATTTCCAGAAAACTAGTAAACTTTTATTCTTATGTAATAAAAATATAATTGTATTTTTATTAAATACGGCATAAAGGATTGTTTGTGTTGGACAAGATAAGTTATGTATTTTGCCATATGATTGACACAATATTTTTCTGCATTTTTATTTGTCGAGGTAAACAGAAATATTCACATTGTTTTTATCGAAACTATTAATATAGGAATACCAAATATTGTGTCTTATTTGCATTTGACTTCACGAATTTTTATGTATCATTAATCGTCATTGTTCGCTTTAATGATGCATAATTCAACTGATTAATGAAATTCAGTAATGCTATCACTATTGCTTTATGACACGCCGGATATCTGATTAAAAACGTTGTTGCAAGACATAAACACTATGGACACGCATCACACAAGTACACTAGCTGTCTGGAAACTAAAAATAATGTTGCAATAATTTTCCTGCTACCTTGGATGCTAACCGGGATGTACCAAAAAATGTTGTGACTCGACTCTGTTCATTGGTCGGGTAAAGTTCTCCAATGAACTTAGTGGAGTTCGGCACTGGTTTGTTCCTGAGTAAAACCCCGTCTGAAGAGGCGCCACACGACGTGTTCTCGGCTTCGGGGTACGTGACGACACGTTCCACTGCAAAATATCGATGTGCCAACTCCTCAATGTGCCTTTGACGACCGGACCTTGATCACGACGACATTACTGTATTCGCTACTTTATATGTATCTATATATTATTTGTAAATAATGAACTGGTTTATCAGTACAATATTCTTAAAAGATATGTATCTAAGTTAATAAGACCTAGCGACAAAGAGACGGCCATTTTACATTCACAGCACGAGTGATGTGCAATATCACAATAATATAAAAGTCTAGAATCCAAAACGTGAACAAATCTACGTAAAGAGATGGCCCTAAGATAATAAATGCTTATCGATTTGGCTATCAAAACAAAATTTGATTTAACTATAGTTGACTATAGCGAGGGGTTTATATATAGCATAAAAACATTTTTCCTGACTGACATTTCTTTGTAGAGCCTAAACTACCAAAGCTAGGATAGAATTGAACATGAAGTTCTTTGTATCATGTAGGCATCCACTAGGGGGAGATTTTTAGATATTCCACACTCTGGGGATGAATTAGGGGTTATAAAATTGTTTCAAAATCGGTCAATATTAAAGTAAGTACTAGGAAAATCGGTATTTATAATTTTGATTAGAAATATAAAAAACGTATTTCGACGTTTTCGGATAAACAATCTCCAAATAGGTAAATTATTTCGTCTCGGGCTGCGCGGGGTTTCCACAGCTAATATGAAATATAACTATTAGGTATTGAGAGAACTACTTTTAAAAACACAAAATGTAATTATCGTAAATTTTTACTGTACTATATTCGCTGACCATTAAAACCTTCCAAAACCTATTGATGATTATCTTTTTTTTCTGTTTGGTAAAAATGGTCTGGAGTACATTTCTAGACACAGTTTTTCGTGCATAAAATTAAAGGGTAAATATTTGAGTTAACAGGCTAAAGTAATGTCGCCGTGATCAAACTATGTAAGCTTTATGTTTGTGCCCATTTTTCTGTCTTGTATGTTTTATTGACGATCACCGCCATATATATGGCCACTATCAACAGTATTTATATTATTCGTGTTAAAAATGGAATGAATTAAAATTTATTGCTTATACGATTATGGTTATTGATTATTTTCGTCCACAATGGAAAGTTTCGATTTTAAAAATTAAATACATTCGAATAATTGTAACAGTATTAAGAACAATATTAAACTAATAACATTTTAAAACTATCTATTAATAGTTTTCTATAACATTTCAATTAGTTTAGTAATAATACGAGTTACGATTATAATCATTAACTTAATTGTACCGAATGGCATGTTGTATCAGTGATAGGAATAAATTGTGATGACCCTTCACGAAACCGCAGATAATTCCTATAAATTATGAAGGTCTAATTATTTTCATTAGATGAGCTGCATTCAACAAGAGGATTGGAAATGTATCATTGAAACACTTCATTATTCTGTCATATTCGCACCATGTTTGTGATGTTCTCATAATTGTTAAGCATGTTTAGCTTAAGTAAATTTGCTATTGAAAGTACTACGATACTTGTTTAAATGAAACATTTAAAATATCGTTGTCTTTTAATATCAAATAAATTATTTCTTACAGCGACAATTTAAATCAGCGTATATTAGTGACAGGAATTTCTTCAGAAATTAATTGATAATATCTGTTTGTATTTAATACCCTTTTGGATAAATTTACGTTTTTATTGTAACAAGTGCACAGATCGTTTTTTTTTATTAGGTAACACTAATTACATATATGTTAGTAGAACAATGTCAGACAATGTAACTTAAAAAAGTTAATATTGAATAGTATAATAATATTCAAAAGGGCTTTAGAACCTCACGCATTTGTTTTCTAATGATGTATATTGTGACTGATTGGATCAAGATCATTAGTAATATTTTTAAAACTTTTGTTAAATTTCAACTTATCGAGTTTGTTATGAGGAGGCGAAAGAGCTTCTAAATTTGACCGGTTTCATAGAAAATGTCGCATTATATTTGTTAAAGTTTTATACATTTTTGCCGTATTATGATCTTTCACAGGTGCCGGAGGCGTTATATTTTTGTATTTTACTGCTGCAATTTTGGATATGTGTATTATCGGTGTAAGAATAACGTTTTTAATAAGGAATTAATTTCTGCTACACTGTATCTAGGAATATGAAGGCGTATGTAAAGTATAAATGAACTAATTGCTCATTTAAGACGGTATTATAAATGCGTTGTGTGCAAACCTCCGTCATAATAACCCAAGAATATGAAATAATAATAATTTACTCTAGTAAATAAGCAGATTCTTTTTTCTTCTTTTAAAAATATAATCAAGGGGCGAGAGATGTTAAAATTATTGCAATAAGTGTCAAATTGATGTATTAATTTTTATTTAGACGCAGTTCTCTGGGCGGTTTTGGTCGAGCGCCGGGCAAACCTACGTCTGGGGCACCACAGCCCCGACTCGACTACCGCAGCATGGTCTCTGTCGACGACATGCCTGATCTCTTCGCTTCTTTTGACAGTTTGTATTATTATTACTTCTTACAGTGACGTGCATAGAATATTTGGACAGGGTAGGCAGAATTCACGTAATTAATTTGAATATTATACTATGATAGTAAATATTATATTGCTTTCATAGGAATGGTAGATGGCGTGAATATAGAATAGATATGAATGTAAATGGTTCCTTTTTTTTAAACTTTAAACAAGTTATTCCAGACTTATTTATCGTCAAGATATATAGTGCTTCCATGTATCTATGAAATGAACTCTACTGACTTCTTAACTATTTTATCCTGCGAATTAAGATTATATTAATTATTATGCACTCACGTTTGCGTAAATGCATCATCATTATTTCGATAGTTAGACTTTCATAAATAGTCTTGTCGAGCTTATATTAGGTCCTTACATATGAAATTGGCGTTTTGTATGGGAGGAACAAAAAGTCGAATATTTTTTAATATAATATATTTAATTAATCAAAGTATGAACCATTATTTTCTATGCACTTTTGCCATCTCATAGGTAGTTCATTGATCCCTTTACTAAAAAAACCAGTCGGACGGGAATCAATAAAATCTTTGAAGGCGATTTGGACTGCCCCATCGGAGTTGAATTTTTTCCCTTGCAAGAAGTTATCCAAATTTCGAAAAAAATGGTAATCTGTTGGAGCAAGGTCCGGGGAGTACGGAGGATGTCTTAGACTTTCCAATTGAAGCTCTTCTAATTTAGTAGCCGTCTGTTGCGCAGTGTGTGGTCTAGCCTTGTTGTGAAGCAGCAGTGGCGTGGAGCGATTGACCAGCCTAGGTTGTTTAGCCGCTAGCTTTTCCATCATGATTTGCAATTGCTGACAATAGACATCAGCCGTAATAGTCTGGCCAGATTTGAGAAAACTGTAATGAACAATACCGGCACTAGTCCACCAAACGCTTACAAGTAACTTTTTTGGGGTTAATTTTCGCTTGGGGCAGGATATGGCTGGCTGGCCAGGATCCAACCATTGCGCTGAGCGCTTCCGATTATCGTAAAGAACCCATTTTTCATCACAGGTAATGATTCGGTTTAAAATACCTTCATTATTGTGCCGGTTTAGTAATGTAACGCAGCAGTCGACGCGCGTTTGCCGGTTTGCTTCAGTCAATTCGTGAGGTACCCACCTTTCAAGCTTTTTAATCTTCCCAATTTGCTTCAAGTGAATTAAAACAGTTTTATCACTAACATCGCAGCCTGCAGCTAACTCGGACGTGGTTTGCGATGGATCCGCTTCCACAATAGCCTTCAACTCTTCATTATCAACTTGAGTCTCAGGCCGTCCACGGGGCTTGTTCTGCAGGTCGAAATTTCCAGAACGAAAACGTTGGAATCAAAAACGAACTGTGTTTTCTTTTGCAACACGACCGCCATACACATCATTCACCCTTCGAGTTGTTTCCGCAGCACTAGTGCCACGGCGGAACTCGTACTCGTAAATAATGCGATATTTTAAGTTTTCCATTTTGTAAAATGAGTGACGCAAACAGAAAAAAAACAGAAGAAAAAAACAAATGAATGACGATCATCGAAGCACAAATAGATGAGTCTATAGCTGTACAAATTTGAATTTGGAATTCCTTACCAAAGAAGAGAAATTTGTGATTAAAGTGGCCAGTACGAAAAACGCCAATTTCATATGTAAGGACCTAATACTTATTTTTACAAAAAAAAAAAAAAAATCGAAGTTAATGATATTGGTATTCAACTAGTTCTTTTCAAATATGGATTAAAATTATAAATTTTCATTTACATAACATTTTGAAATCAATAACTGCGGTTGCTATAATTCGATACAAGGACGTTAATAAATCGAACATAGATGAGCAAAATGTAATCAGATTAATGATAAACGATTTTTTTTTATTCGTAAAATAGTTACTCACCATATAACAGTATCTATTAAATATAGTAATAAAATGTGGTATCACTAGAACTGATTCCCCGGCCTGCTCGTGCGAGTGATGATCCGCCGTTGTATCTGCGTCTGCGCATGGGTAAGCCTGCAGGGCGCCCGCTACCTCGCACCACCCCGCTAATGTCCTACGGACGCAAGCGCATGAAGCCCGAATACTGGTTCGGAATACCAAGGAACAGGTGAGACGCTTTACTAAGCATTAGAAGAGTACTCTCTTATTTGCTTGCATGTTATTTCAAGCCAGCTGTTTCGGAGTGCCCGGTCAATGACATGGTCAAACCGACGAACGCATACCGACTACAGGGTGCGTATAAAGCAATTTACCACTTTCCTTTGTTAAAAGTTAATATAACGTATTATATTATTATGCTGTCTGTGTAGTAATAATAAGTGGCTCAATCACAGAATAATAGTATTTTTTGATTGAGTTCGCTTTTTTGGCCCCATTTCAGTGTCCAGCAAGTTAGTTTAATGTAGTACATAAACTAGATGGGAAATTCTTAATTTAAATTCACAAATCTAGTCTCGATCTAATCTCGTTTTCGAATGTGTTAAAAATGTTATTATGTATATTCAGGGATGGGCAAAATGTATTCAGATTAATGATTACAAAATGTAGTCGTAATTTAAATTTCGTTGCTTTGTAATCATGATTAAAACTCTTCGAAGTGGTAAGTAATCATAAATGTGCATACATTTAATGATTTCTTAGTATTTAAAACATAGGTTGGCAAAATTTAATCATATTAATGATGAAACATTCAAAATGTAATCGTAATTGTTTTTCACTAATTTAAGTACATTTTGCCCATCTATGTTTGTATGAAATATGATGTGAGATTGGAATGCGACTCTAAGTAGACCTTAAATAAAATAATAGATTAAGCCGACTGTTTATATCTGAAAACTAAATGTTGAAACATCACTTGTTCAAGAAATACAGGTTTAAACATTCGCAGGGTGGACGACCTCTTCAAGTTCCTGACGCACTGGGTACCGGACAGATACGGGCCCCTGGGCGATGTGTCCGCGCAGGGCTACGAGCTTATCGACAGTGACACCGAGTGGGAAGATGATGACGCTAAACCTGGACATAAGGTAGGATGTGACAAATAATCGATTCTCAATAATCGATTGTCTAAATAATAAAAAATAGATTTTTAATAAATCGATTATATTAAATGTTATTCTTTTTTATTTTTTATTTTTTTCGGAAAAAATATAAGCCATGCGTTGTTCGTTTAAACAAATGGACTACCATTTCGCTGCCAGCGGTGGTAAAAGCCATGGTCGGCAGCGAAGAGACATGGCGAGAAGTCACAGCCTTCTGCGAAGCTGTGATAAAGCAGAAGGAGACCGCCGAAAGGGTCAGAGAGCGAACATCTTCTCTGGCTATTCGGCGGCTAAGGCACCGTTGCCGGAGGGACGCGTTCGCTCAGAGCGAGCGCGATATCCCCCGAGGACAATAGCCGGGATAGTAGACTTGAGGGAATCTGCTGTCCGGATAAGAGGGAGGCGGTGTGCAATGTCCGGCGCGCCGCCTGTGAGATAGGTGTTGGAAGGGCGGGCTCTTTACTCCTACCCCTCCCAGGGAGGCAGCCTCAACAAGGCATTTCGCTCTTCAGGCGTTTGGATGAATTTGGTTTCCCAGGCTCGGGTGGAGCGATTAGAGGGACACCCCGGGGGTTTTTAGTCAGTAGAAGTCTGACACACCGGGGTTTCTGCCCTCACAGCGGCCTTGATGGTCCTATGCAAGATTTTCCTCCGAGACACAAAAAAAAAATCTTTTATCTAAAAAACTATTTAACATAAAAAAATTGTTTTTGGTAACTACTTAAAACGTAAACACTGTAACATGTATCTGTAAACATGTATCTGTGACAGATAAAATATATCTAATTAAGCCAAGTCAACTACCTTCCACATTGTCTCAGTACTTTTATTTATTATAATTGATAAGTTTAGGTGTACTTAAAATACGTAATTTTATTATAAGGCGCAATAAAAAGGCGCGGTGTTATCGGGCCAAGAAATAATTTACACACGTCTGATAGCAGATTATGCAGTTTGATTTTAAACAAGACGTTAAATCAACTTGTCCAATGTCATTAACACAAGCGTTTATCTCGTTTACCATCATCGCTCATTTAGATAACAGTTTTTCTGTAACTCTATGTATGGGAGGAGCGACTACTGTGTTACGCGCAAGTTCGATCTAATGTATTAAAATATCCTACATTTTTTGTCTACTGTCCTTGTTACTCGATTCCATGATGTAGGTGTTTTAGTTATAATTCTGAAAATATTAATTTAACATAGCTATTACAGTTATTTAAAACAAGAAAACGTTTTAGCATGCCATATATACTACATTTTATTTTATGGAGTCTTTTTATATGAGACACTTCTGAGTGTTTATTGTACGAACAACAAGATATTTTTTATGAGTATTTAGAAGTATAAAACCTATAAGTTGATGTGACTGATTGAAGATGTTTTTTGTAGGATGAACGGACTGGCAGTACTGGAGACGTCTCGGACATCACGCGCGAGTCCTGGGAGGTGAGTTGTAATGTTACGTTAACCTTTAGTTGCATTCAAACACAGCTTCATTCACTCACATTCTTTATAAACCAAAGTAAGCCTTACACTTCGCGCAGATTTGTTCGATCAACTCGTTGAGCCAATTATGGATGCATATGGTTGTGTGCACATGTATCATGGAAAGCAAAGGCAAATGCCCGGGCGCTAAATTCTAGGGTCAGCAAACGAGTATTTCACACAGCGTACCCATTGAATAATATATTTATATGAGTGGCACTAGCCTCAACTAAGATTTAAATAGGCGGCCTAGGTCGGGGAGTAGCGAAGTGGAGCGTGCCAGCAAAACATGGTAAAAGTAACAGGGACAAGAAAACGCGACACAATGAAAATTAATGTTAAATGACAAGGTCTCTGGTTGATGTCAGAGAGGCAGAGACGAGCAAACATGAAGAAAAAAAACCCCTCCTTATTAAAATAGGCTGAAAATTTCTACAAACTTTTGATTTGATGTTTTTAAAGAAAACTCGAAAGATATCATTACTATGTCTTAAGTTATGAAAGTCAAGAATATTTCCCTTTCTATGTGATAAATATTATTTACATTTTTACAAAATTGTATGGCACGAATTATCTAAAAATTGTGCTGTAATATTGTTCGTTTGATGAATCCATATATTTGAAATACAAAAGTAAAAAAAAAAACAGGGAGAGTGATAATCATGTCTGTGGTTTGCCTGATTATTTGAAAGTATTATTAGAAGAAAATAATACTACCTGTGAAATATGAATATTTGTATGTCTTCTTGGTAATTAAAAGAAAAATGAAATTAGCTGCCGCATGTTTAGTTTCAAGTCTGCGCGTAGCTTTAAAGTTTACTAAAGTCAATTACGACATGATATTTGGTAACAATTGTGTCTTTCTCACAAATAATTTGTAACCAATTTAGATATAAATGCTAATACGACACCATTGAATTATCATGTCAATATAAAAAATATGATAACATATTCATATATGCACCTTCGTGTAGGATATGTTCCCCTTTACATAAAGACTTATTGCAGTTTGCGCAATAACACTTACAATATGCAACCACAGCTTTATGATTTTAAAGTGTGTATAATTTTTTACACGACTCATGATTATTAAACACTATTATAACTACAACTTACATTCTGCATTACAGTACACATTTAACATGTTTATTTTTAGGTCAAATTTTCTAATACCTGCCTAATATAGATATTTTGAATAGGCATTATCAAATTCCATACTTGTATTAATTAGTACGTTATAGAAGCGATGTAAACAGAATTGTTATACGCTCTATATAGGCGTACATGATAAGTGGTGGTATATTCTCTTTATATCAGTGAATGCAAATAAAGCATAGAAGCATTAATTCAAAGCATCAAAGCGCCAATACGATCGTTTTTTGATGTATTGGATTTAATTTACCCTATCATTGAGTGATATTTCTTATAAAACAAAAAGGCAATGTAAGGTACTAAGGCTCAATACAAATTTGCATATATAATATAATATTAGTAATTCGTTTATGTTGTATTTGTATTCACTACGTGGTACTAATTACGATCGTGACGTCACACGGTCGTCTGCAGCATCGCTCGCGTCGGTGACTTGATAGCCGCTCTCCGGTCCCATTGTATTCCTCGGTGAAACGACATTCAACAAAACACTCAAAATTACCTGCCACAAACATTCTAGATTACACTGATCGCAATTTATGACGTGTGGATTTCAGTTAATTATAAAACTAGGTACACGTTATCATCGATACGTTATGTAGTTGTCGTCTATGTAAATGGCGTTCAGGGAAAGAGACAGGAATTGGACACATCCGTGTTGACCAGCGCCGGATAAAGCCAGCGCGGTGCCTGTAGCAAATTACATCGCGAGGCCCTTCGTTTGGTGCAGGTTCGAAAGTTCAAGTGGTGAAAACTGTTATATATTAAGTAATCAAGCAAAATTATTTTACCTCGAAAATGTTCACTTCCAAAAATTTTCAGGCAAGTTAGTCTGCGGAACCCGTAGCAATAGCTACTCTTGCTGTGTGGTTAACCCGGTACTGGTCTTCAACACGGATTACTGCTGTTCTGTACCTTTTCCCGCGTCATAAACATAGTCGCCAACTATACATATAATCTAGAACAAAATTACTTATTATTGACTTGCAGACACTATTTTTCTTAATTACTTTTAGTTAAACAAAAAAATAAATAAAAAGAAAGACAACAGAATGAAATTTATGTCCCTAAATTATTTTTGTTAACATGGTAGAATTTATTTATATGGAGGCAGTAACGTGCATCCCATAGAGGCTTACAAAATATTAGTTTGCTATATTTGGATGTTTAATAAATATATTGACTTAATTCTGATATTACTCCGAAATTAGATAAACAGTATTTTTTACTATTTATAATTGTAGTTTATAAGCGGCAGCCTACAGATCACAGAATAGTGGTAACTGCCGCTCGGCGAATGCGACAATCACCGACAATTTATATATTACATAGGCTAACACAAAAGCTTAAAGTGGACTCATGTTCAAAGCAAGCTTTTTTTGATTCATTTTACTTGAATAATGCGGCCACAACTTGGGAATACATACACACCCAATCGTCACAGATATGTTAACAGCTACATTATACTAACCGTGGTGTATGTGGGCTTGCACATAGCTGCTGAAGGCACCGTACGTGAAAATATATTCTATAATGAAGAGCCAGGCGGAGGCGTTAGGCGACTCGCTCGGAGATGAGCCACAGCATGAGGTACAGTCACGCGTTCCTCTGTTGTAACACAAGCAAAATAACACTTGTCCAATAATAATAATTACCTTTAACAGTTTTGAACGCAAACCCTGTAGCTTGACGTAGATCCAGTAACAGTGACCCCTTGTATACAGGGTTAAAAATAATAGGTTTTTGTTTTAATTTCAGGAATCAAAGAAACGTTTTTCCTTTTGTATTCGTTGATTTCATTTCGATCAGCCCTAATATATTTAATTATTTGAATATTTCAAAATTCTCTTGAAATTATTATTCGTCAGAAATCGACATTTAACTCACTACATCTTGTTTTAAAATCAGCTTTTTTATAATCATGCTTACCCTGACATTACTATTAAAAGAGTTTTTAAAGTATCATTGATAGCCAAGGCACATTACATAATCAATGAATTAGTAATTCAACAAAAGGGACTCCTGCTTCGTTATAATACACACACACACACACAGTTATACAGTTTTGTCACATTTTTATGTAAAACAGTCCAAAGAGCGTTTACTAGAATTTCTCGCAGATTCGTTTCCGCTTGCCGTCTCGATAGGTGGGTTCATTTTACGATTCAATTTAAATACATTAAAACCATTTCCTTAAATACTATTTTTTTAGTTTATACATTTACTTTAATTGACTATCGCTTGTATTGGCCTAGACAACTAAAGATATATTATTTTGTTTGTGAAATTAATATAAAATTGTTCGGCATACATTAGATAAAATAATAATAATAAGGAGTGACGAATATAATTTTGTTTATTTTATTCAGCTCAAAGGAGCGATGCCAGAATCATTTTTGATTTAACAGTTTTGTATTCATTATTATGCGTTATTAATGTAAATGTGCAGAGCAGAAACGATTAAGAACGAATACGTGTTCAAGATAAAGACTTAATATTACTTTTGATATTCTACATAAAAAGTGTGCGACATCATAATTGCATAATTAAAGTATTTTCTAGAAATTGTTTTTGGCTATTATAAATGGAATTTGATTTACATATGCTCATTGTTAGAATCTACGTCATACTATTAACAAAAAACGGTTTGCTTTGGACAAGTCTTATTATGATTGTGTTACGTATGAAACGTGAGTATAAAGCACCTTACATTAGCCTATTATACGACTGCACAATTCTATTCGCCTAATATTGTTAATATACGTATTTCGTAGATATTTAGCCTCTTAGTGGACATGTTTTGGGAATGTTTCTTTATGTTTTAATTGAATCAATAAGCTATTACCTTAGATTACAGCTCGTTTGCACTTTAGATGTCTTCAATTCTGTTAGTAATATATTTCTAAGCAACAGAAAACAAGATAGTAGTTATACATGGAGTAATAATCAGCCGTCTGTCTGTACCATAGGTGCAGGATAAAGGTTAAATCAGATAGCGGGGTGGATTACTGCACATATTGGTTGGTCCAATCGAATCAGATTTTTATCAATAATGACAACGGTTTGTCGATGTACGATGCAGATAAATTGATAATTTCATATTCATAAATATTTTAATAAAGTAGAATCGTTCGATATCCATTAAGTATTTATCGGTCTTATTTTTAAAACAATTATTTTTATTATCATTCTTTATTATTGTAACACAAATGATAATTTATTGATCAATACGTTCGTATTTTATTGTGAATATAAATAGTTTAGATAATTTTATGTATTGGTAGCCTCTTCCCGCGACTTCGTTTTTGTTAGCAATGCTAAAGTATCTCTGCTTAAATCAAATAATATACTACACATTATACTAAAAAACATAGTACACTTATTTTTTTTTTATTCTATTTATTTAAGGGACTTTTACGTGTGTACGTATGTCAGCCCCATCGTACCCTAATACAGAAATACCTAACATATTACATATGGTGCCATTGATCTGAAAAAGCCAGACGCCTCATCAGATAAAAGTTCTGTTAAGATTTTGTTAAACATCCCGATGTCAAGTCTGTTCAGAGCAAAGGCACTCACAAACGCCTCTCTCACAGATTCAGATCGGACACATTCCATGGACAAATGGTGGATATCATCTATGATTCCACAATTTATACACTGGAGAATTATTGAGTTTCATAAGATGTTTAAATTTGTTAGATGGAATGTGTCCGGATCTTAGTCTGTGTGCCACTGACACCAACTTACTGCACAAAGTTGTTCCAGAAAACCAGGGTATACGAGGAGGTTCGCTTTGCAAAGTTTTATACCAGATCCCTTTCTCTCTCGATATTTCATTAAAGTAAACTTTCCATATTTCATAACATCTATTTTTATGTTTTGGTAACAATTCTGAGAAATCTGGTAGTGTATTAATAATTTTTCCGGTTAAGCTACCTATCTTTGCAAGCCTGTCAGCCTCCTGGTACACTTATTTAAAAAATAATAATAAATCGCCACGTTATATTCCTTACGGGGTGAGCAGATACACAATAGTGTTCTTTATCCAATTTATACTCATATGTCGTCTGCAACGTGACGAGTAGCGTAGATGATCGCCGTTCTCACAGCACTAGTTCACATGACACTTTTATTAGATGCCATGTGGATTTCCTCATGATATTTTCCTTCACCGGTGAGTATGTGGTGCCTAAATTCGTACGTAATCTGGAAAAACCCAGAGGCACGTGCCGGGATTCGAACCTACAACCATTCGCGTTACATTATCCACTAGGCCACCGCAGCTACCACCTATCTAGTAAAATTATTTTTATGTTACGATGAATAGTTACAATGTTACAAATTTTATTAAAATCAGTTTGGGTAGAAACAGAGTTGCAGCTTGACCTCTCCGTAGTTGGTCCCCACCATACGTCAATAGTTCAAATGAATTTATTTTTTTGTAATACCATAATAATTTCACTAATTTAATAACTCACCTGATTTGACTATGAAGAGGGTTTGCATTAGCAAACGAAGTCCCAGGGAGAGGTAAATAATAAAATGAAAACGAATGGTTATCAAAACTAATTTTCAAACATTCGCATGATTAAAATTGAAATATACTACCGCCAATCGTTGTGTCAAAGTTATTAGTATTGTTGCATTCGCATACAGGTTTAAAAATAAATTAATTGAACTCTTTGAATTGCGCATTAGTTGATTTCATATGTACCAAAAGGTGAGCAAAAGTAACGTTATATTAAAAAAAAAATCCTTTTTAAATAAACGTTTATAAAACTCTTTCAAATTTTAAATTTATGAATACTTTGACTTTTCCATAGTCAAAAGAAATGTCTTACGTATCTCCAATTGATAATGACAATAAAACTTCTCAAAAGGCAAAAGTAAGCGTATTTTTATGTTTATTATTGCAAAATGACCAAAATATATTAAAAGTACGTGAATAGTGTTATATCTTAACGATTTCCTCGAATCGTTTATAGCACACTAAGTAACTTGTTAATGTAAGTACTGGTATGGTTTTTTTATGTATAATGTAAATGTAAATAAATAAGAGAGAAGGCCTTAAAAATACAAAATCTATCATAAACAACATCGATTGGATTTCAATAGGAAACTTCATAAGACCTTGAAACTTGGAAGTGAGGTGAAGCAAAAAACTTTGATTACTTTGCGATGACACTTTATTCAAGTTTGTTGTTATATAAATACTTTAAAATATCCTAAATATGCTACACAATGGAAGGTTCACTTTTTTTATTTGTTTTACGTAATTGATTGTGGAGGAAAATCGTTCGGATAGATTAAATTAGTTTTTTTTTTTATAAAAGCAACTGTCAGCTGCCGCGACGGGTTGGGGACAATATTAATTCAAAATCATATAACAAAATTACTTCGTATTAAATTTTTTGTAGTTTGACCAACTTTACATAAGTCTTTTACGTTTTGGATCTGTTATATTAGCATATAAATTATTCCAAATAGAACTAAAATTCACAAAACGTGATTTTGTGGAAACTTCTGTTGATTTCAATATAAAGTTATGTAAAAATAATTAATATACACGTATAATCATGATAATTTGTAATCGTTTGAATTTGTTTACATACACGTTACATTAAAAGTAATAAAATATATATTACGTACACTTTTATTGAAAAGTTAATGTATTAAAATTATACTATTTTTACATTTTAAAACAAATACTGATTTCATTATTATTATTATGAAGAATGCCTACATCTAGAAGTGGACAGAACTAAAGCTGCAAATGATGATGTTGACATAAAAAAGCAATTTTTGTATAAGGTACTTCGACCGTCAGTATGTAGATCGCCTCTGAGACAAACTGAAGTGAATTGCCTTAATTGTCAGAGGCAAAGGTTAATAGACGATAACCAATTACATGTCTAAGTAGACGTCGTTGCACATTCCTCTACCTGACTGAAACTGGTTTATGTTATTAAATAATATCGTTTGTAGAGAATTATAATTGAGAACATCGTAATAGCGTTTTTTCCAAGTTTATGAAGTATTTTATACACGTAATGTACATGTATGAAAAACATAATTAACATCCATCTTGTTTATCAAGAATATTTTATACATTTTTAAATTTCAAAATTCATTTAAGAATTGAGAACGATTCCATTATTGAAATTAATTGTAAAGTACTTGAAGGTTAATCGTTTGTAAGCATTCAAAAATATCCTGGTTTTCTTGGAACGAAGAATATCTTTTCTTATAATTAATAAAACTGTAAACAAAATTTACTAATCTTTGTGATGGCATAGATCTTAAAATGCTTCAGCGCCAGGTCCAGATGGTATACCGGGCCTGGCCTTGGCCTTGGCTATGACCGCCCTGGGTGATAGGCTGAGGCAGCTTTTTGATAGCTGTCTCCGTACTGGAACCTTCCCCAGGGCCTGGAAGTCGGCCGAGTTGGTCCTAATTAAGAAGGATGGCAGGGCCGCGGAGTCTCCCTCTGCTTACCGACCCATATGTCTGCTAGACGAAAGCGGCAAACTTTTTGAACGTGTTATTGCCGCCCGTCTTAGCCGGCATCTGTCGCGCATTGGTCCCGACCTACATGACATGCAGTTCGGGTTTCGACAGGGCCGTTCAACGATTGACGGTCCCTGTCACAACAAGCCATCTCTCAGGGCAGGGTGGTGCTTAGTATGAGCTTAGACATTTCCAATGCTTTTAATACCCTGCCCTGGGCTGCAATCAGGGGGGCACTTGAACATCATAACGTGCCTCCCTACCTGCGCAAAATTGTCGGGGCGTACCTGCGCGACAGGTACATCTCGTACATGGGTCGGAACAACATTCGTTATAGGAGGGAACAAGAGAACCACCTGATTCGTCAATCTGCGTAGGTGACGTGCAGGTAAGGGTGGGCCGGTTCATTAGGTACCTTGGGTTCACCCTAGACGGCCGCTGGGGCTTCGAGGAACACATCGAGCGCCTTGTCCCCCGTGTTGAGAATAGTAGGTGCCCTACATCGTCTTCTGCCTAACCTCGGGGGACCCTCTGAGGGAGTCCGCCGCCTCTATGCCGGAGTCGTGCAATCCGTGACCTTTTACGGGGCGCAAGTCTGGGGACACCGACTGCGCGTCCGCCGCTGCAGGCAGAAGCTACACAGTCTGCAGCGGTTGATGGCCATACGGATCGCACGCGGCTACAGAACAATCTCATATGAGGCGGCGACGATCTTGGCACGCTTTCTGCCTTTCAGTATCCAGGCGGAAGTGGACTCGGCGGTGTTCAACCGAGTCCGCGAATTCCGCCTGAGAGGCGAAAGGGTGCATCCCGTGGCGCTCGAGAGGCTGAAGGCAGAAGAACGCCGATCAGCTCTGAGAATTTGGCGCATGCAGCTGGATGAGGTGCGGTGCATGCGCCAGCGCGTGGTCGGCGCCATTCTGCCGAACCTCGAAGCCTGGTTTAATAGTAGATATCACGTCACCTACCACCTGACACAGGTCCTTACGGGACACGGATGTTTCCCTGAGTACCTGTGCAGGTTTGGACGAGAAGAAACGATGCGGACTAACTACTGATTGCCGGGAAAGGCATTTTCAGCTCAACCGGGCTTAGGGGGCGAGCACAAAGGTGCTCAGCCAGCCTATTCGCGTCTATTGCGATCATCTTTATATAGCTTCTTTACTTTTTTAATTATCTGTTTTAATATGCGCACTTTCGCGCATAATTCTGTATATAAGTATAAAATAATATTATGTATTCCGTAGTATGACATGGAGCGTGTATTCCCGGCAAATGTATTTGTCACCACATAAGGCTGTGTATCATTTTAATAATCCTCTTTCATGGCGACAATTAATTTGCATGTTGTTAAGTGCTCGCAATGAGACATTTCAATTAAGCTGTACTGGCCCAGGCGTAGTAATCGCCTCAGCTGTTTATTGTTAATCGTTATTAATTGTCCGTCCGACGCCAGCTTCATGTGTAAGAACACTGAGAGATTTATGCACTATACATATATTGGCGAGGTGAAGTTTGCAGGAAAATTTTTGGAACAGTAGTAATTCATCGTACGTGAAAAACGCACAGCAAGCGCGAGTTGGATATAAATTATACATTTAAAACAAACAGTTAATTAAAATTTTTATGGCTACGGTTTTTATCTACATTAATGTTTATCAGCTCATATAAATGTTTTTTCTAATATAATATCAATGTAATATTAAACTGTGGTTGAAGTTCGTTATTACTAACTGTACATATTTCTGATGAATGTTATTATTTTCACATATCTTTCTGAAGTATTATAACTTTTTAACAACGAATTTTAAGCCCCGTATAAAACACGTAAGTACTATAAAAATCTTTAACTAGTAACGCAGTCTATGTTGAAACAATTGCTAAATATAAACTTTTTGAAATAAGGCCGAATCTATGATCTGTTGTCAATAATAATTATTTTTTATTATAACTTGTTTAAAATTCTAGCGCGATTCAACTTTTGTATAAGACCTTCTAAAGTAAAAGGTAATATTTCATCATCATAAATAAGCTTTGATTATTATATGTAGAGGTATTTATGAGATTAAGTATGTTTAAAATTGTTTACTTTGTGTGGATTATATAGTACTTCCGTTGAAAAGGTAGTTCTAATGAGTATGTGAATTAGGAGCGGCTTAACTTTGAAAGTATAGATAATACAAAGTCTGATGTCATTAAAATCCATTATAAAGTCATTTCACAATACTCTGGCCTAACCAGCTTTGTGTAATATTATATAATTCATAAACATATAAATGATTTCAAGATAAAAAGCTTTTATTAATTTATGCCTTCCTTTAAATAAATGAATGAATATGCTATAACATATTAGTTACAGTTTTACGCATAGTGTTTTAGAAAACTTCCGATCATTATTACAATTCTGGCAAAAAAAATTAAATTCATTGTTCCTATATTTATTCACATTTATTTAAAATTCAAGGATTATTAGTCATGTCTAAGCTGTGAAAGGCTCTGTTCTGTTTCCGACTATTTGTGAACATTTGGTTTTTGTGTAAGCCTAGTCCTCAGTTTACTTTTTCCTAATAACGATATTTATATCGTAATTGATAAAAGTAAGTACTGTGTGCCTTTAACGGAATATATGTACATAGTTTTGTCTCGAGTCCCGACATTCAGGACGCCTGATGCATTTCCACTCATGTGAACCAACAAGGCACTGACATTATTATCGATGCCAGATATCAATAGTACGAATAACTGAATTAATTACATTAAAAAAAAAACACATTAATAAGATTACAAGTGCAAACGATGTGTGAATACCAATATTTTTAAAGCAAAAATAACTGAAGAAGATTACAATTTGATAGAGTCCTTTAAAATGATAATAATGTTTACAGAATCATTAGCTGTATGTATATAGATATTTATTCTTTATGTTACAGAAATTGTTATTTGAAGCACTGAATATTTACCGTTAGTGTCTATAATAAAATAAAACTAATAAACTAATAATAGAGTTTTCACATATCCATGGGTTTGACTCATTTACAAAACAATGTTTAACACTAACTTTAACTGATAATGACACATTTACGGTATGGAAATGTCAGTATAGGGTGATTACCGTATCAAATTATCTTGATAGTGCCTTAAATTTCAATATTCCTAAACGCGGTGCATCATTGCATATTATTTATCAACTATCGTGAGTACCTACTCAACAAACACTTGGACATGTTTCCGTTCCGACATATCTGCATCGTAAAATGTAAATAAACAATTTTCATGCTTTGGACAAGGTTTTTTTAATAAAAACTTCATAAGGTAGATATTTCTTACATCTGCAAATATATTTGAACTCTTATGAGAGATTAAATGATTGCACATCAGCCTTTGTCGAAACGATAAACATGTTTATATTTCTGTGTATTCGATGTAAGTACAAGCATCGTATTCATTCGTAGCAGTTAATTGATTCGCATAGAAATAATTCGCGCCCATATCCGCACGTATGTTAACCGGTGCGGATCGTTCATGACGCTTTTGTGGCTTGATCCAAGCGGCGCGGCGGGGTCGTTCGAGCCGGCCTGTCGCAGTCTCGCAGACCATTCTTTTTGGCTTCAGTTCTCGAGCGTCCCCGCATAAACGTACTCGCATCGAAACCTCTTGAAATAAGTATTTGTAAAAGTTGAGCGCCTTCAATTAGTAATTGCATCGCGGCTCAGCCAACCGCCGACAGCATCACATAAAACCGAATCATATCTGAGATTAATACACACTAATTGAACTGTAGTGGACGTGGAATCGAATACAAACCACATTTGTTTATAAGACCACTCGTTCGAAGACGCAGTTCAGTGTTTGCTTACGAAACTTTGTAATCGCGTGGGTGATTTCTAAATAAAGCGTCGGTATATTGTGTTGTGAATTAATTTACTTTTTGTCGTGCATCGTCTCCACGTCTCGTCAAATCGGCATTGAACTGATACGTTTGTTTGAATGAGTAGTAACTAACTAAACGTATTTCGTTAAATGCAGACGGTTAAATGGATAGAAATGGTTCGGCTCGGACCAACAGAAACAGAAGGGAGTGCAACGTACGACAATGATAAGGTGAGGCTGCGTATCCGGTACCGTTGACCCAAGAAGCATACAGAAATAATTAAATTAAAATATTCCAATGCTATTACGACATAAGTCAAGGTGGAAAACTTTAAATTAGTGTCACTAACATGAATGCCATTTGTGATATAGTAGATTATACACGTACACTCACACACTGCAATTACTTGCGCAGCACATTCCGTTGATGACATAACTAAGAATCCTAGCGTTTATTGCGCAAATAATATCAATAAATAAAAAAGCATTTTACAAGATATTTTACGATAGCTAGTCGGTGATTTTATTAGTATTTATTTGCAATGATTTTATAAGCCAATTCAACCGAAGCGAGAATTCCCTTATAACAAATTGCGAACGCCTGCCGAGCCACGTGTCCGAAAGCATGAACATTGTTTATTTTAACTTTACAGCATCGATAATATTGTTGAAAGCTATTGCCGTATTTGCACTTTCTGAATGAAAGTCATTGCTTTATATCCTGTAAGTTGAATGCAGGAACCGATATGTATATAAATATAGTGAGAGGCGAATGACCATCGCATTGACAAGGTCTGCAAAGTGTCACTTTATCTGAAGTAGGAAAAGGGCCCAGGAGTGCCGTACATGGTAGTCGACGTCTCATTTAATAAAAACTCGTTTCAATGATACCCAATTAAAGTACATTTTTATGTATTTAATTGCTTCTCATGTTTACATTTTCGGAGTAGAAATTGATATTTACCGACCTTTAGTAGCGTTATCATGAAATTGTTTATAAATTACGGTATCAACTGAAGTAAGCTTGCGGCGCAATGCAAATATGTCTACTGTATGATATTAATGCGTTAATTTTTCATTATTTTTTATTATAAGTACATATATCTATCACAATCTAAGAATGCTCTTTTGACAGATATGAGCGACACTACAATGTAACTTTAAATGAAAATGACGAAAAATTATTTAGTCCCTTCATAACAACGTCAAAAAATCTATAATATAATTCTTGAGATAATATAGTACTATAAAACATATTTTAACCGCTTACCAGTAGATTTCATTACAGGACTTTCCAAAGACATATGAGCATACATTTTTAAAACCTAGGTTTAGAGAAATCTGAGTTTCTCTAAATCTAATTGCAATTTTGTATAATTGCAATTAGTTTTACCAATAAAATATGTTTGTTTTGTAATTTCTTACACTACACTTAACCTTTGATTGCATTGCGACAGTTACCTAACATGACAAGGACGTTTTAGGTAGGGTGTCCTGTAATGGGACGCGCCACTGACGAGAGAAAAAGTATTTTCTGGCAAATTCTAAAAAAAATAAAATGCTATTTCCAGTGACTGTGAAATGTTCAAACCTAAATACGTTCTCAATATGATTGTTTTCATTAATAACTATATGTTGCTAAAACATCAGTTTTCTGAATTTATCAAATTTTACCAAAAATATTATTTATTAATATAAGGCTCTCCAATATTAAATTCATACCCAGGATGAGGTACAGGAACATGTTACGTAGGCACCAGTTATGTGTTAGAGACGATATACATAGGTGTACCGTCGTTCCGAATATCTACTTTATACATTATTTAAAATAAAAAGTGACATTTAAATAATATTTACAATTGGATATGGTTTCAATTACGGCATAGACCCTAAAGAAATTGACTTTAAGAAGAAAATGAATATAATTTAACCGATTACAAATATTCGTAATTTCAAATCGTTTTTGGTCACTGTTAACTAAATTTATCACCGATTTATACCGACGTGTCCAAAACTATTATTATCTTTATTATTTTAAATATTTTTTGTTAATTGCTAGCCCAGGAATGTGAGTCAATCATATTTAAAAAAAAAAAATTCTTTATATTTATGGACTTTGAACAAATTTATTTTAATGCCTTACAGCACTAACAAACCTAATAAACTTTTTAAAATTAAAATATATGAGTTTGAAAGATATTAATAAAAATATTTTTTTTGCCCAAAATATATACCTACCTGTTAGTTGTGCTATTTACATATACGTTTAAATGTAATTGATAACTCTTCTTACATTTTAATAAACACTATAAGCGATATATTTTACTTTAGGGCAATTTCTACATTAAGACAATTTTATTTTTATCTATAGATAATATTTATAACTTGTTTCGTTAATAAATAAGCGATAATCCAAAGCTTAACTCTGTGATCCATGTACAGTTTAATGCAACAAGATAAGATAAAAATGAATTTTCATTTTGACCAAAGAAGCCGGCAAATATCAGTTAACACTACACCACGTCACACCGCACATGCCATTCGTGATTAAATTTCCGAACCTGTTAAATATTCATTGAATAAATTTATGAGGGCATTTGTGTTAAACTAAAAAAAACATAATGGCACTGGACGGTATACAACCATAAATAGGCCTTAGGGCTGCATTAGTATATGTTGAAAGAGACCACAAAGGGATAGTAAAATGTTTCGCCTAATACGTAGACTCGCGCGAATAATCGCCGAAAAAGTGCGGCGATTTGAAATGATTTTGTTCAATGTGACTCTTCAAAGAAGGGGTACAGTACATTCGATATGCAGGCGAGGCACCATGCATTCTGTGCACGATAGAGGAACGTTAAATAATATTCGCAGGAGAGGGACAATCCACTCCATATGTGAGGTGAGGCTTTTAGTATTTACAAAGTTTGGAATTGCAATATTTAAACGTTGTAACAGTTTTTTTGTGTTTCAATATTTGATTAAAATAATGCGGATTTGGCGAGGCTACTGTGACTAACATACCTGTTTGTAGCCGGACCAAATCATCTAGTCAAATATAGTTATGAGATTTTTTCAATTCTTTTTCTCTACTGCACATTTGTAGATTTAGATTTACCATTTATTTAAGTCGAATAAATACTAGACTTCAAATATTTATTAAGAACTTGTTTATATTAATATATCAAAGTATTAACAAAATTTTAAAAATCCAGTCTGATAAGTCTATATCTAAAAATATTTAACTCGTGTTGTCCTTGATTACTATACACTACTATACACGAATTATATTTTGCGTTTTTTTTATTGCTATAGATATACAGCAACCAGAGTTATAAACAAGACCCACTTGTTTATAACTCTGATTGGTTAGCGTTGGCTGGTGGTTTATTTAAGTAATTACGTTATATACAATTAATTGAAATTTACTTTAGAAATGTTACATATCAATTCGTTAATCCGAGTATTTATAAGGACTTTTTAGAATATAGCAATTACCTATACCTATCACATAGCATTTTTTTTTCAATATTTTGTACATGTTGGAACATACAAGGGCAATTTCAGTGGGTGTTTGACCGCTGGCCAACGCGAAACTCGTAGCAAATTCTGTCGAGACGCTTTGATTTTCATATAAGTTCTAAGGTATAAATGAAGTGGTAAAATAGTAAAGACGGAAAAGTTTAACCATTTTATTTGTTATGAAATCATGCAAAATCACACCACAAAGTAAAAAAATTCTTTACTTAATAAAAACGCTCAGTCAGGGGGGTCTGTGTGCGCGTGGCCAGTATCAAACGACACCCGCAGCACTTGGTAGTCTGGCTACGTGGCCAACCCGACATTGTCGCTGGCGACCTTTATACAATCACATAAGGGGTACATGGGAGTAATAATCATGTTTTCGCGTGCTCAGAAACCAAACGTGTTGAAAAAATATGCTAATGGTAGCTGCAGAAAATGAATCTTTAAATGTTAGTAAACACAAAACTCCAGCACGGCTGGAAAAGTTGGGCTGTTTTCTTTTTTTAATTTTTAGAAGTCTGAGAAATATTGTAATGGGAAGGAAAACCGGCAAGTTTGGGAGTCAAATAGTAGAAACAACACTTCGTTTCCTTTTCTTTACTTTAGACAGAACGAAGCCTGTCGATTCAGTTAGTTAAATAATAAGTTAATAAAATATGCACATTGTGCTATTAACTGACAAACGACTGTTTTCCTATTCCTAAATCAGTTACGTATTTCATTCTTAATTGTAGAGCGTGAAAAATTCCGCCTTTGTTATTTTTTTTTTTAGTTTAAGGAAATATTTTTCTATTTTAGTTGTCTAGAAGATTATAATAATTTTATAATAAGTATTTAAAATCCTACGCAGATATTGCGTTAGTAGGATAACATTTGTGGTTTGGGAATACCTGTATATATATTTAGATGAAATTCAATCCAATTTCTCAACCAATGTTCAGGTTGTTAATGTTGCAGCATCAAAATTACTGTTTATTATTAGAACCTAGCTTTAGACATTTGCTATAATATAAGACAACATTTGCACCATATGTTTAAGATAGAAGATTTTTGGCACACGAGCACCGCTCAATGTGAATGTTGAATGTGGACTGTAGATATGGAATGCATCATCTCGATAATCCATCTCGTTCATGCGATGATAATAAATTATCATTTCATAGCAGAACACTGTATTCGCTTTTAAATTCTCTTTATAATTTAAACACACTTTCATTCATAGCATGACGCACATGAAACGTCTATTTATTATTGAGTCATTAAAAGCAGAATAATTAAATTATTTAACAGTCGCATGCATATTCCTTCGCGTTCAGAATACATTTCTAGAAACACTTTTTTGTTGCAATTAAATCTTAAAAATTAATTGCCTAATAAAGTTGGAATTCTTTTGGGTCAAAGGTCTCTCGGCAATAGGAGTAAAATACGTGTATATAATAAAAAAATATCATACTAAATGCTGATAACGCTGTAACATATGTCTGTTAATAGAGATAATTAAGCAAACAAATTAATGTGATTTTTTTAACAATTGGGACTTTTAAAATTGCTTCTTGACTTTTTGATTACGGTACAATTAGTCTAATATTGCTAAAGATTCAAATTGGTCATAGTTACTTGATAAATACGAATATTAAACCTGAAAAAATCATACAATGCATCTATGATGTTTAAAATGAATCTATTTATGTTATAGTTTTTCTAAATAAATTACCAGTATCCAAGATTAGATTTTTTTTTATAAAAACATTTTATTGTTTTGTGTATGTAGGGTTAAATAAAAAAAAGACAAGGAATTGCCAATCATAGCGAAAGTTTTCATAAACACAAGTTCTATAATTATATCGAATCAAACAAAGCTGACCAGTTCCTGTTAGTGTTTTTAAATATTTTTTACAGCAGATACTGTGAATGATAAACTTTAAAATAGCTATGTGAAAGTTACGATGATATAAATAAAGTACGTAGTAACTGTAAAAAGTATTACCGATTTTTTTGTTATTTTAATTCATTGAATACTATTTTTGTTTACTTACGTGATTCAAGTTAAAAAACATTGTTGATAAAAACTATATAAATTGTTTTTTATCGTTCTACTTAGCGTTGCTCATCTTGTGTAGTAGCAAAAAAATTACCTTGTGCACATCGCAGTTTTGATTAGTTACCGTTTGCAAAAACAAAGTCTTTTTAGTGCACAATATTCAAGCGTAAATAATTATGGATCCAGAATATTTTCAGTTTTTTTATAAGCATTTTAATTACTTAAAATGGTATTTAAAAAATATTTTTTATTGCAAAAAATGTTTCATCACACTGTAATAAGCAAATAAAAATATTCATTCGCTAACAAATGTCATACATTTATTTTTATTGTCACTAAACCTGTCGTCGGCAGAAGCTGACATTTATATTTAAAGTTACGATTCAGATTCTGACAGGCTCTGGCATACAGAGCTGTACATATTCACCTGGCAGCAACTGCTTGGTCACTGGTGCCGAGTAGCAACTGCCAGAATACGGAATCGGACCCTTAGTTACTATGTCGTTAAAAATTTGCTGCATGTTGTTTTTAGCCGGGCTTACCGGACTAGCAAATAATGGTAAATCCGACTGCGCACTGCTTCCATGTTAGAGCAAAAACAAGATTTCTGAAGGCTCCATGTGTATGTGAACAGAGTTGATTTATTTTTCTGTATTCATATTTGTTTGGTTATGCAGGTGTTGTCGATGAGCGATGAGCTCCGACGCGCTCTGTATTCGTCGGGCGCCTCCATCGACATGGAGTTTTCGCCGCCCGACCTCATCGGCACTACAGAGATATTCACCATGGAACACAGGTATGTCTGTTAATAACTATGATTGATATAAAAAAAACTTGTTATAATTAACAATTTTAACCTTTTCTTAAATTGTAACTTCTGTACACGTGATAGTCAATTAATGATTAAGTCATGAAAAACAGCGTAATAAAAAAATATGAATGAAGCTGTTGTTCTCGAATATTGTACGTAAAAAATAGGAATACGATTTGTGTTTATGATAAATCTTAGTTTACTGGTTAGTCGATAACCTTTCATTGTATTATATGATTGTTATTGATATTGTGGTATTTTGTATATGAGTTTGTGTACTTAAGAGGTAGTTTCGATAGTTATTTTCTAATGAATCTCTATGTAACATATAATATGTAAAAATCATAACTTGAATGTTTTCAAGTTTAATAAATAAAAACAAGTAAATATTTAAGAATGGTGTAAGAAATGCTCTTATAACGGTAACTTTACTACTCGAGGATCGGAACGCCCGTTAATTAAGGTCAGTTAGCGGTATTGATTACTCCTCAGTGACTGAACCCTCCACGGTCTCGAAAATGCTACTACCTGCGAGACGTTATCAACTTCCTAAGGGGCTATATAAAACAGATTGGGAATGCTTGGTGTACACAATGTAATCTTTTGTGGCAGGGACAAGTTGTGCAGCGTGCTACCAGCGCGCGCCCAAGGCTACATGTGGTCCCTCACGTTCAGCACCAGCCAGCACGGGTTCTCGCTCGCCTCCATGTACCGCAAGATGCAGCGCGTCGAGAGCCCCGTCCTTCTCGTCATACAGGACACCGATAACAACGTAAGCTTTCACGTGGAAATGTAGCCGTACTATCGTCTTCTATAATTATTAGTATTATTTAAATATAATATTACACTCATATATCACACTATTAAAATATGCTTAATGTTTGATTCCGCAAAGCACGGTAGACGACATTACTTTACAAAATTAACTTCTTTGTGGCCGATTTCGATATATTACTGGAATTATCGTATGATAGTTTTTTTAAATTTGTTATTTATAGGTTTTTGACCTCAATCAGACTCGGAGGAAGGTAAAGATGAGTTCGATGATTAACCGCGTCCGCCCGACAAATGCCTATTCACTCTTCTCTTAAAGGCTCCCAAGTTTTGGATAGCGGAAGTATGGTCGCTGGAAGCATATTCCACTCCTAAGCAGTTCGCATGATGAATGTAGAAGCGAATATAAGGAACATCCACCTCATACGGATGGTATCCGACTCGATGCCCTGTGCAACCAGTAAAAAACTGCGAGGCAGGCGATCGGTCGATGGTAGTTTCAGTCTAACCGCGTCCTGCGGAATCGCACCTTTACTTCCATGATGATTTGCAAAGACGTTTTGTTGAAGTCGTTCAATTTTTTGATACTTGCTGGACAAAGTGATTTACCTGTATCTGATGGAAAGTACAATGTAGTCCAATACCATTAGCGATCATCTAGATGGGATGTTCTCACTCTCGTCTGCCGGGGCCGAGGGAACGTCACGTATGCTGAAGAACCAATCGTTGGTTCAGTTGGGTACTTAGGTGGAGACCGGGAATCGGCAAATATATCGTGGGGCGCCCATCGGCAAGGTGGAGCGACGATCTGCTGTAAGTGGTCGGATAATAAAAACAAGAAAACAAGGTTTAATTGCGTTTATTACAAGAGTCCTATGTCCAGAAGTAGCTTATGGTAGACTGGTGATGTTTGGGCTCCGCGTTTGGCCTTAAGGGAATTCTTCAATTAATTTATGTAGTATGCAGTCGTAACAGGAATGTGTTATTGCAGGTGTTCGGTGCACTGACATCGTGCGCGCTGCACCCCTCGGAGCACTTCTACGGCACGGGCGAGTCGTTCCTGTTCTCATTCCAGCGCGTGCAGGAGGACGGCAGGCGGCTCTCGCAGCACGACGCCGCCGCCAAGGAGCCCCATATCAAGGACGATTTAAAGAAGGACGAAAAGGACGGTCAGTACTCGCTCTATATATACATTGAATGTGGCCCTAGCGTGAAGACTTGCTAAAAGTTATTAGGTAAATTCATCGTCAGCTTATTTTCACCCATTGCTGAGTATAAGTATTTTCCTTATCTTGTCACAAGGATGTTATTTTGGCTGTTAGTGCTCAAGTTCTACTCATATCCTTACAAATATCAGTGGCCCACCTAGTATCAGGTCTACCTGCAGGTCTCCGGTTCTTCCTCTGCTATCATTCCGTGAGGCCCTACTCCAATGACCATTGGTACGCCTAGTCACAAATCTAAAAGTCCTCCAAGGTAGGTTTTTTTGGTAATAGAACAAAGTTACACTAACTGCAATGCATTTACGTTTTTTTATGTAGGTATAGGGAGCGATTGTAAGAATGTCATTGGCATAATTTAGTGTCAAATAAACGATAATAAGTCTAACATGTATTTTATTAAAATTATAGAACATCTGGAAGTCCATCTTAAGCAATCCAACTGCTAGTATGTTAGGTTTTCTGTGTCAGATTTCATTAATTAATTATAACATTGTTTCCAGACCAATCAGCGCAGTTGAAAACTAAGTTCAAATATTGGGGCTGGACTGGCGACAACATGTACTTCATACGAGGCAGCAACGACAACATATCCATTGGCGCCGGAGAGTGAGTGCCGTTGACCATCCATTCCAGATTTTCACTATCTATATACAGGGTTATTTTATAGACGAGGAACATATTTCTAGATAATTTGTACCTTCTTGTAACCAATAAAAAGGTAAATAACAAATCATAAAGAAGAATTGATCAACATATGTTTATTTATCCCGAAAAAGTGTGGACACTCACGCGAAATGGTAATTCCACACTAGAACACGATAAAGGGAATTTCTATACAAAATTTCAATTTTTTTCAGTCCTTGAATCTCCAAAGTTTTTTTTTCTATAAAATTCTAAACAATATCAATGTTTATTTCAGCGGCAAATTCGGCCTTTGGTTAGATGGTGACCTTTATCTTGGACGTACGCAGCGCTGCAAAACGTACGGCAACGATCCGCTGACGACGCGCGAGGACTTCATAGTCAAGATCATGGAATGCTGGACCTTCATATGAACGGGCGAAGTGCCCCGGTCGCCAGACGCAGCACCGCCCTCGGCAGCGGAGGCCGAACGCTCCACGTTTCTACTTTCAGAATAAAAAGCTTTAGATTATCTTATGAAATTTGCTATGAGAGTTTGACACTTTTACAAGTCACTTTTACTTAGACTTTTAAGGTCCGGTTACACGCGCCGAGTAAAAGGGCGACGGAGTCAGTCTCTCGGCCCTTGTTCCCATTGTCTAAAACCACGCTGGAAGAGACTAACTAGGTGCTAAGACTATTTACTGGCTTATGTAACTAGTCACCATGCAACCACGGGTAATGTGGCCGTTCTCGAATGTTCTAGTCTGGTCGGTTTCATTAATAACTCACCCTTTTTAAATTATATTGATTTATTCTATGCTCGCATGCTCTAATATTTTTTATATCATTTAGTTTTACACGCGGAAGAATACTCGTAAACTGTAAAATTCAAAATATATGGAATTGACGTAATGTTTTGAAATATCACGTTGATACGTTATGTCAGTCCAATACGTGCTATACTTTTTTACTAGCGTTATCGCTGATCAAATGTTACTTTGTCTAAGCCTGTCGGTATCTACGACAAAAATCAGCTCGCTTTCAAGTACTTTCTGTTCTTCTCTTTTGTATTGTTATACTGTAAACCAATATTTTTTCATTTTAAAACCAAACAACTCGTTGCTAAGTTACCTATGGCCACACAGCAAATAACTAGTCACGAAGTAAGTTTCTTTGTAAGCTATTCAATAAAACGGTCAGTCTAGAACACTCGAGAATGTGCACACCCAACACGTGATTACATAGTGCTTAGTAGTTACATATTTACATAATTCACTAGTCTCCAGATATCTAACCAGTCACTCGTTGTTTGGCTTTAGATTAACTAGTACCCGAGTGATGGCTTATCTTCTCGCCACTGTACTCGTCGCGTGTGATCGAGGCATTAGCGACCGTTGTGTCTGAAAAACTATTTAATATTCGCATCGAGGTTAGGCGCGTCCCGAGTCGCGTGAACCGAAACCCGACCAATGTTAGTCACCTCCGAATTTAGAGGCGTATCAGATGCGAGTGCGGCCGCCACAGGACCGGCTGCGGCTTCTCAGCTGAGCGTGTGCACGAATCCTAGTCAATTGTCATTTGTAAGTAAGTTGATATTTGGGAGAGAAGTAACATCGGCCGAGCGACCTAACACCATCTCTTAAAATAGTATTACTTGAACCGCACTTCTATATTTCTCTTTATGACATCGTAAAAGCAAAATTATTAATATTGTTATTACAAACACAGCAATATAATTATCAAATATATTTACGGTTTACAAAACTACCGTAACATTGTTACGTCACGTTACGTAACATTGTTGCGTTAAAAAATTCCCGTTACATTTTGTATCGCAGCAACAAAATTACCATAATGTTGTATGCAGTAAAACAAAAAGGGGAAGTAAATGCATACGGGGGCGAGAATTAAGATGAATATTGTTTTATTATTGTTAATCATTCGCTTTTGATAGCAATTACATAAGGATTGTCTTTATAAGAAAAAAAATGTTACACTTAAATGGTTATCGAAAAGCTCTTAATTTTATAAAATCATTAGACAGAAATATGATGTTTCATATAGTTTATGGTGCGAATCTAAGCAATGTTATCTCTAAATTAAAAAAAAAGTTAAGTAATATCATTTTAAGCAAGAAATATGATGGTTTTAATAAAGATGGTGATAGGCCCCTGCTTAATATGGGGAAGGAGAGACGCTGTGGTTACGAATAAGTACGAAAATTTAGAAGAAGTATTCTTATCGTAATGAAAATAATAAAAAATAATAGAAAAAAAGTTATTCAAAAAATTGTGGGATTATTACAGGCATTTATCAGGTGTTGCAACAGCCTGCCTGATGATAAGTAAATTAAGAAAGTATGTGATTTTTTGCAGCGCTAATATCGCTCGCAGAAGGACCTGGTTTAGCGAACACGAATTATTTCAAGTTACTTTAAAAATATTGTTAATTTTAAATTATTCGTTCTCGCTAAATTAGTTTTTTTGTAGTCGAGACGTTCAACGAAATTCCAAACAAATTGATTTCGTTATCGATATGAATATTTATTCGCAAGTTTTCTCGCATGCGGGCCACCGTTCGGACTGTCCGGAATCGATTACGTGTCAATTCATACAATTAATATTGTGCATTGTTGTTAAGAAAATTAATAACAATATTTATAACGATAATAATCAATGTAACATGGTTCTTAGAAATGTATACATGTTTAACGAAACTGAGCATATTATTATTATTTAAGTGAATATTTATCGACGTGTCAGTATTGAGGTGAAGTATATAATTACAGTTCTGGTGATTGATTTGTATTTACAAAGAGGCTTCTCGATTAGTCCTTGCAGTATTGCAGACGCTGTGAACAAACTGTTCACTACGAGCCAACGATAGCCAATTTGATCCTATATGTTTACTCAGGGACTTGTTTCAGTAACACCGTTAATATTATAAAAAAAAAATATAATTTATGTTATGTGTATTAGCTTTTATATTTTACGTTGTAGTGTTTGAATGTAATAAGTCATAATATTAAGTTAGCAAACATAATTTGTATTACATTTTCACTGTGATTTGTTTAATTACGATTGCATTTTGCTCATAGAAGATTGATTTATCATTTTCATAAATAGTCTGTTGAAATAACAAAGTTAATTTGTACCCTGAGTTTTATTTAGCATTAAATTAAACAGTGTGAATAAACATTATTTTCGTGATATTATGCTTCAATGCAAAGATGATTAGCAGAGATATAATTATAACATTAATTAAATAGTAATGAAAATCTTTATAGATATATTAGATCGCTTGATGAATGTAATCGTCATTGTGCTTAGTAATTGTTAGCATGATGTTACTCAGAATCTATGTTCATTAATGTAATAAATATTTATTTATAATGCTGTAAAAGCACAGGGAGCTCTGTCTCCTCTGCGAGCTGTTCTGTGAAAGGCCAGTGTATGGCTTACACCTAATTTATGAATTAATTTTATGAAAGAAAATGAGAAAATACAATGATACATTTTGTGGTAAACCATGCTATTGACAGTTAAAACTACTACCAAGGAATGTTTATGCAAAATGATTTTCTGTTCCGGCGCCATTTCGTACATACTATTGTAACATGGTTATCATTTATGTATATCGGGAGTTCGATAGGAGGAAAAATTTGTTATAAAGCGATATCAACGTATTAATTGTTATAAATTGAATTATCATTAGACTTGTTGATTAGCATTGAGATTTGATATGTTTATTTATTCTGTTATAGTTTTCCTCATGATCGCTGTAGCGGCATTACTTTATCGGTGATTTATTGTATAATTCTAAGTTGTTAAAATGTAAAACAAGCCATAATAATTGAGAATATATTCTTTTGAAAAATATATTTATTGTTTCAATAAAGGCATTCTTGTCCAATAACACTGTTAAAATTAATAATATCTATGTCTCTGGTTGTGATAGCCGTCGCCCCTTTCATTATTTCGACGTCGATAGTCATTGTACCCTCTTCTGTAACTATCTCTACTCTCTTGATTATTCCTATCCCTGTTGCCATATCTTTCATATGGATGGTTGCGATTATTATAACGGCGATCATTCCTTCTCCCAGAATTAGGCACCCACCACGGATCAACAATTGGTGGGGTGAGAGGTTCACTGTTAAATACCTTCATAAACTCTTCATCTTTATCAGTGTATCTATGTTTCAAATCTTCTTCACATTTAGCCAAGAATTCTTTGTCAGCATCTGATAGAGTATCAGTAGTCATAATTTATGTATTCCTCAGGATATTGCATAAGCGAGTCCACAACTGCAAGAAACAATTCATGTAGAAAATCCAAAAAACACTAGTTTGCCATAATACAAATAATGTAAATGACTTTGGTGTTTTGTGATATATGTAATTTCATCAATAATCCCAATGACTGAAAATTTTTGTAGTAACAACATACAATGGAAAAGCTCTTCGTCCACTGTGCTTGATATACCTTACATCAGAGGTAATAAATTAGGTATTAATTACAATTAATACTTGCTACTTAGTGAAAAAAAATTATATCACATTTTGGAAAACAAGTAATGGATACATTGTAAACTCTTAAATTTTGTATACATTTTAAGACCTTTATCAGGTGAAACCTAAATTTGATTTTGGTGTTTTGACCAGACTACACATGCCACATCATAAACATATCATAAACAGGTAGGCACAAAAAGGAAGTTTATTTTAGACACTGGTTAAGCATAAAATAAGCATTTAATGATACTTATACCCCAATATTATTATTTTAAAGGCCTCCTTGTAAAATGCTGTTCATGTGCTATCATTCCCTTAAAAATTGCCTACCCCTTAGTGAAGCAACAATACCAACCAGTTTACATGTAAAATAAACATTAGTTGCCTCAATACCACTCAATATGTCAAAGAACTTAACTTATCTGCAGCCTGCTATTCCTACACTCTGCTTTTAATTTGCTACATTCTATATTATTCCTAATGGCAATGATTATAAAATAAATATGTAATATGTAACCTATATGAGATGTATTTAGGTTACATGATTTATCATCAATTAAATATAAGTAAATCATCTCAAATTTGATATTTATTTTTATTTGTCATTGAGCTTTATCTTAGCAGTTTGGATACACATCATTCTACTTTTTCTCTGTTGCTGTTGTATTATTACTCAAGTTTAGTTATTTTAATTATCTTTGTTTCATTTTTTTATATTGTTTTTGATTTAGCGGTTTTTAAGTACAATCAATATTATTAATTATTATACTAAAATAAAAAGTATATGTATATCAAAAATTTTTGTTACATCACTATTTTTGAACCAGAAAACCAGTATAAATTTTCCAATCAATTTGTGAATCAAAATTAATTTGACATATGCATTATTGAATAGTTGCTCTAGATGGTAATGTTTGTATTATTTATAATTAATATGTATATTTATTAACATACAATTGACCCACTAGAGTTGAAAATATTGATCAAATTATTAAAAGCATTTAAGCAACATAATATAACATGAGTAATGTACACTGATGAGGTAGAAATGGACAAATTACAAGCCAGAACCAAAAAGCAACCCTATAATAAAATAATTCATTTACAAGATTCTCCTATTATGTTGGTCAAGATGAGACCAAAAAATGAACGGGGATTGGCCCAATTCAAATCCATAGGTTCAAAAACCCATCCTACATAGGCACCACATTCTGAGCAAGAGCAGGGTCTTTGACGGAAACCAGGATACCAAGTATTGCTTTCTTCCCACTGGAATTTTAATATACATTTAAAAAAGTGTATGGTTCCACTGTAACTGAAGGTAATCAACATTGTTACCTCCCCAACACCTACACACGAAGAATGATCTGTGTTCAACACAGGAAATTGGAAGAAAATATCACTTACAAACACCTGAATTAAAACATCTTTTCCATACAATATGTCATATACAGATTTCTGAGCAGCGGAACTAGGTCTAGAAACTATATTACTCGAAGAAGATACATTATTACCACAGTTGCGACATAATATACCCTCTGAAATACACAAATTTTATTAGTATTATTCATTTAATTTAATCGAACATATAGGTTTTAATTATTTACACAAACCAGAAAGTATCTTAGCCTTTTCGACGGAATTTATTACAGCAAGGTTATTCAAAGCGATGGTGTAATTGAATAACACAAATAAAATTAAATTAGCAGGAATCATCACAATGTGTCCAACCAGTAATACTATCACTATTCTTAATTCTGAAAAAACGAAATAAACATGACAAACACAATGTACACGTTACCCCTTAGAACGGAACTTAGAGTTAGGCTTGTCGAATAAATATCGATATTTTCAATTAAATATATCGATATTTTTGATTGATATATTTTGTAACGATATATCGATACAAAATATCCAGTATCGAAAAATATATCAAAAACGTTTTTTTTTACCTAATTCTTAGGCCAGTGAAGTCGCTGAAATCTGAAACTGTAGAAAATAGGACCGAACGAAAAAAAAGAACTATATTGTCTATGACTGTTGAGTATTATGTTTTGTTACGTTGCATGCATTGACATCTGAATTGTTGCATGTATATTATTTGCCGCCATTAATTTATGTATTATTTATTTTAGTTTGATATCTTAAATCGGTCTTAAAGTTAGAAGATAGCCTTTTAGTTCTTGATATTTTTGTAATTTTGTCTAATAAAAAGGAATACTGGTAAAATGCTTTTGTGTTTATTGAGATTTAATAGATATATCTACACCGATATTGATTATTTTTATAAATATCGATATATCGATATATTTTTTTTCATTTTCGACATCCCTACTTAGAGTATTTGACGTAGGCATGTCGATCTGAAATCGATTATTCGAATATCGATTATTTAGTGTAATATTATCAATTTTTCAGATCGATTTGGAATGCTAAATCGATTCTATGAATTGATTCATGTACCCCTCGAGTCGGTCCGATTCAATTCAAGAACTAGCTATAAAATTCCTAAATTGGCTACGATATTATAGTTTTTTAATATTATTCTGTTGTCAGACGCATTGATAATTTGAACGCATAAAATAAATATTTATGAACGCATTCGAATATCAGTATAGAAGGTGGCGTTACTTACTAATAAAAATAAAAAAAGTTGTCACTAATGTCAGTCACTGCTACTCTAACTAACCTATTAATTCTGTCTGTGCAGCCTGTGCAGTCAATTTATTTTATTTATCAAACATATAGTGTAAGTCAATATTATATTTTAAAGTAACGACATGACTATGATTGGCTTATTTAGGATAGACTAGAAACAGACTGCCTTCATGCCCCAGAAGGAGGCTGCAGAGCAAGACCGGCAGAAGGCCGCTCGAAGAAGACGCCGGGCTGTCAGCAACCGCCCTGTCGAATCACGACCGGCCAGCTGATGCCTTAGGGGTTGTGGCTGTTCAGGGTGGGGGCTCTGAGCGACCGGTTAGCGACCCCCGAGAAGTCGGCGGTGCGTTGTGACGCGCTCTGCCGAAGTATACTAGGTGGTATCAGGGGAGGCGGCGTCTCCCCGCCGTGATTGTGCCTGTCAGGCGCGGCGTAGTGGGGCTGCGGCGAATTGATTACAGGACCCGCAGTCCCCACTAATTCGCAGAAGTTGTCACCTTGGGGTTTTTAGCTGGTAAAAGTCCGGCACACCTCGGCTGCCACCCCCTGCGCGGCCAGGACGATCCTATGAAGATTTTCCCCAAGTAAAAAAAAAAAGAAACATACCGCCTGATTGGTCTCCTACAATTCCTATTATACATTACATGTATTAACGGTAAATTATCATCAATAATGCTCTGCGTCTATATAAGGCAAGTTTGAATATCGATTTTTTAATGGTTGATTTAATCAAGAATCGATAATAGTATGTTCTTTCGAATCGATGCAGAGATCAATTTTATTTCAAGTGAATCGACAAGCCTAATTTGACGTGTATTGTTATCAACATAATGCCATCTCTATTTTGAGAGGATCTACTTTGGGCATAGTCACCTTTTATTATTTATTAGTCTGTGGTCACCTCTTGCATTCGTTAGATGGCAACCCTAGTATTATTCATGGTTTCATGTAATACAATAGTATATAATAGTAATATTATAATTATCATATGATAATTACGAATAATTTGTGATGTTTTTTTTTTTTTTCAAATTGAGAATTCATAAATCAAAACAATAAAAATTATTTCTTCCATGTTGTCTTGTCTGCATTTTAACGAACATGACAGCAAAGACTTCCATTTTAAATTTTAATTGGTATTGTGCTAGTGGTGATGTTTTGATCTTAGTATTGATTTTGTAATAACCCGATATTAAGTTTATACTGTTCCAAAAGTACAACAAACGCAGTATAAGTATGTGGCGGTAAAAATACTAGGACTATTATACTAGGACTGTTGATAAAATATCGATATACCGAACTATCGATATTATAAATTTGAATTATCGATATTTATTACTTATATTTGGGCGATATGTCGCTAGTTTGATATTGAATTGTCGATATCGATGTTAAAGGTTTTTATTTATAGAGTGTGAGGATTATTAAGCCAAGAAAAAATTGCTGAGTCTGTTAATCTAGACATGAATGTAAATTTTAATTTATTATTTGTATAATTATACCTGAAGAATGATTCCTCGACAAAATTCGAGCTACTTCACAATAAAAAATGAAAGATTATAATAATAGGATAATGAGCAACATTTTATAGAAGTTGTTATTTGTAAATCATTTTTTTTTGGCAATTTACAATTTTTGGAATAAATTTAACGATTTTAGTTAGCACATCTATCGATTTCGCACTTTGATGTTCGACATAGTGAATCATAGAGAATATAATAATTATAGTGCAGTGAATAACATTGTTGTTTATGTTGTGATTTGAAGAAAATTAATTTATTTTTGGATTTGATTTGTGCTTATTTCAAACAAGTTAATAATATACTGTAGTTGTACACCGTTTTATCTTCCTTGGACGTAAGATGTCTGAAAACGTTAATATTGATCTATCAGGAGAAATAACTGCAACGGCAGAAAAAAGAGGTTTCCAAAAGTATGTCAATGATATGGAATTGTAAGTTTAATAATAAGGACTACGTGGTGATTGCAAAGCTTACACATCTGGCCATGTTATCAGTAAATTAACTTGTAACATAGCTTGTTTCATTACCAAGGCTGTTAAAATTGGAGATTACGGCTATTAGATTCAAAGTTTTATTTACGACTATTAGTGTTATTAACAATGAAAATATTTAACTGATAAAAGCCCTTAACTGGATACATTTAATGACTAAATCTTAAATTTTAATCACAATATTGTTTTTAGTAAAACTGTTTACTGTTCATTGGAATAATTATGTAAACAGATTTTTCTATGTTTTTGCAGCCTGAAGCAGCATATTTCTATCATTTATTGTGTGTTTGGGCTAACATACTGTAGCTATATCTACAGGTTTGTTATTATTGTTTAGAATATGTGAAAATTATAAAGCTTTTCTCTAAACTGTATCAGATTACTGCAGCATGTTCGCAGCGGTACTGGAACAGCTTTGGTTATGGGCATACTTTCCACAAGAAGACCTTGGACTCAGTTTGTTGCCACAGAAAACTTTAAGGTGCATTTATATTTTGTTCCTAAATAAATTCATTTTGTTATACATGAATATATTAGTGTCTCAACAAAGGTTGAATACTTGCTGAAACCAAATCCAATTAATCGATCATCACAACATTCATTGTCGGAAGCCTAAGTTTTAAAAACTCTTAGTGAAGATTGACTAAAAGTAAATAATATAATGATTTTAAAAACTTTTAAGTAAAGGTTCAAGTTGACTGTATAAAACAATTTCTGAAGATTAATAAAATTACTTTAAAAAATATAACCTGTAAACAAGCCATATAAAATAAAAATTGTCCATGTTTCAGTTGGACTCATAAACCAAGGAGGTTTATACTAAAGTTGTAGCACACATTGTGACTAGCATGAACCAAAACAATGTACTTTTTATATAAACATTTTAATTACTAACTGCTAATTAAGATAAAGTTTAATTTATTATTCATTGTGCATTTATAATTTTATAAATTGAGGACTATATGGTTTCCCCTTTTCATTTTGAGGTGAAGTACAATAAAACTGAATTATAAAAAAAATACGATTTGATAAACTTCCACCATTCAGAATTGTTTCACGTCATACAAAGTAATGATCCTTTCATGAAACTGAGTAATATAAGAAAAACATTTTGTTATTTATGATATTCATAATAAAGTTCCAACTAAAATGAGATCATATAAGATGTACCTATAGATTATATTTGTCTAATTAAACTTGAAGCATCATCAGATCTATTCGAAAAATACTCAAGATCATTATTACCCTTCTAAATGTATGTTAAATATAATAGATTATAATATAACTGATTTACTAATGTATGCTGAGGAATTCCATTCAATATCAAAGAAGAACCTCATCAGACCTTAAACCTAAAACAACCTTTGTCTATATCCTTTTTATATAAAAAAAGGATCATCCACATATGAAAGAGATATATATATATAGTGGTAAAAATTTGGTGTTGGTATTGTTTTGGCATATATCTTGGATGAACTTAATTAGACCTGTACATTATTAAAACGGGATCAACTTTACACTACACACTATTAAATAAAGAAAGCATAATCTAAATTGGTCCATAAATGGCAGAGTTACAGATCATTATATAACAGGCCAAACAATCCTGGTACTTTGAAGGAACCTTTGGTTCCGACAAACATTGGATAAAGGCTGAAGCGGAAGCATCAGTCGGACACTAGAATATGTAGACTGTTTAAATAATCATGTATCTCTTATTTTGTTAGTTATGTTTAACAATGTTTTAATTTTTTTATAGGTTAACCATGTGATAGGCAATTGTTTAAGATATATTGTTACTCTAAGACAATACACTAATGTATCTCAGCTTACCCCGAAAGCGATATAGCGTGACAATATATTATTATTAAAACAATACCGATCTTTTTTAATATACCTTTTTATTTGGGATATCCATGTTGTATACTTTCATAGATAGGAATAATTGAGTGGACATATTTAAAAAATTCAAATTAAATGTTACTTAATTATTAATGTTCAAAGAGTTGCTTTGTGTAAGCATTAAGTAAAATATAAGTTAATGTAATTAGTCAAAACTATCCCTTAGTTAATTGCTTCAAATTGGTAATATATCATTTTCAATCGTAATTTCTGACAATTTATATTTTTTACAGACTCCTGCATCCATACCAAGACTGTCACGCCGTTTTTACAGAAATGTTGAATATTTTCAAGCTAATTATTTAATGGTGTTTCTAGGTTTATTTGCCTATTGTTTGTAAGTATTGTTGTCTACTTAATTCGATAATTATACTTGTATAATAAGATTGTGATATTTAATTGTGATAATTTTAGGATTACTTCACCACTTTTACTAATAGCGATGGTGGCCAGCTTTTTTGGGTACAGAAAATTAACTTCAGGACCAAACACTTGGAAGGTGACTGATTTTTGTTTAAATATAGAGGATACAACATTTATCATTAAAAAAAAGACATTTACTATTTCTATTAGGTCCTTACATATGAAATTGGCGTTTTGTATGGGAGGAACAAAAAGTCGAATATTTTTTAATATAATATATTTATTTAATCAAAGTATGAACCATTATTTTCTATGCACTTTTGCCTTCTCATAGGTAGTTCATTGATCCCTTTACTAAAAAAACCAGTCGGACGGGAATCAATAAAATCTTTGAAGGCGATTTGGACTGCCCCATCGGAGTTGAATTTTTTCCCTTGCAAGAAGTTATCCAAATTTCGAAAAAAATGGTAATCTGTTGGAGCAAGTTCCAGGGAGTACGGAGGATGTCTTAGACTTTCCAATTGAAGCTCTTCTAATTTAGTAGCCGTCTGTTGCGCAGTGTGTGGTCTAGCGTTGTCGTGAAGCAGTAGTGGCGTGGAGCGATTGACCAGCCTAGGTTGTTTAGCCGCTAGCTTTTCCATCATGGTTTGCAATTGCTGACAATAGACATCAGCCGTAACAATCTGGCCAGATTTGAGAAAACTGTAATGAAATATACCGGCACTAGTCCACCAAACGCTTACAAGTAACTTTTTTGGGGTTAATTTTCGCTTGGGGCAGGATTTGGCTGGCTGGCCAGGATCCAACCATTGCGCTGAGCGCTTCCGATTATCGTAAAGAACCCATTTTTCATCACAGGTAATGATTCGGTTTAAAATACCTTCATTATTGTGCCGGTTTAGTAATGTAACGCAGCAGTCGACGCGCGTTTGCCGGTTTGCTTCAGTCAATTCGTGAGGTACCCACCTTTCAAGCTTTTTAATCTTCCCAATTTGCTTCAAGTGAATTAAAACAGTTTTATCACTAACATCGCAGCCTGCAGCTAACTCGGACGTGGTTTGCGATGGATCCGCTTCCACAATAGCCTTCAACTCTTCATTATCAACTTGAGTCTCAGGCCGTCCACGGGGCTTGTTCTGCAGGTCGAAATTTCCAGAACGAAAACGTTGGAACCAAAAATGAACTGTGTTTTCTTTTACAACACGACCGCCATACACATCATTCACCCTTCGAGTTGTTTTCGCAAGACTAGTGCCACGGCGGAACTCGTACTCGTAAATAATGCGATATTTAAAGTTTTCCATTTTGTAAAATGAGTGACGCAAACAGAAAAAAACAGAAGAAAAAAACAAATGAAGGACGATCATCGAAGCACAAATACATGAGTCTATAGCTGTACAAATTTGAATTTGGAATTCCTTACCAAAGAGGAGAAATTTGTGATTAAAGTGGCCAGTACGAAAAACGCCAATTTCATATGTAAGGACCTAATATATATTGTTTGTTGAAATTATATAAGAGAAATCTTTAATTATTTAGAAGACATAATAGTTACCTAAATTTATTTTCATCTTCTCAGAGTCCATTTATAAACCTTTATTGTTATTCTAGTATTAGACTTACTACTTAGACGTATTAGATTACTTGTATAAGTACGATTGAATGTGTAGATAAATCAAATCAAATTAAAAAAAATCCTCAGGCATATGCTTAGCCACAATTGCACCTAATGGAAACGCTTCATGATCCAGGAAAATAGTGTCTTCTATTTTATTATATTGATATGGTACTATATGTTGCTTTTTGAATGGAACATATACTATCATTTTGGAAGTATTTATTTTCAAAATTTTTTTTTTATAAAGTTTCTGTTTACCTTTATCCTTTTTTAGCTGAAAGTAAGTGCTGTTTATATTCAAATCAAAATACAATAGTTACAAAGTATTTTTCAATTAATTTTTTTTAATTAATTGCTAATATGTTCTTAATTCCATGTATACAAATAGACACAGAAAAATCATGATAAATTAAATGTTAATTCTACCTCAGATAGGCAGTTGGGAACTAACCAAGACACAACAGTATGCCGTTGCTGCTGCTGGTTCCATGGCTGTCTGCTGGCTTGCAGGAGCTGGAGCAGTATTGTTTTGGGTATTAGGTAAACAAAAGAAAAACATTAAATTGTATTACTAATTTCTTCTACCTCTTTTCATGTGAATTTACTACTGTTTACTTTATACAACCCGCAAGAGTTAACTTGAGACTTCGCTCGGATGACGTAGCGCGAGGTACTTACTGACTGTAAAAAATAATTAAGTCACTTAAAGCAGCCTGGAACTTGAGATCTCGTTCAATCATACAAATCGATGTGTAGTTCTGTTAGCCTTAAAGCTATTATTATAATATCATAACGGTCAACTTATTATTACTAACAATATGAATAAATTCGTATATATAGCAAGAGTATGTGAAATAAAATTATTGCCTTTTTTGTGACAGGTGCAACAGTGACTGTGGTAGCGCTTCACGCGAGTTTCTTCGATGCGGAGACATTGCCGCCCTCTGATGACCCTGAGCAGTTCCCGATGATTGAGCAAGTGTGACAAGGCCAGTTGCCGTTATTTTTGCCGTCATATCCCGCATATCTCTCACATCTCCACCGTGTACGTTCTTAGCTTTTTTACGGACCAAAATGTATAATTATAACGGTCCGATTTAATACTTTGATAGTATTAGGAATATTGTTAGATGAATAAAGTGAAATACACTTCTATATGAAGTTCTAGAAAAATAACCAATTTCATTATTTATTCAGTAAGTTTACTGTTTAGTTATTGATTCCTAAAATTATATAGAAGGTGGAAATTGTTCACTATAGTAGATTTATTTTAAACTGAATCGTAGGGCTGTAATGTTTATTGTCTATCTGTTTCGCTCGCAATCATCAGGCTTACGGAGCGTGTTAGTGATGTACCTAATAGTAGCGAATATATATCCATAAGTTATGACATTTTGATTTATAACTAGCAAGATAAAACTATCTATTTTTAAGTATATCTACAAAAAGTCATTACAATTTTTTATTAATGTCATATACAATACAAATTTAATTGCGAGTTTTCTGTAAAAATGTTTTGTCAATTACTAATTGAACATACATAATTGAAACTTAATAATTACGATAAACCAAATATCCATTATAAAATTAATGTAATAAAAATATACATGTCATTACCGACGTTTATCGCCCGACGACTTAGTTTAAAACGGGGCTCTACTATAATCGATTAATGAATAGTATTTTGCTGTAGTTCCTCACCCAATTAGGAAATATGATTTACAAATTGTTACTATCGAATCACTTGTTAACATATATGGGCGTCATCATTACTTTTTTTGATTAATTAATCGTTAATCATGATTAATAATTAACGAGTACAAAACGTAATCGTAATCGTTCATCTGATTACATTTTTCCCATCTCTGCTTGTTAATATGAAAATATAACTTTATAGATATTATATGATTGATAAGGGAAAATTTATATCTGTCGTACCTGCTTTGTTTTTTTTATAAAAAAAATAATTTAATTATAAATTTACATAATATATTTAATATATTATAAACTTTTCAATTACCAAATAAGTATTCCCATACATTCTCATACAGTTAGTTACCTATGTTTTATTTTGAATTTTATAAATTAACTAAATTATTTGAAATAGTTAACAGTTACTGCTTCCAAGACTTTTTGATGAATGTAATTAATTTTTATAAGCGATTTTATGTCCTCTAGAATATTATTTATGATAACATTTACTGTAAATATCTATTGTAATGGGCATTATAAATGAAAATATATACTAAATAAAAGTACAATAATCATTGGTTTTATTATTTGAAAAATATTTTTATCCTTTTGAAAGTTAAAAAATAGAACCCAAATAATAAAAGAAATATTGATTTTCTTTAATAAAACAATAATTAATTTATACATAGACAAAATAAAAAGCGTAAAATTATTAAATTAACTATATTTAATATTTATTTACTTTAACTTCATAATAAACTGTATATTGGTTCTATAAATACTTTTGACGATGAAATTCATACTTACACAACTTTATATGAATTTCATCGCATATTACAATTAATAATCGTCTCAGATATAACATATCCGTCCCAGTTCCCCCAGGGGCAGATAATACGCGAACTAAAAATAGTTTTATATATCGCGAAAGAAAAACAATGTCATCAACTCACATTTGGGTCTATCAGTAATGGTGCATTTATAAATAAACTGTAGTGTTCCACTGTTGCCCAGTAGGTATATGTAATTTTACTGTTTTGGGTGTTGATTTTCCAAAAACATCGAAGCACTTATTTTTTATTTCTAATTGCTGGTTTTCATACTTTGGTTTCAACAAAAACACATCATATTATGGTGGGAGAATAGATAATTATATATATATATATTAAGTAGCTGTGCCTCCAACTTTGTTCGCGTGATAGTAGTATTTTTATTATGATAATAATTATTTCAAGCTGAAGTTTTTGAATGACATGAATGCCACCATTTCTATCTTACTTAATAATTTTAATAATATTTAATTTATAATATAACTGTAATTGATCACTATGTGTACTTGGAAAATTATTATTACTAGAAAGACTACAGTCAATATCTGTTACATCGAAGGGACAACTCTTATTTAGTCGTAAAAACCGATAGTCGTAACATCCGGTAATGTTTTCAATATACAAAGTGCTTTTTTGCAGGGACCTTTGTTTTGAGTCAGTATAACCGGTATGATGTTCTAATATGTCGCTATAAACGTTTTTGACTGTATTTACGTACTTAATAGCAAAACAATGATTATTAAAATATTTTTGTGTTTTTGCGCACTCATATCAGAAATCGGAACCTTATTAACTTATATAGTTGCTTTTAATCCCGTAAAAGTATTATTTGCTTTTATTTTTAAAAAAGCACTAACGTCTTTTATTGTCGAGTATTTGAAGTCTTTAGTAATAATGAGTGATATATTGAGTTTTTTTTATATAAGAAACAATCGATGACATTTATACTAAGATTAAGTCCAGGCACAGGTGTTATGTATAAATTTGTTTTTTCCTAAATATATTATATACATATTTACCAAAGTTATATAGAGCACAAAATTATCTAAAAATTGTGCTGTCAACATTTTATATAGGTGCTTTAGTCTATATAATTGAGAAATAAAGGCAAAACGAATGGCGGGGTGCCGGCAGCAGATAATAGTTTTTAGCCTGCCTTGAAAAAATTTCAAGATCGGCGGCTGCTACGGTTTTATGCCATGGATCACGATGATTCTGTAGTCAATATTTTCATACAGCAGTCTAAACTCTCAAATTTAACTCTAAATCAGAACTAACACTAAATATCCAGGCGTTCTGTTCATAATTTATAAATGATTACATGCAGGGAACAAATAAGATAATTGATCAGTCAATATGTTAAGTCAAACACAAAAAGCAAATTGATTAATTACACAGTTGACTTTACATAAAATTATATAAACAAGAGCAATAAGAACAATAGATTAGTACTTGATTACATTTTTCATTTTATCCAGTTCAGTGTAATTCATTGGTACACAGAAATGAGTAAATGTAATATATTAGTAATATAATTATAAATATATCCATCTGAAAAGTATAAATAAAATGTTTTTATCCATGAATTTAAATAAATAAACATAGAATATATAACCAAATTTTCTTAATATTTAAGGCAATTACACTATAAATTGTCTGTGACAACGATAAAGGTCTACGCAATACAACAAAAGCATAAAATTTATATATAGGAACATGTTAACATCATTTTTTCATTGTCTTATAAAATAGTATTAACCCCTGGAAGACAAGAAGTCTAATAAGAAACTGTTAAAATAATAGATTACATTAAATATATATTATGATCACAACACTACTTCATTATTTATTCTAGTCAGTTCCATGTCTGCTACAAGAAGGATGTCATCCCATTTGTGTGATGGAGTGTTAGGCGGAGTTGTAATACCAAGTTTCAATTCTTTGGCGGAAATTGGAGTGGCAAACTCTAATTTCCGTTTTGACTTTCCAGTAAACACATAGAAAGAGGGTGTTCTCACCTGACTGTCTATAGTAGTGAGTGGTGTTATTGGTGATGGGGTCTTAACTAATATCTTTTCAGACTTCTTCATTTGATAAGGTCCGACATATTTAAAAACGGGTTTTTTCAAAATTGAACTGCCCGATACCTTTTCTATAAGACCAATAGAAATGAATACATTAGCGATATCATAGAGGCGTCTCACTTTTGACTTGTGTTGACGTTCTTGCTGTTCTGGAGATAAGGAAGTTTTGTTTTTAATTGTTGTATCGATCAGTACTCTCACAGCCATTTCCAGATTTATCAATGAATTCTGTAAACAAAAATATTGTTGTCTTGCTGAAATTTATTGGTTCATGAATACAATATGAGTTCCTTATAAAAGGATTTGAACACATTATTCTCTAATAAAGCATTCACATTAAACCAATAAGAATATACTCATATTTACAACCACTATAAACTTATACTGAAACTTGAGAGTTAAATGGCCAACAAAGCGATCCTATAAGAGTTCCTTTATTGCCTTTCGAGGTATGAAGCCCTAAAAATGAAGGCAACTCTTGTCCATCAAATACACCCGCAACTTGAGGGAAGGATAAGGCAGAGAGGATGATCACAAAACTAGAAAAAAGATTAAATGTGAATCTTTCTGAAAGATATGTTAGAAAATTATATTTACAGAAGCCACTAACTATATTTTATGAGATGTACAAAATAATAACAAATACTTACAGGTGGTTCCACCAAGAATAACATAAGAAACCTCTGAGCTAATACTCCGAGAGTTTTGTGTTTGGGTGTCGGTGGCTTAGGAGCTTTTCCCCTCAATGCATCAGACAGTTTCATGTTTTCCCCTTGTTTTCTTAGCATTTTCAAAAATGCATTCAACCGCGACCCACCATGCCAGAGATATGTGTTCTTTCGCTTATGCACAGCACATTGCATGGCTTCTAAAATATTTATTATGTCATACATCCTGCGTTTTTCAACACCTAATCTGGCTGCAGTGGTGTCCAATTGTATTTCCACAGTGCAATTGCCATCCAGGGGATAAAGTTGGAGAAATCTGTAATACCAGTTTAACATATATGGTATTTTTCCAAGTTGTTTTTAATAAAAGGCCTCCAACAGGTTTGGTATCTCAATTGAGTTCATGTAAGAGTAGAAGAATTACACTATTTTTATTAAGAATTACACTATTAATATTACCATTGTACTGGTGTCATTACACCACAACAAAATTTTAATCACATTTTGTGATTAACAAGAAGTAAAATGACATTCAGTTCACAGGCATGGGTGTTAAGCAAACAAGATGAAGAGGTCCTGCAGGCATTGGAGTGACAAATAGTAAGCTACGCCTGCACCCAGGACTCCAAATTTATTGATGATTACATCACTGAAAAACATATCTAAAGTAGGCCAATCTCTTCATAATTAAAATATGTATATATAATATCCTCAATCTATATTACTTTCAGGGTGAGCAGATACATTAGTGATATCCACTTTGCAAATTTCCATAGAAAAAAAAAATAGACTCAATTTTTTTTTGTTTTGATATTTTAAAAGTTAACTTAAAGTCTTATAAGATATCATTTCCAAGTCTTAATTCATACAAGAACAAAAGTCATATTGCACTTCCAATGCAATAATTTATATTTACATTTCTTGTTGTATACAATGTACAATAAACATTTTAGAGCAGAAAAATCTTTAAAATTTGTGCAGGTAATATTTTATACTAGCTGATCCGGCAAACGTTGTTTTGCTATATAAGGTTTTGTAATATCTTCTAAGATGTTCATTGAAATTAAATGATGTCAAAGACAATTTTTGTTCACAATTAAATACTCTTAATCAACAACACATTTATTTGGATAAAGGTTAATATTATTACGTTGATACAACTCAACAAATAATGCATCAATTTTGACCAATTTTGATTACCATAAAAACGATTCTAGTGAGTTAATCTTAAAAGATAGACATATACTGTCGAGGACATTTTTTTAGATCATTTCAAGAGGAATAATTCTTTCATACATATATTTTTCGTATCTTGAACCGTTTTCGCAGCGCACGCAATGGAAGCCCTCAAGGACGGATAATTTTCCTCGTTTCTTTCACATTTTTCATCATTTCTTCGCTCCTAATAGTTGTATTGTGATGTTATATAGCCTTGCTCGATAAATGGTCTATTCAACACAAAAAGAATTTTTCGATTCGAACCAGTAGTTCCTGAGATTAGCGTGTTCAAACAAACAAACAAACTCTTCAGCTTTATAATATTAGTATAGATAGGACGAATCCAAATTAATCCATTTATTTTTTTGTGTAAGGGTACATATAAGATATTTATATATGGGTCTGACATGTGAACACATAAAAGCCCCATAAATAAATAGAATTTTACAAATCCATTTAATAGGTAAAAGGTCCAAAGGTAAAAGAATGGCGTGTCGGACAGTAGGCAGTAGATTTTACTCATCTTTAAAAAAAAAAGATCCAGAGTTGTGTTTCGCATCGGGAGTTAAAGGTAAGAAGGCGAAAATAGGTAGATAAGAGAAATTTAGATATCAGGCCAAGGTTCATCCGCGACTGTAGTCTGAGGTGATGATGTTAATGATAACCAGTTGGTATTTTTATATTAATCTTTATATTTTAATAGACCTGTACCTGTCGCATAATATTTGTAGAGATTTTTCCTTTCGGTGTGCAGCACTAGGTGGCGGCGTGGGATATTGTAGAGCGACATTAGTCAATAGCTTGAGGTTAGCGGTAGGAGACACGTAGCTCGATGAATTTGTGACTTCAGTGAGCACACAACGCTTTGGAGTACATGCAATGTAATCATCGTCATACATTGTGTGATAACATTATGCAAATATCAGGAAATTTAAAATATTCGCGTACTTTTTGACAGCGATTCGAAAACTAGTTGGCTTCTCGATCTTTATAAAAACGATTCTCGTTCATATTGAGTTTTTATTAAGCGTCGTGGCTTTAAAAAATATATATTTTTACGTTTATACAAACGCAAGTAACCTTAATTCACGTATTTTGACAGAAGAAAATTTGCGCGCGAGGCTCGAAAAATGTTGGTTGTGAATTGATCGAATTTTTTACTTATGACAAGACTAATAAAATTACATTTTTTAAGTAAATCAATGTCATAAATAAATAAAAAAACATCTCTTTACTAATATCAAGATATTTACATAACGTTAGAAATTATCTAATTTTTATACGTTATGTGCATGTGCATATTTATGTATGCATTAAACTTAATAAAGTTTACTTAAAGTAAAAAAAGTGACTTAATTGTCTATGATGACAATCCATAGAATGCTTAAAAAAGTTCATCATTTCCGTACGTTTATTTTATTATTTGACAAAATTAGCCGTTTTACTAAATATAAACAATTAATATTTTCGGAGAAATATTTATTATTGTTTTAACTTTATTAATCATTATTTAATTTAATTAAATTGGTTTACATAAAATAATACCAATCAGTTTTTCTTGTAAAGACCGGAAATCGCTTTTAAGTCTATGGATGATTTTTTTTTTATTTGCGTCACGTCATGGCTCTTATGAAGCTTGATTACTTTTCTTGCAAAAGTGAGCTTGGTTTTCTTTGATAGTGGTGTTATCCGTTTCATTGATGTTTTGACTTTTATTTATGTTTGGTTCATGTTCGTCATGTACATCAAGTTACAGTAAAAATGTGATCAATTGATATGAAGAAAATGCATATATTTGATTAGACCTGGAATTTATTTCAAGCAGCACGCACAAAATGAACGACGGCGACTGGATTTGCAGCGATGCAAATTGCGGAAATATCAACTTTGCACGTAGAGTTTCATGCTACCGGTGTAATAAGGATAGACCAGATGCTGGAAAAATTTCCAAGAAAAAGTTAGGCACAGAAATTGGGAAATCAGCGGCGGAAAAATCGCGTGGATTATTTAATGCTGATGATTGGCAATGTAATAAATGTGCAAATGTTAATTGGGCCCGACGTCAAACGTGCAATGTTTGTAATGCGCCAAAGTTCGGCGAAGTATGTATTTGTATCGAAAAATACTAATTTGGTGTTTATTGTGAATAGTAAAACGATTAATTTGAACCATTCTTTTGCTTGTAGGTAGAAGCGCGCACCGGCTATGGTGGTGGATACAATGAGCGAGGAGTTGTGGAGTACCGACGCCGGGAGCCGTCATCAGACGATGAATACGATGAATTTGGAAGGAAAAAACGTAAACGCAAGTCAGAGGCACAAGACAAAAACAAGGTATGTTTTCTAAGTGATTATGATTGAACAACTTTGCGGTAAAATAGGTTTTAGCACAGTTGCCTTAATATTTCTTATATCTTTGTTTTAATTTTATTTGGGGCAATGCTATTACTGCACTTTCAATATTGTATAACACATATGTTTTCAAGAAAAAAACAGCTAATATCTATATTACATTTAAAAACAAACTGTAATGTCTTCCATTTATCTAGATCATAAAAAGAAGGCTGTCTTATTTGGACTACCTTTATAAAAATTTCTTACGAAACATTTAGGTGATAATGGAATTTCAAAGAAGACTTGATGTATTGATATGTGAATTATACTGCAATAAGTTTGAAGCACATAATTACTAAAGTGGAGATAATTTTTCCTGCCTTCAGGTTGGCATCACTGAAGGAGCAGTATTGAAAAAGTTGTCACCTACAATGCTGGAGAAGGAATCAAATGTGGAATATGTAATGCCAGCTCCTGGAATTATGCCACTTCCAAATAATGAACATTCTGTCAATCTTAGTGATGGATCTATGCGTGACATCACGTCACTCTCTAAAGCAGCATTTAGAAAAAGTCAACTTCAAAGTCAGACTAATTATCAAAAACAAGATAACATGTTACCTGTGTACAAATGTCAGTATCCTCCCAATAAAAGATTTAAGCCTATAAATGAAAGAGAACAACCTGTATCCACATGCTTTGACATAGGAAAAAAGAGAATTAAAAGAGATAGTACTGAAGTGTCAGGGGGTAAATCTTATAACCCTGTTATGGAAAACAGAGTATCTTCTACTAACAGTGATAATGTTGTGTATACTTTCACTGGTCCTACACCAAAAGATGATTTTCAGGTTACTTACACAGTAGAAGAAAGAGTAAAAGCAGCAGCTTTTGCAATTGTTTTCCATAATTGCAAAATTAGCACAGACAAATTTGAATCATTGTATGATAAACCAGCTCCAGACTTTAAAACAATATTTGCTTGGAGACATAGGCTTTTGACAACAGGTTGCTTAGTGGACTCACACTTAGACAATAAAAAAGATATAGAAAAATCACCTGCAATAGACACTAATATTAGTAACACACCTAAAATAAATAATCATAAAAACAATAAAAAAGTTCCAAATCCAGATGAAATATATATTGCAACAGATAGTGAAGAAGAAATCCCTGTAATGAATGATAAAAATGATGTTAAAACCCTAAAACGTGATGGAGTACAAGAAATATCAGACACTGATGATGACAACAGACAAATAGGGCCAGCAAAAAATAATTTACTACACTCAACAACTCAAAGAAGTGACAGTGTAGAGACTATGTTAGTTTTAACAGATCATCAAAAAATCCCATCCATTGGCAGACCAGTTAGTCCTGTGGTAGCGAGCCTATCAACAAGAGGTGTCAAAAGCTACTCAAAATCCCCTCATAATAGAACACACTCCAGTTCTCAAGTCAGTCAAGACTCAAATTTTTCTGACAGTGATTTTGAAAATATAGATGGAAAACTATCAACGAAAAATAAACCAATTTTAACTGCAGAAACTTCAGTAGATGCATCTAATTCTGATTCCATTTCCTATAATAGTGATGAAGAAAACTTTTTGTCGAGAGTGTATGGAGAAAAAAGGAAAACAAAACGTAAAATGAAAAAGCGCAGTAACTTACCTACACCTAGAATTCCATCTAATTATGTTACTAATAATGAACAATCTTTCCAAGGTTATAGAACTATGAAAATGGCAGAGCAGTCACCTTTGACTACAGGAAATATTTACACATCGAATTTGCGCCATATGGGTATAAAACAAAATAATAATGTAGTAGATGTAGATGGATACACAAGTGAATATGTACCAACAAGATTAGGATCAACAGCTATGAAAAATTATCAAGAGTTTAAAGATAATGTTAGAAAGAAGGGTTTCTGGGCCAAAGGAAATGGTACATCAATGCCTAGAAACGTTTATGTTTCATCAAATGGTATGCATAATGAAGATACTTCAAAGAGGTTGGATTCTGTATCAAATGACCTTAATCGTGTGTCAATTTTATGTACTTCTACAAATAAATCAGAATTTAAAAATTGTACCACATCATCTCCTATTGAAATTAAGCCATATAATTCACAAAACACACAGCAAAAAGTAGTTGATAATCGCAATGATGATTTTACAAAAGATGACTTACAAAATTGTGTAACTGTTAACAATTACTTGCCCTTTGATAAAAACAATCTTGATGGTAGTATAAGAAATAACGAGAATGTTGATCGGATTTTTGCTGTTGTACAAACTAATTCGGTGAAGAAAAATGCTAGTATAATGGATATTTTTGATACAAATGCCACAGGTCATAAAAGTCCAGAAGAACACATGAATAAAGAAAAATATGATAGCAGGCCTAAAATTTTTGAGACTGAGTGGGATGATGATGATGATGCTCTTTATATAAATACAGAACCTATAGAGGAGTCCATTGCATATGATAATCTTAATTCACCAGCTATGGGAAGCAATTCTATGAGGAGTCAAAGTCCTACTTCAAGTATTCTGTATGCAACAAATAAGGAATATGACTCTCAAGAAATTACAAAACACTCATATGACATTAATGATAAGCAAGAAAAACTATCGAGTTTACTAAAGGATCTTCAAGGAGAGAAACAAATTAGTGATTCAATTGAGTCCAACAAGAATAATGACTCTGAAAGTTTGCAGCAATCCAAGTATTTACCTAAATCATTAATTCAAAATAATTCGCCAACAGATTCATTAATATCACAATCCGAAGGTGCAATTACTCTGGTTCCCACTGGTGTTACAATGCTAAATTCTTTAGGAAATACTACCAATAATAAGGTAACACCTAATAAAGTAATAAGCCCATCAAAACAAGTCCGTGTTCTTGAATCTATAACAATTGTACCAAATCAACAATATTTAAATTTACAACATCAAGAACAGGTCAGGCCGCAGCTGCCAACTACAACTGTTGCTAATTCTCATGTTTCTGAAAAATCTGACCCTAGTAAGAAACCACCAGACTTTGATCTATCAAATCTTTTAGCAGGAATTAACACAAACACTCTATTACTAGCATTACAGAATTTACAAGAGTTAACGCAAAGTACTACAGTTGAGAATAATACTTCAAATAATGATGAAATCAAGACTTCTGATAATGCAAATAGAACTGTTAATCAGGTAGAAACTATTAATTTAACTAATGATGAAGAATGGGAGAAGGAATCAAACAGAGATGGTAGTATAGAAAGGATGTTAGAAAAATTAGACGGAACTGCCAATGAGGAGACACCTTTTTTAAGTGATATATTTGATCCAGGGCCTGTGGTTATACCACCAAATGTTGCAAAAAAATTAAACATTAACCTTAAACTATCTGAAGAATGTAATGAAGAAAATGTCAAGTCTCATATTAATGAAAATGCACCTGTTATAGGAAATTTTAAAAGCTTTGCTTTGCCAAAGCCTATTTTACTGAATAGGCTCAAACTTTCTGTAAAAAATACAGATAAACCGATGAAAAATCCAGAGAATAAGAGAATTAAAAGAAGAAGAAAGGTTTGTGTTCACTTGAAATCTTTTATTCCAATTATATAAATAATTGTTGTTGTTGTCAATAATTTGTCAATTCAAATATTTTAAAAAAGTAAGTAGGAATGCCTGCTTAAATGTTTTTTTAATACAAATGTATTATTAAAAAACAAAAAGTTAATTTATGGTTACAGCATACAAAATCTACTGGACTGATTTTGAAAGGAATTTCATATTTTATAAAATGTATTTTTTCAACTTGAAATGAAAGTTTTGTGTGATCACAATTTAAAGTCTATTTTTTATAAGTTTTGCAAAAACTTACTGACAATAAGTCAGTCAAATATATGTATGTAATTTGCCTTAAATGAGTGATTATCATATAGTTGAAGGTACAGCCAAAATTGCAAGTTAACATTAAAGTTTTCAATTTCATATTATATTTTTATGTATTTGATGTATAACTTAGTAAGGCCGATTGGATGTTGATAGCTTGACTACAGTACACAAATGCACTGTCACAATGATTCGCCTCAGCCTTTCTCGTTTTGGAATCAACTTGTGTATGTCCAGTTGTTTCTATGCCTAGAGGTCATCGTCATCTAGTTGCAACTTATTGGCTGGCAGGAAGACGGATTTTTTTAATGATTTATAGGCAAAGGCTTCACCTGGTGCTAGATGAAGATGAGGCTTTTTTTAAAGGTTCTCAAATTCTTCTCCACTTCATTATTCACATTATGAATGTAGAAGTAAAATATTATTATTATCAACTAATAGGCGAGTAGCTATTAGCTGATGTGCCTGTAGTGGTATATTCAACTATCACATATTATTTACCACTATGTTGATCATACTTTAAAATTTGACTGAGATGAGAGCCATCCATCCAGTCTAACATTGAAACTATTCGTTGATGATGCGTCAACAATGTCCTGAGGCAATTTATTCCAAACTATTATTATTTATTTTAGTGCAATAGACTTAGGCAATATTCACCACGTATATCCAAGACAGCGTCTAGGTTCCTTTTATAGTGAAAAGCAGATAGTAGAATGAAGCTCTTCAGCACTGTCAAGAGTGTAGTTGGTAAAAACTATGAGACAGAAACTTTACGCCGATGCTCGATAGTCTTTATTTTCGCCACACATATTAGTCTATATTTTCATTTCACTGTTTATTTTTTATACTTTTTCTTTTCTAAATTTTGTTTTTATTGTGACAAAAGAAACTATTTTCATTTCATTTTAAAGGGATTCTCCGCTCTTGGCTGTCACTGCCATTATTAAACTACACTATTCATCATGCGCAATGGAGTCGATTTGACGAGTCAGTATACAAAAACTTTCTTTGCTTGTTGCAGAGTAAAGTGCCAACATCATCGCAAGGCGACGGTGAAGATCAAGATGAAGGAGATGATGATGAAGAGGAGTCTGGAGATGATGCAGATCTATCTAAATATGACCTCTGGGGGAGTGATGAAGAAAATGCGAATTCTTCAAAAAATTGTAAGATTTCCTTTCTTTAGACTGATTCGAAGTAACAGTTGACATATTAATATTAACCCTTTGCACTCGAGCGGCAAGGCCGATTTGGAGTCGCAGAGACCTGGAGTGCAAAAGGTTAATGAATTGATTTTTGACCATCTCAGTCCCTTTGTCATCCCCAAATCTCTTTCATTGTAAAGATAAATCTGCTGTCTAATCATTACTAATCTACTCTAATATTATTTTCCATTCTGACACAGCCTTGAGTTTTTTTGGTGCTTTTCAAAATAGTTGTTTTCGAAACATTAGTAGACTATTATAGGTTATTTATTCACTGGTTGGCTGACCAAGTCGAAATCTGTAGCTATAGGGGTGCCCTTGCGTTGATACCAGGTCTTCCGTTTCCGATTACATCGTGAAAGATTTGTTAAGGGTTCTGACTTAAACCGCTATACAATTAATGACTTAAAACGTAAATTAATTCAACATTTTTTATCCTACTTTGGCTAAATGCTCTTTATGTTAAGCGCAGTGTAGCCCACAAAAGACCACAATACCGAAAAACTGATAATGCTCATCGATGATTGACGTGTTCATACCATCATCATCATTCATATAGTCCGTCTGAGTCCGCTGTATATATATGCAGCGAGCATATGAATCCCTGGTACTTTGCCACCATCCTCGATTTTGATCCAATCGTATCTAGGCACACCTCGCGACTTTCACAATATCGTCAGCCTATCTCGCCACCGGACGTCTTTCGCCTTAACTCAGCCTGGACCATCACTTGATTAGCCATTACTCTGTCATTAAAAAAAAAAAACAGTAGTATTTAGAAAGTACATAGAGCGTGCCTATTCCCACGTGATGTGAATCATGAATTCCACACGTGCAACATTATATATCGAGGGTAGAAATACTATTTGGTTTAAGCGACATTTTTTAGTGATCTTGACTTTTATCAGGACCTAATTGTCGCAAGAGTTGATTGATTAGTATATTGCTTAAACCAAATAGTCATCATCTTATACTTGACTGTTTGATTAAATTATCAGGTGATGCTGATAAAACAAAGGAAGGGGAAGGTCCTAAAGAAGATGCAACCGAAGAGGCTGATAAAAATGGGAAATCATCACCAGAGGCAAAATCTAAGAGGAGGTTGGTTTTAAATAGCAAAGTCTTTGAATGTCAGCATTTATAGAATTATTTGTATGGATTAGTTGGAGATCCAAGGGATCATACACATGTTTGATATACTCACAGCTTGATCGTACATTTTGTAGTGACCTTAATTGTGACGTCGATTGTTCTCGATCGAGTCCAGGTACTGACAAACATTTCTGTATAAGCAGAATAATTTTTCACGAGTCATAGTTGTGTTCATAGATGGGCGTAATCATGATTACTTTTAATCAGATTAATAATCAGATTACAAGTAATCATGATGAATGTAATCATGATTACTTCTAATCTGATTACTTTTAATCAAGATTACATGAGCAATCATTAATCTTGATTACAGTAATCATTCAATTAATCATGATTATTTTAATGATTACTTTTCAGTTCTGGCTGAGAGAGAGACCAATTTAAATACTCGTTTATTTAATTTTTTAAGTTATCTTATTTCGAATTAGCTGACCCCGAACATCCGTCTCGTTGAGCGATTCATTATAAGGCTCTGTGCAGTTGTATACAGCAGAAAATGGGGCGCTGTCGTCCAGTGGAGAGTGGGGGTGGCGTCCAGCGAGGAGTGGGGAGGAGGGTGGCAAAAAATTAGATAAACTTCCACTCATTTTGCCCAGTGATTTTAACATCACCTTCAGTAATGAAAAATCAAAACCATCAACCGGCGTGCATCTGTATACCATCCACACTTATTATTATTTTTATAACATCGGCCTCGTTCCCTTTTTTAATTATCTCGCTATCTATCGGAAATAACTATTATCACATTACATTTTTAATTTATGATGGCTTTCATTAAGAAGTACCCAAATATTATTTAACAGATATATGGCGCTATAATCAGTACATAGTATCAGGACCAATATGTATAATAAATATTTCTAAGCAATGAGATATCTAAATATATTATATTAAGCATGAATAATATTGGTTTACAGTAGTAATGGTGTTATAATTGCCACTCTAAACGCCACTCTCCTCACTCTCCGCTGGACGCTACTCCCCACTCTCCGCTGATTGCCAACCCCCACTCTCTACTGGACGACACACCCTCTCCCCACTCTCCGCTAGACGAGACCACCCCTCCCCACTATCCGCTGGACGCCACCTCCCCCACTCTCCGCTAGACGCACACCCCCACTTTCCACTGGAAGCCATTTTTCCCACTCTCTACATGATGGCACCCGCCACTCTCCGCTAGACGCCACGCCCCCACTCTCCGCTAGACGCACACCCCCACTTTCCGCTGGAAGCCATTTTTCCCACTCTCTACATGATGGCACCCGCCACTCTCCGCTAGACGCCACGCCCCCCCTCTCCACTGGACGACACCCTCCACTCTCCGCTGGACGACACCCTCCCCACTTTCCACTGGATACCACCCCTTCTCTCCACTGGATACCACCCCTTCTCTCCACTGGACGCCACCCCCCTCTCTCCACTGGACGCCACCCCCGACTCTCCGCTGGACGCCACTCTCCGCTGGACGACACCCCTCACTCTCCGCTGGTAGTCATCCCCCCACTCTCCGCTGGACTCCACAACCCCCACTCCCCACTGGACGACACCTCTCTAACCTCCTTTCGCAACGCGCGATAAGAAACTTCGTTCCAATAAATATAGGCGAGCGCCGCTCTGCTGTCGGCAGCACATTTTACGTATCAAACAGAAAAGTAATCATAAAAGTAATCATGGTTAATTGTAATCCGATTAAAGATTAATAATCCTTAATCACCGAAAAATGATTACTTTTTTTATTAATTTCGTTAATCATTAATCTGATTACATTTTGCCCATCTCTGGTTGTGTTTTAGTATTTGAGTATGTATGTCTTTGTCTAGCACCCATAGTACAAGCGCAAACTTAGTTTAGGGCTAAGTTAATGTGGATAATGAATTGTCTGTTATGTTTCCGCTTTAAAGCTATGATGATCATTATAATAATAATATATAACATTAACAAATTCGTCTATTTAGAACTATATCTGCTCAAGAAATTAATGCCGTTGAGTTAGTTTACCAGTTCAAGGTAATTTAATACGTATGTTGGGCATTTCTGAAGGATAAAATCTGAATTTAGGTTATCTGACAGAATCAAAGTTGTCAACACAGCGCTGTTTATTTGTAAGTTTAAGTGTTAGTTAGCTGTCTCCATATGCAGAAGAACCGATGATCGTTAGAACAGGTAGATTTTTGAAACTAGGAAGTAGGCTTGAGGGAGTCCGCTGTTCAGATAAGATGACGGCGGTGTGCAGTGTCCAGTGCAGCGCCCGAAAGAGGTACTGAGAGGTGGGATTTTTGCACTCACCTCTCCCAGAGGGTGAGCCTAATGAGCTGGTTATTAGTTCCCCGGAAAACTGGAAGAATAAGGATTCCCAGGCCCAGATGGTGTGATTTGAGAGACACCCTCGGGCTTTTCAGGAGGAGCTACCACTTGCTAAAGGTGAATGGAAAAAATTGGACGAGAAGAGCCGAAGACCGGGTTCAAAGGCGCCTCGCGCGACTGGCCTATTTCCAGCAGTAGAATAAGTTAGCCTATTGATGCCGATGAAGAAATAAATAAATATTTAATTTGCAGGTCCAGAAGTTCTTCGACAACGTCCAGTTCATCATCAAGTTCGAGTAGCAGCCACAGCTCCTCGCATGCACCTAAGAATAAGTAAGTTGTTTATGTTTGTTTTAGGATAAGCAGATATATGTATATCAATGGCTATATTCACTTTGTGTTTGTAAATCTCTTTTCCTTTCCGTTGTCCTGACTAACATATCATCATAGAACCTACTGAAGCTTCAAACTTGACATTTTTACACCGTGTTCTCTTTATGACGTAGGCGTCCACTAAGGGCGGATTTTTTAATTCTACCCCTAAGAGGGTGAAATAGTGTTTGAATGCTATTTTCAAAACCAGTATATTTTGAATATCAATTTATACTCATATTCTAAATGCCAATATAGGCATTTAAATTTTTGACTAGAAATAAAAAAAAAACTTGTTTCGATGTTATTGGATAAATCAATATTTAGAGAGTAAATTATTTATTCACGGGCGACGCCGGGTCACCATAGCTAGTCTAATACATAATGTTGATTGGCAGGTTTGATGACTTCAATCTGAACAGTGAACGTGAAACGTCGCCGAAAGAGAAATCTCGGTCACGGTCAAGGTCGCCGAGGCCCCGGTCCGGGGCGCCCCCGATGCGGCGCAAGTCTAGGGACAGCCGGTCTGCCGGGGAATCTAGGTTCGATTGCCTTTTTAAGCCAATTAATAACTTGCCGATTCTGGTAAAGCGAGTTCTCTCCAAAGAAGCAGGAAGATGCATTCCATAAGACTAGTTTGATCACGGTTACTTGTATAAGTTTTTTCCTCTTGATATCTCTAGTTCGAGATGCTAAAAAATGAGCGATATAAGATTTTGAACACAAATCTATAGTTTTTTTTAATAGATCCATTTGGTCACTTGTATATTTGTTTGCGTATTACTCAAAAAGTACTGTAAAGGTTTTGATGCGACTTCATTTTTAAAGCATATTTTCCAACTTAAAACAGCTTATAAGAAATGAACCTAGAAATATCTTAGTTGTGGTCGAATTGTACTGTGGGTGTGATCCAGTCAGACAATGCCCTACCACCTCACTGCCGTGTATTTAGAACAACCCAGGTAGGTAGATAAAAGAACCCTTTTATCTAGGTCCTCTGGTCAGAAGTAATGGCTAATGTTACAGGTCTTCGCGTGATAAGGAGTGGTCGCGGGATCGCGAGCGCCGCGACAGGTCTCGCGGCGGAGGCCGGGACGACCGCAAGCAGCGCCGTTACAGCCGCGAGGGTGGAGGAAACCATTACGGCGCGCGTGGCAGGCACCGCTAGCGCACACTCATAAACTGTTGACCGTAATGTTTGAAGAACTTGCTGGTGAGATTTAAGGGGGGACGCAGGATGAGTCAGCAGGGCTCACATAGATCAGTAGCGTGTATCCCATAGGAAGATAAAACACATTATCTTGTTATATTTGGATTTTAACATATTGAGGTAAAATTTGATTCAATTTGGATTGTGAAAGTCTGGATAGTAGAACTAGTAAATACCAGATTTTAAATCAATATTTTTGTTAAATGCTCGAGTATAACGAGATATGCTTTTTATGCTTCTATGGAAAGCACGCCACTGACATAGTCTATGTCCAGCTTCAGCTCTTAGGGTTAGGGCCTATTACGATAACAATAAACGAAAAATAATTATAATATTATTGAAACACTAAATCTAATCTAAAATAAAAATAAGTAGAGATAAATTAATTTTGTTGTTTGATTTATTATTTTGTGTGCAAAACGTTTAATTTTTACCACCGTCAACACTTTTTTATTTAAATACTTTAAACAGTTAAAATGCACTCCATGATGGTCATTTAGATAAGATATCAGTATCGACTAGCCTGGGCCAGCGATGGTTGTGGTACCCTCTGGTCCCGCTCGTAGTGAGACCTAGCGCAAATAATCGCTTTTACGGAAACACTTGGAAGAAAATAACATTCTTGTTGACAAATGGAATCAAGGCATTTCATGGAAATTCATGAATTAAAAATAATAAGATAATTTCATATAACCTGTTTTTAATTTGCCGATATTAAAATTATTATTAAACCGTACCATATTTCGGAAAAAATCGGATTATTCGGTTTTAATAATAGAAGCCGTTTCCGTAATTGTAGTTTAAAAAGAGCATGATTATAGGACAATAGATATTATTAACAACCTTATTACAACTAACGTATGGGGTTTGCGCATTATTATCCTACTGTATGAGCTTAACATGTAGCGCTTTTCGTGCCTTGAAAATGCCCGGGATTTTTCCCAAAGTGCCCAAAACTTCCTTGGGAATATTCCCGGGAATTTACGGAATGTTCTCGGAAGTTTTGGGCACTTTGGGAAAATTCCCGGGCATTTTCATCACTACTCGAGACAGACGAAAAAACTGCACAATTAAGTTACATAGCACAGTTATCCTCAGTTACATAGCTTGTTTTCTGTTATTACTTGCGGCTGATGTCAAAGGCTGCCAAAGGCCGCTTTTAAATTATGAAATGTTTACATCGCTTCTTTTATAAAAATATTATTTTCTATTGTTTTCGAATGTTATCAGATTTCTTAAAAGCGGTTGTCTCCGCTAAGCCAAAAAATGTAGATAAATTTATCATCTTTCTGACCGCCAGATGTCTTTGATATTGTATAAGTATCGTGTATGTAAATAGCGTTCGGGGAAAGACAAAAAACATCACACTCTCGCGGCCGTCGTTTTATCGCTAAATTCACCGCGGGGTCATTTTTTTGCAATATTTTCGATTGCCATTAATGTAGAGGTTGACTATATTACAATAAATGTAACAAAGCGAATACTGTACGCCAATAGTATCGTAAAATATAATTTGTCAATTGATTTCTCATACACCATTTGGTGATTTGTTTTATATTTTGTAGTCTGCCTATCTATTATCTTCAAATGTAAATACTAAAAATATCTAAATAAGGATTTCGTGTTATTAAGATGATGTTAATGTTTGGATTAAACTTTTACGTGTCTGGTGGTTAAGACTGAATGTTTGTACATTGGGTACGCAAAGATGTTATGCAAAGGGAAATATGTACCTTTCCTATGATATTAGTTTGTCTATGGTATTAAATTTTCTATTTAACGTTTCTAGTGAATGGAATGAGAGTGAAGCTTTTGTCGTCTCATGCGTACGTGCCACGCGCTGTAGGTTAGTGGGAGGGTAAGGCGCTGGCCACTCACTTCTCGGGCATCTATAATATATATTACATTTTTTTTTTGACCGACGCGTACAGTAAGCCGGGAACCGCAATAGAATGGACTCTTCTGCGGTCATATGATAGAGTACAAACTTGTCTATACTAAAAGCAAAATAATTATCTCATTCGTACACTGCTGGCGGAGTGATCGTGGTTCGTAGACCGTCCGATAGATAGGTTGCGGCTTTTGCTAGACTTCTCCATCTTTCTATATTCGTGCTACTACGTGTGTATTCAGTATGGGAACAATTTGAAGACGCTTTATTGAGGTGTGTCTATTTTGTGAGTAATTGGTCGAGGGTACGTTGACCTTCTGATTTATGTACTACCGCCCAATATTGTTTTTAATGAAAATATATAAGACACTGCAGTATGCGGGAATGGAATTTTACGATAGAGTTGACAACAAACCAATTACAACACGCTTTCAAGGTTTCTATTAGCACATTGTGTGATTTCTACCTGGAAATATATATTTATGTGTTTGATTGGTTTATAATTCTATATACTCAACTCAAAGTGCACGGAATCGGCGAAGGTCCTTGTAGGGGTTAATGAAAGTTAAGGAAATGAAAGAGGTTGGCATGAAGAAGTGGCGTTCCAATTTTCCTGCCTACCTCAATAGGGATTAGGCATGTTAGAAAGAAACCTAAAAGTACCCAGACGAACGATTTGTGATTTGTGAGTACTTAATACATTAAATTTCCTCTCGATGAGATGATATGATTCGACAATTCGTTGTCTGTCTGTTTATTTCGTTTTGTTTGAAATGAAATGAAATATAACTTTATTCAAATAGGCCAATTTCCAAGCACTTTGAAACGTCATTAAAAAGCAAAGTGAATCTACCACCGGTTCGGAAAGCAGAATCTACCGAGAAAAGCCGGAAACTCGTGGTAGTTGCTCCTTCTAACATAATGAGGTACAATAACAGGTATAATATATAAAGGATGTAAAGGAATTGATATCTGAAAACAAAAACGTAACACGTAAATCTGACTATAAATAAAACTTATTATGGCGTCGTACGGTGTTAGATAGAAAATAATATATTGGACAAACTATAGTCTATTAAAGAAGATCTATAAAATAAACTTTTGTACTGGTTCAAAACCATCCAATTTATAATCAGATGTCGCACCCTTCATGGAAGAAATATGCAGATGAACTTGGATATTTTTTATTTCACCATTTGATAGAAAAGGAACAGATATATATCCTCCTAGTTTTTCAAAAATATGCTCAAACAACGGAAATATTTTTAAATTTGTGAAACCTTATGAAATTGTATTTTAAATTACATACAAAAATTAAATACATTTTCACACAAATCACTAAACTTCATGAAAGTTGAGACTTGACTTATTTTTTTGATATTAATTCTTAAAATTTTATCCAAGGTTTTGCATTTGTCTACAATTCTGTTATTAAACGCTCCTGAAAAGTAGATATTATCAGGTAACTTCTTTTTTTCCATGAAGGTTGACATGTGTATTTGGAAAGTAATGTTTTTATTATCGCGTATGTACAAGTTATAAGAATAGTTATGGGTTTTATTGTTTATTTGTAAATAGAAAGTTTAATATTATGTATCTATATTTTTTGCAACTATCGTGTCAAAATTGTGTAGTTAAATGGTCGAGCAATACAAAACGTGCTCCAATCGATATTGACAGCTAATATGCCATTATTTAAAATTTTATAATCTGTGGTAGTAATACGGGAAATGTTTTCCAGTAGTATAATTAAATTAGTAATTCAGTTTTACAAATTTACACAATGTTAATAATACATTTTGTCTATCTTCTGCATATAGCATTGACGTACACTGGGTGCACGATAAATTTCTACCATTACCTTTTTTTACATTACATTACGGTTTTAGCATCCGCAGCTCAATATTACTGAGGCATACACAACACGCACTAGTTTCATAAACCCCGGCGCCGTCGAAGAAGATTAGTTCAGTCAGCTGTGACTAACCAGTGCGTTTACACACCGAGGCGCTGTCACTCGCCGACATAGTTTCTTTCGGCGTTTCTTCTCAATGTAGTCGCTTCCGAAACGCTAGTAGATCACCGTTAGGTTCTTTCCTTGACTGGTCGATCAAGTCGAGGTTCGTGCCTACAGGAGTGCCTTTGCGTTGCCATACAATCCACAATTCTCGCTGGCTGGACCACCTTAAGTGAATTTTGTAAAGGCTCTCTGAGGCTAAACAAATTGTCACGTCAAAAAATTTAAAAAGCATCCCTACAGTTATTCTTCCTGTTACTTTAGTTTCAAGCAATAGTTCTCATTAGTTTCTTATAATTACTCTTTAAAAATACTTATAAATTGATCGCTTATGCTGTAATTTTATCATAAAATAATATGTAAATTCGGATATAAACGAGTGATTAATAATACGTGATTAAAATACGCCGTACATTGAATTTATTATGCTTTTTTATACAGACTAACCGAAAGGTGTGTTCTTGTATAGGTTTCCACTGTTGTTTGATAATACATTAGCATATAGCTAGATATAAAAATAGACTTAGGATACCGATAATCCATAGAACAGTAATCTTTCGTTTTTATTCAGTTCCTACCTTTCTATATTTAATCCTGATCAGTTGCATTTAGGTATTAATTTACTTAATGTGTCTCGCCAATCTTAATGGCCCCTCTGAATATTTATGTTTATTCTAGTAAAGTGTGATGTTTTTTTTTTTTTTTGATATCCCAGTGCAAATCCGTTATGGACCGTCAGGAGGCGGTGAGGGCCACCCCGGTGTGTCGGACTCTCACCGACTAAAACCACTGGGGCGCATCGCCAAGCACAGGGTGCGCCGGACTACGGGAATGTGACTTTGGTCTCACCGCGGTCCGGCGCGTGATCTGCCCAAAAGGCTTCATCTCACTGGTAGGGGGGTGAGAGAAGAGTGACACCACCCCCCATCGCCAAGTGGCGTGCGGATGCACGCGCAACACCACTGGAGCATTTGAGTCAGGTAACGGCCCCCTCAGGCGCGCTACCTGACGCTCCGCGAGTTTGCCCCGTGGGCAGATGTTCAGCCCGGGACTCCTCCTGCATGGGCTCCACCGACTTAGCAGCGTCATCGGGGGCCTTTTTCTTACTGCCTCTCGGCTCCTTCAACGGCCTTGTCGCGACAGCGCAGTTCTCGCTGCCGAGCTTGTGCCCCGCCGGTCTCCCGGCGTCTGCGCAGACTGCGCATCGGACGCTGGCCGTGCAGCCCTGGGCACGATGACCTGGCTGCGCACACCTAAAGCAAAGCGCACTACGGTCGACCTTTGCTTTGCACTTTACCGACACGTGCCCGGGTTCCATGCAGCGGAAACACTGGAGTACGGTCGGTGGCAGCAATCGGATCTGGGGCTTGACCCAGCAGATCACGGGCTGCTTCTCCATAAACCTTTGCGCTGCTGTGGCTGGGCAAGACACCCACATCACGCCGAGGTCGAACGTAGTGCGCCTTAGCTCGCTTGCGCGAACTTGGTCGAGGTCGCACCCGCCCTCTAACATCACGACACCTCTAACATCTGCCCTGGTGGTGCAGTCATCGAGGCTGGAAATCTTCAGGTTCACGTATTTGACGGGGCGTGAAACCTTCACATCTTCCTCAGGGAAGATGCGCTTGAGCTCGCTACAGAGGACTCCCGCCTTCCTCTCAGCCTCTTCCGATTCGCCAGGAACTAAAAGAATCCTGGAACCGGTGAGAGTACCCCTTATACGAAGGTCCGTGATGTTCTGCGTTTGCAGCACCGCCGAAACACTGCTTTTCATAAAGTGTGATGTGCTATATGTATAGATAGATTATCCAAATATCAAGAAATTGAGTAATAATAATTAATTAAATTTGAAATGGCGGAAATATTATTTCTATTAATTATTGCTGATACCTTCTTTCACAATTGACGTAACACAATATTCAGAGCGGCCATAAAGTTAGGCGAGAGTTACACTGGCGGTAATGTAATGGATATTAAGTGCTTTTTGCTATATAAAATATATGTTCCAGAATGATTTTTATTAACATTGAATTTGTGATCGACACCCAGTTCTAAGACTGATTGGTGAAGAATGTTTGCCTATTTTTCCGAGTGTGAAATTCTATATAATTTTTTTCACACGGACATCTTTCGCATTACAAGCATTACAAAATTCGCGGTAAGTACCGCGCGCTAAATATTTGCAGTGCGGTCTAGGTCAACTGAGGTCTAAAACTTGTGTCGATTGTCCTCTTTGATACATTTGTAATTATTGTTAAGATTGGTATCACATTAATATCATTGATATCATTGTTTATTGTATAGAAAACTTAGGTGATTGATTATTGATGAGGAGAAACCAAAAACTCGAAGCAAATACATCAACTTTTAGATCTCCGCTTACAGCGAAAGGGATATAGCGTGATGAAAATTGGCTATTTAGAAACGTACTACCGATTATAAATTAATTCGCCGATTTCGAAATGGCTGCAAAATATGTATTTGAATAAAAGAGTATTCAATTTAATTCTAATGCGCAGTGTATATAATGCTTTGAAATAATATTGATGTGATGCCAATCTCAGCTAGCGTGATGTTTTTAAAAATTGTAAATAATAAAATTAGATATAGATCCAAAAAATGACGTGCTGGTGTGTATTAAGGCTAATTTTAGTTTTACATTTGCTAGATAAGTTCATTGAAAATGCACTCGTTTTTTTTTTTTTTCGTACATGAACATAGCTAACGTCGTATGGTATATTGTACCAATAAAGATCTTTAGTAAACTTTGAAGTGTTTTATTTAAATATAGTTATCTTGCCGATTTTACAATAGATATAAAGGACATAAAAGTTAATAAGAAACAAATGCTTATTTGACTTGTACCGTTATTTGGCCGGATAATCTGTAAAAAAAGGTTTAAATGAGTAGATTGATGTTAATAGTCACGCCTATTTTATACTCACTGTTGCCTAACTATGTCACTAAGCGTCACAACGCACTAATAGGGAAGCCCTAGCATATATATTCGAGGGGTTAAAGACTATTTGGTTTAGGCGACATTTTTTGGTGATATAGTAAGATATATATTTTCGGAATCAGCGTTTTTTACCGATTCCAAAAAAAAACTATATCACCAACAAATGTCGCTTAAACGAAATAGCCTTTCACGCCTCGAATTATATTTATTGAATGGTAGAAATCTACTAACGTTTGTTATTAATGTTGTTTCGTTGGTCAAAAAAAGGACTTACCTGATTCTAAACAGCGGCACTCCTGAAATAAAAAAACAATGTTTAAAATTGGTTAGCTTTTATTTTACAGGCCATACAAGTTGTTGCAAAATAAATAAAGACAAATATTAAAACCTTGTTTTATAGTTTCATAATAGCCGAAGTTTTAAGTTAGAATACAATTCGCATCTTTATATCTGAGTTTGATTATTTAAAATACTTTCATGTTGTAAGCAGAAATAAGGCGTCATAACACCTGTTGGTTATTCTTATCTCACAGACTTTTTAACTTTTTCATTCGCTTTTTATTCTCCATGTTTCAGTTAAAATATTAAATCGCATTGCTTGATTAGGTTTTGTAACGAGAATATTTTTACTCACTGTGCCTAAGCCGACGACGATTGGCTTCTGAGATTTTGGTTCCTCCGTTTTTTTTGCAGGTGTTAAAGGAGTACACGTGTCTATAGCACCACCTTTAGAGAAAATAATAAATATTATCCAACTCTAATAGTATCTCTTTTGGCCTCAAATGGGCAACATTAATAACTGTAGCTACTATGCTCTTGTAAGTGATCTCAACGTATTTAGTTGATATGAACATATACTGGCTCGACAAAGTGATTAAAGCGCATATGATGGGAAACAGTAATTCTAGAGTGGCTAGAACTACGGAGGAACGAGTATCGATTGACAGTAGCCGTCATGCCGGCCCACATATAGCACAACTGAAGATATTTAGATACACAAATAACTGGAGATACATAAATTAATCCAAAACGCGACATACCGACGCGAAGTACTATGACGGTCTCTGCACTTACTGTGGTAACGACCCAGTTTAACTCAAAAAAAATTTCGCAGTACTCCAAAATACATACTATCTACATAAGTAAACCATTGGTATGATTGTATGGATAGAATTAATAATAATGAAATAACATAACATCTTCAATGTTTGTGATGTTAATAGAAAATGCTGGTAATAAAGACTATAATATATTACCTGGACCTGCGCTCGCATCTTCTACTGTGCTAACTTTATACATCTGAAATTACAAATAAAAATATTTTTAATCTACTAACCTCTAATAACTATATTCAATAAGCGGATCTTGTTTATCCGCGCTAAAATAAATGAAAAACAGTGATCGACCGTAGGTAGATTTCAGGCAGTAACCGAAAGCTTAAAATTCTAGATCAATTCAAGATTAGCTAAAAGTAATAATAAACCTATAGCTTTATTACAAAATCAATTTTAACTTTATTCATCATCTTCACCAACCCTATACTGTCCATTGCTGGGCACAGGGCAGCTTCATGTCATACTACCATCTTTGATCCTGTGCCAAGTTCATCCATTTACGGAAATCCACCCATATTTAAGCCAACTTTCATGGCTTTGTTTTCCCAATTTTAACTTAGAACTGGCAAAAGTTTGTTAATATAAAAGATATTATATTTTATTTCTAATATATAAACATCTACAATGTGACATAGTGTTTATAAGATATAAACAAATTTTTGTTATCACTTATTGCCCTTTTGCTAGTGTATAAGGACCAATGTTTTTAAAAATATTTAAAAATTAAACTCGAGATGCCGACACTAGGTACTATGGCTTAATGCAAATGAGTCCTTAGACAAAAGTACATGATTATACTTCGTATAGCTTACTCTGCCGTCATCCCCAGCAGCTAATCCTGAAGATAAAGGCAGGACGTCTGGTCCCCACTGCTTTATAAAGTGGCCAAGCCGAGCCACGCGCTGCGCAGGAGTCGTCACAGTGTGAGAACCACCGCAGTACCGATTGCACAGATGTTTGTCGGTTTCCGACCTATAATGATAAATAATATTATCGGATAAGGCAATTATGAACAAGGGCACATTTCGATTAATCATATCGCATTTTCTTAATCAAGAAAACCAGCGACAAAAATTTTAGCATTGTAGCGTGCACTCTGCCGATCTACTTTCGCGGACGCCGTAATGGTTATACGGATCGCTTGCGCACCGTCCGCGGCGGGCAGTAGGAGGGAGATTCATGTGACGTCTTTCGATCGACCGCGCGCCTTGCATATGTAGCTCAATTATTATTGCTATTTTTATGTAATTTTATGGTTAATATTAGTTTTTCGCTCAATAAAAGTATTCAGTGACGGTCTTTTCGTGTTTCGAGGCCTTTTTAACGTTATAGCATTTAATAGGAATTTTATGTCTAAGTGTCCTGAGAAAGGCAATCAGCTGCGCTATTAGTCACGTTACGCACGACATGCAAGCGCAAAATGGATACAGTCACTAAAGTATATCTGTTAACCCTGAAAGGGATAATAGCCTGACGATATATCATTATTATTGTTTTATGTTTTAAACATCGAGCAGTTTATTTAAAAAGGAAAACGATATTTAAGAATTTGAAAAAAAAGTAACTTGAAGAATTTCATAAACTGAATGTGATTAGGTTTATTTAGCAATTCCACGATAATATAGTTATGAAGTAGCCTTACCGTACTTTTTGCGGTGGCTTCGAGCTCATCTGCTTGTCTATTGTCTCCCAGTCTCGCATATTTCTTTGCGGCAAGTTACTGGCCTGAGTTTTACGAATAGCGTCTAAAAAGAGTAAAGGAATATAATTTTAAAAGTTTTATAAAACGCATAGCAATATAATTCACGTAGAAATGGAGTTTTTCCAGTCATTTATTGTTGTAAAAGCAAAACACCCTAATAAGCTATATCACACCCCTACAACGTGGGTTTGTTTTTCACAAGAAAGAATGATGTTTTAGAAAAAAAAAAATTTGGTATAAACACACAGAAAAATAAGTTAGGTAAGGTAGAAAACAGAAAAAGCAAATGTATTGTGATAATGTGCCAAATGTGCTTAGTAAGTATATACTCGGTGACTAGCTGAGCCACAGAGCTCTGATTTTCAGCAAACTCCAATTTATATCTACAGTGAGTTATTCCGTGCCTGGATGTTTATGCATGTACATTTCATGATAGTAAGCAAACCAGCAACAACAGAATAAATCTTAAGAGTAGTGTAAGTTGAAACACTAAAAAATCAACCCATACAAACTGTATTTAAACAGTTGGAGAAACTTTTTTATACACAATTATTAGATACAACTAAATCAATTGAAAGTAGAAAGTATTATTTCTATGATGTGCATACTGCCTGCAAAACCTGTGTGAGGATCATGAGATATTCTCAGAGGTAAATATATTATTTTTGTTAAATGACAAAATGTATTTTTACTTATTTTAGTTTACGAACCAAGTTCATAGCTGAGATACGGTTTCATCGAGAGATTTGCCGGCATTGGCTTACTGACGGGTAGCGATGAAGGGGGCTCCATTGGCATAACCGCTTTAGCATCGCAAGATATGCAGTTTACATCCCTGTCGAACAATCATTTCACTAATACGTGCATCAACTGATTTAAAAAAAATGGCACAGCTAGTATGGAAATCGAAAACGGTTTTTTATGATATATCAATATCGTTTTTTATAAAAATCAAAATACTTTTTAGAATACAGTTTATTTTACCTCTAGAAACACAAAAACGTTTTCTATACATTTTACGTAGGTTTTAAATTAAACATCGTCATCTGGTTCAACAGCATTATAGCATTGCTATCTTAAACACTACATTTGTAATATATTACATGTCATTGTAACAAATGAAATGTTTCTATAACTGATTGCAGATATCGCCTTCTTACGCATTCGTCCTGCCTGAGTAGGCATTTTGTTCTTGTATATTGATACATACCGTAGTAATCTCCTCTTCGTACCAGCTGCCTCTGCTTCTCGTCTCAGAGATGCCATTTGCTTCAGATTTTCTTGTAGTTGTCTCAGTTTATTATTAAAGAATTCCTTCACCGGAGACAGTTCCATCTTGTCTAGTTTTGTTTCGATTTCCCTTTGAATGTCATCCAGAGCTTGTTGCCATAGTGCTTCCTACAATTATAAAGGTTTTACCGGAAAGTTCCTAAAGTTAACAAACATACAACCATTACAAAAGTAATTGACTAAAATTGAGTTCAATACAAATACCCAGTCATATTTCACAAATTTTAATCAGTTGGAACAGGTAGGTACCTATCACAACACCCAAATGTAAAGCTTTAAATATTGAATTTCTTATCATTTATAGTATCTTTCTAATATTTAAATATAAATAACACAAACATAATAAAACGTTTATGATTTCTCCATAACACATTTAATATTTTGAATGCAGGGCATACTATTTTTCTAGCAGTTGTTTACGTTATAACTTTTTCTGTGAACGAACTATTAATAGTTTCCATACCTGCATGTTTAGTTTCCCTAATGCATGCTCCAGTCCTCTCGATAGGTCATCACAAGCTAACTCAAATTGGTCGTGTGACACTTTACGTGCTAGCATTCGAAGATCTGCTTTTTCAGCCATTGCTTCTACCATATCTTCTCGGTCTAATTTGATTGTCTTGAGAAGCTCTATTTGTTCGAGAAGAGCCTAAAATTTTAACAACACGCAGATATTATTCTGGTTATTGAAATAATCTTAAAATATAATCACCAAAGCTTAAAGAGGCAATAAATCTAAGTTATTAACATGATAATTATGAAGTTTAGTAGAAGACATTTTGTGTTTTTTTTTAATAAAGCTAGTGGAAAAGAGTAAGAAATGAAAAAAGAAGGAAAAGATCGCCATAAACATAAAATAAATTGATGTTTGTTTAACAAAGAATATTGGTTTTAACTACGTACAACTCTGAACGAGTGGTAAAGTTAGTTTTAAAGAACAAATAAATTAAAAAAAAAAAACATAAATGTTAATAGTCTAAAGCAACGCTCAAATGCGCTAAAAATGCTCAAAACCAGTTAATAACAATGGTCTAAAATACATACATTCATATGATATTGTCGATCTTCTTTTTCGGCTGCTAATTGCAAGGCTGTTTCGTGTACCTGTTTTAATTGGTCTTGCATATCTTGAACAGTTTGGAAGAGCTGCATCAGGCCTGTAGTGTTTGTTATTAGATTTTAAAGTCTTATACTATTTAATTATTTTAAAGCAGGTACTAGAAAAACTTTGAAATCGATACCTTGTAAGTCTCTAATGAGATCTGGCGATAGTTTACCCGCACTCAGATCTTGTGTTAGTCCAGCCACTTGTTTTAATAAATACTCCAGTTGATCTTGGAATGAATTTATCTAAAAAAAGTTGCTAGTAATTTTTAGAAAATATATTACTGACTTTTTGTTTAACAGGTGCATCTAATCAATTTTATATGCAGGCAGCTTAAAGGCGTACTAGAAACTCGGTAGATTACTATACTAAACCTGATGTTATAGGGTTTCTAAAATATAAACATTTACAGCTATCAAGAAACTGGACAAAGCTGTCGAAGGACAGCCACTATGATCATGGCGGCTTACAAAGAATTCTTAAGAAGATGCAATTATACTTTATAATATAAAGTTTATATCAATATAAAATACGTTTAATACCTGATCCTGTAAAATTCCTTCGCTCTTCCCTATTTTATCACAACATTCCTTCATTTTCTTTTCAAGATCATTCATCCTGTTCGACAAACCAGTTGTCAGTTCTGAAAAATTTTGTTGTTGTGTAAACCTCCGGTGACTAGGTTTCGGGTACTTTTGGAGACAATACTTTGAGTCGTTTTAATAGCTCCGTGTTAACCTCACTTCGTGTTAACGTTTAAATCGATTATTCGTTTTCATCAGCTTCTTATTATCCCGCGCTCGTAATATTATATTAGCTGTTGGTCATTATATGTATCTCTGCTTACCCCGAAAGGGATATAGCGTGACGATATATTATGATTATAATATTATACATAACTGTTTTCTTGTTAGAATCAGTAGTTAACATACATATATTTAACATAACGAGGGGTGAAAGGATATTTAGTTTAAGCGACATTTTTTGGTGATATAGTGATATACATATATATTTTCGGAATCAGCGTTTTTACCGATTCCAAATATATACAGTATGATTTTATAGACGAAGGTGATATTTCAGAATATAATAATTTGTATCTTCTTATAACTTATAAAAATGTAAATAACAATATTCCTTAACAAATCATAAAAACACATTGATGAACAAATGAGAATTGATCCATAAAAAGTTTGGACACCGCAGCGCGTGTGGTGAATGGCATGTAGATAAAGTTCCTTTTACGTAATTTTAGATGAATAGGTAATTGACTCGTTACCCTTTCGTACTTTATCCTGGCTTAGGAGAGACCAAATACCTACTTAATAATGTATAATACTTAATAATTGTTATTTATTCTATCATGTGTGTCATTGCCCCTTAATATGTTGACTATAAATTACTTTGTTTTAATGGAAATATTAAGATATCACTATTCCTTTATATTTGGAATTAGAATCGAATGTTGAATATCCTCCTTGAATATTTCCCTTGTCTATAAAATCACCCTGTATATGTTACTATAACACCAAAAAATGTCGCTTAAACCAAATAGCCTTTCACTCCTCGATATGTATATAACAATACATAGTAACCTGGTGCTGGTGGCAATGCATCCGAAACTGGTGGCAGGGGCATATCTGTGGATACAAACGGGTAATTATATTTTGTTGACTTCCTTACTGGTATTGGTTAATCTAAGGGCTATTTGGTCTGCGGCGAATTGATTACAGGACCCGCAGTCCCCACTAATTCTCAGAAGTAGTCACTTTGGGGTTTTTAGCTGGTAGGTACGAGTCCGGCACACACGACTGCTACCCCTTTGTGCGGCCGGGACGGTCTTATGAGAATATTCCACAAGTAAAAAAAAGGTGCTATTTGGTGCGTTGTCACTTTAATTAGACACTATTTGATGGGATAGTGTTAAAACAATTTTAAAAATCTTAAATGTAAAAGTAGTCCTTAAATTAAAAGCATAGGGAATAAGCTAGATTATTTATTTATAAAAAGTGAAAAATAGATTGGAAACTTACTGTGCACAAATAACTACTGGATATACACGATCTGTTTACGAAATGTGACTAATAGAGGTGAGAGTCAATGACGATCTATACCCACATGTGTTGCGATGGTGGTCAAGTCAGGAACTTAAGACCTACCATCTTATTACTGCGCGAGTACTACCGCCAAAAAGTCAGAAATAGGTTACAGAAGGTAAAACCTACAAAATTGTAGAATAAAAAAGGGAAATAAAAGAAGTTTCTTTTTCACTTACTCAGTCCAGCATTAATTTCTTGTATGGTCTTGTGAAAAGTAGATGTGAGGTTATCAAGATCACCACGCAAACGATCCAGGAGTGCCTTTATTTCTCCAAGCTCATCTTTGCTAGCTGACGGCGGGCCAGAGAGAAGAGCAGAAGACGCTGGTACCGGTAGAGTGCCGGATTGTGATGGCGGTGGAGCAGCACCGTCGCTTTTAATTATAAAGCGAGTCAAACAAAAGTTCTAATTGTATATGAATCCACCAAAGTCAGAATGGCTTAAATGATTTCATCAAAATGAGACTGATCAAAATTACATGGCCTGTTCTGGTCAAGTAATAATGAACTGTAATAATATTACAATATGAATGATAAAATTTATGGGTAAATTATATTAATAGAAAAAGCCCTACATCACACAGGCGTATAGATATTTTTAAAAATATTTTTCTGTGGCAAACTCTAATTCACTAGATGTTTATTTAGACTATTCTGGCCCTTGAAACCTCAAAATAATAAGTCAAATCCGTTTATGGCGACATCCTTTAGAACAACATACCGGTTACATTGACGCAGAATAAAGGTCCTGGCAAGAAAATAGAACTTCGTATCTCGAAAACAAAACCGGTTGTTACAACTAAATATGAGTAGCCCTTCGCTGTCGTTATAACAGATTTTGAGTATATATCTAAAATAACCAGCGGCCTACAATAATTTTTAATATGTGATAATCAATTCGTTTTACTGCCGTGAAACCTCAGGACTGATAAGTGACTTGTTATGGGTGTGGTACTAGTGATGAAATTAATATTTGTCTTACGTCGCAGAAGTAGGTCTTCTCAACGCGTTTTGCAGATATGATGTTTCTCCAATAATATCCTGTACTAGAGAGCTTAGTTTGGCAATAGCAGCTTCTGCTGCTTCTAAACGAGATGACACGTTGAGCGAAGTCCACATGTCTGTAATCGCTTTAAGGTTGGTTTGTGATCTAAAATCATTTAATTTTATCTTTAAAATCTTATGAATGTATTTTATTAAGGTATAGTGAAACATTCGGTGAATCATTATCAGATTACTTTAGTGATAGAAAATTTCGAATTTTTTGTGGTAGGGCGATAGCCCGAACTGGATCATGACCACAGTACGCAAGTGTAAATACCGTCATAGTGACTCGCTTTCGCCTGTAGTGTTTCGGGATCTGATTGTGTATATCCAGTAACTCATATACCTAGAGACCTTCAGTCGTGGTATATGTAGGCCGACATGAAGACGGAGAGTATCAATGGATTTTCATCCTTTGATGGTTGCTTTCGTTTTTGAACTACACTGTACTTACCATCAGGAGCACTGTAGTCATTATGTCAAGCCAGTGTAAAAAAACACTCTGTATTTATATTTATGAAAGAAGTTAAGTTAACGGCTTCTCAACATTTTAGAGTTGTTTTAGAGTTATGCTTATGGATTTTATAAAAAATGAAACATACCGAACTTCTTCTAAAATCGCTTCATTCTTAGGCATACTGCCATATACTCGACTCTTGATATCTTCAACTGTAGATTCCAGTAGATTGAATTTACTAAGCGTCACTAGTGATAGTTTTTCCGTGGAGCTTATACCAAGGGGTGCTGAGGGTGCTCTAGGACGCGGTGCCGAAGACTGGTCACGTGGCGGGCTTCGCGGTACCGAGGCAGGTATGTCTTAAATAATAATAAAAAAATGAAATTTTAAATAAAAAAGGTAACAGACGCGAGATGCATCAATCTGCTACCATTAATATCAATATACTTTTATAGGCTCCAGAAATCTATGCTCTGAATACTAAAATTTTAACTAATTGTATTTTACTGGGGTCAATTGTAACATAGTACAAGGTGTCTCAAAAGTAAGTTCACATTTGCTTATCTTATTACGTGAAAGCAACTATTCTGAGGGGCGCGGGGGGTATGTCAGTCGGTAGTCTGGCTCTTGGGAATTTAGTCGCTATGGAGCGTTTCTCTGGTGCGGACCGTGCGTTGTGCGTACGTGAGTTTTACAAAAACGGTAATTCGGCGACTGTAGCGCGTAGAAAATTCTGCAGTATTCGACATATTCGTCACTTAAATGATGCGCCTAGCACTCGACTCATTGCAAAATGGGTTGAGAAGTTTGAAGAGACTGGGTCAACTCTGGAGAAACCAAAATCTGGGCGGCCAAGATCATCAAGAACAGCCGAAAACGTGGACAGTGTTACTCAGTCTATTCGAGATGATCCAAAACTCTCGATTCGGAAGCGTGCTGTTGCACGCCTAAATGTGCACAGATCTTCATTATGCCGCATTTTACACAAAGATTTAAAGCTGCACCCGTACAAAATTCAGTTAGTGCAAGAACTGAAGCCTCAAGATGCTGCAAGAGGCTTGCCTTTGTAAATCAGATGATTGAGCGCTTTCCAACGTTCACCAACATCTTGTTTTCCGATGAAGCCCATTTTCACCTGAATGCGCATGTAAACAAGCAAAATTGTCGTTACTGGAGTGCAACCAACCCAAAACAAAAACATCAGAAACCGCTACATTCACCCAAAGTCACCGTATGGGCAGCGATGTCGGCGCGAGGAATTATCGGCCCTTACTTTTTTGAAGATGGAAGGGGACGCACACTCACAGTGAATTCAGAGCGTTATGTGGAGATTTTAGACGAGTTTTTCGTACCCCAACTGCAAAACTTTCCTGGTTACAACCAAAGAACATGGTTCCAGCAGGATGGAGCAACTTCACACACGTCCAACAGATCTCTGCCTCGAGTTCGAGAAATTTTTCCGAACAAATTAATCTCCAGGCGAGGTGACATAAATTGGCCTCCACGGAGTCCCGATTTAACGCCTATGGATTTTTTCCTGTGGGGTTATGTCAAATCAAAAGTTTACGCTAATAAACTGACTTCCCTGGCACAATTAAAAGAAAATATCCGTCATGAAATGGCAGCCATCACGGAGACTACCTGCCGAGCTGTCATAGGCAATTTTAGTGCCCGACTAAATGAATGCCGAGAGCGCAACGGTTTACATTTGGACGATGTTATTTTTAAAAAATAAATTCCCAAACAGTGTACTTCAATATAAAATAAACATTTTTTCAATAAAGCTAAGACTTTTCTTTTAAAAAAAGATTTAAATGTGAACTTTCTTTTGAGACACCTTGTATTTAAATACATGATACACTTTTCAAAACGTACACATTATTAATATAGCTAAAACTTATTGTAAACAGTTGCTGCAAAATATGACTAGCCAGATTGAATTTAATGTTAGTTCTGAATCATCGGGTTAATTTTAATTTAAAAGTTTAGAATAATCAGTCATCAATAGTTTTCCTCCTTTATTTCACAGAAGCAGTTAAAAGAAAAGAAACAACGGAAATAGGATGCGGTTTACTGAATAGACTACTCTAAGAATAATGAACACATATTTTAATGATGGTATTACTATTCCGGAAGGAGAAGAGGAAAACCAAGTTAAATAATACTTCGGTAAATTGAAATAATAATATGATAATTAAAGGGTGAAAATAATTCACTGAAATAACTGACTTTTAAAAAGTTTTAAGAAGATGTGTTTACAAAATAGGAATCTAAAAATACTATGATTCAATAGGCAAAAGCATGCACAAAAGTGCTTCCTAAAAATTGAGTAACGATTTAACAGGAGAAACAGCCATTCGAGGATTAACGAATAGTTTTACTAACAAATCAAGCCATATATTGGAATGATTTGGTAAAAAAATCTAAATGTAATACTATATTTTCTATTCAGACATTTTACTTACTAGGTGAACCCTTCTTCTTGATTCGGTTAACTAAAAAAAAGAAGTCATAATTTATAGGTGAAAACTTAAAATACCTTTTTTAGAGTGACTATTATATTTAAGATCGCTTACCGACTAATATGGTATCTTTTTCATTGGATGACTGGGGTGGCATTGGGACTGAAAATATTGAATAATTTAAATCTAAAATTATCGATTTAATTTTGTCATAAATTAATATTGTCTAAAAAAAGATTATGATTGTTTGTTTTATAATCTATGACAAACCTAAAAGTAAAAAACAAACACCCAAACTATTGCTTAAAGTTGCGATTTTATACAGATTATTTACATTTTAGGATACTTATGTTAAAAATGACTTATTTGGTTACACGGAAAGTTAATTTAAATGAAATATTACTATTATAAATCCTCTCAATAATGTCATGGGGCTAGACCACACATATACATATATTGCATAAAGCCCTACAAAAGAAATTATTCTGAACACTATTGTGGAAGTAAAAAAATATTTTACTGATAAACATACCTCGTTAACCTATATACGGTTAATGTATTTTAAGGTAATTATTATCTAGCTGGTAGGATCCCAATCTAAATGCATACTGAAGTGATAACATGGTCTGAAGATTGATGTGAGCAGAGATGGGCAAAATGTAATCAGATTCATGATTAACGATTACAAAATGTAGTCGTAATTTTAATTTCCTTGCTTTGTAATCATGATTAAATCCATTTAAAATATTAAGAAATCCTAAATGTGTATTCAATCTGGGTTTCTGTAGTATTAAAAACGTAGATGAGCAAAATGTAGTCATATTAATGGTAAAAAACGTAATCATAATCATTTTTATTAATCTGATTATATTTTGCCCATCTATGGATGTGAGTAAGATGTAAAGTAAGCGAATGCGATTTATAAATAATTATGAAATCGATTTAATTTTGAATGACAACACTATACGAGTGAGTTCGAAAGTATAGATAACTTACGAATTGCCGGTTTTCTTGGTGAACTCTGCAATTAAAAAAAAATATATTATGTATAATAACAGCCTTTATATACATAATATCTAGGTCTCTTAGAGGTGAATTTAAGTGGTTGCTATATTAATATAATAAATACAAAGTATTGTTTGGCTCTTTGTTACCTAAAAACGTCTTGAGCATCTAAATACAAAGTACTCCTACACACGTCCATATTCGCATTGACCTCATTAACAATTGTGCCAATTCACTTCTGGATAGATAACCAGAATTGTTACAATTGTAAGTTATGTTTTCTACAAGAACCTAGTTAATAATAATTGTAATAAATGTTTTCATATTATTTTAGGCTAAATTCTAGCTTATCACACAGAATTGGGCATTTTAAAGTTAATATACAAGCTAATTTAGGAAATTTATACAACAGGATCGTAGGATCTTCTACCATTCATATACAAAAATCATTATTCATTTCTCCATATATAATAATAATTTAATAAAACATCATTTCAGGTATCAGGTATCAGTTTCACACGGGCTCATTTTCCGCAACTCGTCGTCTGAGTGCGCCTATTTTGCGTGAAACTGGGCCGGGATGATTTCAATCATCCCAGCTCAGCTCCTCCAGGAAATCCGCCAGCCGCCTGATATTGCTGGTTGCTTCCGGAAGGGACCTCGGTGTGCCGAGGTTTTGTGCCCGGTACACTGCCAGTTCACTGCACTCGAGGAGCATGTGCCTGGCTGTCTCCTCTTCTCTCATGCATGCTCTGCACAGAGTAGTTTCTGTGACACCTAAGTGAAAAAGATGTCTATTAAAATAACCGTGTCCTGTTATGGCTCCGGTGACCCTACGTATCTGTAATCTACTGAGATGCAAAATGGCTTTAGAGACCTTTGTATTCGCTCTAGGTAAGGCCTCCTTAACTTGTCTGCATCCTACTAAGTCGTTCCAGTCTGAATCTTTCAGACGTCTTATTCTTTGGCGAATTTCGGATTTGAACCAGCTGAAGGGAAGTGGAATAATCGGCTCAGGTCCGAATATTCTTGTATCAGATCCCCTTCTTGCCAGCTCATCTGCGGCATCATTGCCGCGTGATCCGCTGTGTCCTTTAATCCATCCAAAACATCATTTATTTCCAAATAACAATAATTTACATATCAATTATAATTTTTATAATTTATAATTATTATTTTTTAATAAATAAATAATTATTTGTGTGAAATTATTTCTTACAATACAGGTTCTGAAATTTAGATCCCTTTTTGAGTTAAGGCCTCCTCCAACTCACTCCTTGCATTAATATTATTGAACATTTTGAGCCAATTTTTTCTGCTCTCTTTGTTAAATAATCAAGCCGCTTGTACGTTCCACCAATATTTCTCTTGCCAACTGGTCCCTTTTAACGAAATGTTAATCCAGTTCACCATTTATCAGTATAACGTCTAACGTGTTCTGCCTAGTGCCATTTTAATATCGAAGGTTGGTTGAGAATATCAATTATTTGTGTTTTTATCTTATAGAAACTTTGTTTTACTGATTTTCAAAATACTGCTTTCCATGATTTTTCGTGTAGTTTTAATCTTCTCTTTGACTTAGTGAATGTCATAGTTAGCTATCCATATAGTAGACTAAATAGGAAACTCATATTATAGTTTTTTTTAATGTTTGTACTGTATTCCCTTTGAGTAATTCCTTTAGTAACCAAAACTTATTCGTCTTTCTAGTTCTTCATCATTTGATTTGTTTAAAGATATGTTTTTATTCAGATAGATGTAGTTGCTGACATATTCTATAATATACAATTCTCATAACACTGATTAGCTGTTTGTAGTTATTTGAAATTAGTATTATTATGTATTTTTGTTTTGTCATCGCTAAATCTATTTTAGAACTTTTTGGTCAAGTGGGACTAACATTTCTTCTAATTGTTTTGGTGCTTCAACAAGTATTACGATATCGTCAGTAAATTTAAGGTGGTTCAGATAAATACCGTTAATGTTGAAAGCTTTTTCTGTTTAATCTAGACTTTGAAATATTCTCTCTAGTATAACAAAGAGGTTCAGTGACAAAGGGTTATTTTGTCTTAGTTTTCTATACTTTATACTATTATATACTTTTATAATATAATTAGTTTTGTATTTCACCATATATATAACACATTACAATTTTGAGAGCTTGCACAAAGAAACATTCTATCAGCGAAGATGGTAATAGAAAAATACAAAATGTATAGAATTGACGTAAGCTTTCGAAATATTACGTCCTCACGTTATGGCAGTTCTATATATTTTGTAGTTTTCTACTGGCCTCTTCGCTAATTGAATGTTTCTTTTTTTAGACCTTCTAGACCAAAGTGTATATAAAGAAGTCTGGACCCGGCTAAAAGAAGTGTTCTGTACCTTGATTTGTTGATTAAATGTTTAATTAGACGAAATAGTTTACCTTATCCTCCGTATCAACAATGTACTCGTTTATGGAGACAGTTTGGACGTTTTCACCGCCAATAGGTAATGTTGTAACACAGCCTCTAAGTTCAACGTTTTTACCCAAAATTCGCAGCTGCTGAGCTATACAGTGCAATACAGTTTGTAGCATATTGAAGTCCACAATGCCAACCTGTTTCAAAAATACTCAGTTTATTAATGACTTCCTTGGCTACTCGCCTTTCGGTATAAGCTCCTGTATGTCTACTGTCCAGCTACATTTTTTTAAGGTCAACAGCAACTTTAAAATATTCTTAATGTTACATTCGGCTATAGAAAACAGGAGTAACCCTCCGTCAGGTGGACTTTAAGCAACTTGTACCTTTTGATGACAAAAAAATAAATTGATAAAACTAGTATACGGCATTCAAATACTTTTGCTATATGAGCCTTAGATTGTCTTTAATATTTATTGAAATTTTAATCATAATTCCTATGGTTTAAAATTTTACGAACTATGACATGCATAATCGCTTTTAGGTAATTAGGTTTACAGTAAGCAACATTACCATGAATGCATATTTATATAGGAAAATCCCTATTTAATAAGTACATGCCTCTGGGGTGCCGATTGCCAGGTCAATCATATCACTGATATTAAGTAATACTGCATTACTGTCATCTGTAAGGAATTTTTGTAGATTAAAGGTTAGATTTAACGAAAAGCCCCCTTTATGGATATTATTAAGTTATATTTATTATTATTATTAGAGTGCATGAAGGGACTAATGAATTTTAAGGAAACGAAAGAGGTTTGTAAGAATAGAGAGAAGCGATGTTCCATTCTCTCCACTTACCCCAACAGATATTCAGCGTGATGATAGATAGATAGATTAAGTTCCTCGTATTAATAACTAGTTAAATATTTAATTAGAAATAGATAAAAGGCTAATTTATTACAAATCCCACAGATAAAAGGGAAGCAACATATTTTCTGTTTTCGTAACTTCATTCATGCTGTTCTTCAACTCTATAGTATTTCTTGATACCAATAAGACAGAAACGGCATAACGTATTAAAATCAAGAGATTACGACCTGTCGTCTCGGTTCTGATCGTTAAAATTTAATATATCATGTGTTCTATTTTAGATCTTTATTAAGTAAACCCGAAGGTTTACTTTTGACGCATGTGACTGTTTTAACCCATACATTTGCATGTATGAGAGAAGAGGAGACAGCCAGGCATGTGCTCATTGAATGCAGCGCACTGGCAATACAGATCGCACAACACCTCAGTACACCGAGGTCTCTTCAGGAAGCAATATCAGGCGGCTGGTGGATTTCTTGAAGAAACTGGGCTGGGGTGATTGAAATCATAGATAGGCAAAATGTAATCAGATTAATGAAAAACGATTGCGATTGCATTTTTCATCATTAATATGCATTTCGCTCATCTAGGTTTTATAAACTACGGAATTCTCAATAGCATACAAATTTATGACTCCTTAATGTTTTGAAGGTATTTAATCATGATTACAGAGCAATAAAATTAAAATTACGACAACATTTTGTAATCGTTAATCATTAATCAGATTACATTTTGCCTATATCTGATCGAAATCGCCCCGACCTACGCTAAATAGGCGCACTCAGACGTCGAGTGCTGAAAATGAGCCCGTGTGAATCTATTACCTGAACCCATACATATTATTCTGATTACCTATTCTTTGATTATGGATAGGCCATTTAGTCAATGAGATTTTGTGTATCATTCACATTGTCTACTATCATAAAATTGTATATTAATGTAAATATTATTTCGACATATTTTAATTGTCAAGGGAATTTTTAGATGGTTAAAAGTTAACATGGTATTTGGTACCTGTATAATATTGTATGAAGATCCAAGATAATTAAAAAGAAGTACATATATCTCACTTTAGGTTACCTAATTTAATTTCATGTATTGTGTATGATATAAATGGTTCATACCTGCCATTATGTTATAAGCTATTGAATTATTTTACAGGAATATAAATACAAGTCAAAAAGATATATGAAATAATGAACAACTATAAAACTTTAGTAAATATTTAGGCAATTATTATTAGGAAATCCTTTGGCATACTATCGACGAGTTTTCATTTTTATGACATCCGAGTCTTTTTACTAAAGAGATTTAATATGACTGATGACGTCACTTTATCTTATTTTCAATATTTACAACTTATAAATTAAGTTTTATTTGTAATAGCACCGTCAAACAACTATGTACACTGCATTTGACTTAACCAACTTTTTGAAAATCAAAACGTATACTTTCTCTAAAACGTCTTTTAAATAAAATCAATATTCTCGTAGTTGACTACGAGAATATTGATTTTTAATTTATTTCTCGTAGTTGACTACGAGAATATTGATTTTTAATTTATTTGTTTTGATTTTTAATTGCAATAATTAGCGGAATATGAAATTACAAAAAAACCGCTTAGAAGTCTATCCATCTATATATAATATTTTTAAATCTGGATACTCACATTGATATCCGTATTGGTGAACATCGGATAGTGGTAGATATTTACATTGATATTTTTTATACTATTCCGGCAAAGTGACCATTATGCACCTGATTTTAAGCACTCCGCAGTCTAAAAACTAATTGCGACTATTAAAAAACAGCCTCCACTAAATTGTTTTGTACATCACTAATTAAGCACTGAACCAAACACGTATAACATGCGTAGTATATATCACCTATACGGTTATACATAGTTATACAGAAAAGCTTTTCGAACCTCGTGCAAAGCCAGTCTTTTTGTACACGGAAATTAAAAGCCGTTATATTTATAGTGGAATTCTAAAATCCGATGCCATGAGGGATTTATAGTGAAATTTTCAGTTCGAACTTTTATTTATTCACAATTTGTTGATACAATATGCGTGATGAGAATGCCTTACAGCCTCCATGTCATTACAGAATATAAACATAAAATTATATACATTTTTACATTCAACTTTTCATTTATTATGCTTATTTTATACTAGGGTGTTCAATCTTATCCAAAGAAAAAAAAGTTTGTTTGGCCTTAAAATAAAAATAAAAACATAAACAACATACAGAAAAGAAGAAAGTACAAGAGACAAAATATAAACATAGCAAAATGGGCTCTCCGTAAGCTTAATGTCACAGAGGAAATCTGTGACGAACCTATGAACTTTCTTCGTTATTAATCTAAAGGAATTAACGATTCAAAGGTTTCTTACTTTATTATGAGATTTACCTGATAAATTATTGTAGAATATTATAAAACAGAGTATATACATTTGCTAGAGCAAGCGTTTAAATATTTGCATTAACGCTACAATTTCCGAAAGGCTGCCACACAACCTTAAGTCACTCGATAAAATAACTGCAGTCATTATTCAACGAAAACTTCTCCTTTTGTGTTGCCGCGTTTACCAGTGCGACTGAACTCCCGTTAAGGATGACCGAGCTCGTAGAATTTTATCGGTCAAATGTGTGGTAATCCAGAGTTTTTATTTTATCTCCGCTATATGTATTTGTCATATTTTAAACAACTTTTTGACCTTATAGTAATAACAGATTAATTAAAATATCAAATGACACACTTACTTTTGGATTTTTTTTATTCCCGTCTTGGGAATTGGAATGATAAATGGATAGAAGCGCCTTTATGAAGAGAAAAATATTATAATAAATAAAGCTTTCGTTATAATAATTATGTTGTGTTTTCGAATAATCATTAATTCTAAAAGTAACCTTTCATGTTAAGATTTTACGGGATTTCGGCAAATGAAATTGTTAACTTGGATTATAATCAAAATATTTTAATTATTATAATCACAATAATACCCATAACCAAACCTACAAATATAATACTTTGATACTATATGTAAGTATTTTTTGAAATCTATACTAATATTATAAAGCTGAAGAGTTTGTTTGTTTGTTTGTTTGAACGCGCTAATCTCAGGAACTACTGGTTCGAATTGAAAAATTCTTTTTGAGTGGAATAGACCATTTATCGAGGAAGGCTATAGTCTATATAACATCACGATGCAATTATTAGAAGCGAAGAAATAATGGAAAATATGGCAAAATTATTCATCCTTGAGGGGTTCCATTGTGTGCGCTGCAAAAACGGTTCAAGATACCAAAAATATATGTAACAAAGAATTATTCCTCATAAAATGATCTAAAAAAATGTCCGGGACAGTATATGTCTATCTTTTAAGATTAAGTCACTAGAACCGTTTTTATGGTAAACATATTTGGTCGAAATTAATGCATTATTTGTTAAGAGTTGTATAAACGTAATAATATTAATCTTTATTCAAATAAATGTGTTGTTGATTAAAAGTATTTAATTGTGAACAAAATTGTCTTTGACATCACTTAATTTCAATGAACATCTTAGAAGATATTACAATAACTTATATAGAAAAACAACGTTTGCCATATCAGCTAGTCTCAAATAAAATAGCTACAATATTTTACATACGATGTTGTTTTACGTGTCTGAAGTAACAGTCGTCCTAAATTTCTTAATTGCATAAATTAGACGTAAAATGGTCAACAAAGTAATTTAAAAAACGGCTACCAATGTGATATACCGAACAGATTGGATATCTTAAAAGTATTTACGTTGGACGAGCTGAGCAAACTCCTGTATAGATTTATTTGGTTTGTGGTCAAATATTGACCTAGGATATTGTGGGAGAAGAGACGTGAAACAACGGGTTATTAAATCGAATACTGGGAAAAGATGGTTCAGTTTGTATCGTCGATTATATGTACAGCGCTAAAAAGGTCTCACTGTTTGTATGAAGTATTATCATCTCCTGCAAGTGTAAGCCGTGCTGAACTGTCTGGTCCCCACTACAGCATACCTTTCCCACTGCGATGCAATTTACGAGATCTCGAATGGTTGATAATCTAACCCAAATTACCTTTCACAATGAGCGTCCGGCCATTTGTGGATTCAGAATGCTTGAAATAAATCTAAGTATTCCATTATATTAGCTAAATGTGGGCGCAGGATTAAACTTATCTACACCAGACAAACTTAAAATATAGGCCAACGAAGAATTTTAACATACTACCGAATATTACTTTGATTTGCGGCAACGTAATGCAGTTACAGTGACAAGGTTTATGGGAAGCTCATATTTCAAGTTTGTCGGATGTACATAGTCGAGTAACGCATACCTGTTTGTTTACGTCTGGTAAGGTTCACATTTCGGCGAAATGTGAGGCTTCTCTTGTTTTTTTAAGTCGCAGGTGACTGCGAGAGCGGGACAGGCGTCTCCTTGGCCGCAGGCTTGAAACTCGAAAGCTCGTAAGGATCGAGATTCGAGATCGAGTGTTATTCTCTCGACTGCGGACTATCCGAGATATTTAGTCTCGCGACGGCTCGGATAACGGCCGACCGCATTGCGCGCCGTCGCGTCTGATCAAGTTGTAACGTCAAAAACTTTACGCAAACACTTGTGTTTAAGAACCTGTAGCCAATAATCGAAACAATAGGAAATTGTCTATTAGTGCAATTAACGGCTCGTTAACTGTTTGTACTATCAGTAAAATATTTGAGTGCTTAGTTTATCCTCGCCGGCCTTTAGCAAGAATAAGTTCGTGTCTTCAATTTTGTGGAAAGCATCGAGATTATTGCATGCGAGATATAGATCCTGTTGCACCATTAAAAAGTGTGAGTAGTTTAAAAAAATCACCTGTTAATTTGTTAATAATATTTTTTAATAATATATAAATATAAATTAATTCCCTAAGAAACAATTACATTCCAGTTAAGTGACTATTACATTTGTAGATTATCAAGGTTAAATATAAATTTACTTTAAAAGCAGATAGGAATTTAATGTTAACCAGCAATCTTCAATATAATTTTTGATAGATAAGGGTAAGCATTTTTATAATAACTTTTAATGCATTACCTTACGAATACATTTATTATATTATTATGTGAACGTGAAAATAGTGTGATCAAACATTTTTTACTGGTACCCTTCACTGATTCATATGTCATCTCGGTTGTTTTGGGCATTCAAACAAAAAAAGAATTGGAATGTTGGAATTGAAAACTGATTATTTAACGACATAGTTAAACTCTAAATTTAAAAATTTTGGGTATCTCCTGTCATTTAAATAGTATATCCATTATGACCCTAGATAATATATTGATGATAACTTGATAAATAAAGGAACCTGTTAAAAGAGCCCGTGTACATGACGCGTTGCGGTGGCATTGCGGTGCCGCAATGAAAAGATCTATCGCATTGACGAATACACGATGCGTTGTACCGCTGTATAAAAATGTATCGAAAAATATTATACCGCTCCGTCATCGCAACATATTCAACCCAATCCGCCTGGTCTCGCGATGCACAAGTCTGAAACGCACATGGTGCGACTCTGCACTGCACCGTGTGCGCACCATGAATATTTGTATGTAACAGAACGCAGCGATAGCGCTCCGCAGCCACGCCGCCGCCGCAACGCATCTTATATGCCCGCTGTAGGGTTTTAATAACATCTGTATGTTTTAGATTGTATTATAGTGTGTGTGCCGAGTGTCATTTGATATTACTATAAATCGGTTACACTCCAGAGAGGACTAAAAGGTTTTTTTTCTGATTCCACTATTACCACTTTACCACTAAACGTCGTGACGGATACCACCCATAAATGATCGATATTCCTTACACCCGCACTGTAAGATTTTTTATTTTACTTATTTATATCGCGTACATTAAGTGGCATTAACAGTGAAAAAATTAAGTATTCACACAAAATACATTTATATATATTATTATCTGCTCGTATTTACTCATGCAAGATAAAATATAATACAATAAATGAATGTCCTTTTTCAATACCTTTTTATTTTTAGGACCTTTTCTATAGAAAAGGTCCTAGAAATTAAATATAAAGATATCTAAAGATCTTTATATATAAAGATGTCATTTTTGGTTTTCACTCTGGGTGATTCCTTCTGCCTATAACGTTATTGTTTTAAATTAAGTAACGCTCTGACTACCTTTAGAACTGTTCTAATTAAAAAAAAAAAACAAATAAAGAGGAACACAACTACAACTACTACTATGGGCTTGTACATCTGCAAGAAGATCAACTAACTAGCGCCCTGATCGCACATCTTTTCACATCTTTTCAAGCCTATATGTGAGGAAAAGTAACTGCCACACCGTCTCTACATATGTGTGTCTGAAGTAAACAGAATTAATTAATTATACCTAAATAAAAAAAAAATTGTGATAGTCGACAGAGAGTCATATCGACTTCTTGGAACTGGTTCAGCAAGGCATCAAATAAAGCCACGAGCCTGGCTGTGGGAGTTTTTGTGGAAGATTCTCTTTTTCCTCCATCTTCTTATGATTTAGAAGCCATTAAAACAAGAACGAAAAGGGTTTTTTTTCGGCAAACGCAGTCCAAATCATCGGCCTTAGCTTCACCTGTGCTCAGGTATGATTGAGGTTAGGCGTTTAAATCATAAAAAATATTAACGTAATATATCACACTTCAGGCTGCTCTTACTCGTAAAACAATCAAAATGTAATGCTTAACGATATATGTCTTTTTTAATATTATGATGATGGGTGACGAATGGATTCTCGTTTCTTGGTAGCCGCTCGGATCATGGACAGCTCTTCATTTACTTTTATATGTGCTATAGATGTTTCGTTGAACCAGTACAAATTGAAAACATATTTTAGTATTAATATAAATTGAAGCCTTTGTGATTTTTTTTATGGATATTTAATTATTTTTAAGCTATAATAGTATTTCCCACGGTTCTGATGAATATATTTAAGATAACTCGTTCTAATTTCTATGAACGTGCCTCGTAATCACGAACATAAGTGTTCGTAAGTGGTCTATTATCACATGCTGTTCGTAGATACTACTGCATTCGTAACTCGGATCTAGAATAACTTTATGTGAAGCATTTTTTTTACATTTCTATAATTATTTTATTACTGTTGCGTGTTATATTGTTTTATATAAAATGTTTATTTTAATACGAACTAATATTATATAAAATATAAATTTATTAGTTTCTTAAGCTTTTATGTCTTAATCAATTAACCGACCGTCATGATATTTTGTATATATGTAGTTGAGAGAACAGATATGGGAATAGGGTACTTTTTATCTCGAAAAGTATTGTTCAAGAAGGATAGAAAATTTATTTCAAGTGAAATGAGAGTTTCACGTAGACGATGCCGCAGAATCAATAGTTTAATACTAAACGTTTGTGATAAAAGGAGATCTCGCAGTATTGTTTGCGGAAAAAACACAATAAAAGGGATTCTTCACAACCTTGTCTTTGACACTTTGCATTTTTAAAGTAAAATTCTTACAAAAATCGGACAAGTACTTTATTTCTGGCCGCCTTTCGCAAGTCGTTTCAAATTGCCGAAGAGCCGACCCATATTACGTCGATTCGCTGTTTCCACTCTTGAACTTAGTCCAGCGGTCATAGGTTTACAGAATATATGCCCAGCCCATTGCCACTTCAGCTTGCTACATCGATAACTTTGATTATCTATCGTTTAAACCCGTTTCGAATCTCCTTGCACAGGTTAAAGTGTATTAATAGCTGGTAGAAATAACTCTAGGAACAGACACACAAAAAATCATAATCAAAATACTAAATGATACTCCATAATACTGAAAAAAACCGGATCCGTGGCGTAATAGTCTGATAATCTAAAAGCTACGTCAGCCAGCGTAATAGTTGGAAATAAACAATGCAATTTTCGGCGCACCTAGTTGCTAGCAAAGTTCACTGCTCCGCGAGTGGTTAGTGGTGATTTTTAAATCATGTACCTTCACACAGTTCACACTATACCCCATTCGGGTTTGGCAGAGCTACAATAGTGGCTATATCTATTTTAAACGTACATTTTGTGTCCAAAGAGATTAGACAGAAACTAATCATAGCAATAAACCTAAAATATATGGATTTGACATAAAGTGACGACGTGATATTTCCAAAGCTTTTACATTTTGTACTTTCCTACTAGCGTTATCTCTTATAAAATTTCACTTTGTGTGAAGCCTCAGTTGTGTAGCTAATTATTATCGTTGAAAGGCCACTAGACATATTTTTAAGTTAAGGAACCTTTAGATAAGAGATTTCGCTATCATTTTAACCACAGTCCTTGCTATGATTAGTGACTTATAAAACCCCATCAGAAACTATCATTCAAATATAATTCAAGACTGTAGGTTGTGTATGACGTAGCATGAGAGTGTAAAATAGCTTAGTTGTCATATGGGATTCCCCACGATCTTGTCCTTCACCGGTGAGCATTGCTCAACTCCGTACAAGATCGAGAATTATTTTTTAAATCATTGTATTTGTCATGTTGTAGCCTCTACCGGCATTTGTTTGACATATTAACGGAGTCATCCCCCATGTCGAAAAGGGGGACTCAGAATGCAGCCGACAAAGACCATACAATGGTCCGATTGAATGACAATAGATCCACGCTACGGTTCACTGCCTTGTTTTGCTGTGACCTTAGTATCAACCCAGGCCAGGGGTTACCTTCACTTAAAGTTGATCTTGTAAACAATATTTTAAATTAAAAATCTCTAGCATCTGCTAATGACTTTCTAAGTAATCAATGACAAAATAATTCACTTGAATTGTGTACTTTAAGATAATAATATTTCCATGGAAAAGTGTTATTTTGTGTATGTATCTTTATTTGCCTGTAACTGTTGTGTTATGTTATACCTAAACATTCATGACTCGCAATAAACGAATTTATTCATAGCAGTAATGTTTGGTAGGGACCTTCAGGACCTGTCGCGTCATAGATCGGGACACAATTAATTGAGTTATTAACATAGATGGGCAAATTATAATCAAATTAATGTTAAACGATTAGAAATGTGATAGTAATTTTAATTTCATTAATCTGTAATTATGATTAAAACCGTTCTAAATATTTAGTCATAAATTTGAATGCAATTGAGGATTCCTCAGTGTTTAAAACATAGGTAGGCAAAATGATATATTATTATTATGTCATATTAATGATTAATGATTAAATGTAATCGTGATCATTTGTCATCAATATGATTATATTTTGCCCATCTATAGTTATCAGGTCGTCAGAAATAAAAAAATCAATTGGAGCTGTGATAATTGTACTTGGCCAGCTCCATAAATTAAAACCGAAGTAAATTAAACTTGTACTGAAGTAACTGTGACTACAGTAGTTTAATGGATAAGGAGCCGGTTCGGGTTGTAGCTCATGATCGTAGGTTTGAATCCCGGTATACATATTTGGATATTCCAGACTAAGTGAGGATGTAAGTACTACATGCTCACCGGTGAAGGAAACATCTCGCGGAAATTCGCATGACATCTAATAGAAATATTTGTGTAAGAGCCCTAAAAACGGTGATCAGTGGCGCTATTGGTCACTTTTGGCACGACATATAAACGCGAGGATACTACCATAAATATATCTCTGCTCACACCGAAAGGGATATAGGGTGATGATATTATTAATATTAAATTGAATTTGCAAGTATCGCAGATTTCGATACTCTGTGATATCTAGATCCAATTTTTTTTTTCAATAGTACTAGTTGAGGGTTATATGGCAACACATCATAGTTAGCAATTTTCTAAGAACATAAAGCATGATTAGATTTATTATATTCTTTGTACAATATTTACATTTTGTGAACTCTGTTTGTACAATTGTTGGCCGAGAATTCTGATAAGATCTTTTAAATAAATATATGCTTATTGTGACCTAGTTTCATATGACTATTTTTAGTCAATCTGTCACGGTCGTAGGTTAAATATCCAGTGGTTAGGTTAATGTAAAAGCCATTAATTCATTGTCTAGTCTGATGACGATAATTATTATTTTCTTTGACATGTATTGCTTTTAATTATATCCAGTTTACAGTTGTCACTAGGGGCAGCGGTCTCAAAAAAAAAATTGAAAATTTGATATTTTATACGTAACTATCAGCTTAAACATTAAATGTTATATTTAAAACTTATAACATGAATATTTTCTTGTACATGGATTTTTTTATTTAATGTAAGTTTGTTAAGTTACATTTGAGGTTTTCGCTATATGCATACTTAAATTATACGCTTACATATTACAATAACAATATTACAGTTTCGTTGGTACTTTGATACGAAAATCTAACACGTACTTTTAAATGAAAGACTTCATAAAATTTAATTGTAATAAACATTAAACTAACATATTTTTGTTGAACGCTACCCCCGTAAATAAGAATGAATAACTGCTAAAACTTTATTTATTAAGTATTTTTAATACAAATAGATCCATTCAAGCCCGCGATTCTCTTAACAGAAAATTGCCAATGCACTCTGTAACGCCAAGGTCAGGAATGAATGGTCTCCAAACATACCATCGTATGACAGTATAGTAGGAAAATATTCAATCCGCAGCTGTAAGGAATACGTAGCAAGGAAGAGAAGAATCCAAATACACTAGATCTACCGGCGAACAATTTATATCTATTTTACAAACAGGTATAACCTGTTTTATTTTGCTTTGTTATAAATCAAATTAAATTCATAATATTTATCAATATCTTGTGATAGTAAGATATGATATTTTCCAGAATGAAAAAATATTAAAGAAAAAAAATAATCTAAGACAAATACAAACATCGGCCATTTTGACCGGTACGGTATATCTAGTGTTAAATTTTTTTTCATGAATATTAGTTTAACATTGAATAAAAATCTATATTAAGTACTTTAATCACGAGGATTTATTTGAAAGATTATTTAATACTGACTTACTTAGATATTTATTGCACATAGAAGAAAACATTCCAATACTAGAGTGGGTGCTTTCATATATTCAGAATACGCTAGGCATAAATTAAGATCCTATTGCCGACGCTATAAAAGTACGGAAAATAGCTTTATAGCCTAGTGCATGAAGTCAATGGCATCGAGGCGGTTCAGCTCCGTGCTTATAAAGTTTATTCGCAATAAATTGTTTGAAATGTAAGTTGCGATATAATAAAGAGTGCCAAGAATATGTTGCTGTTATGAGAATAGATTTCATAGTTAACTAACAAACTCACGTATCATGCAATCCTTGCTCATTGTAGTGTTTAAATAATATTTTTTGTTTATGTTTGATGTTTCTTTACAAATCTCTACATATTTTCTAAATTTACTGATTTATAGAATAAGGTATTTTTTTATATGACCTAAAATGATGTAATACTTTTTGAATTAAATATTTATTTAGATTTTTTGCACATAAAATAAGATTAATAAAAAACGATATCTTTTAAATAACTAGATTGGTTTAAAATATTTTACATTCAACAAGAAACAGGATATTTAATATTCTTTCCATCTTCAAGTTTTTTATCGACTCATTTCGTTTATTACGAATTGTAGTCTCTAAAAGCATATTAATGTGGACCGTAAAATAACTTTCTCACAATTTGCACCTAAAGCTTGATATCATAAAATATTACTTACATACCGTAAACTTTGTGTAATGACTGTTTTATTTATGAAATTTATCGTATTAACGTGAAAACTATGTCTTTATGTATTCAACAATTGATGGACTCAATTAATTACAAAATTGTTAGTCGTTATGAAAAAGGAAACATTTCGCGTTTACTGAATAAATCACTTACACTTGAATGCGGGTATACATAATTATTGTATTACATTCGTTTACATAAATAGTGTACATAAGTTGTTAAATGTGCTAGTTGTTGAAGTGAAATTTCTTGAAAATATAAGATTTTTAAGTGCTACGTTTTTATGTAATGTTTAATGTGTAACATCCAGACAAAACAAGTGCAAGAAATAAGGATAAGACGTTTACAGTAGCGAAATTACTGCATATAGTGCTGCGCTATCTTTACATAGTATAAAATGCAGTCACCTCCGCTGTCTGTTCACTTAGATCTTTTAAACTGTTCTACGGATGTTAACACAAGTTTCAGCCATAGATAAAAATAATAAATAATAATACAAAAATAACAATAATAATGAATGAATAAGGTTTATACATATAATACATACCCATATATATATATATATATATATATATATATATATATATATATCTTTGAATCTTTGAATTTTACGGTTTTTATGTACTACTAGCTGATCCGGCAAACGTTGTTTTGCTATATAAGGTTTTGTAATATCTTCTAAGATGTTCATTGAAATTAAGTGCTGTCAAAGACAATTTTGTTCACAATTAAATACTATTAATCAACAACACATTTATTTGGATAAAGATTAATATTATTACGTTGATACAACTCTTAACAAATAATGCATTAATTTCGACCAAATTTGTTTACCATAAAAACGGTTCTAGTGACTTAGTCTTAAAAGATAGACATATACTGTCGTGGACATTTTTTTAGATCATTTTAAGAGGAATAATTCTTTCTTACATATATTTTTGGTATCTTGAACCGTTTTTGCAGCGCACGCAATGGAAGCCCTCAAGGATGAATAATTTTGCCCGTTTTTTTCACATTTTCCATTATTTCTTCGCTCCTAATAATTGCATCGTGATGTTATATAGCCTAAAGACTTTCTCAATAAATGGTCTATTTAATTCAAAAAGAATTTTTCAATTCGAACCAGTAGTTCCTGAGATTAGCGCGTTCAAACAAACAAACAAAGAAACAAACTCTTCAGCTTTATAATATTAGTATAGATTAAGTGTAGACAATATATATATATATATATATATTATAGTACATAAAGATTTGTATTATATATATATATATATATATATATATATATATATATATATATATATATATATATATATACTATAGTACATAAAGATTTGTAATGTGATGTCCTAACATATATATATTTATGCGCCTAAATCGTAAATGCTGGATAAACCATACAAGATAGATCAAATTAATGTACTAAGGAATTATATATCGTCAAAAGATCGATAAACGAGTCCGCGATGGTACCATATATGTTTATCTTTAAAGGATAACTCGCAGTTACCATATGTATCTCTTACATGTTACAAAATAAATGTGAGTTATTTAGTTTTAAACTATTTTACACAATACGGTAGTATTTGTTATCCAATTAAATACATTACATATGTTGCACATTTAATGTACATCAAAACTGACCTGAATAGTATTTCATTAAAATGGATATTTTAGAAAACTGCTCCATATTAGTATCTACATTGCACCCGTGTGAAGCCGGGGCGGGTCTCTAGTGTACTAAAATATAAATAAATAAATAATATTAAATTGTATGAGACTCTTGAATGAATAAATATATGGAAGGATAATTTAGTATCTAGTAGAAAACATATACATAAACGAAAACAGAATATATTTTCTATTTTCGTAAGATTATTCGTGCTCAATTTGTTCTGTTGTGCTTTTTCTTTAACTTTATAGCATTTATTTGTACGAGTAGGTACGACGCAGAAACGGCATAATTAAATTAAAATCAGTAAATAGCGACGCCTCAACTTGTGACAGATTGTTGATATTTAATGTTGATTTAATTTTGGCTTCACTTTCTTTATATTTCCTAATTCTATGTATGAGAGACATCGCACTTTGTGGCGTGCGAAGATGTGATAATGTTGACAAGGTGTACATTGCGTCGCTCCTTGACCGTGGCGTATCGTGTCCTGTAATCCCTTTGATGCATGGTGCAATTTTTATTCTAAGTACGTTCTTGGAAAGAGAAAACACTGTACCACTGAGTACATTATTTAAAAGAACAGTTTTCGGTGTATGTTTAGGAAAAAAAACAGGAGTATGAACATTTTAGACGTCCGTAAAAGTTTCACTTATTTCACATGTACTGAGATGCAGGCGAATTTTTTATTTTGTTTACATTTAATATTTAACTGTAGTTAATAAAATTGTTCGACATACCTACATTATTAACATAAATTATATGTTTGAAAGCATTGTTGAAATAAAACTTTTTAACTACTTAAACTAAGTTACTAAGGAATAAAGTCACCCACTTAACGAACACTTAAAATTCCAGTTTCGAAGTTGACCCAAAATGACTACAATGAAACCCCTAGATCTTTTTAACCGTGTCGTAAAGGGCGCCAACCCCTTTTTTATCAAAGTCGTGTTCACGACAAGTCTTCACAAAAGGGACCTCAGTCTGAATGACTACCATTCTTTGTCGTTCATTCTTGTTTTTGGCCAGAATTCAATGTAAGTATTCACAAATTATGGCCGTTTCGGTGATTTTGTAGAAATTGTGGCGCCGCATCTTGCCGGCTCACTGATATTTAGTTAAACATTGCTTGAAAATACTAATGTATTATATGTGGCTTATAACAGATTTTATTAAAATTAAAGAAAGTTTTTTAAAAACAACTTTTATAAATTATTAAAAATCTTCGTAACTAAAATCTAAAGTAACATAATCTAAATTAACTATGTACTATATAAAACAATAATATGTGGTTGAATATTATGACAAACGCAAATGCGACATTACATTAGTGCTATGTCATTGAGGTATTTACCCAATAAATATGTCTAAATTCAACGTACTTTTTTTGAGTGATTTATGATGTAATAAGAAAGATTTTATACTTTTTATTCAGATACCCAGCACAACGCATCATATCGGCTTCTACCCTGTTGACTAGGAACGCCATTGATCCATATTCGGTTATGAATTTTTGCCGCTATGACATATGATTGACGAATATGGAAGACTACCGGGAATAAATAGCTCTTAATATGGTGCAGCAGGATATTTGAATAATTAATTGGTATCGAGCATCGAAACCTATGCTTATCTATCGTTTGATTTATTATGAATTGATTTTATCTCATTTATTTTGACGACGCAGTGCTTAAGGTTATTTGAATAATATATGTTTAGTAATAAATTGTTTGGGTATTTTAACGGTTTTACTTGAATTGAATTATGAGGTAATGTTGGTTTTGTGTTAAAAGTTGTAATATTTTATGTTATTTTTATACTTACTCAGCCATTTATCTCCCGTTTTGTGTGTTCTAACTTCCCATAATATATAATTTGATATAACTTTGGTCCACATTATCGAAGTAACAAAAGAAGTGAAGGTAATTTTTAAACATCAAACGCTAATATTGTTTGGTACAAAGATAAAATGCCAAATTATACAAATTATTCCTTTTAAAGACGCTTGTTATAACGATAGAATAAATTATCAAAATACAATCGACTGAGTTCAAATGCTATGCAAATCTAAATACTTAAATATCTTCAGTTTTGTATAAAATTTTAAGGTGTTAAATTTCAAACGTGTAAACACAATATTTTTTTTATGCCCAAATACGTTCTCACCGGCTTTCGTTAGATCTGTGACAGATAAAATTTTTACGATTCTTTTATAGGTTCATATCAAGCTGTAAACTGGTAATCTCCGATGATTTTATTACTGAATAGTACATTTTAGGTGTTTCTTTTTTCTTAATTTTTTTACTTTCTCACTGTATTAAAGAGCTATGACGCTGTTAAGTAGAACAGTGTTTGTGTGTATAAAAAGAAAGTGATATTTAGCATACTTTAACAATAGGTAAATGTCGGGCAAAATTCAGTAGGTTTATTTTGCTTTCAGAATTCATACCATTGTTAAGTAAAATAGGCATAAAATCGAATTTATTGTCGGCAGGAGGTGCGATAAACTCGCCAGGTTAAGCAACGGGATCGTAAGTTTTAATAAGTGTTTTAGAAAAAATGAATCTCATCAGTGTCTGTCACAAATTTAAAAGAGGTTACTGAATTTGCATGTAAATTGCTTTTATCTGATATTGTTTCTAAATATGATACAGGATAAAGGATGATATGGAAATGATAAAGGAGTCATAAATATGTATGCAATTGAGGATTCCGTAGTGGATAAAACATAGATGAGCAAAATGCAGTTACACTAATGATGAAAAACAGAAAATGTAATCGTAATCGTTTTTCACTAATCTGATTACATTTTACCCATTTGTGGTTTCCCTTCGCTTTTATACGCGATACCTGGGTGGTGCTAATGTCAAATGAGTACCCGCTGCTGTAGAAGTGAGGTGGCAGAACGTCATTGTTCGACTGGATCTCTACAACTATAATCACAAAGTTTTTTATAGTGACTCGCTTCTTACTGGAGCAGTTCGAGATCAGCTTGTGCATGTAAAGACCTTCGGTCGTAATATGTTTATGAATGTAGCTGTCATCAGATTCATGTCCCTTGGCGGTAGCTCAATTTTTAGGCAAACATTTAATAGACGCTATTTTGACTTTTACTACATTACTAAAAGATAACACATTTATAATAACATATCTTCACGCTATATTCCTTTCAGGATGAGAAGATACGGGCAGTTAATCCGCCCATTAGCTTGCGTGTATGTAATGGAAAAGTGTTGTCACAGATTCCGTGCCTGAGCGAAACGAAAAGAAATTCAGTTGCATATCTTAAAAGGAAAAATATATACTCAATATTTCAGTAGATCATTATGACATAAAAAATTCCATAATATAATGTGTATTTATTGATTACAATGGCATGTAGGAGCCTACTTTTTTGTAAGGGGGGTAGTCGCAGCTTGCCAGATTCATACTGACTAAAAACCCCCGGAGTGTCTTTAAACTCGCTGCGAGCTAGGCCTGGGGATTCATATCTCTCCAAGGAACATATAAGGCCTACTGTTGTAAGTCCAGAATGTATTTAACGTCATTTGATAGAACTTAGCTAGATTTATGTCCGAAAAAAAAATACAGTTCAGTGACATTCAATCACTGCACAGGTAAGATCTTTCACTAAAAATCTTTAGTTAATTTTGTTTATAATTGATACAATCAGTGATATCATAAAAAATAAATATTTGTAATAATGCTTTATTTGGTTTTTGCTTAGGAAACGTTAAAATAGCCGATCATCGAGCATGAGACCCCAGTCGTGCCCTCGATGCTGGTAGGCGGAATGTGGAACACCTCCGGGGGTTTTAGTCGGTGCAAGCCCGACACACCGGGGGGCGCCTTCCGAGGTCTGTTAGGGATTTCCCCCGGTGTTACAAAAAAAAAGGAAACGTTAAAATAATATTTTACTAAAATATTAAAACCAATAGGTTCAATAACTTCAAATAACATAAAAAATAAAGGATTATGAAAATTTAAGATTTTTTATAAATGATCTTTAAACCATTTTAATTATTATACGACTACAATTAATTTTATAATTATAACGGTATATATTAATTACGATAAATATATTAAAACAACTAATAGGTAACTATGTCTAACTGTAACTTGATGGAGTTTATAGGTAATGGGATATGGCAGAACCAATCAATTCGAATTGGAAGTTCGATCACATTTAGTAATTTATTGCATTTTTTAGAAGACCACGATTATCTTCGGGGCTTCTAGCTAACTTCAAATTAAGACATATAACGGTACTAAAATTGTAGAAGACGCATTAGCAAGATTTGAACACAGAAATTAAAAAACGTGAAGTTATGGTCCAGTTATCAATCTCAAACAGCTCTTGATTTCTATGTCTAGTTATTATTAAAGTTATCAACTAAAGGATAAGTTACGCTTTGCGCTTGTCAGTGTCGTCAGAGCTATTTCAATTTGAATCTATAGGACACTAATCTCCTCGTATATGGTAACAAGCCCCATTTAAATATTATGTCATTATTTCATAGTGTTTTAATGTTGCCTTTAAATTTAAAGACTCTCCCCATTGCATGATAAATACAAAACATTTACTTGTGGGTAACGATTTTATATTGCCGTTTAACTTTTTTCTTCGTTCATGAATGAATAACATTAGTAAGACAACTTATTTGCCAACAACAATAGCTAATCGATCAAACTGTTGTTCATTCATGGCTTATTCAACATTTTGACACCATCCAAGCTCAACCACATCTTATAAAAAAGATTTTCATACCTATCATATAAAATAAAATTACCATTTATTCCCAAAATCAAAATTTAAAAGTGTGATTAAATATAATACATAGTTTTTGCTATACCAAAAATCATTCAATTCACTCAATTGACAATTCTCATATATAAAACTGATATCACTTTGAGTTTTACGTGTTGCCGGTATTATCAATTCATTCCTTTAACATAACATAATTTTTTAATTATTTATATTGTTTTTTTTTTACCGTATTAGTCTGCTTCAATCTATATTGCAAGATCCTGTGAAAACTATAATATATTGATTTAAGTGTAACTTTAGTGTTTTTTTTATTGTGTTAAATTGTTTATTTTCCTTTTATTACATTAATTACTTAATTTTAATGACCTCGCTCATAAGTTTTTATTAAAAGTTTCCTCCTGAAAAATTTAAATTTTGGACAAACGAGTTATTGCGTGGGAGGTGTTGAAATTCGCAGTCGTTATTCAAATGCCTGGAATCTAAACATGGTAATTAAGTATTCGAGTTTTGTGAAAAACATTCAAATAAAGCAAAGAATTTGACGGAAATCAATGTTTATCGAAAACAAACTGGTTACTCGATAAAATTATTCAAAATTGTGTTTAACTTTAGTTGTTAATAACTTGCAGGTAAATGAGTCTAACCGTTATGCATACATAACTGTGGACCTCCTTCTCGCAACAAATTCAATAAAAAAACGACTTACAGTAATAATACGTGTAAATTACTCGACTCAAATCAACCTTTTATTTACGGACAAAATCTTCTCAAATTCAATATGAGAGGAATACAATTATGTTGGAGCTTTTAGCTACCGGCATTAAGAAATGTATCAATCTGCTAGGGAATTTGTAGGGGGCAACATTGGCTTAATTGGAACAGCAGGTGTCCCTGGAAACGATTCGTCGGAGCCGAATGCCATTGTTGCAACATCGTTTAAATAAAGCCACCGTCGATCTAATGTTATGTTTTCAAATTCCGACGTGCCAAATATTCAATATTCGCTGACGCGAGCTTTCATTATTGAGTTTTTTCACTTTTTGATAGGTGTGTTTCAATTTTGGATATAATATTCCTTTACCGATAGGTTTATTTCATTGTAAACTTACTTTACAATTTCCCATATCTATTAAATGTTTTTTAAATAATATAGATAAAATATATCATCACGCCACATCCTTTTCGGGGTCAGCAGAGACACATCAGTGATGGTACAGATTAAATACGGCTTTAGGCACAATATGCTCACCGGTGAAAGAAACCCTGTAGGTTTGAGGATAGTAACCTGAGAATGGGGATCAGTTCCGCTGCTGTTGACAGAAGGTACTACGTATAAGCTTAAAGTGGATATAACCACGTTTGTCTACCTTGATAAATAAAGTTAATTTAAATTGACTCCATAATTTCCTACCTACATGCTTATTACAAAGAATATTTTTTTCAAATGGTTAAATAAATTTCACATCAATGCTCGAGCGTTCAGACAGCTAAAAGTATAACAAATAAAACAACTAATTAATACTCATTTATACCTACATATCAGGGATGTTACGAAGCTTCAACTCCGACTCCGATAAGTCGGAACTTCCGATCGTTATTACACCTTCGGTTCCGAAACTTTTTAATCGGAGGTATTCATCGGAGGTCACCACCACTGTTGCAGTCAATTCATTTGATTTTACTTTATATGTATGTTGTTGAAACATAATATCAATTAATCAAACAATCAGTGCTACTTAATTTGTAGAAGACATTTTTTAAAATTTAGATTAAAAAAATATGATTAAATGATTAAATTTAAAACTAAATGTACATTTAAATTTATTACTAAAAGGTTTTTTATTTTACATTTACATTAAATTAAGTAAAATAGAAATTAACACAAAAACAACCCTGCAGCAAATTTGATTTAATTTGTTCACTGGACAATGTTCACTGGAGGATAACGGTTTCTGATATATCCAACACTTTGTGAACAACAGCTTTTATTTGCCCAAGTTAGGTTGTGTTGTGTTGTGTTGTGTTGTGTTGGGTTGTGTTGGGTTGTGTTGTGTTGTGTTGTGTTGTGTTGTGTTGTGTTGGGTTGTGTTGGGTTGTGTTGTGTTGTGTTGGGTTGGGTTGTGTTGTGTTGTATTGTGGGGACCCAACTTGATATACGCCGGCGATGCGCTTGATGGGAGCGTGCCGACCAACTTATCCAGGCGAGAGCGCTGTGTGACCCCGGGGGTTTTAGTCGGTGCAAGTCCGACAACCAAAAAGCTCCCTGAGGTCCGTCAACAATATCCCCCGGGCTATCAAAAAAAAAAAACCTGATATACGCTTGGAAACAGTCTCGATTCTCAACATCTGTCTACACACGAGGGAGATGTAGAGGGAAATGGATTATGCTGTTGTCAATTCAAAAGTTCTGGCTTATACTTTCGAAGACATGTATCAATCATCAACATATTAAAATGGGATCAAATTTAAGATATAATAAATAACATATCTTCACGCTATCACGCTATGTGAGCAGAGATACAATAGTCGTTTTATCCACTTTGCGCTTAAATGTCGTGGACTACGCGACCAGTAGCTCAGGTAATCGCTTGCTCACAGTACTATGAAAATGTTAATAAGAAACAGAAATTTTTATTGTCTGTGTATTTTTAAATTTATCACTTTCTAATTAAAAAGGTTCACTGAATAATGTTTTTATTTGTCCCTTAATAAAACTATCTTATTCTGCCGTCACTTGTGACTGACATTGCCTCCGACTCCGAATCCGACTCCGATAAATCAAATTTAAAAACTCCGACTCCGACTTCGGTTCCGATAAAACTGCCTCCGTTACATCCCTACTACGTATATTTAAAAAAGATAAAATGGCTCCCGGCTTAAAAACTTTGCCTTGCATGTCAACTCAGAAAATCCTGAGTCAAATATTTGGTAACATGACATCGGTGCGCCAAATATTAAACGCCCCTAACCCAGCGGGGACCTTGAAGGGTTTCCCAAGATTGGTTTTCCTTTCTCAGCGAAATACTGTGAGCACGATTTGTATGCAGACACAATGCCTCTTATTACATTATCTTAAATCTTACATATTTTGACGGTGTAATTTTTGATCGAAATATTTTTTCTTAATTTTATTAATCATTTTTTTTTGCGCTGGTGTGTTTTGATACTGCGTTTAGACGCTTTACAAAGATTACAATATTAATGTATTTGATATGTTTAAAAAAATACTAAAGTCAATGAATTTGCTCAAAGATAGATATATCTTATGCTAATTTGAATAAATACTATTTGCGATCATTATTTTCATGGACTCTGTGTCCAATATTTAAACAGAAGCTGTACTAATATTGAATTAATTTGCAAATGTGCTTGATCGTGTGTTAAACTATTATAGTTACATTTTAATTGTCCATTTCTGACAATATTGTGTTTAGCGGTATAAATAGTAGAGTCCGACCGAAACTGGTTTTCAGGCCGAAACCGAAACCGAATATTCGGCCGTGGCTTCAGTTTCGGCCGAAACCGAAACCGAAACCGAAACCGAAACCGAAACTCACGTGGTCAAGTATAAAAGTCAACGTGGTCAAGTAAAAAAATGAAACAAAAACTTACATGTAATCAGTTCCATCAAAACATAACCTCTAAAGAATGTTTACGTCGGGTGATAACGCACTGACTAAGTTGTGTTGCTATAGAGCAATGCGAATTAGATCCGTCAACTGTCGTCTAAACGACGCAGTTACACTCCGACGCAGCCTTGAGTTTCTTTCGGCGTTTCTTCTCAAGGTAGTCGCTTCCGAAACGCTAGTAGATCACCGTTAGGTTTCGTATTTTTGGCTGGCGGTCCAAGTCGAGGTTCGTATCCACAGGGGTGCCCTTGCATTGCTACCCAACCCATAAATTGCCGGCTGAGCACCCTCAGTGTTCGCCCATCCGCCCGGTTAAGTGTGAAGACCTTTCCCGGTCAAAAAACACGCGTAAATTCGAAAAAAAAAATAGCAATGCGAACGGCGCACGAATCCCGAACAGGGCCACCAGCGTCCGCCAAAGCGTTGCCGCGAGAAACGAAGTTAGGCAAGCATGTACGACAACTACTGAAATCAGTTTCGGTTTCGGCAAAAGTTTCGGCCAATTTTGGCCGAAACCGAAACTGCCGCCGAAACTTGATTTTTGGCCGAAACTCGGCGGAAACCGAAACCGAACTTTCGGTCGGACACTAATAAATAGGCAGGTTTAAGAAATAAAATCAATAAAACTTGTTCGAGTCAGTGTACTCCATTATCAACATCATAATTTATTCTTACTTGATATTATGATATCGATTAGTAGGAACTTTTTGTTAGAAAATTTGTGCGTGTTAACATTGTTTATGCCATGGTATGTATTTAAATGTCTACTTTATGTTTATGTTATAATATTTATAGAAATATTAATATCTCTTGTTCGCTGAGCCGTAGGAAGTTTACGGATACCCAGACCCGGCGAAGGCGAAGAGTCGGCAGTACTGGCACCCTGGGGTTTTTAGTCGGCAAAGTCGGGGACACCGGGTTAACAAAAAAAAAAAAAAATCTTTTGCGTTTATGCAATATTGTTACGTAATTAATAAAATTCATACATTTTTTTATTCATTATTACATAAAGGCACAAACAGTAACAAATACGAGGGCGGATCGATAAGTACTTAGCCTCACCGCCTTATGGCGCCACTATCGCAAGGGAAATTTACCATCGTGTAATACATTATTTTAGACCGCTGCTGACAAAATTTCAGCCACATGAGGCTCGTAGTTTAGATTTGACTCCGTGTAGAAGCAAGCGTTTTGGCAAATTTCAAAAAATGGAGAAAGAGCAGTATCGGTCCATGTTAAGATTCTTGTTTTTGGAAGGAAAATTGCGCAGCGAAATCAAAGATCGCTTAGATGCAGTGTACGGTGACTCTTCTCCTTCGATGGCGACCATCAAAAATTGGTTTACAAGTTTCAATGTGGTCGCACGTCGGTTTTTGATGAGCCACGTCCAGGTGCCACAAAAACGGCTACCACGGAGGATAACGTGACAAAAATCCACAATCTCATATTGGCAGACCGCCGATTGAAAGCACGCGAAATAGCTGAGACTGTAGGCATCTCAAAAGACCGGGTGGGTCATGTCCTGCATGAAATTTTGGGCATGAGAAAGCTGTCGGTACGATGGGTGCCGCGTTCGCTCACTCTGAACAACAAGCGAAATCGTGAAATCACTTCAAAGCAATGTTTGGTGCTGTTTAAGCGCAATCCGAAGGAGTTTTTGCGTCATTTCATAACCCTAGACAAAATATGGATCCACTAGTACACGTCAGAGACCAAGGAACAGTCAAAACGTGCTCCGAAGAAGGCAAAGACTGTCCAATCGACCGGAAAGGTAATGGCCACCGTTTTCTGGGATTCACAAGGTGTGATCTACACCGACTACCGGGAGAAGGGCAAAACGATCACAGGGCTCTACTATACTGAATTATTGGGTCGATTCAATGTCGAGCTGAAGAAAAAACGGCGCCATTTGGCGAAAAAAAAAAGGTTCTTCCACAATGATAACGCACCGGCTCACACCTCCGCCGTCGCCACTGCCAAATTGGTCGTATTAGGCTACAAACTGCTGCCCCATCCACCATATTCCCCGGATTTGGCCCCGTGTGACTTTTTTTTGTTTACAAATTTGAAAAAGTCATTCGCAGAGTAGATATTTTGGTCGAATTAGGAGGCTATCGCCGCCACGGAAGCCTATTTTGCAGAGCTTCCGAAAACTTTTTTTTCAGACAGGTTAAAAAAGTAGGAGCATCGCTGAATCAAGTGTATCAAGCTAAAAGGAAACTATGTGGAGAAATAAATCGCCACTTTTCCAAAATTTTCGTTTTTCTTTTGTAGGCTAAAGACTTATCGAACCGCCCTCGTATAAAAGTCTATATTTTATGAGTGAAAATAATATGGAGTACTTACAAGCCTTTTCATGTATGTTTTATAACAAATACTTTAAAAAGTTTATTTTTCTGGTTATGACATATAAGCGTCTTGTGGATGCAGCCATTACAGTATCTTTGTTTACCTCGAAAGGGATATAGCGTGACGATATATTATTATTATTATTAAAACTTAAAAAAGCGGAATGATTGGTACAAGGAACGACGCAGAATTATTTAATCATGTGATGATTCTATATTGGGATGGTAAGAAAAGAAATTGTATTCTCCTTCTAATAAAGGTATGGTAGATAACCATATATGGTTGGTATATGTGCGCGGTCATGCGGTTTCTCTACATTTGACGTGCGATTATAATACCTTCACTTAGGGTTGTACCAATGAATATCTGCTACGGTTGAATTGAAAACATGTAAATATTGATTAATGTTATAAAACACGCATATCAGTTTAGCGACTGTTTAAATAACAATAAATGTTTTAATAAATATTTAAGGTTTTTTTTTATAAAAAAAAGATGTACAAAAATATTGTTTTCTTAATTTATTTATTAATAAAAAAACGAACGATTATTATAACACTTACACAAACGCCGCAACACATTAATGCATTTACTTTTTGACTATTTTTTTTTTAGTGTTTTGGCCACTGGCCGCCTTTATATTTAAAAAAAAAAACAGTAAAAAAATATTCTGTTAACTGCAATTACTCACTGTCGTGTCATTAACACTTCTAAATCGTAGTACATTATCATCAGCCCACCCTAGTCCACTGTTGGACATAGGCCGCTCCCAAGAAGTGCAACTGAGCTTAGCCTTCGGCTCTTCTAATCCAATTCTTTCTGGCCACCTTCTAAAGGTCGTCGCTCCTCCTTGCCGGGAGCCGGTCCGAACATTTTCTATACCATAAAGATCACTAATGTAAATACAGTATACATCGTTTATAAATACATTTAATTCATACGTGTATTATTTTTGTTTTTCTTATATATTTTGCACCTCTATAAAAATGAAATAAAACTGAAAACACCCGGTATAGATCGAACATGGGCTGTGTAATTCCGTCTAAAATTGCTCTTATAATAATTGTTTTTCTTTTTTTTTAGTTAATAAATTTTAATCAATAGAATATTTTAATAATTTTTGTATAATTTGCGATATCGTTGCAATATGTGCATGGCGCGAAAATCCTAAGATAGTGGTTATTTCGGATAGATACAATGTCTTTCTTATAACTATGTTCCGAGTATATCTTTCTTATCGCGATACATACAGTAGAAAAAAGACCCATTAAGTTTTAATGCTTAGCAACCCTACTTGAAAGACTTTTACGGACATAATAAATAGTTGTACCAGTCGGTTTATGTTTAAGATGCCTCTTAGCATCAGCATTGCACGAGACTATAAAATAATTTTTGTAATGAATCAATATACCTTAATTGCAAACACGAATAATTTGTAGACGTAGTAATTTGTTGACGTCGCATTCAATTACGAGTATGTTTTCAAGTAAGACGTTATACTGTTTTATTTCTTATAATTTTATGATTCATATAAATAAGCGATAATTCAGTGAAAACTTTGATAGTAATTGTTTTCCCTCAAATCGTATATAAACTCTCACTATACTTATACTCAGGTATTATTGTACACATTTGACAGCTATATGAATATACAAGGAAATTAGGTTTAAACTGAGCTGTATTTTGAAAGTATAGGAATATTATTAGTCAGGTCAAGTGTCTTATACTCACTCTTAACGCCGCATTGGTACATTTAATTTTTTTTTTTTTTCTATTTATTTAAGGGACTTTTGTGCCTCGGCACATGCCAGCCCCATCGTATCCTAAACATGCACTACTAACATTTATTTCTGGTGGGGAGCCATCAGCCTGAACAACTCCTTTGCTTCGGCTGAGTAAGGTCTTGCTAAAATTCCGCAGAACATGCCTACATCAAATTTGTTCAGGCTAAAGGCTCCCATCAGAGAATCTCTTGCAGACTGAGATCGGACACACTCCATCAGCAAATGTTGTACGTCATCTACTTTCTTACACGTGCTGCAGTTCGGTGACTCCACAAGCTTCATCAGATGTTTAAATTTGCCTGATGGAATTTAATATTAAATAATAAAAATATTTAGGATACTGAAACAGATTTTGTCAACCTTAAAAATGAATTATTTATGAATTATTTTCCTTATTTTGGGAGTCGAAGCTGCTCGCGTCCGTAGGCTTTACCCTAGTTTCCCTACACGTAACTCCTGGGTGGTGCTAAACGAGCAGCAGCGAGGTGGTAGGGCGTCGGTGCCCGTCTGGATCGCGACCACAGTACATGGGTGTAAAGCCCGTCATAGTGACTAGTTTCGGCTTGTCGCGTTTCGGGATCAGCTTGTGTATATCCAGTAGCTCATATACCTAGAGACCTCCAGTCGTAGTATATGTGGGCCGACATGACGATGTAGACTATCAATGGATTTTTATACTTTGATAGTCGCTTTCGTTTTTGGACTACACTGTACTTACCATCAGGTACTCTGTAGTCACTATGTCGAGCCAGTATTAAAAAAAAATGAAAGGGACTGGGCCGCATGGATCCCGTAGTAAATTCTGTTAGGAGGCCTTCGATTTATTATTCTAAGATTAAAAACAAAAACACATCAGTTACAAATTAACTCACAATGCAAAATCATAATATAGCGTAACAAGTCTTAAATTTGTCTTTTTTTTAATAAGCTCATGCTTTGCCTCTGGGCGCACGAATCTGTTTTGTACAATGCTTGTAGCAATTAATACTCCTGGGGTGTCTAATTGGGCACTCTCTAGTGTTTATTAATATAAGTAAATAATTTATATAAATAATTTATTAATATAAGTAAATATATAAAAATAGTTTTTTTTTTCTAAAAAGAATATAAAAGGTGTTTTGCGAATTTCTTTACGTCCGTCTGTCTACCTTGTAAATATTAATGTGATTACCTACATATAATGTGAGTTATGATAAAATATTAAAAAAAATATTGCTTCGAAATGCTGGCTACAGAATAATGAATAAATGATTGTTAAAATTCTCCAATGCGCGCTTATTTTTTACTTTGTAAAGATGTAAAAAAATGAGAAGTGTTAAATATATACAGGTATCTACTTTTGACGAAATATACACTTAAGTATAAGGAAACTAATCTCTGCCAAGTTTAGTTCTATTAATAACTTTACTACACACCATAATATAATATATTCACTACGAAATCAAGGTTAGTTTAGCACTTTGCTACAACACTTACCATCTTATCGGAGAAAATAGTTTAATGTTTAATTCAGTTCGTATATTAGGTCCTTACATATGAAATTGGCGTTTTTCGTACTGGCCACTTTAATCACAAATTTCTCCTCTTTGGTAAGGAATTCCAAATTCAAATTTGTACAGATATAGACTCATGTATTTGTGCTTCGATGATCGTCATTCATTTGTTTTTTTCTTCTGTTTTTTTTCTGTTTGCGTCACTCATTTTACAAAATGGAAAACTTAAAATATCGCATTATTTACGAGTACGAGTTCCGCCGTGGCACTAGTGCTGCGGAAACAACTCGAAGGGTGAATGATGTGTATGGCGGTCGTGTTGCAAAAGAAAACACAGTTCGTTTTTGGTTCCAACGTTTTCGTTCTGGAAATTTCGACCTGCAGAACAAGCCCCGTGGACGCCCTGAGACTCAAGTTGATAATGAAGAGTTGAAGGCTATTGTGGAAGAGGATCCATCGCAAACCACGTCCGAGTTAGCTGCAGGCTGCGATGTTAGTGATAAAACTGTTTTAATTCACTTGAAGCAAATTGGGAAGATTAAAAAGCTTGAAAGGTGGGTACCTCACGAATTGACTGAAGCAAACCGGCAAACGCGCGTCGACTGCTGCGTTACATTACTAAACCGGCACAATAATGAAGGTATTTTAAACCGAATCATTACCTGTGATGAAAAATGGGTTCTTTACGATAATCGGAAGCGCTCAGCGCAATGGTTGGATCCTGGCCAGCCAGCCAAATCCTGCCCCAAGCGAAAATTAACCCCAAAAAAGTTACTTGTAAGCGTTTGGTGGACTAGTGCCGGTATTGTTCATTACAGTTTTCTCAAATCTGGCCAGACTATTACGGCTGATGTCTATTGTCAGCAATTGCAAACCATGATGGAAAAGCTAGCGGCTAAACAACCTAGGCTGGTCAATTGCTCCACGCCACTGCTGCTTCACGACAACGCTAGACCACACACTGCGCAACAGACGGCTACTAAATTAGAAGAGCTTCAATTGGAAAGCCTAAGACATCCTCCGTACTCCCCGGACCTTGCTCCAACAGATTACCATTTTTTTCGAAATTTGGATAACTTCTTGCAAGGGAAAAAATTCAACTCCGATGGGGCAGTCCAAATCGCCTTCAAAGATTTTATTGATTCCCGTCCGACTGGTTTTTTTAGTAAAGGGATCAATGAACTACCTATGAGATGGCAAAAGTGCATAGAAAATAATGGTTCATACTTTGATTAATTAAATATATTATATTAAAAAATATTCGTCTTTTTGTTCCTCCCATACAAAACGCCAATTTCATATGTAAGGACCTAATATTTAATCTATTAAATGCCCTATTTTATTAATATTAAATAGCATACGATAGGTAATTAATGCTGTATGGAGTATTTTTATTACAACCACAGTATCTTAAAGTAAATATTCATCGTTGTGGCTTATCTCTATTAATATAGGTAATGAAGCACATTTCATCGTATTTCTATTCTACTGTTATATTAGTTTATTCTCACCGTGGTGAAATATTATCTGCCTGTATAAACATATACCTTCCAAATAAAATACCTCTCAAATATAACGTAGCTGTAGCTGAACTCAATGATCATGTCATCAATGTCCATGAACTCAATGAGGGACTAGTATTCATGCGCGGCAACCGCGAATGTTAATAGGTTTAAATCCCGGCATGTACATCGGGATTATTCTAGATTTAGTACGGATTTATATAGCATACGTTCATCGTTGAAGGAAAACATGCCGAGGAAACCTTTACAACATATAATAGATATGTCATGTGTACGTGCTTTGAGAACGGCGAGTAGCTGCGCTGCTGGACACATTGGACTCTATATATAAGCGTAAAGTGGATACAGCCACTAATGTGTCTCTGCTAACCCCGAAAAAAATATAGCGTGAGGATATATTGTTATTATTAACATATAACGTATTAATATGAAATATTATTATGTATTCTGTGGTATTACCGTGAATAGAATCTATTAAGCTTAATTTTGTCCATCATTTGAAACATGCTCTGGTTATATGTAATAGAATAAAATTCTTATACAGTTTCATAAAAGTTCCTTACATTTTAAAGGAGATTTTAAACACCAATGAATTCTTAATATATTGCTTTTAGAAACAAATTAATCATTCATTATTGCATTTAAAGACCGTTTCAGCAACGGAGTGTAAGTTACTTCATTCAATTTAAATCCCGGTAGAGTTTTCCTGAAAGCCAACGCTGCAACGACCCGGAAATGTTTTCTGTAGTCGAGACGACATGGCAAAAACTCGTTTGGGCACATTTTATCTTTGTTTCTTATGAAAGACCATAGACACATATGTATTTTTTATCTTTACTGCACACTTACGATTTGATTCCAAGTATTTTTAACTGTACACTTGTTAGATATTCTGTATTTGATTTACGCAGGTCTTTGTCTTAAATTAAGCTTAACTTAGGTATTGATTGCATCTGTAGGCTCGTTTCTGCACTGTCCAGCTTTTTTTTTTCATTTCAACGTTGTCCAAATTGTTTCAATCCCGCTTCTGGAGCCTCACTCAGCTATAGGCGACAGAAATTACTTTTCATCAGGTAGACTGTCAATTTGTTTGCCAACTTTTGATAAAAAAAAATTGAGTCTGTGAAGATTCCGAACGTTCACTCAAGTTCAAATTTTTAGAGAATAATATGTTTTTGATTGTGAACCCATCAAATTCTAAGCAAATTAATGGGCGAATAAATTAAATTTAACGTGCCAATTTTTTATAATATACGCAAAACATATGTTGTAATGATTAAAAACTAGACTTTTGGCGCCGTCTGTTGTAATTTATGTTTTTACGAGCCCGTTCCAGTCTCCGAACTATGTAAATAGCTATATTTTATAAAACGTCGACTCTGTTTTGAATGTATTAAACCAAACTGTATTTTTAAGTTGATAGATAAATCCATAAACACAAACAGTGATAAGAGCAATTGTATGGATTTGCATAATTGAACGAACTATATTATTATTATATCTATGGTTGTAGGGCGATTGCCCGAACTGTCACGACCACAGAACACGTGTGTTAAGACCGCTTTGGTAACTTGCTTTGGATTGTCGCATTTCGGGATCAGCTTGCATATATCCAATAACTCATGAGACTATTAGGTAATGCATTATCGTCCTTTGATAGTCTCTTTCGTTTTTAGACTACACTGTACTTACCATCATGTGCAGAGTAGTCACTTTGTCGAGGTAGTGTAAAAAAATAATTATTCTGATATCCGAAAAAGGGTATAGATTTCTAAAAACTATTTAATGTGGAAATGTTAATACAGCAGACCGACAAGTAGGTACTTACGAATATTTATAAAAATATATAAAAACATACTCTATATGTATAAGGTTTATAAAAACATGAACATGAGCACAAAATAACACATTTCCTGTGCTATAAACACACGAATAAGGAATAAATAACAACAAATCTTACCAGGAAACTAAAGGTCGTTTGCTCATTGAAACAAATGCAACGTAGCGGCAAGATATGGTTTATTTGGACTCCTAAATAAAAAAAAAGTGGAATATTATATTTACGGATTTACGAATTATAAACATTGGTCTTGTCCCATACTAAGCTTGCGGTTATTCTACAGGTACTACACAAAGATATGAATACTTAAATGCATATACGCAACCATGAAACGTGATAAATTAATCTGCTCTTCACAGAAAAGTTTGCCGCTATCGAGACTCGAATCTAGGGCTAAGATTTATAAACGCTATTTCGACTTTGCTTAGCAAAGTTCTCAAAAGATAATTTCGTCTTTTACAAACAACTGAATATATAATAGCAACTTGAGTATAGCCATAGTATTCGCAGAGCCAAGTCCATGTCGACAAAATCGGTGACTTACCAAATCCTTTGACATTCATTAGGAAATATAAATTGCAACGTTTTAGTAAAGTCTAAGCAAACTTGAAGTTGGGCCTATAAATCCTCAGCCTATGACCTTCGCATCGTAAGTAGGGTGCGATATCCGGCAGTCATTGAACAGATAGTTTAATTTATTTGTAAAGACTAAAAATAAGGAATTGCTAAAGATCAATGTCTTTTTCGCCAAGTCAGAATTAAGGAATCAAAATTCTCTTAATAATTTCATTGATATCAAAAACATTCATCCATTAATTTTATAGCATAAGTATTTATTCATAGCTGTCTGATGTGCCGGATCAAAAGTGTTTATTATGTATGTCGGCTGCCACGGCTGGTTTAGGTAATCTGTTTAACTTGACAGCTAGAACGCGGAAAGCTTAATTTTGTCCTCAGTTTCCAACTACCTATGTTTATTTGGATATATTCTATTAACAGACACTGAATATATACACCTACAGTGTTCCCACTAGCCTGTGAGCCGTATAGTATACGTTATATTGAGTCCTTTAAACAATGTGTAAAGATATTTATGCAGGTCGGCATGATTACTGCGACTATATCTGCGATATCTACGGTTTTCTTTGCTGTTGATAACCGTAGTCGGCTATTGGAATACTATGCTTATTATCCATAGGTTAACGAAAGTATAAAAAAGGAAAACAGGGTAAAAAAAAATACAAGTTTTGTCTAATGTTTTTTTCGTGAACAATTTATTTGTCTCGCATTTTCATATTAATATATTAATTAGGTTTGTTGAAATTTGGGATACCCTTATGAATTTAGATATGATATAAATATGATTTTAGTTTTGATAAATACCTCCATTTATAAATATTTCGAATAAGAATTCTGTGAAATTATTTTAATTTATTATAATCTATACAATTAAGTAATAAAATATTTCCTTAATACTTTTACTTAATAACAACATCATATCGTTTTCGGCAATTACAATTTTATTTACATTTAATTTTCGATAATTTGCCATTAACGCTTCTAAATAATTGCTTCTTGATAAATAATTATTAGATATTTAAAAATATTTAATTAATTTCAAGAATAAAGAATTCATCGTGGTCATAATTATCATTTAGTTTAGCCCAAATATCACACAGGAATTATTTCAACTATTTGTTTTTCACCACATGTGGCATGAATAAAAAAGAATAACAAACGTCGGTTTGTCGGCAAAGGTCACGTGTTATACAGCCCAACATTGTTTAGTCTATGTGTTAATAATATGGGTTAGCCGTCTAATTGCATATAATGCAAACTAAACTGTTAACCTGTTATATAGGGTTTTTAAAAAGGGCGCAAAGCATCCTCTTCGTCGTCCACATTATGACAATACTTCTAATGTTGGAGTTATCTGCAATCAATCTTAACTATTTGCCATCAACTCAACAACTCACCATCATCAACTCTCTGGCTGTTTAATCATCCTTTGACATAAAAAACAAATAACAAAAAAGGCGTACTTATAATGGAATTGAACCTTAAATGAAATATTATATTATCTATTAGGCATCTATAACGCACGCATACGCGACACTATCTAGTTCTATCGCTTTGTGTCGTTGCGAATACGTCGTTTTCTTTTACTCAAAATCCGTGGCGAAAAAAAAGAAACGTAAGGCTCTCATTCTTATCTCTACGTTTTATTTTTCTTCTATCTCATGTAGCGAAATGGGACAAAACACGATGTGTGCTTAAAAACTTATTCTCCATTGTCGTTCACTTACCAATCACAAATCACGGCCTAGATGTTTCCCTTCAATGGCATGTAACATGAACAGTTAAAAATTAATTGTGTGATAAATATTAACATTAATTGCATTTAGTTATCGTTTTAATAAATTATGACTATCGGTATTAATGATTATATTTATTTGCTACAGACGTTTTCCCAGTGTTTTGGGTCGTTAGGTCCTCCCTAGACGCCACATGGCCTGTTTACACGCAGCGTGGGAATTTAACATTTTGTTTAATATAGTAGGTATGTACAGATTTATTATATGCGAATCGTTTTAAACGTGCAAACTGAAATTACGCAGTAGTATCTTTACGTACGGTTATCAAATTTTCAAGGTGCCCTATTAAAAGGATATGTTTATTAAAAAATTTGGTTGAGTTTTTCTTCGCACGACGTTATTTGTATATTTGCTAGTTAAGTAATTAGATTTTGGAATCATAAATATTGTTATATTCAGTGATCTCTAAAAAGTTGATGGATTTGTTTATATTTTGTTGTACTGGTGAAACACTTTTTAGTTCAAATGTATATTTATGTGCCGGTATTTTTGATTGTAAATATGTCTAGCTAAACACTAAGCTCTATTGCGCTTATTAAGAGAGGCTTTTTCCAACTGTGGAATGGAGTTTGCTAATGATGGTTTGTTGTGGTGATGATAACGATGATATGCCACATACCCGGCTCATATCTGAAAATTAGCAATCAGAAAAAATAAGTTACATATATTATGTATCTAATCGTTTCTTTCAAGTTATCAAAAAGTACGAATATAAAGATTATTCAAAATGTTCGCAACTTCAAAAGATTTAGTACCTACCTAAAGCTTAAAAGCACATAAGTTTCAAAGAGAAAACTAGTCGTGTTTAAGTGAGTTTAATTTCACTTGAATATTGTTTTAGAAGCAGTAATGAACAGCTGTTGAAATTAATTAAAGTGGAGGATTCGCTTGGGCCCGAGTTAGACAAATTGTCTCCACTAGCGCCAAAACTGAGTGCATCAGACTTTCGGTAATGAAATGATTTTATTCACAATTTTTTGTTAATTAACAAATTTGCTTGAGGTTATTTTGAGGTAATATTGAATTACTATTTATATACCGTTGCTTCATTAGATGTAAGGAACTACATTAGTGTTCTCTGAAAAAAAAAAGAAACAAGAAATAAGTTTTTGTTTCGCCATTTTAAATGAAATTAAACAAAATATAAGCAAATAAGTAAGTAAAAAAATTAAACATAAAAGGGATAAAATTTCTTCCAGCTTTATACCATATCGTCGGGTGAAAGGCTATTTGGTTTAAGCGACATTTTTTTTATTATGTAGTATATATATATTTGGAATCAACGTTTTTTGCCGATTCTAATATATATATATATATATATATATATATATATATATATATATATATATATATATATATATATATTACTATATCATCAAAAAACTACTACACTAAAAAGCACAAAAAAAGCGAATAGGCATAGCGTCATATTAAAAATAGTTTCTATCAAAATAAAGCCCAGTGCTTATTATGTCATCTAGCAGGTGTGCTCAGATTTAAACTGTTGGCAATCTACCTCCAGATTGTTAGACTACAAGCGATCGAGTCTGCAGGTGTATGGAGGAATGTAGATGTCGCAAGTATGCATGATACAAGAGTATGGTGTATATTCGTAGAAATTTTCATAGAGTAGGTAGGTTACAAGCATAGATGGACAAAATGTAATCAGATTAATAAAAATGATTAACGATTACATTTTACATTTTTTACCATTAATATGACTGCATTTTGTTCATTTATGTTTTAAACACTACAAAATCCCAGATTGCACACATTTATCATTTTTTAGTGTTTTAAATGGATTTAATTATGATTACAGAGCAAGAAAATTGAGATTACGACTACATTTACACATACATCTCTGGTTACAAGTATATTGTATTTAGGTCAGTGCTTTAAAATATTTAGTCACTAGAGCTACCTTTTGCCGCTAGCAGGGGATTATTCCGATATTAAAAAAGTAATAAGGAACAATCTGGCTTCACTGTGAATCAACTTAAACGTGAATCATGTAGTCATCAAACAAAAATTCTGAATCGATTGATGCAAGCTAATATTTCCTGAGATCGACTCAAAAAGGTCTTGCCGATTGGTCAATCGCGATCGACTGTTTGATCACCCTTGTAATATAGGAGTAAAAGTACTTATAACTATTTTATTACACATATTTCAATTCAACAGTCTCAGAAGAATAACAGGTTGGTTCGACATATCATTTAACCCGAGCATGTTTTGGATTATTGCTACAAGCTTCTTGTTTACAGTTTCAGATACGAATTCATTATACATGTTATTTTATCGATCTTGATTTGATTTAATTTCTACTATAAAACTGATTGACTTGTTAAGTCATATTAACACATGTATTCTAATGATCTTGTGAATGGGAAAGAGAAAGTGCACACTTTTGAGCAATCCAAACTAATATTATAAATGTTAGTATAACTTTGTTTGCTTGTTATGTCTCCACTCAATCGATCATCCTAATGCACGGTACACAGTTTCAAAAGCCAAAGCAAAATTTCATGTAAAAGTATTTTCTTTATGGTGTTACTTTCAACAATATGATTGTTTTCATAATTACATAGTGAAAAGGAAAGGGCTTATTACAGTTTCTAGCGATCAATTACCTCGTAGCATAGATGTGCCTCCTAAAACAGTTACTCGGCAGTCGGCACACACTAAATAAATCTGTGGTTACAAGACGCTAAATTATTGGGACATTAACTCCAGCCATACAGTGTTGTAATTTAACCTTACTTTATTACTAGAAGTAAAACCATGTTTTACTATAATAGAGGGCTATAGGACATATTTTAAAATTACTATTTAAGAAATACTTAAGTGAGTTTTATTTTAACAATGATTTTTGACTCGTGTCTCTTTCTTATAACATTCCGAAAATAACTACAGTGTGAAAAGAGTTAATAACCACCAAGTCACGAGAACGACCTAATACCGTCATCGTCATATTGGATTACACATAATACATATTTATATCATATAAGGCATAAAATAATTACTAATTTGCCTCCTTGATTAAAGAAATAAAGTTTAGTAAAAAATTAATGTACTTATAATTGAACCTCAGTAACTAGACTTACATATAGTAACTCTAGGGGCGTTCTATGAAAACACCTGGTATAACGTTTTAAATCTAAGAAATAATTGTAATGCACTGAGTTTTTTTTTGCTGCAGCAATTATATTTATATTATTAATTGAGATTATAAATCTCAGACTAAAATCTTTTGTTAATAAAAAAAGTATATGTTTTGTGCTGTAGATAGCCATTAGTAAAGCAAATCTCATTGAATATAGTAGGTAGTTCAAAATTCATAAAACAATTTCAAAAGCTTTTCCCCGGGCGTTTGGATGAATTTGGTTTCCCAAGCCCGGGTAGAGTGATTAGAAGGACACCCCGGTGGTTTTTAGTCACTAGAAGTCTGACACACCGAGGTCGCTGCCCTCACAGGGACCCTGGAGGTTATATACAAGATTTTCCCACGGGATACCAAAAAAAAAAAAAATTCCAAGGGTTGTCTAAATATTTCCTTTCTGTGACTTCTAGCTTCTAACTTGATGGAAACGCGATTTAAATTGTTACACAGTTCAAATACTTATTACTGATATTTTCAACAATTGTTTTGAGGCATCTAGTCAACTTTGAATTTCACACAGAACAGTCTGTTGCAAGAATCGTCCTGCATTCCACACTTTATAATTTACAATACAATCGATTGATATATACTAATTATATTAGTTTCGGTTATCACAGACAGTGTATTAGAAAAATATATGTGATTTTTATATCTTTGTTTTCTATCATAAAGAAACCCGTAAAACCCGCATGTCATCTAACAGAAACATGTGTAGTGTTCTGATATAGATGATCCGCTGCGCTACCGGTAACGTCGGGTACATATAAGAGCAAAGTTGACATAGCAATTGTATGTTTGCTCTATCTAAAGAGATACAGCGTGACGAGATATTATGTACCTATTTACTATCGAACGTTTAAAATTCATCTTAGTAATAGAAATCTACATCATTACTAAAATAGAATTCACTATATTCTCATAAATAAATCTATCTGATTAAATAACGAGGATGGTAAACATTTTTTAATTATTAAAAACAGTTCACTTTTTTATAAATCTCACGAGCTTAGAATGTATATGTAAATTATTTTGAATATGAGCAATATAAATGTGTAATACGATTTGTGTGAAATACAAAGAATTTCTAATTTGGTCTCATTGCAAAAAATAATATTTACTCAAATTATTTAGATATTATAATGTATTATATATGTTGTATGTAGTATTATATAGTATATATAGCATTATAATGAAACCAGCTCAAAAGTTTTTTTTTAACACATTAACGTAATTTAACATAATTAAGTTGTAATTTAACAATCACCGGTTTTTTGACGTACGTAGGTAAGTACCTAACCATCACCACGTCAGCCTGCTAATCCTTAGAGTTATATTGGTGTTTCACAAAATTTACTAAAAAGCTATTAGAGATTAAAAATAACATGAGCGTAAGAAAAAGCAAAAGATTCTGAAAAAACGAAAAACTGTTCTGAAAGAAAAACAAAATAACAAACAATTGAAATAATGCAATTATTATTGGCCAATTAAGAGAGCGCTCGCACACTCCATTACCAATAATGTTTCATGATGCACAATGTTAAAATGATATCACCAACTATTTTATAGCGAGTAACAACTGTAAACGAATTCTGTACTCATGGAACTACTATATACAATAGACTGCTCCTTTGTAGGGCTGCGGCGAATTGATTACAGAACCCGCAGTCCCCACTAATTCGCAGAAGTAGTTACCTTGGGGTTTTTAGCTGGTACAAGTCCGGCTTACCTCGGTCGCCACCATATGTGCGGCTGGAACGCTCCTACGAGTAATTTCCACAAGTAAAAAAATAAAAGAAAAGAAAAGACTGTTCCTTTATATATCTATAGCAATATTATAAAGAAGTAATAATTATATGTTTATTTGGATGAAAGAGGTAAACTTTGAAACTACCAGATTAAAAAAAAAAAACGGCAATATTAGGAATGGTCCTTATGGGCATACGAAGGCTGTAGATTATCCCGTTCCCTCACATAATGCTTATTCCTTATGGACGTAGCCTCTAGTACAGTTATTGTCGTATAATCAAACAAGGCAATCATTCTGACAATGTTTTTTTAAATATATTTTTCGGGAAGCTTATAGCAATTAAAAACAACACACCAAAAAAGTAAATAAGCCAACAAAGTGTCCATAAAACAAAAATCCATCTAAGAGACAATACAAAAAGAGAAAACTAACTACTTATATAAAGCGTAATAAATACTACAAAAACAAAAATTTAAATCGTCATCTTTTCTCTTCAATCTTCTAAAGGAGCAAAGACAAGACATAATATCGACATCACAAAAACATTTGTTATACAAATCACAGACATGAGAAGTAAAAATATAATTAACATAATTTGACTTCACAAATGGCACTTTAAAACCAGAAAAGTCTCTTGCTGTTCCCTTGATTTGATACGGCCATCGATTGCTCCAGTAATCTGTGAGCCAACAAGAAGTAGTCGCTTACTGAAGTGACATGAGTGAGATACCATACCATTAGTGCTATTCTATTAATGTATTAGCAAATATTTCTGTAATGTCCGACGTCTTTTATCTAAATTATCTGTGAATGTACGTCATCAAACAGTTCTAGGTCCACAGTTTGTCATTGACAATTTGCCTATTGTGTGCACATTTTCTGTAGCGAGCACGATTGATTCAAATGTGCAAAATTAATATTGACTTGCATTTGTGTAAATATCATATGGATCTAATGAATAGTCTATAGCTGTTAGAATTGTGTAGATATGTTGTTCTAATATTGTGTCGTAGCGAGCACATAATGTAAGTTTGTTATGAACTTGTGTTTGTAATGCACGATTTCTATTGTAACATTGTCATGTTTTACAAGAATTTGTAGGTGTACTTGTTACTTAAGCTTACAGAGAAGACGATCACATTCGCGGCTAAAATGATTTTTCTAGTAAATATTGGATGTAATTTAAATGTATGTTATTAAAAACTGATAAAAGTTTTTTTTCTTAATATTGGATAGTCAATTTTATATCAGGACAGTTTATTACGTTAACATTGTAATTTCTGTAGTCTTTTTAGTATAAGATAAATTGAATAAAATTTTTGTTTTCAAATACAAACCGCAACATTCTTATAAGGTTTTTTTGTGTTAACAAAAAAATAGAATATCATATTTCATAACTTGCAAAGCAGTATAGGGCTACTGCGTTTTTTATAATAGAAGTAGTACCCCAAACATGCAGGATGATAAAAAGAGGTTTTGTACATACTACAGGAATATTAATTAATTATATTATACAATAAAGTCAATATTCAAGTGGCACTGTAATTTAATTTCAATTTGAGAGTATTTTTTATCACTTTCTTTAATCAATTCCCAATTACAAAGATGTCTTTCAAATGGAATAATAGTGTGACTTGTAATATCTTTCTTGATGGTATAACGATTTAGAGATTAAAATCATCGGTTTATTTTTTTCAAATTTGATAGCTTGCTTTTTTTTAATTGTATCGCAATTTAATAAATAGGCATCATTAAAATAATAGTGACCATAAATGTATTTTTTTATTAGTCAACGTCGATTTTTTGAAGTCACGTCTAGAAAAAATTAATCTTTGTGCTTCTTCATGTCTAGGATTTGTGGAAATGTCTTATTAGTCACATTTTTACAAAATCTTTACATCCTGTGAAATTTAGTACAAAACACAAATTAGAAAAATTAGAAAGACAAATTAAATCCGAAAGCTTTCATTAAAGTAGAATTAGGGTATCCTCGATGAAAACTGGATGTTATATTTTATATATTATGTAGAAATTAAACAAATATTTGCATTCGCCTTTTATTTAAACATATACAGGTATAACAATGACAAGTTTGTAATGATATGGTTAAAATAATGATCAAAATACATTATTATTTTAAAATAACGTTTTATTATATTGTAAGGTCCACTTGTGGCATCTCGTGTACTTTGTACATTAAAACAACAAAAATATGTAGTTTTTATATGTCCTATCACTCAGTCGTCCTCTATAATAACGTCCACTTGACTAGTCGTAACTTGACATTTATTATGATACACGCACACAGATATATTTGTCTCTATACATTACATTATAAGTTATGATTGTTACGTATTATATTCTCAAAACAATTGAGTAATCACTTGCATATTTTTAGTAGCCCAAGGTGCAAATCGTGTCATGCTTGGTATGAAGCCAATCTTGGCCCCTACTACAAGATTACTGTTATATATTGATCGTAAACGTTAAAACGTTCAGATGGAGTGGAATTACGGCATAATTATGTTCTAGTTAAGTTCGTTATCTTAGTGTAGTAGTGTTGAGAAACACTTTTGTGGTGCCCAATAACCTATTTCAGTCTGATAGAAATGTTCTTGCATAATTTACTATACAGCTCTCATTATCGCGGAATTAATTTCATGTCTGTTTTAGTAGTTTAAACGTAATTCAATGAATATGAAATCAGATAAGAATATATCTATATATGAGGCTTAATGACGGAATAGTCAGAGTTTCAAATAATGCTAGATGACTTAGTTGATTTTCATGGCGGAATGGACATTTCGGATGAACTTGTATATGACCAAACTAAATAAATAACAACCGAATTGCCACGAGCCCTATTATCCGTTAGGGGCTCTTCACTTGAAGTCGCCCAAGAATATGTATTCCTGGGGCAATTACTGCAATTGGGTAGGAAGATCTTCGAAAGAGAAGCCAAAAGAAGAATTCAATTGGCTTGGGCAGTATTTAGGTAATGAAGTTAAGTGTTTTCGTCGTCTATTCCAAAATAACTGAAAGTTAAAATTCTCAATCAATGCGTCCAGTTATAACGTTCGGAGCCGAGCCGTGGATGCTAACGGTTAAGGTTGCTAGGTTTGGCGACAGAACGAGCTATGATGGACATCTTTCTGAAGGATGAATTTCGTAATAAGGCTATCCAACAGAGGTCCAAAGATATTGACATAGCTTTTCGCAAGCTAAAGTTTGGCAGGCCATATATGCCAAAAAACAGATGATGGCTGGCAAGGAATGGATGAGAAGAGCTGAATTCAGTTCGGGCTCAGTGGAGCTTGTCAGAAGACGCCTATTTCCACCAACGGACTAGGGTGGGCTGATGATGATAGATTATTCCTTTATGAAAATGAGAATTTACGCTGACTATTTACTTAGTAATTTAGGATAACGCTGAATGGATTGTTATGGCGAAACCGAACGAATTACCCATTATTCGTTTTATGGGGTAGTCGCACTTGTCGTTAATCTTTATCAATCGTAATGAAAGTAACAATGGCATCCGCCAATAGGACCCGGCTTCGGGAAACGATTGAGATTTATTTGGTGTCACTATTTTTAAAGCAGGTTTTATTAGGCCTATAAGTTATTTCTGATGATTTCTACGCTAGCTTGGGAATACGAATCAAATAAGTAATTACAGCGCTAAGAACAGCGATGAGACTTTAAATACGAGAATTTATTGATGGACCGGGACTGGTTAACTGCAGCAGTTATACTTCTAATACAGTTAATCATAAATATAAATAAATAAAATAAATACTTTATCTTAATATTAAAACGCATGCAGTTAGCAACATAGTAAATATATTTTAAGTATTATTGTGGGAAACTTACACTGAAAGTAACTTTATTTAAATAAGCTTATTATGTTATAAACACTTTTGAGTCGTCCAGACGCTGAATTTTATTTATGAGGTGGTAGGACGATTGGCTGAACTGGGTCATGACCACAGTACTCAAGTGTAAATACTGTCTTAGGTTGAGATTTATAGACTGTACTTTGACATCGCTTAACAAAGTGCTCAGGAAACAAATTGGTATTTGACAGAAAACTGAATATATCGAGGGGTGAAAGACTATTTGGCTTAAGCGACATTTTTTGGTGATATAGTAATATATATTTTTGGAATCGGTAAAAAACGCTAATTCCGACAATATATACATTATTATTTCACTAAAAATGTCGCTTAAAACCAAATAGCCTTTCACCCCTCGATATAATAAAAACTTGAGTATAGCGTAACTACAATTTTAAAAATCTGTGATTTATCATGTCCTTCGATATTCACTGAGTAATATACATTTTTAATGTTTGTGTGAATTCTACGCAAAGTCAGAGAAGGGTCTATAAATTTCAGCCATAGTGACTTGCTGTGGCCTGTCCTGTTATTTGACCTGTAGATGTTTATATAGCTAGAGACCTTCAGTAGTGGTATATAAGGGCCGGCGTAACGACTGCGATTTACAATGGTTTCGCGTCCCTTGATAATCGCTGAATTTCGATCAGGTGTGCTGTAGTCACTTTTTCGGGTAGGTATTAACCGACAATGTGGTAGATTATCTACTTTGTATGTAAGTATTGTACAAGAAACTATTTTACCGGCTGAGAACTCAGAATCAACCGACAAAAGAAATCAAGAAACTCTGATAGTTATACTTTTCAAAATATTGGCCCGAGTAACTTTACAAATATTAAATTGAGTAAATATTTATAACAACAATTATGTTCAACAGCTTTGATAGAGGTTGATAAAAAATCTTCACTATTTATTTACTCTGAAATTTAAATCCTTTGATTTTTTATCCTGTCTATATACATTACTAGCTGATCCGGCAAACGTTGTTTTCCTATATAAGGTTTTGTAATATCTTCTAAGATGTTCATTGAAATTAAGTGATGTCAAAGACAATTTTGTTCACAATTAAATACTCTTAATCAACAACACATTTATTTGGATAAAGATTAACATTATTACGTTGATACAACTCTTAACCAATAATGCATTAATTTCGACCAAATTTGTTTACCATAAAAACGGTTCTAGTGACTTAATCTTAAAAGATAGACATATACTGTCACGGACATTTTTTAGATCATTTTAAGAGGAATAATTCTTTCTTACATATATTTTTGGTATCTTGAACCGTTTTTGCAGCGCACGCAATGGAAGCCCTCAAGGATGAATAATTTTCCCCGTTTTTTTCACATTTTCCATTATTTCTTCGCTCCTAATAATTAAACTGTAATGTTATATAGCCTAAAGCCTTCCTCGATAAATGGTCTATTCAACACAAAAAGAATTTTTCAATTCGAACCAGTAGTTCCTGAGATTAGCGCGTTCAAACAAACAAACAAACTCTTCAGCTTTATAATATTAGTATAGATTGACAAGTAAAATTCAATTCAATATCGTTTAATCGTATATATTATAAAATATTTTATAATAAATATAAAAAATGAAATAGCAGGATAGAGGCGCGTATCAGTTGTTTCAACTGCTTGCCTTATAATAAACTAGCTGATCCGGCAAACGTTGTTTTGCTATATAAGTTATTGTAATATCTTTTAAGATGTTCATTGAAATTAAGTGATGTCAAATACAATTTTGTTCACAATTAAATACTCTTAATCAACAACACATTCATTTGGATAAAGATTAATATTATTACGTTGATACAACTCTTAACAAATAATGCATTAATTTCGACCAAATTTGATTACCATAAAAACTTCTAGTGAGCTAATCTTAAAAGATAGACATATACTGTCGCGGACATTTTTTTAGATCATTTCAAGAGGAATAATTATTTCTTACATATATTTTTGGTATATTGAACCGTTTTCGCAGCGCATGCAATGGAAGCACTCAAGGATGAATAATTTTCCCCGTTTTTTTTACATTTTCCATTATTTCTTCGCTCCTAATAGTTGCATTGTGATGTTATATAGCCTAAAGCCTTCCTCGATAAATGGTCTATTCAACACAAAAAGAATTTTTCAATTCGAACCAGTAGTTCCTGAGATTAGCGCGTTCAAACAAACAAAGAAACTCTTCAGCTTTATAATATTAGTATAGATAAATAAAATTATATTACTAAAATTATACATCATCTGATCTGTTCAGATCAATGGCCCCATATGTCATATGATAGGTATTTTTGTGTAAGGGTACGATCGGGCTGACATACGTACACACGTAAAAGTCCCTTAAATAAATAGAATAAAAAAAAAACAAGATAATTACCATAGGAAAAGTATTAAATGCATGCCACAAACGTTTTTTTGCAAACAAATAGTAATAAACTTTGCATTATAAATATGTGTAAACAATAAATAGAGATTAGAATGCTGTTAAAGTTTAACAGTGTAAAATTGTATTGCTAACATTATAACAACGACTCGAACTCATAAATAAAGATTGAATACAGAAAATAGCCACCTGAATATAAATCGTCAACATTTTATGTCATGTTTTAATGATAACAAAGTATCGATTTACTATTGCACCAACGAATCATTGGATTAAAACGTGATTTGCGTTTTGTTATAGAATCGCCTACACTTCCAACTTACAGCTTTAAGTCCGTGTTTTACAATTCTGGACAAACTGTTATTGAGTGCTAAATACATGAGGTACGTGTAGTTTACAAAAGTTTGTACAATATAAGTGTATCTATTACAGAATAAACGAAATAAATTTAAGTTTATACTTAATTAGGAAACGAAACTACTTTATTCAATTACTTTATATTCATTAGAATTTATAGTACGGGCTTTATTAATATGGACGGGTCGTTAATGAACGTTGTAAACTCACTGCATTAAGGGTGGCATTCCAGTGGGGTGGTGTGGAGCTGTGTGCAAATTAACCAATAGAGATACTTCTTCACTTTCCCTAATACGCTCAGCTGCTGCTGAAGAAACTAAGACTGAGATTTATAGACGCTATGTTTAGCAAATAAATTCGTTTAAAAAAAAATAGTTTTGACAAAAAACTGAATATATAATAGGAACTTGAGTATAGCCTAAATATTTGCAGAGCCAAGTCCATGTTGACAAAATCGGTGACTTACCAAATACACTGAAACTCATCGAGAAATATAATTTGTAATGTTTAAGTATAGTCTAAGCAAAATTAAACTGGCGACTATCTCAGCCTTAGAGGAGCGAAGTAAATAAAAAAAAAACGACTGCGACACGGGCAGCACATAATCCAAAACCAGCGCAGCCGTTCACCAATTGTTTTTCGTATTGCTATTGTCTGCTCTACGTCCCTTTTTCCCTTCCTTCATTCCAATATTAATCATCATTGTCGGAAAGTGATCTTCGCGTGGTTCTAATATAGTTTAATTGAGAAGAAAACTGTTCCGCTTCAATTCAATGACGATGATTTCGACGGCTAGATAGCACAATGGTAGTGACCCTAGTTGGTACCGGCAATTTGTCGCGAGTTACGGCTGAGTATATATATACATTTAAGTGTGTATGTCTTTGTTTGATACTCATAGTATAATTGCAAGCTTAGTTTGGGACTAGATCTATATATGAATTGTCGATAAATATAAAACAAATGGATTTCACCTTTAAGCGTAATTTTCAACGTTGTTAAATTGAATCTTATAGAGGCATATATCGCTGCTTATAAATAAATATATCGCAATGGTGTCTAACAACATTATAAGAATGTTACACAATCTATTAATTTAAATGTCTTTTATTAATAACGTATATTTATGGATCTTTATTGATTTTAGTCTTGGTGATTTATTTTGTACCCTAGCCTGAGATAGTCATTTTAAATTTATATCTTCTTATTATAATAATATCTCTTTATTGACCCAACGAAATAACAGTATTGATTTCAGTAAGTTATTAAATACCGTAAACATTGAACAGCGAAATTAAAATTCGCTATTGACCTTGCGATTGAATCAACAGACGCTGCTACTACAAATAACGTAAGCAAACTTTGATCCAAAACATAGACTGTCTTATTATAAAACGTTATTTATATAATATAGTCTTGAATTTAATTTATGGTTTGTGAAAGTATTTATTACTCAATATAGCTTAACTTATAGTTAATACTGTCTCAATCTAAATGATCCATCATTTTTATTTCGGAGGAGGGATATACATATATGTAGATTTGCTGCTATACTTTTATAGCTTTGATTTTTGCTATAATTTAGATTAAATATAAAAAAATTATATAGATTACGTAAAATTAATGTATTTTTGATAATCTAGTAAAAGTAATGTTGCGATTTCATAAAAAAAAATGTAAGTTTTAAAATTTTGGCGTTAATTCTTTCAACGAAATCAAGTGACATAGTCATCTACCGCAATACTTTAAAGTTAGATCACGTAATAAACTTCAGCTATAATGAAGAACTTCCTCATTGTATTTAAGTCTGAAGAATGTTGCCGTAGAAGTTTTAATATTTGAATTCAAACTTGGTTACACTTACATGCCTCGGTAATAAAGTGATGTATTGTCGAGATACTTGTAACACGGAAAACACTTAGCGCGGTGCTGTTTAACTTTATAATAGGAGCTGGAAGAAATTTACTTTGTTACGTGAGAAAGCATAAACGCTTGGGGCCCACAGGTGATGTGAATATATTATAAATGCGTGAGACAACGCAGCCGCTGACTTGCAATATTTGTCTCTGTCATGAATTCTCAATATATTAATTTCGTATTCTTCAGTTGGTTTTAGATTTCTAGATCCATTTTCGAACCTTGCATTTAATCGTAAGTACTTATACAATTTTGCGATTTATGGTACGGTGTGGGTAAGGTTTATAATAATAAAGAGCTTTAACATTAACTCTGATTTTATGCCAATGATCTAAAACATTTATTTAGGTCTAGACTTATATTTATTACTGTTGTAGCAATATTCAGCATCTAGTGACATTTTTCATGAAAAATCAAATAGGTGATCATTTATAGTGTTATTGAAAATCTGTTGAAAAGAAATATAAAACACCAAGGTTTAGTAATTTTAAAAATATTATTTATAATCAAAGATACTCAATTATGAATGTTTGAAACTGCTCTTTTCTAATGAGCTACATTATTATTCAGTAATGTCCCCATAAAATTGTTATCAAAAGTGAATTTTATAAACTTTATATCTGTAGACTCATTAAGGAGATTTACATAAAGCATTCGCCGATGCCGGTAAAACTTCGGCAATTGGGTGATTAACTTCTAATTTATAATGCTCATTAACATTGTTTGTAGGGACTGCGGACCTGAGAATTCTGTGCGATGCGAACTTTATAAAACCTCAATCCTTTGATTAATGGAGTTATAAGTTATTACGACTCGGCTCTATTAGTAGACCGAAATGTTTTCAAGTACTTACCCAACCCCTTATCCCATATGTATATTCAACTCATAATGGATTAGATAAGTATTCGAGTTATTATATTTAGAGAAACCATATAGACGGTGTCTCAAGATACTCTGCTAGTTGAAGAAAATGCTTACTTACATGTTTTTGCATAATTGAGTATAAGGAAAATCATACATAAAATCAGAGCATATTTCAGGAAAATATAAACACAAATAATACTAGTCCTTTTTGGCAAACAGAGACGTCGTGGCATTATTAGATTGTAGCTCCACTCAAATTGGTTTTCTTTTATTTAGTTAAATGTCATTATAGGCATTAAAGGTAACATTCGATTCAATTAGAAATTTTTATTGTAGCTTTAAGATTAGGGTTAAGGTTATATTATGAATTTTTTAATGAATAAACGACACCACTTCGACTTTATCAGTGGACGGATGAAAGAATGACGAATGAAAGGCGGTGGTATGGATGGGGTATGAAATATGAATTTGAAAAGCTTATCAATGTCTTCATTTAAAATCATTATTTGGCTTAAAAGTTATAGGCCTCGGACAGACAGACAGATAAAATGCCGTAACCCGATTCGCTCGGTCGATTAAGTCTCTTCAAAAGGTCTTTTTAAGATTTATTTGGCAAATAAGGCAGGTTGTTAAGCTACAAGTATTTATGTTTCCAGAATCATTATATTAATTAGTTGGTTTCTCTTTTTTTACAAAAAATAAAACATGTAAATAGATAAAATTAAGAATGATTTTTCGAATGATTAATTATAATCTCGTGTTTCTGAAACATGTCTAGCAACTGAAGTAATCGTTTTTGTTTAATTTTCAGTTTTGTAAACAAAAGTTTATCTTATAAACTTCAAAGTGTTGTTCAGTTATAAAATTAATTTCAACTATTTTCAAACGGGTTATCGCACTCTTTGCCAAAACATTAAGTGAATGTTCTATAAATATGATATAAATATAGACTTGCGTGCTTTTTAAGCATAAACAGCATACCGTCAGTAAGTAAAGCTATTGTTATAAGCTTTTATTCATTGTACAAAGTATGAAGTTAATTAAAACCTGGCGTACATGCACAGAACGAAACTTAAAGGAAAAAATCGAAAATATATTCTCTTGTAAATTCGTTGAGACATGATAATGGTTGATCATATAGTGTATACTTAAAATTATGTTGAATACTTTTTTTGGCAGGAAATAAATATTAGATGATATTTTTTATTTATTTACTTTTTTTTCGTTCGACCGGATTGTGGTTAATGGCCGGGATAGACCTTCACAACTAAACCGGGAGAGAGGGCAAACACAGGTGCTCAACCAGTGAATGATAGTTAGGTTATATTATTTGAAAGTCGATGTAATAAGAGTATTTATTGATTATGACTGAACGTTCAATTTTATCAAAAATAATTTTCTATTATGACTTTCTAAAGGTGTTACATTGTAAATTTTTTACGTGTCTCTAAAACTCTAAAAAATACAGTTTTATATTCTGTAACAATTTCAGTTTTAAATAATTGTTTAGTTGTATTACAATCAAATAATGCTATAGTTCTATATGTTATATTAAACATAATTTGTTTATAAGGATGTTATTGATTGTGGAAATAATTTCGATAACATTTATAAATATTTTTTAAGAAAGCAATCGTAAAATGAACTATCTATGCCCGTATTATGTGAATAGTTTGTTTATTACTACGTTCAATGGTTGTAGCCCCATTAGACAACAGTATTGTCAGGCTGGGGGTCATCATCAATTGTGTTCCATCCCCTATCAATTACAGTTCAACTTGGACGCACATAAATCAAGATCAGCGTAGTGTTTCTAATTTCTATAGATAGTTTCGTTTTTACTTCCGTATTGGTAATAGAATATTTTTGTTTTAGATCAAGTATAACTTAGAATATTATTATTCATATTATGTCGATTTGAGTATGTAGATGGCAAATTAATGGTTTATTTATGTATGCATTTTTGAAATGATTTTTACCGACCATAATATCACTATCCTAAAAGCTCATATAAATAGTAGTCACCATTAATTTTGCAACCCTCGTAGAGCAACTCTGGCAGTTTATTTAAAAGGCTAGCACCCGACCGATACTAGTTCAATTCTGTTAAAAGCAATTCGCGATTGATGCCTTGGTCGAATCCCATTAAACTGCTTGAATATTGATTGCTTGCGAACCGAATCCTTTATGGTGTAAATTAAAAGGGTGAAAATTTTGTTTACTTTGGTAACCACATAGATATATAAAAGAATAGATGTATTTATCCCAGTGACTAGAAATACTCAAAATGAATAATTTAAACCAAGTAATATTGGTCTGATACACCAATTAATTGTCATATAAAAGTTAATAATTTCACAATTAGTTATGTTTATTAATAAGAAAAATCTACATAACATTTTCTTTTTTGTTACAGGTAATGTAAAATGTCTCCGATATGGAAAGTAAATTCACTAAAATGTTTGTCAAAATAACAAACACTCTTTAAATACTCCTCATAATATAGAGTTCATTTATGATAATTTTATTAAGAGATACAATATGAATTTGAAATTTATACCATTGCTGTTAACATGGAATTTAATGTTAGTAGCTGCCAGAAGAGACTCTTTCGAAGATGATGAGACATCCAGGTCCAGAGAACTTAGGAATAAGGAGAATAATAGAAATAGAACAACATTTAATGGAACTCTTACAGATCTTCCGGAGAGGAGGTATTTAAGGCACAAAAATAGTTCAAGGTTTCGTGGTGATAGACGTAGATTCTGGGAACATGAAATAAGAAGAGATCGAAGAAAAGGTTCCGCAGATCGCTCAGCTGAAGATAATGCCAATCGAACTATAGAGCCATATAGTGTGAGAAAAGATGACAAATCACGCAAATCTGATAAACACTGGAACAAAAGTATAGAGAAATATTCCATAAGAAAGTTGGTAAATAAAACGCAAGATAGAGCCCATCCGATACCAGTAAGGGAAAATACGACTAGATCTAAATCGAAGGTGACCAGTAAATGGCAAAATAATGGTTACATACCATATCCGCAACAAAGGGAGCGTAAACCAAATATAATACTCATATTAACTGACGATCAAGACGTTGAGTTGGGGAGTTTGAATTTTATGCCCAGGACTATGAAAGCAGTTAGGAGCGCCGGAGCCGAGTTCCGACATGCCTACACTACAACTCCTATGTGCTGTCCGTCAAGGTACATAAACTTTATATTATTAGTAATGATAAATGTATAAAGCGATATTAGTATACTAATGATACCTTACACGGGATTTTGGGTGTTGATAAACGAGCAGCAATTATTGTATATGATAGAACGATTATGACCAACTGGATCGTGATCATAGGTGATAAAAGCGTAATAAGTAAGGTTACATAATAATTCATTTCGGCAAATTGCGTTGTAGGATTTACCCGCATACGTATACGTCTAGTCACGAGTATATATGCCTTATGCCATGGTTTATTTAGGTATATATGACGATGATAACTGACAATAGAGAATGACATCTTGAAAATCGTTACTGTTCTTTGATTGTTCTGTGTTGTTTATTTATTGTATCTACCATTAGCAACAATGTAGACGCTGCTGAACCAACATGGCAAAAAATAGAACTTAAGATTCGTTTGAATACAGGGTTTCTTTTTACTCTTTCTATCTTTTGGAGGGGCCTTTGTATCCGGAGATATGATAGTTCAATTTTACCCTAAAGTAAATACTACTCGCGGCAGTAGTAGGGATTCACAGGTTCTAGCTCACCGCCTTTGGCTCTCTCATCGGTTCTAGCTCACTGATCACGGCGGCAACCCTGAGCTAAAAAAAAAAAAAAAAAAAAAAAAAAAAAAAAAAAAAAAAGGTTTTCAGGGTCGCTGAATCGAATGCAAGTATTTAAAATTGCGTAGCTTTAACCGTTTCAGAGATAGCATAACATTAACTAGGCTATAATAATACAAAAGCAATGGGGTACAGTTAACAATGGATCATCCGAGCAAGGATCGCCTATTGTTCGCTCGAACGCTATTGTTTGAATCGAGTTACGGTCGGGGGGTCTCAGGTACTTTTTCTATGTATAATAAAAAGCCGTCTACATTCCTTCATTAGTCATATTCATTTATTTTAAAACAGTAATTAAACAAATTCCATAATAACATATCATTGTACATGGTATCGATGTCAAATTGATTAATAAAGTAATTCATTGTACAGTTGTGCAACTTGTAGTACAAATACATTAAACAGTATTGACCACATACTGAAGTCCAATTGTTTTGCAATATTTTTTTATTGAAACTCCATCGGCGGCTATTTCTCTTTAAGAATGCATAGTGATATCCAGAAGGTGGTCGTCCATAGGAGTCGAAAAATTCACCAAAACCATTTTTGTCTATATGTAGTGCAACCCAATGTGATCCAGGTTTTGTATCGGGGTCCAAATTACTAATTAAATAAGTAGGAGTTTCCATGTATATCGGTAATCTATTTGCAGCATACACATTATACCGCAAACTTGGATGTATTTCGTTCAAATATTTCTGTAGTTCTATTGTATTCATATTTATTTAAAAATACAACTTTCCAACCCCAGAGATCGCAAACATGTGTGCGATTGTAATTACAGTAACTTATTATATATCGAAAGGGTGATTATTAAAAATAATACAAAGTAAGTTCATTTTAATTAATTTATTCAAAAATGTACACACAAAGAGATACATACAAATATTACAAAGTTAATATTTTTACAATATATATATTCAACTATTATAATCGACGGATACATTGCGGTTTTTATCTATCTCAATAACATTATCAAATTCGGCGTAAACAATACAGTTAATAGTTTGTACAAGCGTTGACTCAAATCGAACTTCTAATCTTACAGTGCCATGTCTTATAAGATTCCAATGACCTGAAGAGTTGGCTGATAAATCCGGAGTTAAATCAAAAGCTAACAAACAGTAACCGTTCGAATATTGTTCTCTCGAAATTCCATTCCCTTCATTTAAAAAATGTATACCCGTACCCGAAAATAATGTATGATAAGCCGTGGTGAAAATATGGTTTTCAAACGAAGGTTGTAAAGCTTTCGAAGGTATTTGTTGACCATCAATATATAAACAAAATGTGTTAATGTTGTAATTTTCGAAATTAAATGGATTTTTAGTGAGATTACCGTTAAATGCCCCGTTATCAACAAACCCAATAATACATCTTTTTGGGACTTGCCCCAAAAAAATGTTGTCAAGTGTTTTGCCTTGAATCCCAGATGGTATAGTTAAAACTTTCACTTCAGCTCGAGTGACGGGATATTTTGCTGTAGAAAAAGCCAATGCTTTTTGATGTGCAAGTAAAACAGTTGGATTGATTCGTGCTTTACGAACGATAAGTGTTGCATCTGTAATGCATACTTTAAACTTTGAATCACTTGAAGGGGCCATTAAGTTAAATGTTTCTCTAGAGCGAACTAATTTAACTGACATTTCTACACCATTGATCAAGAACTTTTCTTGGTTAAATATATCGCCATGTAAGTGTCCAATCATTTCAATTTCTTGACTTTCAGAAGCTAATTTTTGTCTTTTAACAAATCCTCCATTTTCCTCGCCGGTTTCATTCATTTTGTTGGCTGTATCTTCATACCAAAGGCCACACGTAAGATGAGATTCTTTAGCTGGTTTAGCATAATTCAACAAAGTTTCCATGTAGGCACGATACGCATATGTATTATTTGGAGGTGATATAAGTTTTTGATTTAAATAGACATCAAGTTGACTGAAGATTGAATGCAACCAATTATTAACCGGAGCCACTACCGTTGAGGCAGCTACCTTAGAGGAATCTTGATGCAATATCCTGGCTTTTATATGAATCAAAGTATGAGACAGATCTATATAATCTTCATATCTTCTTACCGTTTTGACGAAAGCATTCCAAAATTTGTTAGTTATGACTCAAACATTTCTAACAGTTTCATGTTACAACTTGTTTCATTGTCTGATAACAGAAAAACGTTCCAAAGTATTACAAAAATTTCTAAACAATGAGTCAAAATATTTTTAACAATAGTTTAATGGAAAGATGACTAACAAAGACACCTTACAAAATGTTATAAACCTATTCATATCTTTTGTTCATATCGAAGCCGGAATTCATTATCACAAACCTTTTGTGCATTGGACCCATGAGTCATGGTGTAGGAGCGATATTTTCTATATATATAGGGTTGGAACTGTTTAAGTTACATTGTGAAAGTGTCTTTTCTATAGTGAACATTTAGTTTGTTATATTTCGTGTATTTCTAAGTGAAGTGAAATACAAGTATAAATTTAATTTACAAAGTATTAGTGACATAGATTCATAAAACAATGAATGTAAGTAATTTTGTTATTACTTTATACCACACTTATATACGCTAAAAAACCATCGCTACACTACGAACATCCATCAATTCAGATTTAAATTTATAAAATATTTTTACAGAACTCACTGGAAATTATTGATGAAGAAAATACTTTTAAAAATTACTACTATCCTCTATCGGATGAAGGTAGTCAGGATTTACTTAGTAATTTACAATCAAAACTAAAGAAAAAGAGGGAGCAAAATATTATTACCAAGAATTTAGATGAATTCTTTGAAGGTCCTATAATAAAACGAAAAAAACTTTCATCCACTGTATCTCGAATCGATGAAGAAGGTAATACCGTCTGTTTATCAACAAACGTTGATGATGGTTCCAGCTCAAGTAAACTTATTAAAATAGAAATATATGACATGAAAAAGATTGCAAAAATACCCTCCACAGAACATTGGAAGCACGCAGATTTTAGAGTTAAATATTACACAAATGATAAACACAAAAATTCTGCAAACGTTAGAAACATTGTTTACGAAATAACTAAAGAAATTTCTAAGACTGAAAATTGTAAAAAATCTCACTTTAGTAATAAGTAATAAACGCATTCCATTCAATTAATATTCGTGTATATATTATTTACTTATAGTTTCTGAATATAATAATCATGTGTATTTTATAGCTAGAATATAAAAAAACTATTTTTGTAAATACAAATTTTTATTAGTACTTTCTTTAAATAAGTTCGTGTCATATATTTCCATTTTATTGAAACATAATCTAAAATTATATCTGTACCTTTCTTCAACGCAAATCTAATATGGAATGTATAATTTGTGGGGAATAGTTCCAGAGAGTGGATTGAAAGACTCCACATATGATGAAGAATTGTACAATATTTGTGCAGTAGTTGAGGAAAACATAGCGTGAGTATGCCTTCTTAAATTATCTCAAAATTTACAGAATTGTTTTGTTCTTCTTCTATAAATATGTTTCTTCTTTGTTTTAGACAATCAAAACAATCATATCAAATCGGGATGGGGTCTAAGAAACTTTGTAGTACGAAGGATGATGACAATAATAAGAAAAAGACTAGATATGAAGATAGGCCATCAACTTCATTATCATCGATCGGGATATCAGCAGACCTCGATGTCGACAAGGTGCAATGTAACACGTGTAAAATTTTGATAACTAGAAAATACTTTACCAATCATTTGAAAAGCAAAATTCATAATAATAATGTTTTAACTTCTCACACATCTCTTAAAAATGTATCAATTGCTGAAACAGCCTTTGGAAATAGAATAATTACATATAAAATTAAAAATAAATCTGATTTATCATCTATGTTAGATTTTGAAACGCCGGAATTGTTTTTAAGTTCTATAAAAGATGATGTGCTATTTTTGATTGAAGAATCTATGCAGAAACATACTGCTTTTAAAGTAAATTTTATACTACACGCAGATTTTATACAACAAACTAAAGATATTCTAAATTCATTTGATTTTCAAACATGTAATTATATAATTTTTCGAGGTGATGACTTAAATATTTTCTTTTCTTCATTATGTGATGCTATAACAAATAAAATAAGTGCTTTTGAACAAAAAGACAGTGGGTGGAGTCTTAAACAAATTAATTGCTTAGACATGAATATTAATAAATTTAATCCGCTACGTGGTACGTCATATATTGATTTACCTAAAGATATTAGTAATAAAAAAGCTGTGATAAACGTAAAAAACTCTGACAATTTATGTTTTCAATGGGCATTACTTTCGGCATTATATCCAGTGAGTAAGAACGCAAATCGAGTATCGTCCTATAGCATGCATGTAAATAAACTAAAATTTAATGGTGTATCTTTTCCCGTTAAATTAAATGATATATCAAAAGTTGAAAAATTAAATAATATTAGTATCAATGTATTCGGTTTAGAATTTAATAAAGAAATGAAAAGGCATAGTGTAGTGGGTCCACTATATTTAACAAAATGTCGTAGAAATAGTCACATTAATTTATTACTCATAAATAGAGAAAGGACTTACCACTATTGTTATATTAAAAACTTATCAAGATTGGTCAGTAAACAAATTTCAAATCAAAATCATGTGGTTTATATATGCGATGGATGTTTATTGCATTTCCCCACAAAGGAAAGGTTGAATAACCATCAACAATATGATTGTTCACATATTACTGTAGAACTACCAAATATAGATAAAAGATATAAAAATTGGTTTGGACAACTAGTGTCAAATACTCAATTAAAATTTGAAAATTTTCATAAAAAGTTAAAGATACCCTTCGTTATATATGCAGATTTTGAAGCCTTTTTAAATCCAATAAAAACGTGTTCTAACGATCCAAATAAACCGTATACTAAAAATGTTCACAAACATGAAGTTTATAGTTTTGGATATTATATTAAATGTTCATATGATAATAGTTTGTCAAAATATGTAACGTATAGCGGTCCAGATTGTGTACAGATATTTATGAATCGTTTATATGATGATTTAAAAATAATAAGTAAGAAAAATAGTTTTCAAAAATGCCCCAAACCATTGACTGCAGAAAATGAAAAGGAAATTGCGAATTCTAAACTCTGTTGTATATGTGAAATAGAATTTTCTGATGATAAAAAGATTTCATATTTTGATTGGTATACAGGTAATTTTAGAGGTGTTGCACACGATGTTTGTATAAGCAAATTTAGGATACCACGTCATGTTCCAGTATTCCTACATAATCTCAGCCACTATGATGCACATTTCATTGTTCATGCATTAAACTTTGTAGAGGGTGATGTGGATGTCATTCCCCAAAACAAAGAAAGATACATATCTTTTTCTAAAACATTAATAATAAATAGCCAAATTTTGAATTTAAGATTTCTTGATTCCCTAAAATTTTTACCATGTAGTCTTGAGCAATTAGCTAAAAATCTCAACGATGAACAATTTATTACTTTAAAAAATAGTTTTCCAAGAAATGAAGATTTCAGGTATGTTAGGAGAAAAGGTATTTATCCTTATGAATTTATAACATCATACGACTGTTTAAAATTAACATCTATTCCCACTAAAAATCAATTTTACAGTTCATTAACTGATTCAAATGTATCTAATGATGATTATAATCATGCACAGAATGTTTGGCAACATTTTGGTTGTCAAAATATGCTGGATTACTCTAACTTATATCTGAAAACAGATGTTATATTGTTAACTGATGTATTCGAAAACTTTAGAAATATTTGTATAACAACTTATGGATTAGATCCTGCTCATTATTATACAGCACCGGGCTTGAGCTGGGATGCTATGTTAAAATATACAAAAATAGAGTTAGAATTATTAACAGACTTTGATAAAATTGCTTTCATCAAGGCAGGTATTAGAGGGGGAGTATCACAATGCAGCAATCGTTATGCTAAAGCTAATAATAAATTTTTAGATAATTATGATGAAAATAAACCTACATCATATCTTGCTTATTTCGATGCAAATAACCTTTACGGTTGGGCTATGTCTCAATATTTACCTGAAGGAGGATTTGAATGGGTCAGTCCAAATACAAGTTTTGATATACCCGACACGTCTGAATTCGGTTTTATTTTAGAAGTAGATTTAGAGTACCCAGTTGAACTTCACGATTTACACTCTGATTTTCCACTTTGCCCTGAGAAAATATGTATAAGTAGTGATTCTAAAGAAACCAAATTAATACCAAATCTTTATAATAAGATCAGATATAAAATTCATTATAGAAATCTTAAACAGTGTCTGAATATGGGAATGAAAATAACAAAAGTTCATAGAATACTAAAATTTAGACAGAGCTCATGGCTGCAAAAATACATTGATTTAAATACAAAACGTAGAATAGAGGCAGTCTCGGATTTTGAAAAGGATTTTTATAAATTAATGAATAATTCCGTGTTTGGGAAAACTATGGAAAACATTGAAAAAAGGGTTAATGTGAAATTGTTAACGCATTGGGAAAATAACGGTAAAACTCTAGGTGTACAAGATTTGATTGCAAAACCGGAATTTCACAGTTTATCGATTTTTGCAGAAAACTTAGTTGCAGTACAATTGCGAAAAACAAAGTTGGTTCATAATAAACCCATTTATTTAGGATTTTGTATATTGGATATTTCAAAAACTCTTATGTATGACTTTCACTACAACTACATGATGAGGAAGTTTTATAATAAATTAAAATTATTGTATACTGACACAGATAGTTTAATATATCAGATTTTTACAGACAACTTTTACAATGATATTAAAACCGACCTCGTTTATCGATTTGATACATCCGATTATCCATCAGATAATACATATGGTTATCCAAAAATCAATAAAAAGAAACTAGGATTTTTCAAAGATGAAAATAATGGAAAAATTTTAAAAGAGTTTGTAGGTCTAAGATCTAAAATGTATGCATTTGACGTCGAAAATAAATTGACAGCAAAAGCAAAGGGTGTTAATAAATGTGTTACAAAAAAAATGACCATGGAAAATTATAAGACTTGTCTCTTCACTAAAAATATCCAATTTTGCAACATGTACAGATTCAAATCAATTAAACACACAATTTTCACCCAGCAAATAAACAAAAGATGTTTGTCTTATAACGACACAAAGCGTTATATTCTACCCAATAATATGGATACACTGGCGTGGGGTCATTACAAATTAAAATAGATTATAGAAAAATCTGTATGTAAATATTTCTTTGTTAATATATATTTCTATTCAATGTTCTAATTAAGTACCTTAATGTTAACTAAAATATGTATGTATTTCGATTAGTTTATGAATATAATATTTGTAAATATGTTGCTGTACACTGCTGTATTTGTATACTAGTCTTAAGATGTATCTTTTATTCAATTATTATTGTCAATAAATAGTTAATATTTGTAAATACTTTTTCTTATGTTTATTTTTTAATATGCATGTAGTAAGTGAATATATAAACCAACAATTGAACGAAATGTTTTATTTCTCTCTGTAACTCTCAAGCATTTACACACATGCAACGTGATGTTTCACTTTATTCATCCATTTACTGCAATAGTTGCAGGTCCAAGTGGCTGTGGAAAATCAAATTTTGTTACAAACTTCATTAAATATATTAATGACATATGTAGTAGGGAGTTTACACAAATTACTTGGTGCTTTGATGAAATGCAACCATTATATAACTTGCCAAATGTAAATTATCATCAAGGTATACCAGATCTTAATATGTTTGATGGGAAGAATGCAAACCTTGTAATAATTGATGATCTTATGAGAGAGTCTGATGGTCGCATTGTTGATATTTTTACCAAAGGAAGCCACCATAGAAACTTAAGTGTATTTTACATCACACAAAATTTATTTCACCAAGGTAAAGGACAAAGAGACATTTCTTTAAATTCAAATTATATTGTTTATTTTAAAAATCCCCGAGATAAAACTCAAATACGATACTTAGCACGCCAAGTATCACCAGAAAATCCAAAATTTCTTGAAGATGCCTATCGTAATGCAACTATGGAAGCACATGGGTATTTAATGATAGATCTTAAACAAAACACTGATGAAATGTGTCGAATTAAAACAAAAATATTTCCTCCAGATGTACATTGCGTTGTTTATGTCCCCACCAAAGGCTTTAAATATAGCAAGAATCAACAAATTCCTGTCATTTACACATAATGCCGCGAAGTCTAAACACGCATAAAGACTTACTGAGAGCACTACATAAGCTTAAACCTAAATATAAGAAAGCTCTTTTACAATCGTGTGACGAAAAGGAAATTAACTGTATTTGTGAATGTATACATAACGTCCTCCAAGGTAAAGTGGAACTACCAGAAAAAGAGAAAAAAAAACTTAAACGATATAAATCTATACTGCGGAAATTGTTACATAAAAGTTCTAATAAAATAAGAAAAAATATTATTATTCAAAAAGGTGGTGCATTTCTACCAATAATATTGGGTTCAATTTTGAGTGGCTTAGTTAATTATTTTATGTAATAAAAATGGAGCAAGCTAAGAAAATGTTGCTCATTGAACCAAGTTTGATGGACAAACTAAAATACAACCAAGTTCCTGATAGACCCACTTCTAGATTAGATGCTGAGATGAAAAATATTTTGAATAGTAATATGGATGATAGGAAAAAATGTATTCTATATCTACAAATTTTACAAAGATATTTACACTTTACTGGAGAAGACCGTCAACCTCATGAAATACCAATAATAACTAAAAGTATTGATACTACCACTCCAGAAGTAAAAGTAAATACATCTAATAAAAGTAATTATACCGACGACAAGAGTTTAGTTACAGCTCTGCCACCAAACACTGAAGATAAAAATCAGGAGAGTACTATATCTTATGAAAAACTTCCTTACACGAAAGATCAAATTCTTAGTTTAATACCAAAAACCTATGTAAAGAAAGGTGGGTCTTTATTGGAATTGCTAACTCTAAGTACAAATAAAATTCATTGGAATGATGATGGTACAGTCATTATAGATAACGAAAAAATTCTTGGAAGTAATATAGTAGATTTGTTAAATGATGCAATTAGACCGTTAAAAAAAAGTGATCCAATAGGTTGGGAAAAGTTTGCAACAGCATTGAAGGATATTAAAGTACCGTTGACTTACGTTGGGAATCCAGCTAGAAGTGAATACATACACCGGCTTCAATTAAAGGATATTGACCAAGTATCTACAGATGAAGAGTTTAATGATAAAAAAAACAATCTAGAAAAGATAAAAAAACCTATAAGAAAAAAAAATAGTTGGGAAAAATGGACCCCATACTAGAGATAACTAAGATTTATTATGATCCATCACATCCTGCTGGTTACAGTAGTATTGAAAAATTGTCGAAAGCTATGAAAGGTAAAATGACTAAGGAAGACGTTAAAAAGTGGCTACGGTTACAAGAAACATACACGTTGCATAAACCAGTACATAGGAAATTTCCTCGAAACAAATATATTTTGTCCAACCTAAATGAACTTTGGCAGGTAGACTTAAGTGATATGAGATCTTATTCTACACATAATGACGGATTTAATTATATACTTTGTGTTATTGATGTGTTTACTAAATATGCTTATGCTAGACCTATGAAAAATAAAAATTCTGAAACAGTTAAATCATGTTTTGATAGTATTTTTAGTGAAGCTAATACCACACCAACACATATACAATCTGATAAAGGAAGTGAATTCCTTTCAAAAGATGTAAAGGGTTATTTAAAGAGTAAAAATATAAATTATTATACAACAAATAACCCTGATATTAAAGCCAGCATTGTAGAAAGATTCCAAAGGACACTAAAAATGAGAATGTGGCGTTATTTCACTCACAAAAATACCCATAGGTATATAGATATCCTACAGAACTTAATATACGCATATAACCATAGCTATCATTCTAGTATTAAGATGTGTCCTTGCGATGTAAATTTTGATAATATAATGACTGTTTGGAATAATTTGTATGACAGAGAAAAAGTTAGTCAACCTACAAATATTCCACTTCCAAAATTTCATATTGGTGACTATGTAAGAATCACCAAACACAAACATATCTTTCAAAAGGGATATGAATCCAATTGGAGTGATGAAATTTTTATTATATCTTCTATAATAGATAGATCACCGTGGGTAGTATACACATTAAAAGATTTACAAAATGAACCAATAACAGGAACTTTTTATGAGAAAGAGTTACAAAAAATATCTTATGATCCTACTTCAAGTTATAAAATAGATAAAATTATCGGTTCCCGCTATTCCGGTAACAGAAAGCAAGTGTTGGTCAAGTGGAAAGGTTATCCGGATAAATTTAATAGTTGGATATTGGCTTCTAGTTTAAAGAAAATATGATGAAGGAAAGTTTTTATTTAACATTGTTGAGTAATAGCTCCATGGAATACTTCCCAGAAAATACGACAACCCAGTTTTCAACCAAATTACCGAAACCTATTATACTTGAAGGTAGATGGTCTGTTGGTGTCGTTGAATTTCAATATCCATGCACGATGTTTACAGTTCAGGAACATGAAAATATTGTTTATATAACAAAATGGGCTGTAATGCCCCATGAGGATAAACCTTCACTAATATACTACAAACATTATATACCAGCCACCAACTATGATGATATTAATCAAATTTTAACAGCATTAAACAGCATTGATGATAAAGTTATATTTCGATATGATGAAATTTCAAAGTTTGTATCTGTAACTGTAATGGATGAATCAATAAGATCAGTTACGTTAGCACCTAGCTTAAGTCTTCAACTAGGATTTGAACCAACTAGAAACTTAGCACACAGGGGTGGTTTTGGAAAATGTTCAGCGAATTTACATCTAGGGCTACCATCCCAGTTATTTGTTTATAGTGATATTATTGAACCGCAAATTGTTGGGGATGTGATGACACAATTATTAAGAATAATACCACTAGACCCTTCAAAATACATATATGGAGCTAATAAAATGCATGTTTTCTCACCACCTCACTACATACCTGTTATGCGCAGGGAGTTTGACACGATTGAAATAAATATAAGATCAGGCACAGGACAAAAAATACCATTCCAGTTTGGGACATTGTGTATTAAACTCCACTTTATGAAACTATAATGTATTCCAAAGAATATAATGAAATTTGTCCTTATGAGCACTATTATTCACATCAAGCTGGTCACGGTATTGGTGTGATTTATCGAGGAGCACCGTATCAGCGTGGACATGGAATTGGTAGTTTTTTAGGAGGCTTATTTAGATCTGTTTTACCATTGCTCTCTAGTGGTGCTAAAGTAGTGGGTAAAGAGGCTTTAAATGCCGGTGTGGGTCTATTATCGGATATGGTTAATGCACGCCCCATGGAAGATTCAATAAGAACTAGATTGAAAGAGGCCAGCTCAAATTTACACAAAAAAGCTCAAGATAAAATTAATCGAATTAACATGTCCGGTTCAGGATATATAAAAAAGAGGAACCGTTTGAATTCTCTCATTTCAGCACCGAATGTCAAGGTGAAAGGTATCAAAAAATCAAAGTCAAGTCATACTAAAATCAAAGACATATTTTCATAAAATGTCATTTCTACATAACAAATCATGTGAGTGCATTAAATCAGAGTTAGATTTATTTGCATTACCCTCAACACAAACTAGTATAGAAAATGGAATATGGATACATTATAAACCTATATCATCTCTAGCTGATGATGGGCCCCTCGAATTTCAAGTACCAGGAACTGGTGAAGATTATATAGATCTGTCTCATACTTTGATTCATATAAAAGCCAGGATATTGCATCAAGATTCCTCTAAGGTAGCTGCCTCAACGGTAGTGGCTCCGGTTAATAATTGGTTGCATTCAATCTTCAGTCAACTTGATGTCTATTTAAATCAAAAACTTATATCACCTCCAAATAATACATATGCGTATCGTGCCTACATGGAAACTTTGTTGAATTATGCTAAACCAGCTAAAGAATCTCATCTTACGTGTGGCCTTTGGTATGAAGATACAGCCAACAAAATGAATGAAACCGGCGAGGAAAATGGAGGATTTGTTAAAAGACAAAAATTAGCTTCTGAAAGTCAAGAAATTGAAATGATTGGACACTTACATGGCGATATATTTAACCAAGAAAAGTTCTTGATCAATGGTGTAGAAATGTCAGTTAAATTAGTTCGCTCTAGAGAAACATTTAACTTAATGGCCCCTTCAAGTGATTCAAAGTTTAAAGTATGCATTACAGATGCAACACTTATCGTTCGTAAAGCACGAATCAATCCAACTGTTTTACTTGCACATCAAAAAGCATTGGCTTTTTCTACAGCAAAATATCCCGTCACTCGAGCTGAAGTGAAAGTTTTAACTATACCATCTGGGATTCAAGGCAAAACACTTGACAACATTTTTTTGGGGCAAGTCCCAAAAAGATGTATTATTGGGTTTGTTGATAACGGGGCATTTAACGGTAATCTCACTAAAAATCCATTTAATTTCGAAAATTACAACATTAACACATTTTGTTTATATATTGATGGTCAACAAATACCTTCGAAAGCTTTACAACCTTCGTTTGAAAACCATATTTTCACCACGGCTTATCATACATTATTTTCGGGTACGGGTATACATTTTTTAAATGAAGGGAATGGAATTTCGAGAGAACAATATTCGAACGGTTACTGTTTGTTAGCTTTTGATTTAACTCCGGATTTATCAGCCAACTCTTCAGGTCATTGGAATCTTATAAGACATGGCACTGTAAGATTAGAAGTTCGATTTGAGTCAACGCTTGTACAAACTATTAACTGTATTGTTTACGCCGAATTTGATAATGTTATTGAGATAGATAAAAACCGCAATGTATCCGTCGATTATAATAGTTGAATATATATATATTGTAAAAATATTAACTTTGTAATATTTGTATGTATCTCTTTGTGTGTACATTTTTGAATAAATTAATTAAAATGAACTTACTTTGTATTATTTATAATAATCACCCTTTCGATATATAATAAGTTACTGTAATTACAATCGCACACATGTTTGCGATCTCTGGGGTTGGAAAGTTGTATTTTTAAATAAATATGAATACAATAGAACTACAGAAATATTTGAACGAAATACATCCAAGTTTGCGGTATAATGTGTATGCTGCAAATAGATTACCGATATACATGGAAACTCCTACTTATTTAATTAGTAATTTGGACCCCGATACAAAACCTGGATCACATTGGGTTGCACTACATATAGACAAAAATGGTTTTGGTGAATTTTTCGACTCCTATGGACGACCACCTTCTGGATATCACTATGCATTCTTAAAGAGAAATAGCCACCGATGGAGTTTCAATAAAAAAATATTGCAAAACAATTGGACTTCAGTATGTGGTCAATACTGTTTAATGTATTTGTACTACAAGTTGCACAACTGTACAATGAATTACTTTATTAATCAATTTGACATCGATACCATGTACAATGATATGTTATTATGGAATTTGTTTAATTACTGTTTAAAATAAATGAATATGACTAATGAAGGAATGTAGACGGCTTTTTATTATACATAGAAAAAGTACCTGAGACCCCCCCGACCGTAACACAACAATAGCGTTCGAGCCGAACAATAGACGACCCTTGCTGGGATGATCCATTGTTAATTGTACCCCATTGCTTTTGTATTATTATAGGCTAGTTAATGTTATGCTATCTGTGAAACGGTTAAAGCTACGCAATTTAAAATACTTGCATTCGATTCAGCGACCCTGAAAACCTTTTTTTTTTTTTTTTTTTTTTTTTTTTTTTTTTTTAGCTCAGGGTTGCCGCCGTGATCAGTGAGCTAGAACCGATGAGAGAGCCAAAGGCGGTGAGCTAGAACCTGTGAATCCCTACTACTATCTGAAAACCTTTTTTTTTTTTTTTTTTTTTTTTTTTTAGCTCAGGGTTGCCGCCGTGATCAGTGAGCTAGAACCGATGAGAGAGCCAAAGGCGGTGAGCTAGAACCTGTGAATCCCTACTACTCGCGGCTACTGTTCCGCGTATATAATTATCAGTCTGGATAATCCTTTTGCGTCAGCTGAAAATGGTTCTCTTACAATATGGATTTAGGTTTATTTCATTCCTCTTCATTAAATGATAATTCCAACTGGGATTGAGAAAATACATTTTTTTTTAATAACCCAGGGGAAATCCCTGACGGACCTCAGGGGGTGGTGAGGGCTGCCCCCCAGTGTGTCGGACTTGCACCGATTAAAACCCCCGGGGTGTTCCTTCTTCCCGTCTGACCGGGGCCGGAGGTACAGTGTTATCCTCTCCTCCGTAGAAAAAATACATAATCCAACAACTAATAATCTATTGTTACTATTTTTATTGCTGTTGTATTTTTTTTTCTTTTTTAGGAGCTCATTATTAACTGGAGTTTACGTGCACAATCACAACGTGTACACGAACAACGATAACTGCTCATCGCCTATGTGGCAGGCCACCCACGAGACTAATACCTTCGCCACTTACCTTTCAAACGCAGGATATCGTACAGGTAAATGCTAGTTTACGTATCTAATTCCAATTTAAATTACTTGCACCTGTTTATAATTATGAGGCTTCGTTTATGAGCTGATAATTTCTACGCGGCTACTGTTATATGTAAGTACCTGTTAGTATTGTGAGGAGGGAAACAGATTTCGGATGCGAATTCACGCGCATTCAAAGCAGAGAATTCCAGCTTTTGTGACGGCTACAGATATTTTAATACGAAGTGTTTTATTTAATTTATTTTATAAGAGAATGAATGATAAGAGGGGCTGGTAAACTTAATAGGTAAGGGTTTTGTATTAAAGAATCGGAAAAAATATAGGCTGCTGTTTACTGCAAAAGCAAAATTAGAAATTATCCGATAGAAACATATAATTATTTCAGAATTCCGATTAGTTCACTTTCTTATACACGTATCCATAACATTCTTAGTAACAATACGGTTTTGAAGGCATTAAATAACACAATACGTGGTTGCTATCACTTACGAGAATATTCACACCGAGTGTGCCACTCGATAAGTTTCTTTATTATATTCTCTTCTTGCTAAACGATTACCATGCAGTAAGTACCGTATATGACGTATATACAAAAAAACATAACATATCGTTTCATCACAGTAACACGATATTTGCACGTGCACCTGAGAATTTGTTTTGCTAAACAAAGAGTTAATGGAATCATGTGATAGAGTCTAAAATATCCTTCCCAGAGAGGTAGCCTCAACAAGGCTTTTTGCTCTCCGGGCGTCTGGATGTATTTGGATTTCCAGGCCCGCGTGGAACAACTAGAGGGACATCCCGGGGGTTTTTAGTCAGTAGGAGACTGACATACTGGGGTCGCTGCACTTACAGCAATCCTGATGCTTCTATGCAGGGTTTTCCACCGGGTTACAAAAAAAGAGTCTAAAATGTAATAATTTAAGCCACCCTAATGTACGGGCGAAATTTGGTAGATTTTGAGATATTTCAATTTTGAGATTTTTTTATTAGGATGCCCGACGATTTCGACATATGAATTTAAATTTTAAAAAAGTGTAAAAATTAAATACACCTATATTTTTCGAGTTTTTTGTAGATTTTTTGAATCTTAATTAGTAATTTAATTTATTTCTGTTATGAGTCATAGCTTTTGATTGTGACAGAGTTTTGAAGTTTTTATAGATGTAATAGTTTAGTGTCTACTATCAAAATACGTACAACTACAATCTATGCAATATGAATTGAATATTTCGATAACCACTGAATTTTGTCTCTACATTGGGATGGTTAAGATTTTGCGTTTTAGATACTCTATCATATACTTCCATTTATGCGGCGAGTTTTCAATAATCCTGTATATTGGAACAAGTCCCTTATCGCGCGTTTCATAGCTCTATTTGGTGAAGTCGGGATAGCCTAAAAAAATGTACATTTACTTCAACAGCCTGACATTTATATAATATGTTACAAAACTCAGTCCTTCAAGTTATTTTACATGTTTCCAATCTGTATGTGTCTCATAGAACATTTCTTTACTAGTGTTAATTGTACAATGTGTGTGTTACAAGTGTTAATTGTAATAAATAATTTAAATTAAGCCCAAATAATTAGTTTCTTACGCGTGTTTGATGACATCTCACATTTTTCATAACGCTTATTCTAACGTAGATCCCAATTCAGCTGTGTTCCTTCCTTGTCTTAGCTTATAATCCAAGACATAATTAATTTAAGTTGGCGAAGATGTACTTGCTTTAGTCAGTTATTAAGTAATTTATTGCAAGGTTATAATTGTTATAATATATAATATAACATAACATCAAAGTGAAATACAATTATAATATTTTCCATAACATCAAAGTGAAATACAATTAAATAAGGTGTAGGAATTAACTTATACAATGAGACTAAATCGCTGCAAATTATTAGTAAATCTTTTTAGATTTTATCCTAAATTTATTTTTATGGCAAGGGGCCTTGAGAGTCGTCATATCTCGTACATTGTTCTTATAACCTTATACCTTATTTATTACAGTATGTATTAAATAATAATGCTTAAAAATACAATACTACCTCATATAAATGATAAAGTAAATTTTTTTAATGTAATAATATGCGGGATAATTGCAAATTGTGGGACCATTATGTCTTCAAATACATTTAAAAATAGTGTTATTTTGGTTTTAGTTATTTCATGTTTACATTTTGTTATATAAGATTTAAAGACACCCCTAAACTGCACTTTTAAAGTTTTCAAAAGTCCAAATTAAAACTTTTGTAAACATTACATTACTAGTTTTAACTGGTTAATGTATACATAATAAATACTTTTAAAATCTACTTAAACTACTACTAAGTCTCAAGGAAAATTGCATATTAAATACATACATGAAGTGCTGAGTGTACTAAGTACTCTAAGGCTGAGATTTTAGACGCAATTTTAAGTTTGCTTAGACTTTACTAAAACATTACAATTTATATTAGTCAATGAATGTTGAAGGATTTGTTAAGTCACTGATTTTATCAACATGGACTTGGTTCTGCAAATACTATGTCTATACTCATGTTTCTACTTTATATTCAGTTTTTTGTCAAAACGAATTTATTTTTTGACAATTTTGCTAAGCAAAGTCGAAATAGCGACTATAAATCTCAGCCAAAGGACATAAAATACTAAGTACACGAAATGCTAAATATACTTCTACAGTAATTACAATTGTAACATTTATGCACACTGGTGACATTGTTTATTAATGTATAAATCATCTTTTATTGGAAATATGAACATATCGCACATATATAGTAGTTGATAACTTCGCACATATATGAAGCTATAATACTGTAGGATCGTTGAACGCTTATCCGGCAGACACCCGCCGTAATGATGCAATAAGGCGAGGAATGCCGCCTTACTCACAGCACTTTCATAATACTCTACCTGACTGTTTTATGGAAACATCACACAAGTAAATGAACTAAGAGTAAACGGTAAACTTGGTGAGGTGGAGGTTTTATCGCATTGTTCGATTTTACTCCTGTAGGTAAGTATAGTTTTGCACAGCATGGATTTACCGTGTGTCGACTTCTGTTTTCTTAATAGATTATCCTTTATTTGTACATAGATTTAGGTACTGGTACAATAGATTTTTAAATTGTCTTTTAAGGCTTCTTAAGACTTTGATAAGTTACCTTATAAATGAATAACATCTTTGAAATCGTAGCACGAAGAAAAACTACGTTACTTCAGACACGTAGTTCAGTCTGTTGATGAAAGATTAGTAAAGCAGTAAGGATATGAATCAAAATCACTACTACGAGGACGTGATTGAAAGATTACTTGCTGATGGCATAGTAAAAATAATTTGAAGCGGCTCGGGAGTGTAAAATGATTGATGAATAGGAAGTGTATGTTGAGATTAGGTTGCCGGTAGAGTAAGAAGCTTTTTATCTTCCGTATTGAGGACTATAGATTTTTTTATGTACTTATTCTATATTGATTTCCATTTTTATTCAGGAAAATTTATATAGCTTTCTTTCTTTTCCAAAGTATAACATATTAATCAGCTTTATAATAAAGTTTGGCAAAACATCTAGCAATATCACGATGTACTCTTCAAAACAGCAAAGCTCAATTTGGTCTTTTTTATGTGGTTAAAAATCCGTTTTCTGTCCCTGAAAGCCTGAGCTTCTTTTCCCCGGAATCTTACCTTCGAGGATTAACTTACGAAACTCATATTGGAATGTTCTTTGCCAGTGTGTGAAGAAAGCCACCTTCCGTCTCATGACTGTCGACATCCGTTTTCATTTGCGATAACCATTGCCAGGACCTTGCCGTTTGAGATGAAACTAGTCCAAGTAATTCTGAACATTTCGTGCAAGACCACGTTTTAAACACCTAAATTCGTTCACAAATTCCCTTCAAAAATACGTAGGTTTCGAAATAAATAAACGTGGAACAGATATAGCATTTCTTGATGCATTATCTTTGATAAAAAGAAGTTTAAGCATAACATAATTGACGTCAAAGCTAATTTATAAGTAAACTAGCAAGGTGATGAATAAAGCATAGGCTCAAACAATTTTCAATCAAATGATGATGATGATGATGATGTCCTAGCCGGTTTCGGCCACGGCGACTGTTTCAACACCGGTTAAGAAATTCGAGGTCCAGTTTTCGGAAACAGTCAATTGCGCAGGAGATATTTTAGTGCATAACTGGACGCGCAGCCAGAAAAGCACTCTCTCGTCCGAGCTCCCTCAGGCCCGATGGAATGGAGAACCAGTACGATCGGGAGGGAGCGGGATGCAGGTTTGGTCGATTTTTCCTTCTTTAAACACCTGGTTGAATTGCGGTGTTAAAGAGATACTATAGTCGCCTTTTACGACACCTCAGCAAGAAGAGGGGGGTGCTATTCTATTTTGCCGGCAGCCACCACGGCGAGAATCAAATATTGAATATGACGCATCAGAAATAATAAGTTGTGATTTCTATCAATTATATTATTGTATTTTATGTTACTTGCACTCCGTACTTGCTTCTGAGATTCATAAATCAATACCAGGAAATTGTGGATGACGGCGAGCGCACCGTTATATGCAGCAACTTCTAGTATTTGTTCTAAATATTATGTTAGATGCGGCGTGGGCGCACGTGGTCGCCGGACGACGGCTATTTCGTCGCATCACTTCGCTGTCATGTGCGAATAAATGTAGATGGAAGTGTCCTTGTTTGTATTTGGGGAGACCGATCGGACGATACATTTCATCCGGCTATGCTGCGGTTTTGTTGGAATTCTTATAGATATCTGGCTGTCTTTGAAGATTTTGTTTTTTATTTTCGAGAGCAACGAAATAGAAATGAAGCGTCAAAACTACAAGCATATAATTAACCAACTTTAAAATTATTTTCTTAATTACAAGTAGTTACTATTTTACAAAGACATTTTAAAAGGCATTTTTTAAAATATGTATGTGTTTTTAGTGCAGATGATAAGATTGTACAATGTAGTTCTTTCAAATGATGTAACTTTTTTTTAATAATGTAACTTGCTTTTTCTTGGTATCAGTTATCTATATTACAATTCATGTATGTTTGATTATAATAATTTAGAATACATTATGGATTTAATTATAGTATTTAATATGACGTATTAAGAATTATATCGTCTGTTTTCTACAACTACAGTAATGAATTGATTATCTCAGAAACATCTATTAATTACGAAATCTACTGAATTGTCATATTTGTATTTAATTAATCTAAGTATTGTAGTGATTGAGTGTAAGGAGTTCATAAAATTAGATTACATATCTATGACATTAATATGATGTTGGCCGTATAATAAAAAATAACATTTTGTGAGAAAGAATTGGAAAAAAGGAAGATCATTTGAATTTGAAATTGAGAGGGGAGTTTTGATTATTCTATAGAAAACGTCTTGAGATTTAGAAAAAAAATGTTGTATTTAAATTAATATATAAATATAGGAGAAAGATTATGTAAATGTTAGAATAATAATACAAAACATATATTGCGGAAGAAAAAAGACCGTTTCGTTGAACAAGGAAGAGTTCCACAATATCGACCTCACAAGTTTCTTACAAAATATTATTCTTTACTAAACGACCAACATCATATTTATGTCATAGATATGTACCCTAATTTTATGAATTCCTTACACACCTTAGTTACACACTATCACTACATTACACTAAAAAGTTATGACGACCGAATTATTCAGAATATAATCGATCTTTATTTACCTCAGATGCGGTTCTAAAAAAGTATGGGGCATGATATCTAAATAATAACTTGTTGTAACACAACGCACGTGCCAGTAATTTGTCAATGTACTGTTTAAAAGTCCATTTGGTTTGTAAATTTATGCTCCAAACGGGGTATCATAAATTCGCCCCTTTCCCTTCCGGCATGGAGACCAAGATAACACCCACTGACATTGCTAGCAGAGTGTTCATCTACGATAAAACCTAATCACTTATATTGCTTCTTCCGTTTAAAGATGAAAGCTAAGATATGTGGGAGGGTAAATTACAGTCCCACTCGTTTGGTTTCTCTTTTTACTAATTCTGTTTAGTTTAAATTCCTGCTTGTAATCGCTCGTCTAGCCATGACAGGACACTATAACTAAGCTTTAATTGAACTAGGGATGCACGGATTCACTAGTATACTCGATACGTAATAAAGTATCCTACAAATGGGATAATATGTACCGCGATCGCACTTCAAAATATTATTATAGAAAAATTAGGATGTCGGATTTTTAACTAAATTTGTATCCTAAAATCGGATGATGCATCAGAAAGTGTTTCGTTCCAAGCACTAAATAAATGTAGGCAGCAACTTATCTTTTCGCTGATATTTATAATGAGTATATTTTTATAGTGTCGTTATTCCTGTACCTTAAAAATGTAGTGACAAGACTTCGCTTTATTAGAAAATAATAACAATTCATACGAGTAAAATGGAAGATATTTAAAACAAACATATTTTTTATAAAGAAAGAAAAATAATTATAATGCTAAATCACATTGATTAGTCCTACTAAAAACAAATTATTATATTCTAGCTACACAAAAATGTATAGTTAATACTAAATTTTAAAAAAAGTTTAACATTAAAAAAATGGCACCAATTTCGTTTATAGAATAATATAATTATAATATACAAAAATATAATTAATAATAACATACAATTTATGTATCTATATATGATTTATTCTACACATATGTTGTTTACTGTTAATAAATGTAGTACGTTAAGTATGCGATAATAATTCCCCGGGCTTCTGGATGAATTTGAATTCCCAGGCCCGGGTGGAGCTATTAGAAGGCTACCCCAGAAGTTTTAGTCAGTAGGAGTCTGTGACATCGAGTTCGCTGCCCTCACACTTGCCCTGATTGTCCTATACAGGATTTTTCCCCCGGAATACAAAAAAAAAAAGTATTAGATATCGATACTATATTTAGTGGTATCAAAACAGCTCCAAATTGTTCTGCTTTCTGAGTTAAACATTCTCTATTTTGTATTGCACTCTATATTTAAGACTTAGTTGATTACGAGTGTGCATATAATGTCTGCATTTAATTGAATATTATTGTAGTTTTATCATTTAACATAGTTAAATAGATTTTTATAGGATGTACTCAGATACTATAATAGATAATACTAAAATAGTAATATTATTATGAAGTACAGAACATTTATCCTTTATTATTAATTTAGTGTTGATTAATTTATGATTTTTTCTTCGAACAATCATTCCATTGAAGCTCATCTGCGTACGATTACGAACAGTTTGGTCTGTTAATTGTTTTAATTTAGTAAAAATCTGTTTTCTATCTAATGAGATTTTTTCCGCAATCTATCAGTTTAATCATTAACGTCTTTTCACACGAAGTCGTTGATGGAAGCAAGGCAATAAATTACGTCTTATCTATAGACGGTTGTGAGCTCTGTTGCGTGGGCGACGCGCCGCTCTGTCTAGCAACCTGCGGAATATCATTTGCTTGTAAAACAGGCGACGAAGACAGTTATTGATAACGCCGGCTTGACAATTTTAATTACGCTGAATTTGTCAAAAATTTAGGCTTTTTATGACACGCTATTATGAAGTAAGAACTCATAGGGTTAGACAAAGCTACAACTATCAGCGAAAAAACTCGTAGAAAGTACAAGGGTGTGTGAAATTTATGTAAATTGTCAAAATAACACATGGCCTTTGTTACTTTAATTCCATAAAGGGACTGATTTACCCATTTTGCTGCTCTAGTGACACTTTAAAAGTTTATGGGTATTAATCTAGATATGCGATGGTTACATATTATTGACTGAAGTGTGTTACATAGAATATTACTTTGTCGAAGCCTTCAGATAGCATTTTATAAAGAGTTAAAAACAGAGTGAGTACTTATGCATCAAGTCAAGTTCACCTGTTAAGGTAAATTGCAGTATTTGCCAGAACGTGTTGCAATGTCGTTGTGATTTACCTGACTCGAGTGCTACGTGCTTATTATGATATACCTACTTATTACTCATCAGGTATGTTCCCGTGCAGGGGTCCACAGACCTGAACTGCTGGCGATCTACCTTCAAGATTGTTAGACAACAATCAGGAACTGTAGGCGTATGAAGGTCGATGCCGCATCTGTTTAATACAGGATTGCTATGTGGGTTGGTAGGGTTTATAGTGTAGTTAGGTCACGAGTGTAATGTAGATACACTGTTTTAAAAAATTAGTAGTAGTTTTGCTCGCGTCCGTAGGCTTTACACTAGTTTCCCTACACGTGACTCCTGGGTGGTGCTAAACGAGCAGCATCGAGGAGGTAGGGCGTCGGTGCCCGTCTGGATCGCGACCACAGTACATGGGTGTAAAGCCCGTCATAGTGACCAGTTTCGGCTTGTCGCGTTTCGGGATCAGCTTGTGCATATCCAGTAGCTCATATACCTAGAGACCTTCAGTCGTGGTATATGTGGGCCGACATGACGATGTAGACTATCAATGGATTTTCATCCTTTGATAGTCACTTTCGTATTTGGACTACACTGTACTTACCATCAGGTACTCTGTAGTCACTATGTCGAGCCAGAGTAAAAAAAATTAAAATGTAAAATATCTAATAAAACGTCTTTATTCGTTTTATATAATATACATATACAGTCAAAACGGTTTATAGAGACTTCGTTTAGAATAAAATACCGGTAATATTGACCCACAACAAAGGTTCTGGCAAAAATATAGGACTTCGTATCTCGAAAACATCACCGGTTATTACGACTATCGGCTTTTAAGACTAAATATGAGTCCTTTCTGTCTCGTTATAATAGATTTTCATTGTAGTGAGTTACTAGAGCCACCTTCTACCGTTAGCAAATGGTTATTCTGATATTTAAAAAGTAATAAGGGATACTTCAACTTTGAATCGATTTACAATAATTATATTTATATTTATAATCGACCGATTCCGGCCGATATTTACTGAAATTGAGTCAAAAATTTCTCACGATCGATCTTTTGAGCACCCCTGCCCTAGCGTGTAATGGAGACTTTCAGTGACCTTAGAATATAGTGTGGTTCGGAAAAGAAAATGTTTTATTTGTATTAATTAAAATTAAATTACCTGTATAATATATTCGACAAGTAATATATTAAATTTGGTCAGTAGAGCGTATTAAGCACATTTCGAAACACGAACTTGACAAAACTAGTTAGGCGCGCGCCGCTGCGTCTAGCGTGGATGCGCGGGCGGCTTTCTTGGTAAGCAATCTAGCTTAAGTGTTCACCTGCACGCAGCGATGACCCGACCTCGTTATGGTCCAGTGCTTTTATTAAATTAGTACTTTGTCTAGTGTAAGTCCATAATATTTCGTCTAAGCCACGATGTTACGGTTCATACTTTATCTAAAACTTGCCGACGTGGTCTGCTTCGCCCAGGCACGTTTTACATTAAACACTGAAGAATTATTGTCAACTAAACTTTAGTCTCCTTAATTACTCCCTTAGGAGAAGAATATTAAGAAAACCGTCATTAGAAGGTACCTTCGTTGTAAAAAGAAGTCAATGTCCAAACCAAATGTTCATGTTTTTGGTTCAATAGCTTAAATTTTACGATGAGATGTTAGTCAGAACAAGTCTTTTTATACAGAGTTATTTGATACTCGATGTATTATTGGAACCGTATGATAGAGACCCCAAAATACATCAGTTTAAATCACCTTATGTATGGGCGAACTTCAACTGTGTTCGAGATATTTCAATTTTTATTTCTATGCTCGATTTTAATATTAGGTCCTTACATATGAAATTGGCGTTTTTCGTACTGGCCACTTTAATCACAAAATTCTCCTCTTTGGTAAGGAATTCCAAATTCAAATTTGTACAGCTATAGACTCATGTATTTGTGCTTCGATGATCGTCATTCATTTGTTTTTTTCTTCTGTTTTTTTCTGTTTGCGTCACTCATTTTACAAAATGGAAAACTTAAAATATCACATTATTTACGAGTACGAGTTCCGCCGTGGCACTAGTGCTGCGGAAACAACTCGAAGGGTGAATGATGTGTATGGCGGTCGTGTTGCAAAAGAAAACACAGTTCGTTTTTGGTTCCAACGTTTTCGTTCTGGAAATTTCGACCTGCAGAACAAGCCCCGTGGACGGCCTGAGACTCAAGTTGATAATGAAGAGTTGAAGGCTATTGTGGAAGCGGATCCATCGCAAACCACGTCCGAGTTAGCTGCAGGCTGCGATGTTAGTGATAAAACTGTTTTAATTCACTTGAAGCAAATTGGGAAGATTAAAAAGCTTGAAAGGTGGGTACCTCACGAATTGACTGAAGCAAACCGGCAAACGCGCGTCGATTGCTGCGTTACATTACTAAACCGGCACAATAATGAAAGTATTTTAAACCGAATCATTACCTGTGATGAAAAATGGGTTCTTTACGATAATCGGAAGCGCTCAGCGCAATGGTTGGATCCTGGCCAGCCAGCCAAATCCTGCCCCAAGCGAAAATTAACCCCAAAAAGTTACTTGTAAGCGTTTGGTGGACTAGTGCCGGTATTGTTCATTACAGTTTTCTCAAATCTGGCCAGACTATTACGGCTGATGTCTATTGTCAGCAATTGCAAACCATGATGGAAAAGCTAGAGGCTAAACAACCTAGGCTGGTCAATCGCTCCACGCCACTGCTGCTTCACGACAACGCTAGACCACACACTGCGCAACAAATGGCTACTAAATTAGAAGAGCTTCAATTGGAAAGTCTAAGACATCCTCCGTACTCCCCGGACCTTGCTCCAACAGATTACCATTTTTTTTCGAAATTTGGATAACTTCTTGCAAGGGAAAAAATTCAACTCCGATGGGGCAGTCCAAATCGCCTTCAAAGATTTTATTGATTCCCGTCCGACTGGTTTTTTTAGTAAAGGGATCAATGAACTACCCATGAGATGGCAAAAGTGCATAGAAAATAATGGTTCATACTTTGATTAATTAAATATATTATATTAAAAAATATTCGACTTTTTGTTCCTCCCATACAAAACGCCAATTTCATATGTAAGGACCTAATATTTAAACTTAAATTGTAAAAAAAAATTAATTAAATCAAATTAATTATACTATTGTAGTTCTACCTAATCTTATCTTGTTTTTATCATGTAGAAGTTCGGTAGCGCTCGACTGATACCCCCTATGTGTATTCGGGTCGAAACAATGAGGATTTTCCTTTTCATAATAAAAAGACTTGTCAAACTTATTAGTACGACCTACGACAGTAAACGTTAAACCATCAAAAATTATATTTATCACTAATCATATCTGTAAACCACAAATCTCTAAAAATCACCTTCAAATATGCATAATAAATGTATGAACCTATGTATATGAATCGATTATATTGCAAAATGAGAATATGATTTTTGGGGAATTTTTGACTAATATCACAAAATACAATATTAATAATAATGTAAAAACCCTATTATATTCAATAGAAGAGGAACATTCTTTGATGTTATTTTTTTATTGAAATAATAATGCACAAATCCGCTTGTAGTATTATTTATTTATGTTTCCGAATTATTTATTGTATATATTTTATTCAATATTTCTAACATATTAATTTTAATAATTTTTCTTAATTCAAAAACTTAATTTGAATTACATTTAAAATGTTGGCATACCTGTTATCAACTTTCACGACACGATCAACGTATGGGAGGGAGTAGGGAAAGAGGATAAGTGTGGAAGATTATACGATAATTAGCTGTAATTACAAGGGAACGTTTACGTGTTCGTAAATAAGCCTCATCGGATTCTTGTGTGGATTATAGTCGTAAACGTTGATGGTTTGTTAGGCGATAGACAGACGGTGTAACTGCGCTTTTAACGCGTTTCCATAAAATGTTAATTTTGTCATTGTTCTTTTGTTTGTTATGAAACAATTATAATTGCTTAGAAAAACAAGTACATTTTGTAATCGTTAATTATATTTTATTATTACCTTTCATGTTAAATTACATCACATTTTGTACCGGCTCTTCTCGGTAGATTCTGCTTTCTGAACAAGTAGTAGATTCACTTTACTTTATTTGACGATTCAAAAGTGCTTAACCGTAGGCTATTTGAATAAAGATGTATTTCAATTCATTATACATATATAACAATATCTACCCCATAGTTTTATAAATTTATATTAGACTGTGACTTAACTAATCATGCCATTATTATTTATCACTAAATTATGATGTCAGTATTATTTCAGTTTACTATATATATGTATATGTACATAAATAATGTTTTATTGCGTAGATCATATTAACATTTATTCAAATGTTTCTTCAGGATTAATAAATATCCTATGCTTATATATAGTTACGTCAATATTTTGATTTAATTATACATATTTCGCTGTTCAAAACCAAACCCTACTTTAAAATATTATGTATATATCATGAGTTGATACTGCTCACGTGTCTTCGTGTGGTGCTTGCTTAATACATACTAGTAGTAGAAAATTGCGTGGTCTCAATATATGCAATCTTTCCCGGGGCATTCGATCCTTTGTATATTATACCTGATATTGTACCTGTATATTGTATGTTAAAAAGAGCAACTACCAAAGTTTCTTGCTGGCTCTTCTCGGTACATTCTGTTTTCCGAACCGGTGGTCGACTCACTTTATTTATTTGATGATTCTAAAGTACTTGAAAGTAGGCCTATTTGAATAAAGTTATATTTCAATTCGATTCTTTGTAACCAATTGAATCGTTACTATAAATCGGGGTTGCAATGATAATCGTAACTAGAAGTACCATACCATGCTGGTAAGCATTGCGGGATATGTCCAAATTTTCTTGAAAAATATTATGTTCTACCCTAATAACAAAATACGTCCTAATTTGTTCCGAGAAGTTCGATCGATTCGTACAATCACCTATCATTAATGTAATATCACTTAAAAGAAATACCTTATGCTAACTTTTATGATATTATTAAATACAAATTAAATATTAATGGATATTCATGTTTCTAAAAACGGTTGCCACAAATTATATACAACACTGTAGCTACATGTATAGTAATTTACGAAATTATACAAAATTCTATGTACCAATTTTACAAGTGGAAATAGTTGTTTCTCCCGCCTTTTTCTGAGTAGGAATTAAATTGAGCAAAGGACCAATGTGGCAACTCTATTCATAATCATGAAAGTTTTAAAAGTGGTGTAATTTTCAAGGAAAACTGCTTTTCTAAATTTACTGCCAGAAAAATCGTTCTCGTCTAACAACATGACATCATGATTGTAGTTAGATACCGATAATTATTAATTTATATGTAAAATTATATGTTATTTAACAAATATATTATTATTTTCGTTAAAATGGTAAGAACAAAACGAGTTTAAAATGTCATAAGTAACTAAGGAGAAACTGAGTAACTTACCAAAACTTATTTCGCAATGCGCTGTTGCGTTGAGCCTACATCAGCTTAATGACGGCCCTTTTAAAGGTCGTGGGTGCTAAACGATAGGTCAAATGTAATCAACTACAAATGAGACACTGACGGTCGATGATAATGAGGTTTCCCTACTTCAAAAGATTTCTTTTTATAACTTGAAGCGTTTTATCTATTCTAAGAACGTTGAACGTCCGTGAACTTGGTTTTCATTATAAAAGTAATTATACGAGAGGAAAATGCGTGTCAATGAGTATTATGTTTATTGGTTTATACTATATTTGCATTTCTTTTGTAAAGATACGGTTTTTGTTATGTTAGGTATGTATTTCGCGAATTGCTTATAAAATTACTTTATCAAACTGATTGGAAGAGTGTGGATTATTTGTGTACCTAACATAACTATGAGTCTATTGATTTAATCTGGAACAAAACACAATTAATAAAAATCAATTGGTATAAGATCAAATAGAAATGAATAAATTCATTTTATTACTACATTATTTATATTTGAAATAGTAAGATTTTTTTTCTTTTCAATAGCTCGACATAGTGACTACAATGCACCTGATGGTAAGTACAGTGTAGTCCGAAAACGAAAGCGACCACCAAAGGATAAACATCCATTGATAGTCTCCATCATCATGTTGGCCCACATATACCACGACTGAAGGTCTCTAGGTGTATGAGTTACTGGACATACACAAGCTGATCCCGTAACACGACAGGCCCAAGCGAGTCACTATGACGGTTTTTACACTTGTGTATTGTGGTTATTACCCAGTTCAAATTAACGCCCTACCACCAAAAAAACTAAATTTTTATTAAATAACATTAATTATTAGTTTAATAGCCGATATGACGCATTTTAGGAAATTGAAGCAAATTACTTCTAATACCTAATGGTCTATAATGTGACATTAAATTAAATCTTGGTAAGTAATTTGAAAACATGTGCCATAGAGGATGTATCTATTTTATAGCAGGCAGACGAATACCTTCAATTGAATCTAATGCTAATTCTACATAATTACGTTTACGTCTGGAAGATTTCATGTCGTAATTTCACAGTACATCAATTGTGACAATTGTTCTGTTAAAAATAGCCCTTTAGACGTCCTGCTTATACACCGGATAGCGACAAAACTACATACCGTGGACAAATTAATAATGTTACTCGTTCTTGTTTAAGAACTGCTATAAGCTTTTTCACTTTACAGCAACAATTCTGACCTAACAATATCAAACAGCACGTTCATTACAGGTGATAGCCACAATAAGCGGCGGTTTTTCACGCCCGATTAACTGTATCTCTTGTAAAGTCCAGGTCAGGCTTTGCATGACAAAAAAGATTTCTTAGGTAAAATTAGTGCAAACACTCTGCAACTTAGAGCGTTTAATAAAGCCCCTTTGGAGTTTCAATTGACCTTAAAGGTAGCCGTTATCCATTTATGATTAAGTAAGCCGGCGGCTTGTTTCTTTTTTAGATTAAACCATATAAAAGTAGTGTCTTTGAGTGACACCACCGAACGGGCTTTGACACAACTGTCCGACCAGTAAATTAATCAATGCATTGACAGAAAGCACTTAACTTTTGTATACATATTATAAAACAACAAGCTCGTAGGTTCCGTTAGTGAGTGGTGCTGTATTTGACTAATTTATAACGTGAAGCGAATTAAACCAATACATTTTTATGCAAATTACATCAGAATTATTAAGCTTTACTAACATTGGTAGGTGGTCCATTTATCTCGTTATTGTTACTCCAACGCGATACGACAAAGAATTTCTAAATAAAACGTCTTCTATATTTATGAATTACGAAGTATCTGAGACGACTGTTCCGTAATCTCCGACAATTATTTTATCAAAGCGACTTTTATGCTCTTTTAAGTCTCAAATAGCTTTCAGTATTAGAAAATGCATCAGATTATGCAAATGAAATGTATATTACCATCGACAGATGCTTTATGTGATAGTCCATTCATGCTGTGGAGAATGAATGACCAGACGGACCGGCTCCGCCAACGCTTGTGGCGCATCAACACATTACTTTACGACTGAGTATATTTTAAATTGAACATTATTCAGTTATAAAAACTTTACATTATTGCTTAGCATATATTATTATTCCCTTTTTATTCCAAAGTGATTAATTGTAATATTTTCAGCGTTAATGTCTATTGACTTGGATACTCCTAAATCACTCTTACGCTTCCTAATTTATCCACAATTGCAGCAGCTCATGGGTGTATCTTTAATGATCTGGAAAATAACTTCGGCATTGTAATATTAATATATTTTAATTAAAAAAGAAAACAAGAATCAAGTCCTAAATAAACGGGATTAATAAAATATAATATAGGATTATCTTGGAATTCAAAAAGCTATATGAGCTTCTTATTACCTATAAGAAGATATTATAAAGTTTTCTACCAGCAATGTTTAAACTTAAAGCAAAATAATAAAAATAAACACATGACAGAGAGACAATAAATAACACTCGTTTAAAACTATTTTCTTGATTACTTTCCATTAAAATATATACAAGACTTGGAACAACTGGTTGATTAACGGATTAAATAAGGCGAAAAATTCAATATTTTTAGTTCAGTGAATCGGCGAACTGAAATTGAATGATTGAGTGAAATCGAAATAAACTGCGAAAAGAGCTATGAATTTTTTATACTTGCCATAATTCGTTTCGAATTTCCACGTACCTTTTTGCATGTGGATAAAAATACTACTAATTCAACAAGAATGTGTCCCACATTAAGCCTGGGTTTGTGTTGAATTCTAGCAGTCGTAAGTCGGCAGGTCACGATATACCGCTTTGTTTATAACACATACATCGCAAGCTGGCAATCACTGCTAGTTTGCAAAACCTGCTGACTATCAGAATCGGACGCCTACCTTTAATATTACGGCAATATATTTTTTATAATTTTTGTAACAGATTTTCGACCTCATTATTGCGTATCATGATTGTGCATTTATGAAAATAGAATTGTGGTGGTTATTTCTTTCTATTATACATATATCTACCCAATTATTTCTTATGAAGCTTTTTTTATGACCAATGATTAATAAAATTTAGATGTAATTTTCAAATTTCTGCTTTTATATATTTTAAACTTCTAGGTGATATAATCTTTATTTCTGTCTCAAATATGTGTTACCGAGTAATCTTTGATTCGCATTTTAATGACAAACTTAAAAAAGGAAAAAGATAGAATATTGAAATAGGCAATATTAATTAACAAACTAAGTCTTCTTAATTGTTTAGTTTGGTTCAATATAACTATAAAATAGCGTACAAAAGTTTGTTTTTTGTAACAATAGTGGTCTGCAAGCGGTAATTATAATTCTTTTATACATATCTATAATGAAATTATCAAAACATATTAGGTCCTTACATATGAAATTGGCGTTTTGTATGGGAGGAACAAAAAGTCGAATATTTTTTAATATAATATATTTAATTAAACAAAGTATGAACCATTATTTTCTATGCACTTTTGCCATCTCATAGGTAGTTCATTGATCCCTTTACTAAAAAAACCAGTCGGACGGGAATCAATAAAATCTTTGAAGGCGATTTGGACTGCTCCATCGGAGTTGAATTTTTTCCCTTGCAAGAAGTTATCCAAATTTCGAAAAAAATGGTAATCTGTTGGAGCAAGGTCCGGGGAGTACGGAGGATGTCTTAGACTTTCCAATTGAAGCTCTTCTAATTTAGTAGCCGTCTGTTGCGCAGTGTGTGGTCTAGCGTTGTCGTGAAGCAGCAGTGGCGTGGAGCGATTGACCAGCCTAGGTTGTTTAGCCGCTAGCTTTTCCATCATGGTTTGCAATTGCTGACAATAGACATCAGCCGTAATAGTCTGGCCAGATTTGAGAAAACTGTAATGAACAATACCGGCACTAGTCCACCAAACGCTTACAAGTAACTTTTTTGGGGTTAATTTTCGCTTGGGGCAGGATTTGGCTGGCTGGCCAGGATCCAACCATTGCGCTGAGCGCTTCCGATTATCGTAAAGAACCCATTTTTCATCACAGGTAATGATTCGGTTTAAAATACCTTCATTATTGTGCCGGTTTAGTAATGTAACGCAGCAGTCGACGCGCGTTCGCCGGTTTGCTTCAGTCAATTCGTGAGGTACCCACCTTTCAAGCTTTTTAATCTTCCCAATTTGCTTCAAGTGAATTAAAACAGTTTTATCACTAACATCGCAGCCTGTAGCTAACTCGGACGTGGTTTGCGATGGATCCGCTTCCACAATAGCCTTCAACTCTTCATTATCAACTTGAGTCTCAGGCCGTCCACGGGGCTTGTTCTGCAGGTCGAAATTTCCAGAACGAAAACGTTGGAACCAAAAACGAACTGTGTTTTCTTTTGCATCACGACCGCCATACACATCATTCACCCTTCGAGTTGTTTCCGCAGCACTAGTGCCACGGCGGAACTCGTACTCGTAAATAATGCGATATTTTAAATTTTCCATTTTGTAAAATGAGTGACGCAAACAGAAAAAAACAGAAGAAAAAAACAAATGAATGACGATCATCGAAGCACAAATACATGAGTCTATAGCTGTACAAATTTGAATTTGGAATTCCTTACCAAAGAGGAGAATTTTGTGATTAAATTGGCCAGTACGAAAAACGCCAATTTCATATGTAAGGACCTAATATTAGGGTCATTAATAATATTGACCTTTTAGAATAAGTTAAAATTTAGAATTTTCTCAATAATTTAAAATTTTACCGGTTTTAAGACTGTATAATTTCTTGGTCACGCGTTGTTACACTTGACAGTCTATAATTATGCGCTGATTAGAAAAATTCTTCATAAACCAACAATAAGGCTGAGATATATAGACGAACCTTGAAACTAGCTTAGATTTTACTAAACATCACATTTTGTATTACTCAATGAATGTCAAAGGATTTTGTAAATGAACCAATCTTGCCAAAATGAACTTGTCTCTGCGATTACTATAGTAATACTCAAGTTCCTATTATATAAGCAGTTTTTTTGTTAAAACGAATTTATGTTTTGGGAACTTTCCTAAGCAAAGTCGAAATAGCGTCTATAAGTCTTCGCCTAAGTACCTACTCAGTTATTAAAGTGACACGAGTAGACATGACATTATATTACTTTAATTTGATTAATTTTTTTCCCGTAAAGATTGTTATATTCGACCTTTTTTTTTGAGAGATATACGACGCTGATTACTGAGGAATTCGAAGCCAGAATTTAATCTTTTTAATAAAATTGTTATTGTTTTTTCTATATCCAGTCAGTCATCACTTAACATTACGTTTAACTCCGAAAGCTTTCGAGGTGCTTAAACACTTTGGTTGGCAACAGGCCAGATCCAAAATGGCGTTTGACCGATCCGTCGCGTCGCGTCGGTCACTTGTCGGAACGTGTGAAAAGAACTTTTGTATCTTTTTTTGGTAATCTGTAAAGGAAACTCTATTATAGAATCTCTTTGATCATTCGAAAACCCAGTGTTGTTATTTAAAGATTTCAGAAATATCAGAAGTATAGTACCTAATAATACATACTTTGTTTCGTGTTATATTTGAGTACTAAAATGAAACACTAATCTGAAAAATTGATATCGTTTTAATATGACATTATGATACTTCAATTCCTATAGAAATGTTTTTAATTTCTTTCTCCGAGTGTATTTCCCCAAATTTTATTTGATTCATGCGCATGTTTAACCAATGTAAAGATCAATATAAAATGTATTGTAAAATTTTAGTTTACAAACATAAATTCCGTAAGTACAAATAACAAGGTTCAGAACAATTACCTATAGAGTAGATGTATATTTTTGTACCGCTTTGGATTCGAACCAGTAGTCTATTATTATAGAGCAACTCGCGCAGTTACAGTCAATTCAAACCGAGCCGAGTCGAGGCAATTTGGTACAATGTTTTTGATTTCCCGTCCCTCAATCCACTATTGTACATCTAATTGAGCTGTCAATAGCTGTCCTTGCCTGGTACTCAATGTCTCCTCAAACGGTAGCCCACCCACACGACATTGAATTTTATTTTTATACGCCTACCGTTCTAATTATGGTACATGTGTAAGCAGTTTTTATTGCGCCGCTTAGTGCGCACCATAAAGAAATCACTACAAAGTGCCCATAACATATTCTTAACCAGGGTGGTTGTCAGCCGCCCTATGAGAAGCTAAATTGAGACAATATTGTTCATTAAATTTTATTTGAATGATAGGAATGCAGTATAATTTTTATACAGCGATGTCACTATTACGCCTCGTTAAATTGTTATCAGATATCAATTGGTCCAGTCATTTTAGGTTTCATTTGCGAACGGGGCTGTGGCCAATTGTTTACAAAACCCGCAGTCCCCGCCAATGCCCGTAGTTATCTTGGAGTTTTTAGTCGATACAAGTCCGACACACCTTGGTCGCGCAACCTCCCTGTGCGGCTGAGACGGTCCAATGAGGATTTTCCCCAGGTAAAAAAAAAAGTTTTATTTGCGAAAAAATCCTAGAGGGCTGAATTTTGGTTTACACCTTTATTACAGCGTTTTAATGATAATCCGGAAAATCGACATTAATATCATGTTTGCTAAAAATAATTATTATATTAAATTTCAAAGGTCACATAATTCAATTTGTCGCGAATATCTCGAATCCTTTTGCTCGGAGGTCAGTGAATGTTACTAGAAAATTGTTCACCACCCGATTATATTTAAAAATGTCTACTTTATTCTATGGGATTAACAGTTTTTAGAGCAGAACAGAGAGAAAACGACAAGAACGCATTCACATGCGGTATAGTATATCGTATATCAATATTTATTTATTTATTTATAAATAAATAAATATATATGTAATATATATATATATATATGCAATATGTAAACATATTCCTTTTTATTTATGTTTTGGAGTATATAAAAAACAACAGATGTTTATATAGATAATCTGGTAACGAACTATTTTATACTAACATTTATTGTCCTCCGAGCAAAAGGACGCAAGATGTTCGCCAAAAACTGATTTTTATGACCTTTGACATTTAATAACTTTTTTAGCCGGCAAGGTATTAATATTGATTTTTGAAATTATTATAAAAACGCCCTAATATAATAAATATGTACACCATAATTTAGCTAACTAGGAATTATTCCGTAGACTAGGTTTTAAGAGTTTACAACAAGAGTCTATGGTACGGCGATTTTTTTTTTATTTGGAACGGATTGTCTACTGAGGGTCTAGAAAGGCCTATACAGCTGAACCAGGCTTAGGGGGCAAGCACATAAGCTGGTACAGCGGTTGGTCTCGTCCTTTTACGAGTATAACGATGCTATGGGGTAAAGTCCTATGGTATCCTATGGTGGTCGTTTAGGCACTGTTTTACTAAGAATAGTAATATGTAATTGTTCGTCACTCTATACCCCTTTTAGGGTCAGCAGAGATACATTAATGACTGTATCCACGGGCTTTTTTTTTTTGTTATCCCGGTGGAAATCCCTACGGACCGTCAGGGGAAGTGGTGAGGGCCACTCCCCCCGGTGTGTCGGACCTGCCCCGACTAAAACCACCGGGGTGCCAGCGCTGCCCTCTCTTCGCTTTCGCCGAGCCTGGGAATCCGGATACTTCCGACGGAGTAATTGTTAAAGAGGAATTTCAATAGTTTAATCTCTCCAAGAATTCCTTAAGCGGTTTAAAGAACAATGCCGATGTCGTATGTAAAATTACAGACCATCAGAAGTTGTCAAACAAAATTATAGAATATTAAAGATTATTAAGTTTGTGTCATAGAATACAAACAACTAATCAAGCACATAATCTAATATTAATGTATAAATATTAATTGTATTATTTAAAAAACTTGTATGAGACGTTTTTATGGTAAATTTTAAGTAGTATTTTATGAGCTAGCAATAAATTTTAATCTGTAAAGTCAGTGGTGGGCAAACTTTTTTAATGGGTGCCACAAAGTTTAAGAAATTCTAGAGGATGACCAGAATTTTAGAAAAAAATGCATTTTGTGTTAAAGCTTTAATCATTATATTATATTATAAAAACATTAGTGCATTGTTTTGGGATTCGAAGGTGCTCGCGTCCGTAGGCTTTACCTTAGTTTCCCTACACGTGACTCCTGGGTGGTGCTAAACGAGCAGCAGCGAGGTGGTAGGGCGCCGGTGCCCGTCTGGATCGCGACCACAGTGCATGGGTGTAAAGCCCGTCATAGTGACCAGTTTCGGCTTGTCACGTTTCGGGATCAGCTTGTGCATATCCAGTAGCTCATATACCTAGAGACCTTCAGTCGTGGTTTATGTGGGCCGACATGACGATGTAGACTATCAATGGATTTTCATCCTTTGATAGTCGCTTTCGTTTTTGGACTACACTGTACTTACCATCAGGTACTCTGTAGTCACTATGTCGAGCCAGTGTAAAAAAAAAAAATGTTCCACTATTCGACTTGTGACTGCACTATATGCATCTATTATTTTATTAAGTTGGATCTACTTTATACTTCTCGACTGTCAAAACGTAACTATAGCAGGCCATATACTAACTATGTCGACGGACCCTAAGCGGGCCTGATTAAATACTTTCGCAGGCCGGAGTTGGTCCGCGGTCCGTACTTTGCCCATCACCGTGTAAAGATATTATTGATAATTTAGAATGCGATTCGAAAAGCGATTAGACTGTGTTTATTGCACCACACTATACCTAAAAAGAATATTTTTATTTCGATCATATCATTTTATTCAAATATTTATATCAATGATTCTGAAACTCGATGTGAAGTCAGAAATATAAATTAAAATAAATGGGAAAATGAATGTCATAATTGTCATTTATTACCCAATTGATTTTATTACACTACTATACTACATAGACAAGCAGACGCCATCGTCTGCAGGGAATTTGTGTTTCGCATGGGAATGGGATAATATGTAACCTATATCCAATCTTGAAGCTTCATTCCAAATGTTGAAAAGAAAATTAAAATCCGATGAATAGTTTCTAAGATTATCTCTACATCCCGGATACACAGGTTGGAAGAAATGAACGGGCCATGGAGAAAAAACATTAAATAATATATTAAGGGAATATAGAATTAATAGAATATATAGTAAGTTTCAATATACCTTAAATACATGTTACTCGAGAAAATACATTGTCTATATTGATATATGATTTACAAACATGGCTTATACATAGCAATTATATTTTTAAGTATAATGTACTAAATTAAACGAGGGATAATAAATAATATACGTAATAATTTATCCCATTAGTGTTATCTCTGCAAAAGTGCTTATAAAATGTTTAATGTTCGCTTATCGCTCATATATTATGCCGTGTAAGTATTTATTCGGTTTTAAGTAGCATAATTTACGTAGGAACAAATCGGCCGCAACTTCCGCTCCGCCTCTCACCAAATATGCGGCCGTGGGCGAGGCACGTGGCGACTCTCTGTCTTGCCATCTCAGCACTTACGTATCCATAGGGCTGTCACTTGTCTTCTTTTTTACAATGGCTTGGTAAAATGACTATATCACAGCGAAGAACGTCAAGGCATGAGAATTTCTTTAGGAATTAAAACGAATCTTGAACAAGCGTTTTAAAGAAAAATTAACGATTGTCTATACAATCTCTTTTTTGTAAGGGGCACTTACGATTGTTGTTCCAACCACAAATATTATTTTTCCAAATATTGATTAATTGTTTTTGGACAACCCTAAAATTATGCGTGTTGGTGTCATTCATGCAACTTTTCTCAATGAACTGTTTGCGTTTATTTATAACATGTTTTCGTAACGAACCTTTATATTGATCATGGTTTGAGTTCAGGTTTACAGAGCGCGCTGATTGTATAATAAATTGTGTCGCAAGTCGCAACACCGCAGCATTTCTATAAGTGTTATAAGCAAACTCCAATCGATACTGAAATTATTGATATCAGTCCTCGATTAGTTTAACGTTCAGTTCCATCAATCAATTTTAATCGATATCGAGAAATATATATAAATATTATATGTAAGTAAGTATATAAAATGGAATGCTTAACATCCTATGAATTTACTTTTTTACCACTTTAAACTAAGGATCCTATAAAAACCAAGCGTGTCTCAATAGGATTTGCTTCGGGGTTCGCACCGGCTTAAATCCACCACTAACTAGGTTAGAGCATTAATTAAAAATATCAATATTTAGTGTACACTCTATATAACGACCCTCAAGGGACTGTGCATGTTTTGGCGTTATAGAGAGTGGTCGTTAAATGGAGAGGAGAAAAATCTGTATTAGAAAAAAATTATTTCAGACTAGTGTTAGTAATCACATAAAAAACAATTCTCATTTGATTGCTATTGAGTATAGTCTGTTATTTTTGTCTGACGTCTTTTGCTGCACCAGTAATTTTGTTGTATTTTTTCCATTATTTTATTCATATCTTGCGATATTGAGTCATCTTGTTGATAAAGAAAGTACTTTTCCAATAATTTTGCTGCTTCCAGGGCTTCTTTAATGCTCGGCGGTGGCTCAGGCTCATCCGTCTCATCTTCTTCATCTTCTTGGTCTTGATACTTGGTTTTTCTCACCGAATCCAAAATTTCTTTGTCTGTGAATGATGCCATTGTAAGCATGCAGTCGTCTACTTCGATGTAGGTTTGAGGATTTTCTGTAAATTTTCCTGCCATGTTGAACTGTTGAATCCACTCAGTTAATGGAAGGGCGTCGTCGTTATTAAACTCCAGTTCCGTTTCCACCTCATCACTCATAGAATTAGTACAAAGTCCAGCATGTCGAAAAGAGTGCTGTATAGTTGTGGGTGTGACTTCTTCCCAGGCTTTAGATAAAAAAATTACTACATGCAGCATATTAATAGAAGTTTTACCCTCAGATTCGACTAGCTCCATCAATAATTTCTTTCTGTAGTGACCCTTGAGGCTTTTAATCACGCTTTGATCCATTGGCTGTAAGACACTAGTCGTATTTGAAGGAAGAAATACCAACTCTATGTTTTGAAGGTTTGTTGTAAGAGGGTGGGCAGGGCAGTTGTCAACAAAAAGTTAAATTTTTCGTCCCTTTAATTCTGCATCCCACTTTCGCACTTCTTCTTCAAAAAGTTGACTAGTCATCCAAGCTGATTTATTAGCTTTATACGTCACTGGCAATTTTTTAATGTTCTTAAAACACCGCGGATTTTTTGTTTTGCCTATTACCATTAGCTTTTTTCTTCTGTGCCATCCATATTAGCAGCCATAAGCACTGTAATACGCTCCTTGGAGAGTTTCCTCCCACACACTTTCCCCTTTAAATTTCAGAGTTTTAATTGGGATCAACTTGTAGAAAATTCCTGATTCATCAGCATTAAAAATGTCACTTGGGGTGTATTTTTCTGTCAATTTTGACCACACTCTATTAACCCAGTCATGAGTAACATTCGTATCAACACTTCGTGCTTCTCCACTAATTTTACCGTAGTTGATATGATGACGTTGCTTGAATTTTCCGAGCCATCCTTCTGATGCTTTGAAAGAAAGTAAACCAAGTTCTTCAGCAAACTTCTCCGCCTTAGCTTTCACGATCGGCTCCGAGATAAGCATATTATTCAGGCGCTGTCGTTGGAACCATGACAGTATAGCTCGATCCAAATCTTCGTATTTAGGTTTTTTCAATTTTCGGTAAAGTTCGGTATGTGTAATGCCGACAGTCGAGTTTATTACGGGCTAGGATAATAAAGCGACAAAAGAACGTACACAGCTGCGCACTTTTTACTAATTTTGGCAACTTCAAAAGTACTTTATATTATTAAATTTCTGTCGTTATATAGAGTGGGTGTAACGCTATATAGAGTGTATCATTGTATGGGAAATAAGCTAAACCAACCAAAACCAAGTGATATCGACGCTTTACGGAGTTTGACGTTAAATCGAGTGACGTTATATGGAGTTTACACTGTATATAGATATAATAAAGCAGCATTAAAAGTACTGAGACAAGTCTCCTTTTCTGTTACATCACTACGGCTGCAAGTACCTATAGGTAAAGTTTGCCCACACGTCCTATTTGAAGTAATTCAAAGATTAGATACACTTGAGTGTGGGCTGCCTTTGACACAGATAACTATAATTTGTTTGTAACGTTTGTGTAATACTTTTAATATGTTTTTCGTAACTTTAGCTTTTAAAACATGTTTATGTTTTGCGCGAAACTTCAGATATACATAAAGTTGTCGTTTGTAAATTGAGCTGATATATTTGAAATAACTATTTAGATAACATTATTTAAAAAACAATCATTGTTATACCATTTACACGGTTCATTAAGTATTTAAAGTAATTGAATAGTGCAAAAATCTTGTAAGTACTGTAAACTGCTTATACTTTACCTTGTTTAAGGTGTTGTTAAAATGTCTACAAGACGAAGCGACAAATGGAAGGTTAGATCCACAAAAAGTATACGAATTCTCCTGAATTCGTTTAATATTGAGCGCAGCCAATTTAAATCCAAATATTTAAAACATCGTCAATTTACGTTAGGTTTTATCATTAAAGCCTTTAGATGCAATTGAAAGAATATATATGTAGTAAGTGAAGTATAGCAGCAAACTGAGGATAAATTCATTTCATACAGGTTTCATACTTTGAATGTTATTGACAAAGTGTTGTCAAAATAAAACAATGTGTATATTAAATTTGTTTTATTATATTTATTTTCACTTGCTCTGCATGAAAAGTCGTATTTATTTGTCGTCTGGTGATATGCCTTTATACAGCGATTCTCTATCAGTATTTTGTAAATTGAAATATAATAATTTTTATGTCAAGTAACATTAGAAGGCTTCTGTAATCGCCAGCTGCTATTAAAAAAAATAAATATTAGGTCCTTACATATGAAATTGGCGTTTTTCGTACTGGCCACTTTAATCACAAATTTCTCCTCTTTGGTAAGGAATTCCAAATTCAAATTTGTACAGCTATAGACTCATGTATTTGTGCTTCGATGATCGTCATTCATTTGTTTTTTTCTTCTGTTTTTTTCTGTTTGCGTCACTCATTTTACAAAATGGAAAACTTAAAATATCGCATTATTTACGAGTACGAGTTCCGCCGTGGCACTAGTGCTGCGGAAACAACTCGAAGGGTGAATGATGTGTATGGCGGTCGTGTTGCAAAAGAAAACACAGTTCGTTTTTGGTTCCAACGTTTTCGTTCTGGAAATTTCGACCTACAGAACAAGCCCCGTGGACGGCCTGAGACTCAAGTTGATAATGAAGAGTTGAAGGCTATTGTGGAAGCGGATCCATCGCAAACCACGTCCGAGTTAGCTGCAGGCTGCGATGTTAGTGATAAAACTGTTTTAATTCACTTGAAGCAAATTGGGAAGATTAAAAAGCTTGAAAGGTGGGTACCTCACGAATTGACTGAAGCAAACCGGCAAACGCGCGTCGACTGCTGCGTTACATTACTAAACCGGCACAATAATGAAGGTATTTTAAACCGAATCATTACTTGTGATGAAAAATGGGTTCTTTACGATAATCGGAAGCGCTCAGCGCAATGGTTGGATCCTGGCCAGCCAGCCAAATCCTGCCCCAAGCGAAAATTAACCCCAAAAAAGTTACTTGTAAGCGTTTGGTGGACTAGTGCCGGTATTGTTCATTACAGTTTTCTCAAATCTGGCCAGACTATTACGGCTGATGTCTATTGTCAGCAATTGCAAACCATGATGGAAAAGCTAGTGGCTAAACAACCTAGGCTGGTCAATCGCTCCACGCCACTGCTGCTTCACGACAACGCTAGACCACACATTGCGCAACAGACGGCTACTAAATTAGAAGAGCTTCAATTGGAAAGTCTAAGACATCCTCCGTACTCCCCGGACCTTGCTCCAACAGATTACCATTTTTTTCGAAATTTGGATAACTTCTTGCAAGGGAAAAAATTCAACTCCGATGGGGCAGTCCAAATCGCCTTCAAAGATTTTATTGATTCCCGTCCGACTGTTTTTTTTAGTAAAGGGATCAATGAACTACCTATGAGATGGCAAAAGTGCATAGAAAATAATGGTTCATACTTTGATTAATTAAATATATTATATTAAAAAATATTCGACTTTTTGTTCCTCCCATACAAAACGCCAATTTCATATGTAAGGACCTAATATATTGTCACGCTATAGTTGTATTGTTTCGAGGTGAGCAGATACACATCAGTGGCTTCATTCATTTTGCGCTTATATGTCATGCCCAACTTAACCAGTTGCGCAGCTGATTGCCGTTCGCAGAGAACTTACATATGACATGTCTATTAGATGCCATGCGGGTTTCGTCACGATGTTTTCACACCGAAAACAACACGGTCGATCATAAAACAAAGCTTAATAATAACTGTTCAGTAGATTTGGCTTAAATCTTATTAACTAATATGTATAAGTAGTTTGTTATGCTAAATGGGTAAAGACACCTCTGTAAAGTTCGGCCAGGTCGGATAGTCTATAAATAAATTTGTATGCAGTGCAACCCTAAGGCTAGGCGAAGTTTGGAATATTTGCAAGACAAAAATTAGCTGACGTGTAAATTGTAATAAATAATTCACCATTTTATAAGGTCCTGAATTATTTTTTTATAAAACTAGTTATTATGTTACACAAATAAACAGAGCTTATCTTTCACAATAAAGAAATAGTAGACAAGAAAAATACTTTTAATGTAAAAACGCAACGTCCTTATAGCATCAAACATTCGATCAAAATATACAGTGTGAAATTAATTATAAAATCTAAATTTAAATTTAGTTTATAATATTTAGAAACGAAATAATTACGTTTAATCTAAAAGCAGGCGAACTAACGGCTGGTAAGCGAAGATTGGACAGTTTACCGGTAAGTGATAATTAGTGACCGGTAATTATTTTGCACTTGTAAGAAAACATCAAATTATGAGGCAACATTGATATATGAATCAAGTACGTTATCAGAAATGAGAAATCCGCTTTATTGTTTAACAAATAATTTAAAGACATTATAAAAAAGATACAATAATCACAAATTAAAATATTAGGGAATTAGGTAACTGAAATATTTATATATTCTACGTAAATATTATTAAAAATTCAATATTTTTTATGTTTAATAATTCCTCGAGACCAGTTTATAAAATACAGCACTTAAATCTATTATTATGGTCTATAAATTACTTAAGTGACCATGTTGAACATGCTGGGGTAATGATTAATTGTCAGATCATGTGATATAAATTTATTGCGTGCAGAACTACATCTGTGAATTCGGGTCAGAAACAGTATAATTCCTACAAATCAATTAATTGAATTTTGATAAGTTATTAGGAGCTAATAACACTAAATACGCAAACAGATTTTTTTTGTTTAAAATATATTGTAAATTTCTACTTAATATGTTTTTTTCACACGAGTTTTGCAATATAAAAAGAATCTGTTTTTTGAAATGGCAAAAAACTTACCAGTAAATTGTTTATTATTCTATGTATATATTAATAAGTTTTGAAGTACATATTTAGGTACAGTACCTATTTTGGGTTTGTATTTATTATGAAAAGGTAGGAATGAACATTTCATTATTCAAAGGTACAACATAGATAAACAATATCTTTAAAAACAAAATCATTTAAAAAATAATATAATATTTATTTAGAACCTCTCCCTTTTTGTTCATATCGATTCTTATGAATTATGCCAAATCCTGTTGTCGCTAAAATTTATTTTTGTCTTTAATTATAAATGTTTTACTGATTATAGTCGCATGGAATATAGTGAAATAATTATATTTTTTTTAAGTATATTTCTTTTTAACAACTATTTGCTTAATTTAGAAAAGCGAAAAAGAGAAAATTCGTCTAGATCGCTGTACGTAATTAAGGAACAAATGCTAGTGAAGGGCAGTAGTTGAGACGGAGAAGCCCTGAGGCGGCCTCGTTACCGCTAAGGCTCCGAGCGTACCGTGAGAACTTGTTACACAAAGAAACTTCTTAGACTACGTTCACTATAATCTAGACTTTGTAGGGCATGTTGAAAACTATCTACATAATATGTAAGGTCTTTAAGTAAAATATTACGAAAAGATAAGATAGATATTTTAATAATAATTGTGATAATATCTTATAAATATATGTTCATTCTCATTATACAATTGAATAAAGTTTTAGGTTTTTTTGTCCTTTAAAGGTATACTCACTACAACGCACTCATGGAAAGTGCTGTGTAGTTAAAAAATCGTGTACGCCAATCGAAATGCTTATATATGCCTATGCTCGCCATGATCATGCGGGTCATCTTAAAATGGATTGGCATAAATACAGAAACTAATATCCTATAGTTAATAGTCTCTCGAGCTACATAGTTGCGTGTCTGTCTCCTTTGCTATCAGTGATGTATCTAACTATAGCGAGGAGCTTTGTCGTGAATGGTCCTTTAACTTACATAGATAACGTTTACATTGGCCAGTCATGACATGAACCCGTGATAAAGTTGTTGCTAAAGGCTTTTGAGGTCAAATTAAGCTATGCGAAGTGGTCATCGCTGTGAGCACAAAGTACTTATTCATAGTACTCACTTTGCTATAATTCTTAGAGTAACTGGCTGACGGATTTATGTATTGGAATAGTACAAGGTGAATTTGGGTTAACTGCGTACAACATATTCCGTTCTATCTTTAATTACAAAATGAGTGTGTTGTAATATAGCTAATATATAAGAATAATCAAAGCTAGTATGACATAAATTCTTAGAAACGAATGTTTATTATTATTATTTGTACTCTGTATTGGTAAATACATAAAGTTTTTGTACACATTTTTTTTTTCAAGTCTGTGTCACTTATATTCAGAAGTATAACTTAAATAAAACTTAGGGAGGAAGAAGACTTACGTTTGCCTTTTTTTTGTAACCCGGGGGAAATCTCTAACGGACTTCGCGGGGCGATGAGGGCCACCTCCCGGTATGTCGGACTTGCACCGACTAAAACCCCCGGGGTGTTCCACCTACCGGCATCGAGGGCACGACTGGGGTCTCATCTTTGATGACCGGCAAGGCGTGCGGCTTTAAGTAGGCCTCTACTCGTTTGGGGAGGAGTGGTGTAAAGAGCCACCCTCTCATACATCTTTGTTATAGAGCGGCACACGAGAGCACGTCGCGTGCCGCTCGCACCCTTTTTGGATGACACACTCCCTCAAGTGTGCCGCCCGGTAGACTTACGCTTGCCTTACCTAAACCAGTGTAACAATATCCTGCATTTTTTAATTTGCGGATTAGATGTCTCAAAACATTGCCTTTAAAGTATTATTATATTGGTACACTCATTTTGTATACTATTAAAAAAGTCTACGTTATTATGGAATTCTTAAAAATGTCTGTAAAAAATCGCCAGAGGATTAGTTTTACAAAATGTCGTCTATTGATTAAAGATAAAAAATAGTAGCCTGTCGTTGATGCAGCCAATAATATAAAAAATCTACGTTATCTGAGATATATCTCTTAAATAGAAAGTTACATGAGCCGATTTATTTGAAATTATGACACTTGCATGACTGTTACATTTGCCTTTGTTCATTATATTATAATACAATTTAGAGAGCAAATTCTTTTTTTTACAAACGCACATAGATTGTTTTCATGACAACATTATAAAACGACTAGCCAGTTCTTTGCCTTGATTAATCTAGTCTTGTCTAGCACGCAAGGTTTTTATGTAGATGTTTTCTTTTTTTATTATTAATTAACATACCCACTGTACTATAATCAACCATACATATATACACATCTAATAAATATTAGGTCCTTACGTATGAAATTGGCGTTTTTCGTACTGGCCAATTTAATCACAAATTTCTCCTCTTTGGTAAGGAATTCCAAATTCAAATTTGTACAGCTATAGACTCATGTATTTGTGCTTCGATGATCGTCATTCATTTGTTTTTTTCTTCTGTTTTTTTCTGTTTGCGTCACTCATTTTACAAAATGGGAAACTTAAAATATCGCATTATTTACGAGTACGAGTTCCGCCGTGGCACTAGTGCTGCGTTCTGGAAATTTCGACCTGCAGAACAAGCCCCGTGGACGGCCTGAGACTCAAGTTGATAATGAAGAGTTGAAGGCTATTGTGGAAGCGGATCCATCGCAAACCACGTCCGAGTTAGCTGCAGGCTGCGATGTTAGTGATACAACTGTTTTAATTCACTTGAAGCAAATTGGGAAGATTAAAAAGCTTGAAAGGTGGGTACCTCACGAATTGACTGAAGCAAACCGGCAAACGCGCGTCGACTGCTGCGTTACATTACTAAACCGGCACAATAATGAAGGTATTTTAAACCGAATCATTATCTGTGATGAAAAATGGGTTCTTTACGATAATCGGAAGCGCTCAGCGCAATGGTTGGATCCTGGCCAGCCAGTCAAATCCTACCCCAAGCGAAAATTAACCCCAAAAAAGTTACTTGTAAGCGTTTGGTGGACTAGTGCCGGTATTGTTCATTACAGTTTTCTCAAATCTGGCCAGACTATTACGGCTGATGTCTATTATCAGCAATTGCAAACCATGATGGAAAAGCTAGCGGCTAAACAACCTAGGCTGGTCAATCGCTCCACGCCACTGCTGCTTCACGACAACGCTAGACCACACATTGCGCAACAGACGGCTACTAAATTAGAAGAGCTTCAATTGGAAAGTCTAAGTAATCCTCCGTACTCCCCGGACCTTGCTCCAACAGATTACCATTTTTTTCGAAATTTGGATAACTTCTTGCAAGGGAAAAAATTCAACTCCGATGGGGCAGTCCAAACCGCCTTCAAAGATTTTATTGATTCCCGTCCGACTGGTTTTTTTAGTAAAGGGATCAATGAACTACCTATGAGATGGCAAAAGTGCATAGAAAATAATGGTTCATACTTTGATTAATTAAATATATTATATTAAAAAATATTCGACTTTTTGTTCCTCCCATACAAAACGCCAATTTCATATGTAAGGACCTAATATTAGTTAATAGTCTTGTGTCGGATGTAAAAGAACGTCTTGCTAAAGTACACCGAGACCAAACTTAGTGTGGATTCGGTAATTCTTTGTATATACTACTAATATTATTCAATCGTTTCTACTTACTCCAATAGAATATCAACGTAATGATAGATAGAAAATATTTTCTTTGTTTAATTATAAATCAATTATTTGCCAGGTTTATATATGTATACTTTGTCTGTAATGTGAAAAGAACAGACACTTACAACTTTTATGCCAATACCAACAAGAAAATTAACACAAATATCTATTTTTTACACTGGTTCGACACAGAGACTACAATGCACCTGATGGTAAGTACAGTGTAGTATAAAAACGTAAGCGACCATCAAAGGATGAAAACCATTTATAGTCTCCATCGTCATGTCGGCCCGTATATACCACGACTGAAGGTCTCTAAGTATATGAGTTGCTGGATATACACAAGCTGATCCCGAAACGCGACAGGCGAAAGCGAGTCACTATGACGGTCTTTATACTTGTATACTGTGTTCATGACACAGTTCGGTTCGACGAACGAACTAAGAACGAGCAAAAGTCTACATTTTCTATGATATCTAAGCAAAGTAGGTTGCAAACTTTATTAAGTATAGACAAGTGCACAAACACACCACAACTATTAACTATCGATAGAAATTCTGCATAATGGATACGCCAATAGTCCCCGAGATTATGCTGGACTGTTACAAGGTCTCTATTTTTTTAAAATCAAACATCAATGTTAAATGAACACTCAAAAATACAATCTGCTTGGTAAAGCCACATATACTTAAAGCACGTTCAAAAACAGGTTTACGTACAATTGATTTCATAATTAAATGAATTATAATGATCGTAATTTAAAATAAATTTTAATTGGACTTTCTATACATGTATTTGTATATTTTTTAAATTAGTTCATTTAATCTGAATGTGTTTCCCCATTACCTCATGCAATCCAATTGCCGTGACGTTTGCAAATTCTCGTTTCTTCTTCTTCTTCTTCTTTGTTTAATGGCAACGCGCAAGCACGATTCTGCCAATGTCATGTAAGTAGTGCAATAAACGAAGGAGATTGGTCGGTAAATTCTCGTTTCTTCGTACTAACTTATAATCTTGAAACTCACTTATCGTCTGAATTTGACATTTAATATTTACCTTAACAGTGTTTAAGCTTGACCAGTTATCGTAGTTGAAATTAATTGAAAACCGGTCGATGTTTTAAAATAAATTCGATGACATTTTTATTTTAATAAAGCAACGTGACTTCTTAAACGCTAAGCAGTAGTCTACAAGCCAGGCTGAGGTTATTAAATTATCAATTACACTTGTTTTATTTAGAAAATTCTTTCATTGATCTGTTTTAGGGTTCATCCAATCTCCTTAGACGAGTATAATATTTGATAAACTGAATACAATTCAATACGGCGGAGCACTCACCATCAAACACATTAGGAATCGGATAACTTGAGCAACATTCAAAATATTGTCAAGGGGTGTTACCACCGTATTTGCATAGGGGATGCCGAGCGCAGCCCGACACATTTGCCAGTCAGCGTTGGTGATTTTAATGAAACACGCGAGGCGGGTAAACACGTCAACAGCTTCTAACAAATGAGATTTGCGCGGGATTTTACGATTAAGCTCCATTTTCTCTGCTGTCATAACAACACGCGGTGAGCTGAGCTAAGCTTTAAAAATTGCTCTAAGTCTTAACTTTATGTGTATAATATAAAGTATACATACGGTCTGTTATTTCATAGCTGTCGAAAAATTAAAACATAGCATCCCAGTGTTAGAAAGTTTTTGCCGAGTATGAATGTGTCAGAATATTTCAAGCGTGTGCTTTTTCTATTAAAGTGATAGTGCAAATTACTTAAAGTATTTCAAGTACTTAAACATAAAATACTTTAGGTTTTATTTATTTCCTAACTTAATAATAAATATACGATTTTCTGCTGAAGTCATATTCTGACTGTCGATTTTTACGGTGAGACAGCTCTTTTTGTCGAAACTTGTCCTCCGCAAACATAAAATGGTCCTCATAGGGAAAGATAATAAAAAGTACCCGCGTAGGATATGTTTGCTCTATGTTCATACATAAATTTAATTTTGCTGAAAAGTCATTTTGGATTATAAGTTCAAGAATATACATTTTGAATCTCTTATTACGAATTAAAGAATTGAAGCTTAGAGATTGGATGTTGTGTTTGAGATATAATAATACTGAGGAACTGTAACGGGAATAATTGCATTTAAAGGTAAATATTATCGTAAATTGTATGTGCTGTTATCTTGTTTCTGTTGCCTTGTTTGCATTGTTAATATTTTTGTGTAATTTAAATTATAATAAATATATTTAAGTCTTTTTTTTCTGGAATACAAATACCAATTAAACGTTCCGATTGGAGCTACGTAGCGGATATAAACTGCACTTAATATATCGAGGGGTGAAAGGCTATTTGGTTTAAGCGACATTTTTTGGTGATATAGTAATATATATGTATATATTCGGAATCAGAGTTTTATATCGATTCCAAATAGCCTTTCACCTCTCGATATTATGTGACATAAATGACACTGACAACCAAGATGCAAGTAGTCCTAGTTTGAGTGTCAGCGGACTATAATGTAATGCTTTCAAATAGTTTTTTTTTTCTGAATAAATAATGTATTATTATTAACCTCTTTATTCATCATAATAAACAATATTTTAAAATTTTAAAATAAATACATATAAAAAGATAAAGTATAAATTTTAAAATATAAAAACATGTAGATCTACAGGAGCGAGGCCTAAGGCCCAAGCCACCGGTAGTTAGGAGCTCAGAGTGAGGAACCTCTTAATAATGCTTGCTGCATCGAGTAAAACTGCCCTCTGTATCCGGCCTTTGATCCAACAACCGAGCGAGAGCTTCTTAAGATGCTAATCGAGGCTCTTTGCGACCAGTCTATTTATTATTAATATTATCATAACGAAGATTAGCAGCGCTATTGGTCACATTAGGCACGACATGTAAGCGCAGAGTGGATGCAGCCACCAATCTAAATCTGCTCACCTTGTAAGGGATATAGCGTGATAGCGATATATATTATTTATTATAATTAATTTTATTATTTAGCTCATTTAACCAGATAGTACTTAGAATAATTTAACTAGAAGCTGATGTCCGTTATCACCAACCTCTCCTTATTTATATTATAATATCTATAAAATATTTTTAATGGTTTTTTTTACCGAGGTTGGCAATACTGAGATACATAACCAAACCACAATGGATTTGTATACCACGTTAAACGTATCTCATTCTCATCAGACATACATTACATTACTGTTTTTTGTTAATCTATAAAAAAATCTTTGTCGTCATATTTACTGAAGAAGTCTTGTCTTTCGCTATGAGTTCGCAGTCTGGATAAAAAAAAATACGACTGATTAATAATTCTAATGTTTCGATACTATCAATATTCTCTCAAAAAATCACTTAATACTCTTTCCATTTTAAACGTTACTTTGTTACGGGCTAGTTAAGAGGTGAACAATCTAGCTAAAATTTAAGGGATACCTAAGCGATTAGGTGTCATCTAAATGTTGATGAAAACGAAATGATCACTAGAGGCCACCTAAAATATCTTTAGTGGCTCTTAAAACTTAGGGAACATTGCTGAAAACGGGCACAAGTCTCTCGAGTTTGTTTACAATTTTATGAAAAATTGACTATGAGTACACATATTAACGTGGGAAATGTAATAGTTCAATTTTCTATACATTATATCTACATACTAGTAGGATTTTTGCACGTCGATTAAAATTAAATCAAATTGGCTTTCACTAATAAAAATTGCAAATAACATGAAAGCCCGTTTAATTCTTATTCTGGTACTAAAATTACATTAATGGGTACTTTTACTTTTATGATGTTTCCGATTTTATTTGATCTATCAGTAATAAAATTTTAAAATGGAAAATCGATTAATACCTTTCTCTTCCATCGGGATTAGTTGTTGATTTCCTTTTGATGTGCCGTACAAATGCAAGGTAGCATATTGGTATATCACCTTTAAAATAACACTGGAGGACAGAAATTACGAGCAAAGCATCGGACGATTTAAAATTAATATTGTATTTTCGTGCGTGAAACATCGTTTGAATAATAAGTACGCACTTACTAATTTAATGATGAACATTTCTTAATTTAGAAATTACACGCTTATTCGTGGAATCTTATACAGATTTGTTTGGAAATTGCGCATTATAAAAGTGTTCAATTTAAAAGAGGATAATCTCTTAGGAAAGCTTGCACCAACAAAATTAATCTAGTTTAAACTTTTATAAATTACTTTTAAGTGTTAACCCGTAGTTATCGTTGTTACCTTGTCGGAAATATTATCTAGTTTTTTTTTACCTGACTCGACACAGTGACCCCATCACACCTGATGGTAAGCATGATGCAGTCCAAAAAACGACAAAGATTATCGACAGTTAAGAAAACCTATCGATAGTCGCAGTGATCATGCCGGCCTGCACAAATATCTCTTCAAGCTACGCTTAAAGGATCCCATATCATAGGACGGTGAGAACATGCTCGCCGAAAGACCATTCTACAGCCCAACGACACGGCAAAAGTGAGAGTTAGAGACCTTACTCCTAGCTGGGATGTGAGATATCGTATAGCTGTGACCCCGTAAACACATGCACGTGATTCTATAGAAGGAAGAGAGTGGAACAAGGTTAAATAACTCTTTAGAACACTCGCCATGATACAGACGGTAGAAAACGCTGTGAGGCAATATCTCTGCGCAGCCGGAGCGATTTGACAACTCAAATTTAAATCACCATTGAGGTCGAATTAAGCCGCCTCAATTAAGTGTCATTTTATACAAGTCTAAACTAGATTTAATTTGTTGCTGCAAGTCACCATTAAGATGTCATTGTGTTTATTGATTTATTACTGTGAGTATTATTATATTTCACGGGCTGCATTTTTCCGAGGGTTTCAAGGCCCTCCCAAGACAATAACTAATGTTATGACAAAAAAAAATTCAATGTATTATGCTTTTTTGGTCGACGCCGCTCTTGGATCACACTGGGCTTACTATAAGATGTGGTTTTGTACATACTAATCCTGTCGAGCCAGTATAAAGAGGGCATTTAAAAACTAAAAAAACTTTTATAACTTACATAGTTATTATCTAGTAAACATTTCGATGATCTGATTGGTCGTAGTTTAGTGTTACCTAATTTCCGGCTTAAAAAGGTTCATGGTTCCTACATGGGGCTCGGTATTCGCTTATACAATACAATACCTAAAGACATCTTAGAGTTACCACTATTGAAATAAAAAAAAATTAAACTAAATTGCTGGGAAAGGGATATTATTCCATTAATGACTGTTTGAATGATAAAAGTGCGTGGTCTTAATATATGCAATCGTTCTCGCGGGACATTCAATCCTTTATATATTATAACTGTGTACCTCATTATGTTAAAAGAAGCAACTACCAGAGTTTCTTGCCGGCTCTTCTCGGTAGATTCTGCTTTCCGAACCGGTGGTAGATTCACTTTGTTTTTTTTTTATACGATTCAAAAGTGCTTGTAAGAAGGCCTATTTGAATAAAGTTGTATTTCATTTCAAAGTTATATTTCATTTCATTTCATATCCTAAAGCTTTAAATTCCAACAATATCACAACAATCTTTGTTCCATATTGCATTATGAATACTTGTGTAGTAATAGAGTTTCTTAGAAAATGCTCTCATTTGGCAACTGCATCATATCTCTGACATGTACTTATTAACTCTTCTTATCTCTGACATCAATAATACTTAGAAAATCATTCTCGGAATTTTCATTACTAATGTATTTGAATTATTTCGTTCGTTTTGCATTTTTGAATTAATTATATAGTTAAGTAAGTCTCCTATGGGACTGGAATGTTGTAGAGAACAAAGTCCCTTAAAAAAAGATAAAAAAAAGTAAGTGTCCATGTGATCTTAGGTATCCAATATGATTACTATTATTCTTACTATAATATTATAAATGTAAAAGTTTGGATGTATTATTTACTCAGTCACGGCGAAACGAATCTAGATTTTTGTCATAGAGATACATTATAATCTGGGATAGTACATAGGCTACTTTTTATTCCAAGAATATGTTAGGTTTCTGTGGGAACGCGGATAGTACCACGTGGTGGCAGCTAACCTCGAAAACTATATGACCTAGATCAAATCTAACCGAGCGGCACCGGATCACCACGGCTAGTTGTTATTTATAATAAGAGTTTTTATCTTATTAGTTTGCAATTAGTATTTAGTCTACTTTTGAGTTCAGGTGGCATTTATTTTATTTCTAAGCTTTGTTTATAACTTTTGCATTATGCTAATGTGTGAATAAGCGACAATATTAGCGATGTGTATGCCAACAGTACCTACGTGATGCAGTTAATGGATGTGTTAAGTTGTTGAAACACATTTGCGAGTCCTAAACTAAACTTTGCACGTCTCATATGCGTCCAACTTTACACATTTTCGTTAAACTTTTGATGGCCTGTATTTTCGTCGTCATGTTGTTTAACATACCATTAGTTATAATAGACAGAAGCTACACACTGAGAATAATACTGTTATGGTAATTATTTAACAGTAGATTGTTGAAAATTTCGTTTAAAATTTTTAAGTAATGAGAGAATACTCTGAAAACCTGAGTTCTTATTGTTGTTTGATTATTCTCCGGCACCTTACTGTCTACTTGTGACAAAATATGTGCGGTAGTTTAACTTGCAAGATTTTGCGACTGCATTTCAAAAATATTTCCAATGCTGTTTATAACGCTACCTGTACAAGCTAATAAATATCAGTATTCTTTAATGTTGTATGATTACATAAAGTTATCAAAGGATTACTCATTGAATCGCTTACCACAGCAGAAAATATGGTGAAATTTTCTTTAAAAAATTATAGAATGTTTAAAATCTTCTACTTGTCTAAAATACTTGTCTCGTTTTTATTTTTCTTCTCGTTTTGTGAGATGTTTTTATACTTTGAATGTAGGATTGTTTTGAACACACTAAACATCATGTTTTGTGCTCATTATTCATACTTTAAACGGCCTTAGGCGCGTAGAACTTACATGTAAACTTTCTTCGCGCACAAAATCCGTTAAAGAATTTATTATCAATACTAAAATACTTTTAATTTTTATAACGCACTAAATGCTTAGATAAATAATTTACAGTATGTAACGGTCGTGGTTTAACCGCTTGAGCTTATATGTTGGACCACTGGCCTCTGAAAAATAATCTGCATCTCAGTGCCCGCTTCATTGGACGGAGCCTCGCGGCTGAAAGGGACTTATTTACGAAAATTAAAAACGACGCAGTATTATATGACTACGACTAAATGAAAGCTTAAGTTTTTTAAAGGATTTTCAAGTAAATATTTAACTTAATACTTTAATTTTGTAGAAGATACATTAGAATGATCTAACAGGGGTCGTGGCTGCTCAGTGTGGGGGCTCTACGCAACCGGTCGGCGACCCTCGAGATGTCAGTAAAGCGTCTTGACACCGTGTAGTTTTGTGGGAGGCTGACTCCCTTCAAGATTGAGCCCAGTAGGCGCGGCGCGGACAGGATGTGGAGAATTAATAACAAGCGCCACAGTGCCCGTTAAAAAGAACACTGCATAGGAAGTCACCTTGGGGTTTTTAGCCGGTATAAGTTCGACACACTTCGGTTGACACCCCCAGTGCTGTTGAGACGGTCCTATCAGGATTTAACCTTAAGTATAAAAACAAAAAGAATCATCTAAAAAAATTATGGATTTGCAGGCTATTTTGGCAAATATCTGAATAAGTACAACGGATCGTACATACCTCCGGGCTGGCGAGAATGGGGCGGACTTATCATGAATTCCAAATACTACAACTACAGTATAAATATGAATGGAAAGAAGATTAAACACGGTGATGATTATCACAGGGTACGTATCTATTTAAGGACTAGAGTTTCGCTCAGAGAACGTTTTAATGATTTCGGTATTTTAACAGTTCCATCGTAATATATTTACGTCTTTATTATATACATACAACAAAATCTGCATCTATTTTTGGCCAGTAGTGATATTCATAATGTTAATACTAGAAATAAACACAAATTAGTGTTACCTAATTACCGGCTTAAAAAAGTTCATGGTTCTTACAAGGGGTTCGGTATTCGCTTATACAAAACAATACCTAAATACATCTTGGAGTTATTGCTATTGAAATTAAAAAAAGCTACTAAAACTAAATTGCTAAAAAATAATATTATTCCATCAATGACTGTTTGAGTGATAAAAGTGCTTGGTCTTAATATATGCAATCTTTCTCGCGGGGCATTCATTCCTTTGTATATTATACATGTACCTCATTATATTAAAAAGAGCAACTACTAGAATTTCTTGCCGGCTCTTCTCGGTAGATACTGTTTTCCGAACCGGTGATAGGTAGTTCAATTTACTTTTTTTTGACGATTTAAAAGTAATTGAAACTAGGTCTATTTGAGTAAACATATATTTTATTTCTTTTCATTCATTTGTGTATTTAATACTTGACAGGTCCCAGTAATGTTCTGTGTTCGGTAAAGGAAGCTGATACTGTTTTTTTTTTGTTTTGCCTCGTACTAGAATTAAAAATACAAATGCCGGGCTTAAAGCCGTATTAGGGCGGATATTTTAAAGGCCGTTGTGATTTTTTTTTATGATTCATAGGAAGCCGCTTAACCTCAAACACATTTGTTTGAAAGTATGGTCGACAATAGACCGCACTAACCATAAGTCCCCTTTCTCTTTTCTTTTAAGCTCCAAAATCGTAAGAACCTGAAAATAAAACGCGGGGAATGCGTTCAACAACTTTGCTGTTTGCATTATGAATGATGGTGCGAATTATTTAGTGCGTATGTAGAGAATATCTATCACATATGTGTGCACGACGTGTAGTAGTTTTGTGGTGAAAAGGGGATGTTAGAATCGGAGAACATAGCTCTTTGACATATTTTCCACAGTGTAACCGTTAGGAGACTGTAAAACAGGCAATTTTACATCGATGCTTGATAAGTCTGCATATTCGCCTCAGATTATATTCAATTACATTTATTTATATCACATGGATCGCCAGTGGCCAATGTATTATTACAATCATAACGTTTACGTCAATCACGAATTCATTTAGCCTATAAAGGCAATCAAAACATTGCCACAAGTGGCATATTTTACAATGTTTCAATAATCAAAATTAAAATAACAATTAGCTCAGACTTTCAAGGTGATGATCTATGAACCATCTATGAACCTATATATTTTTATTTCAGGATTACTACCCAGACTTAATCGCTAATGACTCGATAGCGTTCCTGCGTTCTTCGAAACGACGATTTTCGCGCAAGCCTGTCCTCCTGGTGATGTCATTCCCGGCACCGCACGGCCCTGAGGATTCCGCTCCACAGTACTCTCATCTTTTCTTCAACGTCACCACACACCAGTAAGTAACTATACATAATATCATAATAGAAGGGACACTCCGAGGAAAATGTATGGATTTGACTTTGTATTCTTTGGCAAAGCTTACCACATAGTAATGTAAAATTAAGAATTCAATAATACTATTAGTAGATATATAAAAATGACGTAATTTATACTATTATTCTATTCTATTATATAAAAATAAGTCCGGTTTTATTTCCTGACGCTATAACTCCAGAACGCACGAACCGATTTCCACGGTTTTGCATTCGTTGGAAAGGTCTCGGGTTCCGTGAGGTTTATAGCAAACAAAATTCATAAAATTTCAACTTAAAAGCAGGAAAATGGGGAATATCATTTTTCACAAACCAATACGGTTTAGCATGGTGGTGGAGCAGATCGCACCAGTATTTTAAGTAGATGGCGCCGATACGTTATACATTGATTGACAGCTACTCATTGTACTCTGCTCAGTTAATTTCATGTGACATTTATTATGCGCACGTTCTTTCAAACGCTAACTAAAAACCAAAACGAAGCCATCTGGTGGCAAAACGAAGTTCGCCTGGTTTGATAGGTAATAATAAAAACAAGTCATAATGGACATATTAAGTTGGTAACAATATAACCATTTACAATAACATTATCGAAAATAAACAACACACGACACGCACGTCACCCAATCAAACAACGCAATCGCCCATCACTTTAGTACGCACCATTCCCGCACCAAGGCGAGGAAGGAAATTAGTGGAGAGCGGAGAGTTTTCTTTCAATATGAAACATTATAACGTATTCTGTGATAGTATCTTATTATCATATACGTTAATTGAAGTCTCTATTTTTGTTTGTGTGTATTCGGTTATAACTGTTAACTTCGTAACGGATTTTAATGCGGTTTTACTATCATTTAGTAAATATATTCCTGATAATTTAGTCTATAATGCATATGTATGTAATTAAAAAATGCGGAAATCGTTTAGATACCGGAGCGGGTTCACAAGCTATTATTGTAATTATGTGTTTTAATTTCTATATTTTTTTATCTTAGCAAAGAATACATCGAGCGTATTTCAATATAACGTAAGCGACTTCCATCCAAATTTTCGTGTTTATAATAATTTTAAGATTTATATAACTACTTATTAAACTATACTAATAACTTGTAATCGTAAATTTAGTAGTTCCTAAAACACAAACAATTGTAGAACATATCTAAAACTCATCTTCATGAGAGAGTCTTAATACATAAAAGTTTGTTTTATTCCTAATGCATGTTTTGAAAGCCTCTACGTCCAGAAATGAAAATTGTCGGCAGCTGACCTCATTTTTTTCGCCTGTGGAACTCTTCTCAAATTTCACGTACCCTTATTCCCGCGCTGCGCCCTGAATAATTTTACCTACAGTGGAGATATATGCAGATTTAGCTTTTATTTTATGTGGAAGTTAAAAGACATTTTTAATTCACTCAAAAACAATGAAATGGAGACATTATGTGACTCATCATTATATAATTCTTTAAGTGTTGTATTTTACTATGGAGACATAAAAATAATTAAAATTAAAAATATTTTTTCATATACTACTGGCACTGTAAATGATAATTGAATAAAAGTATAGATAGGTAACTATGATAAAATATATCCAGTGCTGATATTTATATTATAATTTATGAATTAGAGATATGAGAAAATGTTTCTTGGATAATACTGTATAAAAAGAGAAAATTCAATGTAAGAATTGAATACGACTAAATGTACAGAAATATTTGCAACCTACTAAGAATACAAGAAATAGGGTTGTTGATTGTTTTTTAATATTTATGAAACTTAAATATCAATAAGTTATTTACTGAAGTCTACATTTGAAATATCGATTATAATTCAATATCTAATTATGTAAACAATTGTTAAAGTATCCTCAAAAGTCAGTAAACACAAATAAAACATAGCAGTGCTTACTAAAGGCATCAAAACTAGTGATGAAAATGCCCGGGAATTTTCCCAAAGTGCCCAAAACTTGTATGGGGAATATTCCCGGGAATTTACGAAATGTTCGCGGAAGTGCTGGGCACTTTGGGAAAATTCCCGGGCATTTTCATCACTAATCAAAACTCAAATTTAAAATTAAAAACTTCTTTACTGAAAATCCGATGATTACCCATATCATTATTATTGCTCATATCGATGAGCTCGTGGATAATCGGAATTATTTAACCCTTCAGACTAATGATGTTACAATTTGATTTATTTATCTTTTTTGTGGAATTTGTTTGATTTATCCTTTGTTTGTCCTTTGTTTATACTAGTACGGAAAGGTGACTACGTTACACCTGACGTTAAGTACAAGGCAGACAAAAAATCCACCGCAACTATTAAAAAAAACAGGCGACTGTTCGTTGACAGTGATCATACTAGCTTGCTCGAAAGTCTATTTACACTTTTTTAACTTCTTCTTCTTTCATTTGTGTGATGAATCTGATTTGTTTCGAAGGCAATCACATTTATTAGGTGATCGGATTTAATTAGCAATCTTTAGCGACATTTCTTACAAGGTTTGCCTGAGACACAATGAAAGTTATATGCTTCTATGTTTTATTTGTTTTCATTAAAAAAACTCTTAATGTGTTTTAAGGTATGCTATATCATTTTGATGACAACCCTATAATGAATATTGTGTTTATGTTGATCTCAAGGCGTGCCGTATCCTTTGATTTCTTATTTATTTTGCGTTCGACTTCTGTTGATCGCCGCATAAATAACCGATCGGCGAGACTCTGGGTGGGTAATTGTCGGCACATTAAAGAAAACCTGATCGTAAACGCCGTGACGTTATCTCGGTCCGTATCATTACTGGCATGTAAATATAGTTATTTGTAGTGTCCGACCGAAAGTTCGGTATCGGTTTCGGTTTCGGCCGAGTTTCGGCCAAAAATCAAGTTTCGGCGGCAGTTTCGGTTTCGGCCACAATTGGCCGAAACTTTTGCCGAAACCGAAACTGATTTCGGTAATTGTCGTACATGCTTGCCTAGCTTCGTTTCTCCCGGCAACGCTTTGACGGACGCTGGCGGCCCTGTTCAGGATTCGTGCGCCGTTCGCATTGCTTTTTTTTCGAATTTACGCGTTTGTTGACCGGGAAAGGTCTTCACAACTTAACCGGGCGGGTGGTCGAACACTGAGGGTGCTCAGCCGGCAATTTATGGGTTGGATGGCAATGCAAGGGCACCCCATTGGGTACGAACCTCGACTTGGACCGCCAGCCAGAAATACGAAACCTAACGGTGATCTACTAGCCTTTCGGAAGCGACTGCCTTGAGAAGAAACGCCGAAAGAAACTCAAGGCTGCGTCGGAGTGTAACTGCGTCGTTTAGACGACAGTTGACGGATCTAATTCGCATTGCTCTATAGCAACACAACTTAGTCAGTGCGTTATCACCCGACGTAAACATTCTTTAGAGGTTATGCTTTGATGGAACTGATTACATGTAAGTTTTTGTTTCATTTTTTTACTTGACCACGTTGACTTTTATACTTGACCACATGAGTTTCGGTTTCGGTTTCGGCCGAAACTGAAGCTACGGCCGAAATTTCGGTTTCGGTTTCGGTTTCGGCCGGAAAACCAGTTTCGGTCGGACTCTAGTTATTTGCAATTCAATCGGTCAAAATAGTAGAGTGGTCCACTAATTAAGATATCAGAAAGTTAATTTCTTTTACACTTTTATCACTTGTTTATTCTAATTATTTCAATGAGATTTTACTATTGGTCATATAATGCGTAATCTGAATTACCTACCCACGTAATATAATTATTGGTTAAAATTCGTCTGACTCCTTCCTTATAACCTATGTTTTTTGAATAGTTGTTATATTTTTAATGATTTGACAAAATAAATAATTAATGTTTAGGCACCTCTAAATATTAAATCTCGCTTAGTTTTTTAAACATCTAAAAAATAATAGACATTTGAAATTTACAATTACCTTTTAGTTTATAGTAATAAGAGTATAAACATGTTTTGCTTAGGTACCTGATACGTATAATGATGGGCGATTATTGCCATAAATAATTGAATTATTCGGATATCTTATTTATTCGATATCATTCTTATAATAATCGATTTCGATCAATAGTCTTCTATTGCTAGTAGGTATACACCTGATTAGACGGCGTGGCGTGCTCCACTACTAGTTTCGATATTTATTTGAATGATGATATTTAGAATAATCATTCTTGTCAAAGAAAAATCGACAATCAAATGATCAGATCAGAAGAATTCAATTGTCAATTTTTACGATTTTTTTTCGCTACATTTATTCGTACATACCCAAATTCATTGAAATTCGTTAATATGAATTTATTCCAGTGTTTTGTTGAGCGCCGCCTAGCCGGCGCCCGCAACCAGAGAATGCGACTCCGGTTCCCGTCCGATCGGGACGTTATTATTCAGGCTATCCGCGTATTGTGTGGTCGTCTTTGCCGAACCAGTCCCCGCGGCCCCGTGCCGTCAGTTAATACACGAAAAAAAAACCTTATTGCAAATTTATGTTTCTTTGCCGTATTATTAATATGAGTACTAGCTAGCAACGCTTATGGTCTATATATACGAAAGTTTTTTTTAATGGTACTAAAAACATAATTTTAAACACAATGCATTTGTATAAACAACAACAGCATAGTACCTTTGCAATTATATAAGTTTTCTTCTTTTATAATAGATGCCCAAAAGAGAGGTAAAATTTTTTTGGTCACGTGTAAATAATATTGATTTTTTCATATCATAGCTTCTTAATTTTTATCCCATACTGTCTTTATATTAAAACTAAAGCAAACATTTTACAAACTTCTTATTCTGTAGCGTTTATACTCCCTCCATATTAATTAAGATCAAAGCTAGGGTAAACGTTCGTATGCTTCAAAATTCAGACTAATATTTATACAGTATGTTCTGAAAGCCCTGTCCGACCCACAAAGGACATTTTGATGGCACAACCACATTACCAACATACATTAGAAAATTATATTAATTCTGAAAATTGAAAAGTTGTTGTCACATACAATTAAAGAAATTGAATTATTTTACGTAAGATCTACACTTGGATTACTTACAAAAAAGACAGATGCCTCTACAGATATTTCTGTGTGGCCCTTGTTCAAAGTTAAATGAATTTTAGTTCTATATAATGCAGATACGTGAATTGATGGCATCCTTAAACAATTATATGATGCGCGATTACAAGAAAAAAAAAATACAATATGTTTCATTTCGAGTACACTCATGCTAAAGCCATTTTATTCTGAGAGATTCTGAAATTGGTACTTTTTATATTCCGAGGTATTTAGCAAAAACGCCAATTATTACTATTTTATTCTAACTGTAAATGGAGGAGGAGGCTCTGGGGCCTAGATAAAGTAACGTTCGATAAACGATAACGACAAAGAAAAGCACAAGATGTATGAAACTGACATTCCATATAATTTTCACTTTCTACTGGCTGTATTCAGCTAAATGTTATTGATAAAAATGCGTTATTAGCATTAGAAGTTTGCGGTAAAAAAATTAAGTTGCCTTTACCTTAGTTTCATTTTTCGCACTGGAAACTGGTGCATCTTATTTATGTTTATCAGTTTGTTTATGTATATTGTTTTGTAATTTTATAGCACACCAACTTACGACATGGCTCCAAATCCTGACAAGCAATGGATACTGCGAGTCACTGATAAAATGAAGCCAATTCATCGACAATTCACGGATTTACTTATGACGAAACGTCTGCAGACTTTACAAAGCGTCGATTTGGTGAGCCATCTTTAAAACAAGAGCTCTTCTTTAATTTGTACGCAATAAGATTTTAAGTCTCATAATTTAATGTTTACCTCAACTACTGTTAATATAGTATAATGGAATCTACTTTATATTTGAATAGTTTTGTTGTGTTGTTATAATTTAACTTCTCTATGAAAAAGCATAGGTTCAAGTATAATTTACTTTATATTTAGTATAAATATGCTTTTTTAAATTTAGCTATAGACTTATTCTATTTTCTGAAACAAAGAAAAACGCATAATATACTGATTAATGTTTATTAGCCCCTGAAAGTTATATTTCCTTGATTTGTTTTATGAGCAACAGTAGAGTCTAATAGTCAAGCAGTGTAATCAATGGTGTTTCAATAATTCACTTTATATATACCGCAATTATTGAAAACCGTTATAATTTATTGGTCATCATACAGCATGTTATAAATAATAGAATTACAAACTTTTCTTTGTTGAGTAATCAATAAGAATAATAACAAAAACAAACGAATAATTAACGAATAGAGTAATTTTGGGCCGACACTGTCTATTGTCGGACTCATCTACACCTACAATCAGGTATGATTGAAGTCGAGCGTTTGCCTGTAAATCATTAAAAAAACCATAGATTGAAAACTATCGAAATGTTTCTCGCTTGTCCTTTATAGGAATTTTACTAATGAAAGCTCTGTGTAGACTTCAAATAAAACAAGCTTTGATTTTAAATAAGAGCGACAAGTTATGTAGACCAGAAATTTACATTTGCTTTCAAAACAAGCTGTCTAGATCACGATGGCGATTTGAAATTTGAAATAGTACCGGTAGTTAGCAGCTTAAAATTGATCAGAAATAGATTTTCTGCGCTGCAGATATTCCGGTATGTAAATGTTTACGTTTCAGGCCGTGGAACGTGTTTACCAAGAACTAAAAGCATTAGGAGAGCTGGATAATACGTATGTCGTGTACACGTCAGACCACGGGTACCATTTGGGCCAGTTCGGGCTAGTGAAAGGCAAAAGCTTTCCTTTCGAATTTGACATCAGAGTGCCATTTCTTGTTAGGGGACCTGGCGTTGAACCTGGTACTGTGTAAGTATAATATTGCTTCTCATAACAGCTCATTAGCACTTAGTAAATTTCTAATTAATATACAGGTAAAATTGTATTACTCTTCAGGTCTCTTAATTCTTTTAGAGAGAAAACATTTTGAACACCTTTCCTAAATTGGCTTGTTTATAGAAAAGCATGTTGTCCTAATTTTTATTATACTTGTAGGCCCTAAGCATTGATAATTCAACTGTTTTTGTGTGATTACAGATACTTATTTTTGCATTTGTAAAATATTGTTTTATTTTTTGGCCGAGCAGTTGTAATAACAGTGGCCCATTACCTTACAGAGATATTTAGTCTAGTTTCAATTCCATATTTAGGGAACTACATGTTATTTGTTTTGGGCTGACTATCTTTTCCAAAACAAACCTACATTCAACCAGTTATTTTCAGAGCTTCATAAGACAGTAGTTTACAATATACAATCGCAAAATGTTCGTAAATTGTATCAAATATTAGAACTCTTTTTTAAATCTTCATTAGATATCGACTTAACTTTTAAAAAAATGTTTTAGTGTCGACGACATAGTCCTCAACATTGATCTGGCACCTACATTTTTGGATATGGGTGGTGTGGAACCACCGGCTCATATGGACGGCAGATCTTTACTGCCTCTTTTGCAGCCAAGAAGACGACGGCAAGCAGCTTCGCACTGGCCGGACACATTCCTTGTTGAAAGGTAGAATAAGTCTAAAAAAGTAATATTATTTAGTATAATACTCAGTTGGCACCCCATTCAGAAAATACGAACGATCGTTTTGAATACTGGCGCTCTTATCTGGGTATTTCGTTAATTAAGGAAAAAACAGTGAAACTCATGTTTTTTTCGATAGACAAGACGTTGCTGGCCAGTAAAAGCCTTTACAACTACACCGGGTGAAAATAGTACTTAGGGTGCTCAGCTAGCGAATTATGGGTAAGGTGGCAAGGCAAGGGCACCCTTATGGGTACGGTCCTCGACTAAGACGGCCAGCAAGGGAAATAAACCTAAGGGTGTTCTACTAGCGTTTCGGAAGTGACTACCTTGAGAAGAAACGCTGACTCGCAAGTCATTTAACGAAATTGTAGTGAGCTCGTAAGAACGACGCTCAGTTACGCTAGTGGTCACTTTAGATACGATGTACAAACACAAGGTGGATACAGTCACTAATGTACCTCAGCTCATCCTAGAAGGGGATTTAGTATGTTAATATATAATTATTATTCCAAGATTTTTTTATTTTCAAGTTTATTAATGTATACAGGTGTAGGTATATACACCTCATATATACACAGGTATATACACAGGTATGTACATATATTGTATCAATATAAGCGTTTAGCCGTGGTGGCTGCCGGCAGAATAGAATAGCACCCCCCTCTTCTTGCTGAGGTGTCGTAAAAGGCGACTAAGGTATCTCTTTAACACCGCAATTCAACCAGGTGTTCAGAGAAGGAAAACTCGACAAAACCTGCATCCCGCTCCCTTCCGATCGTACTGCTTCTCCATTCCATCGGGCCTGAGGGAGCTCGGACGAGAGAGCGCTTTTCTGGTTGCGCGTCCAGTTATGCACTTAAATATCTCCTGCGCAATTGACTGTTTCCGAAAACTGGGCCTTGATTTTCTTAATCGGCGTTGAAACAGTCGCCGTGGCCGAATCCGGCTAGGACATCATCATCATCAATATAAGCACAATATTTCTATATATCTTTGTTGTAAAAAATATATATAAACAGCATATCTATAAAACAAATATTTTTCATTGATCACAAAATAAGTACATGCTCATTAATACAATTAGCTATTTCTACTATATGCAGGCATTAATTCATAGAATTAACTATTTCTATTATATGCAGGTATTAATTTATAGAATCAGCTATTTCTACTACATGTAGGCATTAATTTACAGTTCCGGGCGCCGAGATATATTTGGACTAGGCCACCGATATCGTGATAGTAAATACAGTCGCGAGGTAAACGAACATCTTGCGACAACGACGCAACCGTTGGCTTCGTCAGAGAGCGCAGATTTCGAAGAAGATACGGATGACGATGATTTCCTTACTCTAGATGACGATGATGATGATTTGGTAACATCAAAATTATTTAAAGCACCTACTACTTTAATCATCATAATTATTTATTTATTATACTTAGAAGGAATAAAAAAGTTGTAAAAGTAATTAAAGCAATATGTAACATAAGTTCTGTTACAAGTTTCAGTTTATTAACTTGTATAAAAGTGTCAGATATCAATTACAGAGCCAATATAGTAGTATATTAGCGAGTCTTTTAATCTGTATTTAGAGTTTTATTTTGAATAGAAAATCTATTATTTAAAGGAAAGTGCTGAAACCGACGCCATGGTTAACAACAAAAAGTCATCGGAACCACTTCTTACAAATGAAAGCCATAATCCAATATTAGAAGCTAGTCTGGAAAAAGCACTCGAAGCTGAAGAAACCATTAACAACCAACCCAATTATCTAACACCGTCTGGAGCAAAAGTGTTTGACCGTAAGTATTTTGTAAATCAGTATTCAAGGACACTACTGTAAATTTTTTGATAGTGAATTGTTTTTTACGAATGAATGACGATTTAAAAAAACGCTAAAACAGGTAATTGTTTATATTATTTTTCGTAGTGAAAAAGAACGCTTAAATATCTTATTTTCTTCTTCAACCTGAAATATAATAGGAATTTGATAAACATGTAGAATTTTCCTTTGCCTTGTAATGGAAATCCAACGACAGATATTGAGATCTCTTGCTTCAAATATTTACATTCAATTTAATTTATATTCAATTGTTTTGCCTTTCGATAATTGTCAGTGGTCAAGGTGTATGATAAAAATAAGAAATATCATCATTATGATTTACATATGTTAGATAGTTTTATTTGTTTTGATAATTTATATATAAATTTTGCCTTTATAATATTATTTATTTTTATGTAAATAATTGTGAAAAATTTTCGCTCAGAAGGGGACGGAAGTATGTTGGATGGTAAAGCAGCACGCTTAGCTGCAGACTGTTTAAAAGCTGAGCTCCGTGCACCTTGTTCTTCTGGAAGAAAATGGAAATGCGTCCTAGTAAATGGCAGATGGAGAAAACACAAATGTAGATATGAGGTTAGATTTAATATTCTTAAAAAGCAATTGTAATAGAAGTTAGTAATTGTATATTAATATCAAAAATTCTAAGTGGTGTTATGTTTTGTAATGTTATTTTAATTTTAGACTGATTTTAACACATCACAACCAAAGATGAGTACAAAGAAATGTGCTTGTTTTACTCCAAGCGGCCTTGTTTACACTAGGTTGGAAACAGATGGCACTATAGCCCGACGACCTAGTGAAATCACTAAAGAAAGTAATACTACTAGAACCAAAAGATCAATTGACAATGACGTTTATGAACCTAATACTGTAGAGAGTATCCTTAAAGAAAACCCAAGTATAGGCCATCTGAGTTTTAAAAACGAGCCTACTAGTGAAAAAGAAAATGAAAATTTGCACTTAAAGATTGATAAGCTTATCAAAGAAACAGAGGATTTTTTAGCGGCTTATGAACAAACCAAAGAAACAAGTAATCATAAAAGGATTAAACGGAAAGCTCAATATTTGAATCATAACAGACATAAACATAAAAACGACGCTTTTGTAAATAGTAATGAATCTTCATTAGAATGCAAGATAGATAAAGATGGTGCTGTTAATTGTTCACAAGTAATTTATAATGACTTAAAAGCTTGGCAAACGAATAGACTAAGTTTAGAGGACCAAATACGGCAACTAAAGACGAAGTTAGAAGATTTGAAAGAAATTAAACGACATTTGAAAACAGCCAAACCTGTGACAGAAACTCAAACTGTACATTCGAATTATGTGAACAACTATCTACATAACAGAAGTATTGTTCATGAACATAATAGTTCAAGAGATAATTTTAGAAAAAATAGAGCTCATCGGTTAAGACCGAAACATCGGAATAGTACGTATATAGATAAAAAAATAAGAATGTCTAATGAATACGTAATTCCAACAATAAGTGTAACTTCTAAAAATATATTAGGCGTTCAATTACAAAATTCATCAAAAATTGTCAGTCACATTGATAACAATAGAAGTGAAGCAATAAACGTTGCTCTTAATAAAAATAATATATTGAATAGCGAATTGCCAAAGCCTCTAATTACTACCATAATTATAGATGATAAATATAACCAGGAAAAAAATATTCAAGACAAAGTTACATTACCAAATGGCATTACATCTACAGAAACGGTTATGACGCCAGAATTAACAACTTCTTTAGATCTTTCTACCACAAATAAGATGACCTACGACGAAAATTCTACCTTTCCGGGAACAACTGAATATTATATTCAGAATGCACATCTATATAGTTCAACTATTGATAGGATTTTAAGTACCGAGATACCTATTGAAATATCGGAGGTCGAAATTAGTTCAACAATTAGACCCACAACAACGATGAGGTCCACTACACATTCAACTTTGAATTTAGGTCCGACTAGACTTGACGTATCTGAATATGAACAAAGAAATCCAAATAAAGGATCTGCGAAAAATATGGGTGTCTTTGATAAACCCGTTGATGTATTTCAAAGAAGGCTTCATCCTTTATTTATCGAAAATGAAGACAAACACGTTTGTTACTGTGAAGAAAATAGGTAAGTATATTATAAAACAACTCAAACAATATTGCTTTTCATTCATTCCTATATTGATTAAAAAATATATACAAAAACAGGAAATCAAGAGGTCCGGGTCATAGTTATTTGGAAGCAGCTCAGAAAGCCAGAGAGGAACAAAGAAAACGGAAAGCGCAATTACTGCAGAAGAAAATAAGGAAAGCTCGAAAAAGGGTAAGCAATCTGTTAATTTGTATGATATAAAATGTCAATAGATTAAATGTAATGTATTATATATTGGAAGGAAAACAGTCATTGAAAACCCGGAAATCTTTTTTTTTTTAAGAGATTATAGTGCCCTGACAATGGCGATCTGTTACGCTGCTATACTGCTATGTTAGCCGTGGTGGCTGCCGGCAGAATAGAATAGCACCCCCCTCTTCTTGCTGAGGTGTCGTAAAAGGCGACTAAGGTATCTCTTGAACACCGCAATTCAACCAGGTGTTTAGAGAAGGGAAAACTCGACTAAACCTGCATCCCGCTCCCTCCCGATCGTACTGGTTCTCCTTTCCATCGGGCCTGAGGGAGCTCGGACGAGAGAGTGCTTTTCTGGCTGCGCGTCCAGTTATGCACTTAAATATCTCCTGCGCAATTGACTGTTTTCGAAAACTTGACCTCGAATTTCTTAACCGGTGTTGAAACAGTCGCCGTGGCCGAAACCGGCTAGGACATCATCATCATCATACTGCTATATTGGGCATGATGTTAATTGTATAGACATGATTGTATATTGGAGTTTAATGCACCTTTGTTAACCACAAAGGAGATACAGATTAATAAAATGTTGATTATAACATTTTCAGGCTGAGCTAGAAAAATTGTGCGAATCTGAACGCATGAACTGCTACCGGCACGATAATGACCATTGGCGTACTGCCCCATTTTGGACAGCAGGACCATTCTGCTTTTGTATGAGCACTTCAAACAATACTTACAACTGCGTTAGGACTATTAACGCTACCCACAACTTGCTTTATTGTGAATTTATTACTGGCTTAGTCACCTACTACAATTTACGAATTGGTATGATAGTTAAAATATTTATTTAAACTTTGAGGAGATTGTAAACTACATAATTTTTATTGCATTCAACTTTCTTTCAGATCCATTCGAAACGCAGAATAGAGCAAAATACTTGACCGTTTCAGAAAGGGAATATTTCCATAATCAGTTACATAAACTTTTAAATTGTCGAGGACCATCATGTCGACGCTTTTCTCACTCTAATCCACACGGTATGTCTATTTATATCTGGAGGTAATAACTACTTTAAGAGTACTAAATGAATGTGACAGCAGTACTCCTCCTGTGACATAAACCAGGAAAATACATTAATGGGAGTGCGTTTTTGTTCAGTGTTTCATTCTTTAAACTCCTTTGCCTAAACTACAATCTAATTTATGATTTTTGATTATTAATTCGTTGTTAATTTCATTTTAAATAATACAGGAACCAATGGAGATAATTTAAGTAGACGATTAGGTGAAGACCACTTGTTTAGAGGCGAACCAATTGGATACAACGAAAGGTAACTAAATAATAAGATTAACTTGAAACAATACTATGTCAGAAATGATTACTTTTTTTTATTTTACTCCATCAGACCTTGGCGATGGAGTACTTACGGGCGGCGATACGCAAGAGCGCGGGAATGGCACAGACGTAGACACGTGGCTTATTAAGAAAAATAGGACGAGTCGCCAGGAGTGCGTACTATTTTGTTAAAAAATAGTCATTTTATAATTTATAATTAAATAAATAAATCTTTTAAGCTCCATTGCTTGTAGGCTGTTATATTTTTCAAATTACTGTTGACTAAAAATCTTTTTCACAACTCTCATTACTACATGAAATGACCATACAATGATTCAAGCATTAATATAGTATTGAAGTATATAAGTGTATCTACACATAAGGTATACCTACATATTGTAAAAACACCACAAACGCTATGGCTAACTAATAATATAACGCTATATATAACTAATAATATTAATATAATATTATATAAATAACATTTATTAGAATACAGAAACATGCACATTACGATTTAATTAGTTAGCTTCCTTAGACAAAGAAACATTGGATAAACGAGAATGCTAGTAAAAAAGTGAAAAATTTATGGAGCTGCATAGTTTTCGGAATAATCACCTCGTCCTGTTCTGTCGTTTCATTCATTTTTCACTTCTCTTAGTTGTTACCTTTTACCAATCGTTACTTTGTGTCTAGGCCCGCAAGTAAACCTATATACCTATCATACATCCTAAGGAGGAAAGCAGCTTTAAAATTATTTTCATAGGGCAATCTGAAAGACTGTAATTAATTCGTGACGCGGTTTCTTATGTCGCCGATGAATTGTGTTGCCAAGCTCAGTTGCTAGTTGCTCCCTGCAATAATTTCTTCTGTAACTCTTTCGAACCTAAATTGATATTATATCAAAGCTGCGTATTTATATTTATAATATTTGGAAGCTTATATCTAATTAAGGTACTGTTTTTTACTAATGTTCAAGATCATTGTGTACCAGGATATTTGGTTCATAAACAAAAACAAGGTAGGTATTTAATATTTTAGTATTCTGGAGTTTATACTTTCTTTGGATGTAGTATTATTTACTGTGAAGGGAATGTAGGAACAGACTTTAATTTTCATGAAATAAAACTATTATTTTGTGCAAGTACAGACTTTTGTTAATTTTTAAAAGTTTTGTCATTGAGTACAAACGGAGTAGAGAGTACTGAGACTTGAGTATTATCTGTATGTATGATTTTAGATATGTACACAATATTTAATTGAGTTAGATAGTTTTAAGAGTGCAATATGTTTATATTGTAGTCATTTTTATGGTCAATAAATAGGACTTTGGCTTTAAATAGTTATTCTTTTAAAAATATGTTAATAATAAGCTAATTGTTAACTAGGATGATGTACTCTTAGAATTTTTTGTAGAAGTTATGAGTGTAACCAGTATGTATGTAGCACACTGTATTCTAGTAGACTTTATCAAAAGTGATATTAAATTGTTGCCATTGTGATGATAATGAGTATTGAATATAATAATTACAAAATCTTTCAATTTTTTCATGGTTTTATTTAATAAACAAGTACTTACTGTATTGTAAGTACTTATTTACTGCATAAATATACCAATATCTGTATGTGTATAAGACTTTTTCTTCAAAACCTGTAATGTAAAACGCCAATCTAAGATGTTGTTTTCTATTTTATATGAGTTTTTATGCTCAGACATAATATTTTAACCTTTAAAATGTAGATCAAAATATTCCATACTGTATACTGTTTCAAAACAGTGAGTATGGTATGGTTCTGGGCATATAGTTGGTTGTAAATATGTATTAAGTGTTAAAAGCCAAAAACCTCTGGGCAAAAATTTATTGTTTCAATTTTAAACAAATGTTTCTTAATTTGAAGTGATTCTGCTGGCATTAGTGAGGGGAAAAGGATGGGATGGATTAACAAGTCAGGCCATGTGTCATTAATCAATAATTAATCTCCTATTATTAAAGTTGATTCAAAATAAATGCACTAATATAATTATCACATATAATACAATTACATTTCTAACGCCTCAAGATCATTATTATCAAATAGTGATGTGAAATAGCTTATCTTAGCATCTGGATTAAATATATTATCATTTTCTATGAAATTCAAATCATTATTGTTATCTAAAAAGCATTCAGAGCTAATATTAGATGGTGCTACTTGGTTTGTAACTTTATATCTTTGTGATCTATTTTCTGTTTTTGTGAGAATGTTATCTATATTATGGGTTGGACATTCATAATTACTGTCATAATTATCTTCTGTGAATTTAGCCCACTTAGAATAATTATTTTTGGAAGTGATCATTGTTAATTTTACTGTCTCAGGCATACAAAGATGCGCATTTTCTACAGACACATTATTAACACTCTCTTTATAGGAATTTTCAATATTATCTTTATTTTTATCCTTTTTGTATTCTTTTGCTTGTAAATTATGAATTTTATCTTGTTGTTCTGTATCATGTATAGAATCAATTTGACCATTCCTTTCTTCTTCAGATGTATGATTTATAAACTTAAAAGTTTTTTGAAAGCTATTTTTAAAATTCTCATTCATATTATCATTTTTGCATTCATTTTCATATTGAGGCCATTTTAAATTCTTGTTTTTAATTACTGGTGGTACAAATTTATTAGCAACTCTTTTCATATCAAAACTGTCTCTGTCTTTATCTTTTAAAAAGTCATCTTGTGGTTTCAATGTAGATGTCTTGTCAGGGTAATTAGTGTTAATGTTATCAATACTTTTAGAACAATCTGTTACTAAGTTGTTTGACATGGTTTTCTTACATTTATAAGAATCTTTACAAAAAGTCTTTCTCTGTTTCTTTGGAATTTCTAAAACGACCTTACCACCCTCCATAAAGCTATTACTTTCATCATCAATTGACTCTATATTATCAGGGTCGCTTTGGTCTAAATAATTCATCCATTTGGTTTCTTTTATTGGCTCAATAAAACTAGAATCAAATTTTATTTCTTCATCATTATTATCACTATTTTCATCACTTATAATACTATTGGTTTCTTCTTCGATTTCTCCTCGTATGTCATTAAGTTTTTGCACATGCAGTCTACATTCTCTTCCAGTACCAATACCGTAGTGTCTTTTAATAGACTGTTTTTCTCCACATAGCTTACATTCCCATTTACTACTCTTTTTTGTTTGATGTACCTATGCAAAAAAATATTTTGATATCTATTTATTACTCAAACTTTCTTTTGATTTAATAAAAGTTTTGATTTCGCTTATTAAAATACACATGTTAAAACAAATAACAAGACATATTATCTTTGAAAATTAAGGTAATATTTAATAGTTAACCAAAAGTAATTCCCATTATTGCGTCAATTTAATAAAAAGGATAATATTATTGATATTATTTCAATATTTAAATATCAATACACTTACTTGGAAAACTAAACATTTATAACAGCGTAAAACTTGAAATATTTGTGGCATTATTGAGTAATTTTTCACAGTAATATCAGTAGGCAATAATCCTCAGAATAAGCACATCAATAATATTTGTTATAACAATATTACAAATTTGATAAAATAGAAGTTCATAAAAATTTCATTTTGAATGTTGTTGTTTATTTATTCGCCAAAAGGCAGGCAAAGGATCGAACCATACAGCCTTGTCTTCTTTATCTTTCATTTTGAAGTTTTGACAGTTATGAGATGATAGTTAAACACATTAGGTGCGTTTTTAGAGCTGATAAAACATCAATTTTACCGATTGGCGGCAAGCTTCAAGCCGGAGTGGAAATATTTACCTCTGTAACGCATTTCCAAAAGAATGCAGAGTTGTATACCCTGTCAAAATTTTCCCCAAATATTTTGAAATTCCTAAACACCAGATCATAAAAAATGTTTATAAGAAAATATTTTTATGTTCATGTTTTGTTAGATTTCAAATAAATTGAAAGTCTCCAAAAAATAAACAAAATCTATTATTTTTTCACAAATCATTTCCCAGAAGTAAGAAGAAAAACTTTAAAGTTGATATGACTGAAAAGTTCATAGATATTTTTACACAACTTTATATTCGGCAAAGGAGCAAAATCATACAGCTTGTCATGATATTTTTCATTTTCTTGGTACTCTTTGCAGTCATAAAATAGTTTTTTTAAAGGTTTGTGTTAAAGAAGTTTGTCTGCCACTTAAATTTCGGATAGGACAATGCTTTTTCCATTTTCTTCAAGTAAGGTCAAATCTAAGTTACAATTGTCGATTTCCCGCGATCTTTATTTTGTCAGTTTTTCGTCCTCTTAACAGTGAGTACTCGCCATATTTAAATAAAACGTATTTATCATATGTAGTTATATCTTATTTTTGGTAATTCTTGATTACAATAGCATATTTGTATACGATATATTGGAAGACAAGTAGTTAAGTTTGCATGCAGAAAAAAGGCAAAATTTATAAATTATAAGTCAAGCAACGAATCTTTTCGCAAGCTTCATCATAATGTTATCCTTTAAGTGCCCTTTAAACTCTTACAATTGTCAAAAACATAAGAGTCGGTTGTCGCCGTACTTGTGCGATAAACTACTACACTAGGGTCATTGATTCGATTCTATATTTCCACACGAATTCAAACGTGGATGTGTTTCGTGTGGATGTTCGATTTTCACACGAAACAAATATTTATATTATTTTTAAATCAAGGTAGTTGTAGGGAGTTTGTTAATTCAATATGTAATTCGTGCTCGTAAATACAAAGCTCGTATTTTATACCTAACTCATGCTTGTTTGTTTATGAACAGATGCAATATGAAATTATAGATACTTTTTGTTTTCAAAACCAGTTACGCGCATAAGGTTTATGGTATTTGGTTAAGAAACATGAATTGTATAGTTATAAGAATTATTCTGAAAGCATTCCTCAATTTTAAACAACTAAATCTATGTGTCTTGCTTAATTCATAGACATTTCAAACATAACTACTTTTACTTAAGTACAAAAAAGAAAATTTTAATAAATCAGTTTTGAGAAATCTAAGATTTTTATAATCTCCTTAAAGTAAGAACTTTACGAATGTAGGTAATAATTTTGGAAAATTGTATGCACTTGTACAAAAATAATAGAAACATATTTAATACTTTATTATTATTCATATACCTAATCACAGTTTTCTTATTAATATAGGTTTGTAGTATTGGCACATTTATAATACAATTCACAATCATTTATAGCCGATTTGAAGATAGATAAAATCAGTAACATGCTAATTTGCAGTATGTAGATGTACATACCTACGAGACATCTTTATTTTCATTAATTATTATTATCTTAGACACATTTCTTTACACTGGTTCGACAAAGTGACTACAATGGACTTGATGGTAAGTACAGTAAAATCCAAAAACGGAAGCGAATATCAAAGGACGAAAGTCTATTGACAGTCTCCGTCGTCTTGTCAGCCCACATATACCACGACAGGTCTCTAGGTATATTGAGAATATACACAGGCTGATCACGAACCGCGACTGGCCAAAGCGAATCTCTATGACTGTCTTTACGTTTGTATACTGTGGCCACAGCTCAGTAAGGGCAAACGCCCTAACACTACAAAAGAATTCATTTTGTGTATAAATTAATTTCAGATTATATTATGTTACAATTTTCTTTTCAAACGTAATGTTGAATCAGATTTAGTTGATATTTTGGAGTAAGTAGGTAATTAATACGTAGGTAATTTGAAGAGCCAGTTACTTAATATCTATTAAAAATTTAAAAATAGTTTTGAAACATTAATCAATCATTAATGTATCCCAAAAGGCAATTTTAACCATAAATTAAATTTTCATTTTAGTAAAGGAATGAAAAAATCGGTCTTTACCGCTTTTTGAAACGACAATATTTTTGTATCTGTTTTGAATTATAAAAACGCAGGTATCGTATACATATTAAATATTTATTGTGATACTTTTGCGCATTATCTAATCATAATGTTATTCAATAAATTATATTTTTTATTTATGTGACCATATCCAAAAAGGCCGTGCTCTTGAAATAATTTCTACGAATCATATGTTACCTTTAACATATTTTGTCCTCCGATACTTCCAGTCTCACTTCTCTTGCTTAGATTAAGTTAAATTACTATGAATTTGTAAATAAGTTCCTTTACAATTTCAGGACAGAATTTGTTACATTTCAATCTACTTATATGCTCAAAGTAAGGTTTCAAATACCTTATTCTGAGGTTACATGGAATAGTAAAACAGGAATCTACAAATATATTTAATATCTACAACTGCTTTATGAGAAAATCTTTTAAGGGTCAGGAAGAAATTTAAAGAATAAGATCTCAACGTCTTTACGGGCTTTACTTTTTCCGACTTACATAAATTATTTGTAGGTAGGTGTAATAATTTCTTACACGTGTACATATCTCTTAAAACAGTTTATTTATATATGTAGATAGTTGTTACTTTATTTCAACCAAATACGTACGATAGCAAAAATATACATGTTAAAATTTGTGATATAAAATAACACAGCATAAAACTGCAATAAAAGAAAATGAAGTATGTCACAAAGTTTGAGGCAAATTGAGCTCTGTGTAAAACAATGGGAATCACTCGTGGGGGGGGGGGTTACAGGGCCAAAATTAACTACAGCGCAATACGTCACACAGCTCAACTTACCTGCAGTCGGATATATACCTAATCACACCTACAGTATACATATATCCACGGACTTAGCCTGACACCTTGAAAATTTAAAACTTGGCACAGCATAGTATTGTTTTGATTGTTATTCAAAATTTGGCACACTGGCTGTTAGTCCAGAGAAGGGCAATATGTAATCTGATTAATGTTTAACGATTACAAAATGTACTCGGAATTTTATTTTTCTTGCTCTGTAATCATTATTGAATCCATTTAAAACATTAAGAAATCATAAATGTGTATGCAATCTGGGATTCTGTAGTGTTGAAATCATAGATTAGCAAAATGTAGTCATATTAATGGTAAAAAAATGTAAAATGTAATCGTAATCATTTTTATTAATCAGATTACATTTTGCCCATCTATAGCTGTTAATATGATTTTTTATAAACCTAATATGGTCACAAATTTTCTTTCTTCATCATTATAATGATTATTATCATTTATCACACATATATCATTTGTCCATATTTTATAGGAATGTTTCATCCAATCTCCTATACGTTTTTATGGTTACTTAATTTATTTCTTTATATACCCAATACTTATTATTTAAGGCCAAAAGGAACTGTTTAATTTTAAAGTCGCACTGTGAAGTTACACATTATGCATTGCGCTTGTTCGCCGAGCATAACTTTTTCGTGGAGAATGATTTGGAATTTGTTGTGTTTCGCATTCTCTTCGTACTCTCTCAATAATATCTGCGACCAGTTTTTCTTCACGATTTCGCTGCTCCTCTCTGATAGCTTTATTTCCTATTTCTGAAACGTAAATTAATTTGTAGAGTATAAAATCAGATCTAATACATAACAGAATCTGTAGAAACTCTAGTGTGGGCGCTCTTTTCAAAAGCTGCGTCGTCAACGCAGGTTACGGGTGTCCAGAGATGGGCAAAATGTAATCTGATTGATGATTATCGATTACAAAATGGTTTGTAATCGTGATTAAATCCACTTAAAACATTAAGAAATCATAAATGTGTATACAATCTGTGATTTTGTAGTGTTTAAAACATAATGAGCAAAATGCAGTCATATTAATGGTAAAAAACGCAAAATGAAATCGTAATCATTTTTATTAATCTGATTACATTTTGCCCATCTATGCGGATGTCATACAAAACAGAAAGTTGTTTCTAACGATTTGCATCAAGAGTGAATTTTAATAAGATATATTACTCAAGTGAGCCTAAGTATTTTAATCCTTCTGTGGGTTTTCTACACCATTTATTTAGTACCTACAGTGTACCACCAGAATTGATTCACCTGATAAGTGTAGCTATTTATCGTCGGCGCTGTAAAATTTCTCCGTAAATGCTGTGGTTCACTTTAATATATTTAAATGATGAGCATGTACTTATGTTGCAAAATAATTGCTATTAGCTATTAAATAAACCTTAATACCATAAATATTAGAGCCGCTGCACGAGATGCGTTGCTACACCGCTTAGTGCAATTTATTATTAAAAATGTATCACATAAAAATACCGCTCTGGCATCGCAACGCGTGCACCTCTCTCGGTCTCATCTCGCAAAGTGCAGGTCCAGTCCGTGTACAGCGTGATGCCGGAGCGCATCGTGTGCTTCAGCTCTTAATTACCTTTATTTCGACAAGGTTTCTTAGGTTCTGTTGTTTTTGATGGAGTATGTTTGACAACTGACGTCTGATAATTAAGTACGCTGGATATTGGTATTGCCATTTCTGGATCAGGTTCCAAATTTACTTCGGGCTCAGTGGCTACAATTGTTGGTACTGGTTGTTTTTCTTTCGCCAAAGCAGCAGCTTGTGAATTCGTTAGTACTGGGCTGGAGTCTGCCAAGAGCTCGCTATGTCTGCTAGCTATATGGCCTATGTATCCTAAAAGAAAATGTTACAAACAACCCATTTTTTTCTAATTCATATATCAAGCAATAAGAAATTATTTTAGGAATATAATTATATGCCGGAAGATAGATAAATGAGATTTGTAACTTCTCAGTCAATAATGTCTCATAAAATGTGAAATATCAAATATAACTGGTCTGATTCAGGAACGTAGTTGTACCTTTCTTCTCAGGCCTCCTCAAATTATGGATAGAAGGTGGAATTGACCACCTCTAATAAAACTGTCGTAAGAGGCAGTCTGTGGGAACACTTACATACTGTCTTACTTGTGAATGGACAGTGGATTCCTTCAAGTTACACGACCCAATAATATTCCAAGTGTTACAATAATAGAGAAGCACAACAGCAAATATCACTAATAAATTATGATGGATATATTATAAATAATTACTATTAAATACTAAATATTAATATGAACACCGTTAACAATTTATAATTCGCAATAATTATATTTTATGTTGGCAAGCATATAAAGTAATAGGAAGGATATGGAAGTGTGACAGATCTTAATGGCGGCGGCTTGAGTAAAAATGTTATGGAGAGAAGTTGTTTGATATTAAATATTAATATTCTGTAAATGAATAATAAATAATTATGAGGTCAAATGTTGATACAATGATCCGAACAGGTGTCCATCGATTCAGTACGAGGCTAAAGGAGAACCTAAATAAAAGAGTTGTTGTATGGCGTGTGGTACCAGATAAGTTTTTAGAGTATTATAATATAATATTTTATCTTTTAATACAAGCTAGAAAAACAGGCGCTTGTAGTGTATTTCACTCCTTGGCCGGTCCTTTCAGATAACCTTAACAAAAAAAGAGTAAATAAAAATTGTTTTTTTTTTTTAATTAGGGTTGTGAATAATGTTTTCACAATTAATCCGTCTCGTAGACATATAACTATCCTCCGGGATATTTCTAAATACGAATTGAATTATATCCCTAATACAATAACCTTGTAGCCATTAATTTACCTTTTCTACTTTTGAAGAAGACAAGGCATTGTTCACACTGGAAAAGCGGCGATGGGTTGACCGGCTGTATAACATGTTGTTTGTATTTGTGCCTATACCACTGAGTGCGGCTCTGAAGTATTTCACCGCAAAGTTTACAAATGACGCTACCGTCGCTTCTCAACATATATTCTAGCAAGTCATGTCTCGCTTTTGGTGTGTCTTGTTTCTGATCAGTATCGATTTTGGGAACCATGTCTTCTGAGCTGTTGTCAATTAGAAAGTGTAGTCCAGTGTCTGATCCATCGACGACGCTGTTGAATGTTTGTGTTTCTGCATTATATTTGGTTGAATAATCTACTTTCAAAGAGTCTACCATAACATCCACCGTTATTATAGGCGTGTTATTATCATCGTATTCTTCATACATGTGATGGTACTCTGAAAATTATTTCGAAATAATTTCACACTTTTATTATGCTTATAATTGAAATTACATAGAAAATTAAATATATCCAATTATCTTATTTTTCAAAATTCTGTAGTTTTATTGTAGAACTTTTTATAAAAATGATTATCCTGCAGGAAAATAGATCATTTTAAATATAATTTCTCATAGTTTTTACTTTTTAGGGTTCCGTACCTCAAAAGAAAAAACGGAACCCTTATAGGATCACTTTGTTGTCAGACTGTCTGTCAAGACTGTTTTTTTTTTCAGGAGCCCGTGGAAATATCAAGTTGAAATTAACATCAAAGATTTAGGACTGCGCAACCTTGTGGCCCTGAAAATCATAATTCTAAGTTAACTTGGTTGAAAGATATGTCGTAAATTTTATTATTTTTACCGTTTTTACATAGGAATCGTAACCTATCGAGTGCTTCCAGTTGATCTAGAGTTAAGAAAATGGGGCAAGGAGCAAGATCTTATACCACAAACACAGTAAAAGTTCAAAAACCATAAATTACTTTGTTTTATTTACAAAAAAAAATGTGGGATTTTTAAATGTTGTTGCACTTGTTAAAAAGACCGCGACATATGGACCGTTTATTTTGAAAGTGATGTAAGTCCATTTTATTTTGTTTCGAGAAAATTAAAGGTTACTATATTTGTTGATTTAAAAATACAGGCAAATTATATGAGGTCTGGCATTGTTTCTATTGTTTTATCAATATTTAATTTGTTTATATAAATTTGTTTTTGGCTAATTAGACTACGATAATACATATTTATGTGCTGTAAATAGACTTACACCACTTTCAAAATTAGACAATTGTAAAAATCGTTTAATTTCAATCTTGAAAAATCAAATATCGCTTATAATATACTTCATTTTAATATAATTTTGTTTACAAATACGCATAACAACACAACATTTTATTTTAGACGCCAATTACATTGTCATAATTACAAGATACTGATTACATGAATTTACTTATTCTCTGCATGTGGTAGTGTTTCAAAATATGCATGATGCACCGGAGTTATATAGGGTAGGTAGTAGCTGCTTCATGTCTTTATATTTTTCGTACGTAATAGGTCTGCCATTTTGGTACAAAGGCTCCAGGGCGATTTTTTTTTCGTATAACACCTATATAACATTTACTATAATAATATTATATTATTCAAATTAAATACGCGATCACTGCCTACCTTGTTTGAATACCCTATGCACGTCACTGCCTAATAGTTACAGATATTCTAATTTATTTTATATTAATATGAGTAATAGCAGTAGCGTGCATTCCATAGATGCATGAAAGCATTGCATGCCCTTACGATAAATAAGTCTGGAATAAAGTGCTTAAAGTTAAACAAAAAAAGGCGCCATTTATATTCATATCTATTCTATATTCATGCCGTCTATCTTCCCTATGTAAGTAATATAATATTTGCTATCATAATATAATTGATGAATTTGAATTAATTACGCGAATTTTGGCTACCCGGTTCAAATATCCTATGCACGTCACTGAATAATAGGATCTTATTTTAATGAATTGGATAATTTCGTATTTATTTTCTTCTCACAGGTTATGCGCTGTACATTTTCTAATACATTTCTCTAATCTTATCCTTTTTTTATAATCTAATTAAAATTACAAAGACATTATAATCTCACTGCCTTATAATATAAAACGATAATTATTAATAATATTATAATTAGGTACGTAAAATACTAGCTGTGTCCCGCGGGTGAAACACAGCTAGTATAAAAAAAATGAAAAATGACAAAACACTAATCGGCATCCATCTGCTATGCCACCTACCTCTGTCAATTGTACTTACACCACTTTAATAATCGATGATTATGCAATTTCAATTACCGACCGATTTTAAGTTGTACAAAACACAGGATTTTTTTGTGAAATTAAACACGGACTAGTTATATATAAAAAAATTACATTAAATTAAGCATGAATTACGTGATAGCTCATTTTTCTCAAAAATGAACTTACACCACTTTCAAAATAAACGGTCCATATATTGATGTTTGGAGACAACCCTTTGCAAATACTAAACTTAAGTATCTCTCTAAACCTTTCCGTTAAAGCAAATCTACAGTACTTTCATAGTATATTTGTAAGGAACCCTTGCTGCGCGAGTCCGACTCGCCCTTGATTACTTTTTATATTGATATTACTTTTTGTTTGTTTTTTATATGTGTTTTATACAGTGCAGTTCTTAAATTGTGGTGACCGCTTTAAATTACGAAAATTTAATTACTATTGGCATTGTTACTGCAGTCTAAATATAGCAAGACGGAAAGTTTCTATACTTTAGCGCAACGTGCATAGTTATACTTCATAACTACAGGTAAATGGACCGCTGCGAGGCTGATCTTCTTAAAGAACAATGAAGCTTTTCATTGTGATGGATTTTTACTTTATTGTTTACGGATTGTGCTTCAGTCGGCTATGTAAACTTTATGGCCTATTTGCTCATAGCTCCGGATCTTGAATTTTTTTGAGGTGGAGCAAATAACTACTGTCAGCTGCCCTCCTCCGCTCCTATGTTTTCTTAATTATATTTATTAATTCAATGAAAAAAAAGATACAACATAATTCTTAGAGATTTTGGGCTCTACAACTTTGTAAAACATCGAATAATTTTTCGACGTCCTAAATATATAAATATTATTTATCCCATAAGAAGCGAAACGAACATGAATATAACTTCAGACGATATATTAATATCGTATGAACGTTATGAGTTACCTTATGGATCGTCAAAACGAACCATTGCACTCAGCCAATTTTTTTAATTTTATAGATACATTATTTAGCTGGGTGATGTGCTCGTCTTACACTCCCAAAATCAACATAAAAACACACGGAAATCAGGCTCTGGCTTCCCCACCCCTCGCCATGTCTGAGGCTTTTTACTCATAAAGCGCGAGAGTTATTTTGTCCCCATTTTCGTAGCTTTTCTTTTGTCTATAGTCACAGATTATCACAAGGCGTCTCGATGCACGTAAGATATCCTGAAGGGTGCTTTGAATTTCATGTGGCATTCGGATTTTTACTAGATATGCCGATTTTCGGATGACATTCTGATTTTCACTGGTGTTCTGATTTTTGCAAGACGACTAGATTTTTACACAAGAAATCCAGATTATAGCAGGACTTCATTGACTTGTTCCCATTAAGCCCTAATCAGAACAATCAATGTCCCGTTTCCCGGGAATCTTTTTACAAAATCTGTTAGTGTTTACGGGCCACCGTTCATTATGCATAAATTAAGTTTCAGAAACATATGAAAAGATAAGATTTTTGTGTCTTAACTAGCCTTATGTTCGTCTACTATTTATCTGCGTTAACACTGATGTAATACCGCCATTTGTCGCATTAAATGAGTATATTTCATTATTAAAGCAATATTAATATTGCATGGGAAATCCTTTTACTTCACCTCTCTAATCGTAAGACCGCTTCCACTATTCAGAGGTTAAGCTGTATCTCCACTTTTATGTAAAAAAATTAAAAATTACAATAAATAATACAGAGGCTATAAGCCTTAATTTTTTTGTTCAACTCCCGTCATTAATTTTTCATATTTTATATCGTTAAGTTCTATCGCCGGTTCTGCCCAACCGTGACCAATTATATCCCATGTGTTAATGTAATTAGATCAGGATATTGAAATTTGAGGATATGTATATATGGATATTTAAAATCTTAAATTTATGAGTTTCTTAAACAGATTGTTTAATTATTGCCAAACATTATGACCTCTTTAAATATAACCGCATTGCATTACGTCTATGGCGAAAGAAGATATCAGTGAGACTTAAAATAAATAATATTTATGCTATTTAACATTTCATTAATTATTATTATTCAATTGCTTAATTATATTTTGATAAAAGCTAAACAAAAAAAATTTACATACTACCATGTGTAAAGTCAGGGGCTAGATACAGAGTGACCATAAAGTTTCACTACAGCTATACCTACTTAAGTAGGTTTTTCTCTATTACTTAAGTATCTGATTCTTTTTTTTTTTGTATACGTATAATGAAAAACATAATATCATTTACTTTTATAAATAAAAATATTAACGCTCAATTATCTTTCGTTATTATAAAATACTTACTCGTTATAAAAACTTTAACGGGTCTTAAGCGCTAATGAACTTTTTCTTAATAAGAAATAAAAAAACCATAAAGAGGAGGGTAGAGGAAGTAATTTATTACTACCGATGAAAACTTGGCGCTTCAGTCCGTTTAACACCATGGCCTGTGTGTCGTCCAATGTGAAGTCGTAGTTAAAAGTAAGCCAATTCGCGTATAAAGCCGTTAAAGTATTTATAATATTATCTCGATGCCATACGATTACAGAAGACTACAATAATATTAATAGGGTAATAAATTGAGTTATGAAAACATTTTATTTTCCAAATTTATTTTTAGTGTACATATTTTCACAATAATTAATCAAATACGTTGGTAAGATTCTTCCTTTTAACTAAAACTATAATCTTTATTACAATAAACATAAACATTTGTTTCGTATTTATCAATTTATTGTTAAAGCTTTGATGTTTGCAACGATATATAACATCTATTTGTGTAGTTATAGCGATCAGTTATAGATGTTGCCATAGTAACTTTGTTAATATTGTTATTACCTATACATAAACTATTAAATTTATAACGGTCTTACAGATCTTATCCTATTTGTGTTACTTATTTAGGAGAACCATTTAATAGAATGTAAATCTCTGTTACCCCAAAAAGGATATCTAATAATGATATATTATACTACAATGATATAAAACTTTTTAATTTAGACCCTGAAAGAATACTAATCACCGATGCTCTTATGACGACATGTTATTTTTATTGAAAATAATGGAACCGTTATCGACGATCGTAACGCCAGTAACATTTATTGTCAAAAGTATACTTTCGTACTCAATCAACTTATAACTACAAACAGAAAGTCTCTCATAAAAATTTTCAAATATAATCTTCATTTCAAGTAGAGTATAGTGTTCAATAGAATTAAAATAATAAAAAACAGAACTCGCTTATATAGATTGCACATAAAACGAACTTAAAAGTGTAGAAATTATATACCTTTTATTATTAAATTGATTCCGTAAAATTAAATATATAATTAATTGCCACTTGTAGTGTTTAAGGACTTTCAAACTTAAAAAAAAACATGATTTTTTGGAATTAAAAATTAGAAGCTATTGTTATAAGTTTCGAGACAATATAATTTGAAAATACATAAAATCTTTCATTTGAAATATATATTTCTGAACAATAGAACATAGCACATATATATTTATATATTAAGCCTAAAGGTCACCTACTTTGAGTAAATATTACTTTATATTAATTAAATATCAACATTGTGATTGTAGAAATTAATTTACAAAATGTAGTAATGTACTATTTGTTTGTCACGGTTATAATACATGATCACTATTCAATAGATGACCTCTATATAAAATATTTAGAAACGTTTTAGTTAACGCTGCCTTGCAGCTGGTGTTAGAAAAAAAATTATAATAAATCAACAATGAACATCATCGCCAACTTAGTTAGCACTAATATCACAAAATAAAATACTACAAAAAAGATAAAAGAAAATAGTAACATTACAACGCTCGACTTGAAAAGAAACAAAACAGTTAATAGTGTGAAGGAAATTCACCTATTGAATATACGAAAAAAAGAAAAAAAAACCAATGGGCATACTGCGAAAATAATACAACTAAAAATGTATCCGATAATTTGTGCGATTGACTGGCGCTGACATATTTGCTTAATTAAAAATCACACGGTTATTATTGTTAATACCTTGTTGGCTACTATTATATTTAAATTCAAGTAATACAACTTAAAATATATACAAGAACGTGACCTAACAGAGAAAAACTTATATAAAACTTAACATAAAGTATCAATAAAGTTGTGCGCTACATTTTAAAAATACAAAAACGCACTTTATAAATCCAATAATCTTTTAAGTAGATATAAATGTTAAATCTATATTATAGTTAAAAATAATAATTGTTTAACATAAATTGCTCTTATATACTCTTCCCGAATGAACCTAAATATAAAAAAACATAATCGAAAATGAAGGTAATGGATGAGCCACGGATGAAAGTGGCATGCCATGCTATATCGCAAAATAACCCAAATATCTAAGTGTTAATTTGAGTCGTGAACTAATTATTCAAATAAAATTGCTTAATAAGGGATAAGGCACATGTAAGCATCCTAAAGTATCAGAAAATATATAGAAAACTCGAAACTATTTCAAGGTAGTTTGAACTTTAATACTTACATCCATTTTTTGCTCTGATATAGAATGATGAAATATTTGGATATATTGGAATTTTTATCATGCTCCAATAATTTATTATCTGAGCTTTCATATTGAAAAATAATGATTATGTTTTAGATAAACTACAGTCATTAAAAAACTTAGAGATGAGGCATTATCGTAAATAATATTACAATTATTATTTTCCTTATCAATGGAAGAACTACTGATTTCGTTTCTTGTTCTTAGATGTCTAGAAACTTTTTATCCACTAAATTATCCTAAATATGAATGAAAATTGGAAACTTTAACATTAATAATCTGTGCTATGGCACTATTATATATGTAACACCATCAACGATGTATATCTACTTTTTTCTAATAAAGATTCAAATAGGTACATGTTGTACGTAACAGTAGGCTCACTAATAATCGTAAATATTTATTATTCTATTTTTTAAAGTCTTTAATAAGGATAGAATCATAAAAATTAACATTTTTAACGTTAATAAAACACTTATTTAGTGTTAGCATATTTCCCGGTTCGATTAATTTGTCGAATGGACGACTATTAGTTATCAGATACTCCATTACACTGCCGGGTGATACTAGGAATAAGTATAATATTACGATTTCAAAATAGGAAAGTTAAAATACAAATTAATACAGTCTTTGGTTGGAGTTTTGCGGTTTATCGAATAACTACACGTATGGGCGCTTTAAAAATAGTTGATAATCATTTTTATATACTTCTCTAGCATTTATATCAATAGAATTGTAACTCTGGAAGGCACATCTCAGACTTGTAAAGTACCCGTTAATTCTAATTTCAGTATAAAAAGTTAAATTCAAAACTCAGCGACTGGCCTCATCTATTATAATGTAAATATTATGTTATTGTCTAATATTTGCACAACCATAAATTTTAACAAGTTAACTTTATGAGCTTTATGTAACAAACTTTCCATATTAAATGCATAACAGTTTCATTGGAAATATACATAAAACACGTACAATATAAAAACGTTCAAATATTTTTTTTACTCCAAAAATAGATCTATTACTAAAAGTATAACAATGTTTCTGATCCTAAAAGTAAACTAGCTGAAGAAGAAACGTTAATTTTGGACGTTACTAAAAGGCACTTCTAAATACTCTTATATAAAACGTTCTATGTATTAATATGGAATTAATAACAGTTATTGTTATTGAGAATAACAATTGGGGTTATTCACACTTGTGCGGGGTCGGGGGAAGAATGTGTTGGCGTTGAGCCGTGAGGCGAACCCGCACCCATGGGCTCCAATTTTATTCCGGGAGGTAGTTGACCCTCCAAGCCTGGTAGCATAAAAAATGTATTCGGTGGATACACGCAGTCCTTAGGCACGTAGCAATCGTGCGTGGTCTTCATGTGATTCTTCATTTTGTCAGGTCTTGAGAACTCCTTACAGCAAACTGGGCATGGGAATACTTTTCGCTGTTGGCCCTCATGATACAGAAAAGCGTGCCTCTGAAACGAATATTTGTTTTTGAAAGTTTTTTGAATGTTCTCTTTCGCGCATTCTGTGCATTGGTATACTCCCTCGTTCACCGATGCGTATCTGAACAAGTTCAGGCCTCTCACTGACATTTCTGTCAGCTGTTCCGCCGGGTCGTTGGAGGCGGAATTCGCCCGCCTTCTTATCCGTCGCCTGACCGACGGCCTTTGCATCTGAGCTCCACCTTGCTGTAGCGTATTATTATTTATTGAGTCATTCTGGTACTCGTTAGAAGTCGAGGCTTGTGTCGCCGGGTTTACGCGGATCTTCCCCTGAGCGTCATATAAAGGTGATTGGGCATATTTGTTATCCTTATTTTCCGAATCAGGCGTACCACGTCCTGCAATTATGAAAAATAATTCATTTGATCAATTTAAATATGATAATTAATATGTTTTAAAAAGTATTATAAATATGCGACAATAACAGAATCTTTTGACCAAACTGGACAATTGTATTTTTTCTATTATCTTAAGCTATAACTTTGACTGTCATTTATTTGTAACCCGATTTTATACGGAATTTAATGAGGCTGTAAGTGAGAAATTCACAAATTAACCTGTTAATTTATAATGCATTCTTATTTTATAAGACAAGATTATGATATTGTCTACTAAAAAAGTAAAGTAAATATAATCAATGATAAATGAAAAAAATAAAGCATTACAGTACATTTATATTTACGACGCTTAGGTACCAAGCTAAACATCCAAGTCTATGAGGCTGAAACAAAAATGTACACAAAGAAAACGAAAAAAGAAAATATAGTAACCTTTATTTGTTCAAATTCAATGACGAAATTTATTACACCATTATTAAAACGAAAACCACGAATGACAAATCTATTTCATAAACGGGCTTAAACACAATCTGCTAGGAAGAATTAAAAAAAAATGTAGAGATAGGTTTATCTATATTGCACAAGGACTGTAAAGTTTTACAATCCACCATTCGCGCCATTATTAAAATGTATTTAGCAAACCTCGAAACCCGTCTATGTAATAGAACGAAAATAAAACAATTAAAAACTAGAAAAAAGAAATAATATCAATTTTGGAAAATACGAACTATAAGACATACAATAAACAAAATTTTAATCATCAGTCCTATAAATAAAATCGATTTTAGCAAGTCAATTTCTGTAATATTTATTATTTAGCATTTTCAAAAAAAACATTTACCACAATAATTTGTAGCAAAATCAAACTGCTTAGTCTAATTTATAGTAATTCATAAATAATTACTTAAATAATAAATTAAAAAATAATAACAAAAAAGAATAGATTTCACTATGATATAATAGGACTCAAGTGTTTGTATTTGGAACTGTTTCGGCAAGTTCAGTAAGTAGGTACACAAATATAAAAATAACATTTCAGATACACAACTTAGCTCTTAAGATCACATAAGGTGGGTTTACAGTTGAAAATTAAATTGCAGTAATAAATTATTTTGGACTGAACTATATAATTAAAAAAAAATCGCTGCCATTAGATACAACACAATAAACAAGCCGAAGGACCTTAAATTGGGATAAATTAAAAAGGAACAATTAATTAGCCTCGTTATTTGAAATCTGGATAAAATGAAACATTCATCCATCAATCAAATTAAAAAAAACACATAAGCAAAAATTTGTACTGGATAAAAAAAAGTTTTTTCTATTTTAGAGCGTCAATTTGAGCAACACAGAAAGCAATTTAAATGTAATCTAGTTCTAATCACGCCATCTACATAATTTGAGAGTAGTATCGTAGGATAACGTACCTGCTCAGTCCTCTCTCCGTGACTAACAGTTCTACAGTTTAGAAATTCACTCCATTGTTAACAACACTATATTATGTCTATATTATTTATAAATAACTTATATTTTAAACTATTCTTTACTAATAACCCGTGTTGTTACTTTGCTACTATTAAACATAAATTTTATGATAATATATTCTTGTAATCGTTCACGATCGTCGTTGCTACAAAAATCACTGATGACATATCATCTCCGTCGCCACCTTGTTTTCAGCTAAAACGAATGGCAAGACATTCATTTCACAGCGTAAATATACACAAACCCCGACTGTAACAGTGGGACACAATATAACGAAAAAAAAACAATAAGTACGTAATATATAACTTTAACAGACCAGGAGTAGGTATACTAATATTATCTAGAACATGCCAACAACAGAGTATAAGGGATTTTAAATTGTTATAAATGAACAAACGAAACAGAATAAGTAAAAAAGGCGACTGAATTTTTTTCGATATTTTTAATGTAACTTTTATTTCTCTTTAAAGTCTCTAAAAATAGTAATTAACACCTTAGTATACCTTTGTATGTATTCATTAACAAATGAGTAATGCTAATCTTGTGTAACTTTCGACTCTAACATTTCTCTAAATATTACTCTTTGCGTTTCCTAAATAAGTCTATGTGCTCGTAACAAATAAATATGGATATGCTTTGCGTAGGGTTCAAATTTGCAACATTATTATAATTTGAACTCAGAGATTCCCAAAATTTACAAATCGGTCGCTCCATAGTAATATTTGGAAATTTAACATGCACTGCCAGTTTATCTAAAACCTTTCATTAAATAGTTATTTTCAATGATAGCTGCTTTTTAATAAGCTTCAGAGAAGTAACAAAGAAACTAGAGAGAAATAAAAGAGTTGTAGATTTATAAATTGAAGCTATGAATTATTTATTTGTGTATTGGTATCGATTTTTAAAAAGTTGGGAATCACTGCTGTTGTATATATACGCTTTTAACACATTTTTACATAAATGAATTCATATACTATTATATCTGTATTATGTATTTCTATGTGCTGTATAAAGAAAAATCTCTGTATTATTCAACAATCTATACAAGTGTAATAGTGTAAGTTACAAAAAAAAATACTTAATTGCAATTACAAGGATTAGAACGACAGCTAGAGCAAAATCTATCATTTTAATGTTTCAATAAAATCCCAAATCTAGTAACAGTATTCTGTATAATTTACAGAAAAAGATATTAAATATCTATTAGTCCAAATAACAAAATATTTCCATGTCCAAGCTGATATTATATATTGCTGATAACTTCAAATATATAATTAAATAGCTGCTACCCTTTTAGAGTGTAATAATTTCTATAAATATAATTATTGAAATGCAACGTCTATTACTACTAAATAGTAATTTTAAATAATTCGCACCTATGTGATATTTCCCAGATAAGGCATAAAACATTAGATTAATTACAATAATTACCAAATTATTTTCATTGTCCATTCAAATGTAATTATGGAGTTTTTTCACAAAAGATATTTCATAAAATAATAAGGATAATCGACAATATACATATCCATTTTGTGTATTATAGGGACAATCAGTATTACGTCGCATTTAATGTGACATTTTCTTAAGTATAATTTAGCACCAATAATGATATAATTTAACAAATAAATAAGTATTTTCTTACTAAGATGATAATTATATAAATTTCACAACTTAAAAACAATATAAACTTTACATTGAATTGTTATGAATTTATATTTTAATATTTTAATATAATATATTTCATTTTACATAGATAAGAGATAAAAAGATGTAATTAAAATTAAAAACGTAAAACAATATGGAAAAGGTTAAGCTCAGGCACTAGCTAAATTGACTGTAATAATTGAGGAATTTTTCCGAAACAATAATAGCCTCACCTTATTTAAGTAAAAATTTGTCCCTTTAAGTACCTATCGATGATGACCACGATAAATTTTATATAAATTTTATGAAATGTAGGTACAATAAATTCGTTTTAATATAATGATTATTTGCAGTCTTAATAGTGATTATCAAGACTCAAACGCCTCGAGTTTCTTACTTTCGGCCAAAAAAATTTTTGTCAGTTTCCCAATATCCAAACAATAAAATGGGAAACATGAGATGATATTCTTAATAAATATAAATTTAACTACATCGGCCTAAAGGTATCTCTATATTCCTAAGGAAGCTTCTTAAAGTAGATATTGTAAAAGTTGAATCATGAAAATAAATAATACATAATATATTCTTTGAAATTTCTTAATCCTCTAGTAGTTAATAAATATTAACTTATTATTACAAGTAAAGGCACACTAATAGGCAAGCGTTCCCTGGACCTACGTGTTGTTTATATTCAATGAATTTGGTTTTAGGATCGACAACGTAACGTGTAAATATAATATATATTGAAGATTTCATGTAAACATTTTCATCTTAACGCTTAGGTATTGTATAGACAAATAATATATTATATTTCAATAATTGAACCCAAACTTTTTGCTATCGTTATGGAAGACTACTTTGCCTCTAAAATTTAACTAAATAATTTTATAAGTACAATTTCTTAATTTTAAAATTTTAAGGCATTTTTCATTTCTACTAAAATATAATTTATAAATCATCTCATGATTCCAGTTATCATTAACATCATTCAAAGCACCTTGCTAAGATCACTTTAACAACAAAGCTTTGTTGTATCATTTAAATTATGTACAATTTCAAATAGATCTCAAAGTTTTACCATGTTTTGTTTTCTAATAACAAGAAAAAATATATAAATATCGTTTTATTCAAAGTGATCAAAATACTATTGCGCCGATGATATCGACGTTATAAATATTGCTGCCAGGCAATTCTCTTTATATTACCAATAAAACTATTCGATTGGAACACTCATTCTACGCAATAGTACCATGAGAACTTAAAACACTTTAAATATTTGTTATATTGTCTTGGGTAAATATGTAAATATGTATATATGTTTATATATATATATAAGTTCTGTATGAATTAATACAATTGACGATATACATATGTATATGCAGTGATAGATTTTCTTTAATTCCTACGAAATTACCTATTGGGGCTCTATATGGTAGTAGATGTACAGGAACTGAATGTGTAAATAACACCTATGTTAAGTACTATGGTCATTGTTGAAACTAGTTTTAGTATCTATTAAGTATTCATATTAAAACTGCGTTTTAAACTATTATATGTTTTTGTAATTTATATCGAACAGAATAACATTTACAATCAAATACTTCAACATTGATAAAATATTTTAAAATAATCTTAACAAAATCTAATTAAGTAAAATCATAGCCTGCATCGAGTTTTACTTCGGAGAAGTCAAGTCGTCAATTAAAACTAAAATCACTAATAAGGCAAGTATAATGAAAATGCATATTGACCACTACAACCTACGCAATGGCATGTTTAAGTCTTTTCATAGAGTAGCCTCTTTTTTTAGTAAAATACTCTTTTTAGCTATTATATGCCATAAATGACATTATTATTTATAAAATTTTAAAGACGATGCCATTGGTGTGTTATAATATATTATAACGTAACTACTATTAATCTTAAACTAATTCAGTTCAATGAGAATTGCATATTATTTAGCAAAAAGTAATCAAACACACTACCTTTGAAAATATAATCACCACGATTAGTTACTTTGTACCCTGAAAATTTTGTAAGTAATAAAATTAAGTAACAAGTAAGTGCAAAATAACAAGTAAACCATAGAAAATTTTATAAATCTCTTTGAAGTTAGCACTCTGAGAAACAATGGAACAACATAAATAATAAATAGATAAATATTAACAACAAACGAAATTCATCGTTAAATATCAACAAACTTATTGATATATTCATGTATATTAGAGCCCGATTCTTATTCAATCGCTTAACAGATTTTTGTAAGAAAATTAATATAGATATAGGTGAATACGTTTTAAACTTACTAATCAGATCTAGTTACTTCCCTAATAAAGGTTGAGTATGACTGTTCGATATAACCCATTAAGACTCTTGCTTTGCCATTTGCTCATTGGCATTCGGTTGATTTTTATGAATAATCTTTAGGTGTGCGATCATGTTATCTTTTCGAGTAAATTCTTTGAAGCAAATGGGACATGGAAACACCTTGACGTCTTTCTTGTGGGACGTGACATAATGCCTGCAGAAATTACTGATGTGTGTATACACTCTAGCGCATATTTTACATCGAAAAACATTCTCCCCCTCTTTAATGCAATAGTCCCTAACTGACTCATTTGTTTCTTCATGATAGTTACTTACACTTCCCATGCTATTTTTCCTTATAGGCGAAGGAAAAATGCGATGTTCCCAATTAGTTTGCGATAGATCTGATATTTCATTGTTAGTCAAACTAAGGTTACTTTGTTCTAATTCGGCAGCGAACAGTTGAGTGGCAAGAGCGGGCATTAACACTGTTTCTGGAGGAAACTTATCGAATGTATTGAGAGCGGGATTCAAGTTGGATAGACCAGAGAGCTGGTTGAATAAGTTTCGTGCTCTAATTTTAGACATTTGGGGTATTACTTTTTTACTATTCTTTGGTTTTAAGTTACGACCTAGTCGAGTTTTATCGTCGGCATCCTTGATCGGACCGTCTTGTGAATTGGAATTGTCGCGGCTTTTTTCTGGATTATATTTGTATTCAATAGGTTCATTATAAACATCGTTTGTATCAGCAGTGGGCTCTTGTTTAATAGATCCATTTTCTATAGACAATACGGGACCATTTGTTTGATAATTTTGTTGCATATCCTCTTTTGTTGCTCTATCTGGATCTGAAATATTTAATTTCAGTTCTCAATTTGGAAAGTAACGTATTTTTAAATCTCCATGTATAGAATATATTGTTTTGGAAATATTTAGATACCCTTTTTCAGTAACTTTGAGATTGTAACAACGTATTTACAAAATATTTCCAAATGCTTTATTACGAAGGAAAGCTATTGGGAATAAGCCTTGTTGTTTTCCCTTTTCTCTGATATATTATTTAAGTATTTTTATATAAAGAAGTTAAATAGAAAGAAATTATAACTCAAACCATTAACCACACCGAATTTGCCCCTGGCCATTCCTCTAATAGCTCTCCCCAAAAGCAGAAAAGCAAGCAATAGTTAAAATTGTCGATATGTAGAAGAAATAAGCGTCTGTTACTTGTAAACGTTAAAAATAATTTTATAGATATTCACTTACCCCTTTTGGATAAACTTTAAACGTTATAGATAAGGTACATATTCGTAATACACTTCACTTTTTTCACATACGAATTTCCTAACATCAAAGCTTATATCCCAGTAGCTTTTCCCTTAATAATTTTATTTTTTCGTAAAATGTTAGGTCACCGGAAAGGAAGATTAATGTAGATATTTACAAAAGGTAAGCAAGTACACCAAAACAATGTCGTATAATTGAATTCGCGTCTTTATCTATATACTTTTTTTTTAATTAAACAATATTTTTTATTTAATCAAATCAATGTGTTAACTTCATGATTTTTTTTTATATAAAAGACGACAAATACAAACTATCTACTGAAAGGTGAAAATTTTAATCACATACCTGCAGACTCCGAATCTTTGCCTGCCATCGAAGTCTCGTTCAACTGAGCGTCGTCACCTTCATCGATCAACAAAGCTTCTCCTGCGTCTTCACCTCCAGAAGTGCCTCCATCTTCCGCACTGAACCCATCCATAGACATTTTCACTTCCAACATTTCAGGAGACCCCCGAATCAGTTGATCACCGGGTCTGTTGTGAGTTGCATGAGATGCCGATTCGGGAACATATTCCCCGGGTGGACTAGCCGCTGTATTCAACGCATCACTAGAGCTTCCACTAAGCTTCCTCGGTCGACCCCGTTTTCTTTTCGGTTGCATTAAAGCATTACCCAATAAAGGCATTAATAAATTCGGAGGAGCGCCTCCGCTTGGCATACCAGAAGCCGGTCGTTTCTGGTGTGCATATGGATGAATTCTGTGTAGTTGTGGCGGAGGAGTATGGGCGGACGCATTTGTCTGTTGCTGCTGAATCAACGAATTAGTGAGAGCAGGGATATCGCACTTCTCTTCGTTTACTTCAGTGAGACCTTTTATCCTCAGACTTTCTGCCACTTTGAGAAAAGCTGTCAGACGCTCCTGATCGACGCTAACTTCTCCTCTATACATAAAATCCAATAAACTCTTCATATCAGAATAAGGTACATCCTTCAAAATAACGATTGGATGTTTTTCCTGATGATTGACAAATAAAGCTTGAAAGTAAGGACTGCAAGCTGATAGCACCATTTTGTGGGCTTTGAGGAGTTGTCCATCCACAGCTAGAGTTACATCTGTGAAAGTTTCTGCATGTAACAACTGATCGAACACCGATAACATGTTTGATTGGTGGTTGTTCCACCGCAAACAGAACCTTTGCGTCGCCATCTTCGCCTTTATATTCCCTTTTAAGAATATTACTTTTACCAGTCCAACATTAAAGTCTAATAAATCAACAATAATTCAATGATGTATACATAAGTATTCTCTCTTGTTCCATGAACAATACAACAAAATTTCAACAATAGATAATGTTTACTTTTTTAAAGTCATTTTGCAAGTATATGCTTCATAGTGCTTAGTGCAGTTTGTGTGACGGGCTGAAGGGGACCTGAAACGAGATAACATACTAGTTATTAATCTTAAAAAGTTGACAATAATTGAATAATCTTAAATTCATATACTTGATTGTCATACAACAAGTTCAGGGGCAATCGTATTTCTCTGCTTTCGAGAAAATTAAATATAATATGATGAATTAATTAATTACGGAGTTAGTTCGTCATTAACCGTACTGATTGTCATGCCTCTATCTTCAGTGGGATACACGCGATTTGATATGGCAGCGATTGTTATAACATTGAATGGTTACAATAGAAATATCTCTTTGGTTTTTTCCTTTTCTGATGTGATATAAACACAATGAAAATAATACAATAGAAATCATCACTTCTTGTGTACTATGCTCATTTTAATCCATGAATATGACATAAAATGACACATTTCATTTTATTTGAATCATATAATAAATTATATGATTTAGTTTTTGATGTAAACTTTTTAGTCTCAACAACATATTTATATGAATGCGCTTCAAGAATAAGGAGTAGTAAAACTATAATTGCATACGATATAGTTAACTGATAATCATAGTTATGAAAAATTAATGGAGAAAATCTCTTCGATTCTACAGGATATCATGATTAAATATATTTTTATTTATTTAGGTTTTTGAAATGAATTTCCATTTTTCACTAACACGTATAAATAAAAATTATAATGAATATTATAGTATATATTAAAAGAAGAAAAATAATCAATATACCTATTAATAAATTATTATTTCTACTCTTATTAACGTTTAGTGTGCTTTTTTTGGTAACTCGGGGGGAAAATCCTGCATAGAACCATCAGGCACGCTGTGAGGGCAGCGACCCCGGTGTGTCAGACTCCTACTGACTAAAAACCCCGGGGTGTCCTTCCAATCACTAAACCTGGGCCTGGGGAACCAAATTTGTCCAGTTACTAGGGAACCATGTTAAGTGTACTACCATTTATAAACCTAACCTCAGCCAGACCTAAGATTTTTTTTATATGTAACGTGATGTTTGTTCTCTTTATTCAACTTTTTCTTTTATTGTAATTTCTTGTTTCAGTTAAAAATATGAACTAGTAAAGCTGTCAGATATTATTATCATTAGGTAAGTTTATTTATGAGTATAAGTGAATGTATTTATTTGTATTCCTTACGAAATACTACTACTTGTTCACTATACTCGTATAATAAAATTTGTGAATGTTTATATCTGCATTCACACATTTAAAAAATAATCAATTTTATCAACTTTATTACCATTAGGCTACTTCCAGACGTATACTGTATTTTTTTCGTATAATGCATTCGAGATATTATTGAATAAAACAATAATCACAAATATAACAACAAAATCTGTTCTCTCATACCTAACACTGGAAAATCCCTTGTTTGAGGAATCCACACCTTCAAAGTAAACTTTACATTGAGATTAAGGAGATCCCGAGAAATTTTATTGAATGTTACTTCAAGCAATTGTGGTTATATTTAGCTTTATTATACTGTTTATAAAAACAAATATTACCCCTGATAAAAAACCTCATAGATAAATGCATCCAAAAGAGATATCCATAAGTAAGCAATAAAAAGAATTCCGTTCTTCATTTCGGAGGCATAGAGAAAATTATTCAAGTTTTTTTCTTATTGTTGACCTGTGTTTAAGTCGCATTCATAAAAGTGATTATCGTGTGAACCTATCTTTATAATTTCGGTATATTTTGTTTTTAGTTAGCTTTAAGAAATGATAAAACGATTTAGCAAAGTTTATATATTCAGAAGACTCTTTTACTAGGAATTTTTTTACTCGTTTATGGTTTAAAGCTACAATAATATCATAGATAATATGCTAATTTGTTGACTATATATTTAAATAAAGTATTACTTAATTAAATTTTATGTAAATGAAATCAAGGCACAACTTCTTATAAAAACACATATGTACATGTTAGAATAACGTTTCGCTGGAAACAAAATATGTCTAATTATTATTAATTTCATAAATCTTAATTAATTTCTTCTTCCAATAACTCTTCCCGCATTATATACAATAAATATTTTCTCTTTTTGAATTTGAACTAATTATAAAGATATATAGCAAAACATGGTAAATTGTGTATAATTATCGAGTGTTTGGTAATTTTCAAGTAGGTATATTTACTAGTTTTAATATTTCATCTTCCTAATTTTTATCCTGTGTCCCCACCCAATATTAACAATTTTAATATTATTTTAGTGTTATAAACAGTAACGAGTTTAATTAAATATAGTACTTGTAGATATAGTGGGATAGATGACTAAGAAACTTTTCAATAGAAACTACTAAACTAATATTGATGAGGTTTTCTCAATCGGATTTGAATCCTTTTTTTTTTCTTATGTATTACTTAATATTATACATGGATCAAGTAAAATGATTTATTTGTTTATCATTTTTCATATTAGGCAAGTGTTACGATATTCTCAGAAGTAGTTAGGTTATGGGCCACATCTGTAGCACTAAAATAGATTTACTAGCTAAATGTACACAATGTATTTAGTCCTTGTTATTTTAATTTAATGTTTTTTTTTCTATTTGCAGTTTTTTATTATTTCATTACATTCTATTTAATAATGTTTGGATATTTTTTATAACTAAAAATAAGCTCCTGTTTAGCCTCAGTAACATGGAAAAAAAGGATGTGAAGTCTTAGTTTAAAAGTATTCACCTACTATGTCCCTTTCAGTATAAGCAAAACTACATAATTGACTATCACCCATAGTATAGTTGATCTTTCCTCAGAGCTCTATACGGGTAATGTTCATTTAATAAGAAGCAGATTATCTGCTACGTTTTCTTCAACCCAGCGCAAGGAAACTTCGGATTATTCGGAAAATATCTAAAGGAACAAACTAGGACCCGAACCTGAGACCGTTCGTATTTCGCAAGAACATCAGCTGTTTAACAATATATCTACAATAATTATACCTAAAAGAATTTAATTTTCAAAAAAGTATTGTGGTCTTTTTTCTGGAATCTGTTTATTATGTTCGCTTTATATAATCGTTAATAATTACATAAATGTTTGTTGTAATTTTCATTACATCTAGGGGCAAATATACCTAAACTTATTTTTAGTGCAAAAACCTTGAGAAATTATTTTAGCTATAGTAGTGTTTGTTGAACAAAAACAATTTATAAAGTAAGAACTTCTATATACTTTTAATGTTACATATTTAAGTAATTTGTTCAGAGCCTCTGAAATAAAAATAACATTAATAAAAACTTTCTATATACTTGTTAAAATAAACATTAACTAACAAAATACGAATATGTAAATACGAAAGCAAAATTACTCATATGTTTAGCTACCTTTAACTTTTCGGATCGAAAAATTAAGTTAGTCCAATCTTTCTTATTTTTTAATTTAAGCACCTTTTTTAATACAAAGTTCAATATACTAGTTAATTTTCCACGTAACCTCTTTATAGATTCAGTGGCACAGAATGGCTATTGATATCCGATATAAATAAAAAAATATTGATGGTAGATTCGCAAGGACGCAAGGAATATCGACGGACATGATATAATTTTGAAATAACCTATCTTTGTAGTAGATTTAAATCAAATGTTAGTAAAATACTTAAAGCATCTTACAACCTACAATTGTTTCAATTATCTCACATAGGTTTATTCATCTAGAAAACGTAATATAACAACAAGACATTTTATCCTAGATTCAAATCATTGAGGGCGCCTTTACACAGCGGCGGGAGGTACCTTCTATGCATCAACCAACGCACTGCAGTAAGAAAAAGCATTCATCTATATGTTATATCTACCTGTCTACGTTAGTTTGTCAATTTACGGTCTCATTTTAAATATTAAATATGAAAATTTATTCGCGTAGTAATGATTTTAAATAAATCAGTACTAAAGAATTTTCCATTCACGAAAAGTTTTACGTGACAACAAATCATAACTGCTTCGGCAATTCCAATCAGATTCTAATTGGAATCGTCTCAATTTATTTTAAAGCTACAACAACACGAACATTCGGTTCACATCCACAGGTGCTGACCACAGACGTTATCGCGGTATAAACGGGCGCTCGAATTATTACTACGCACCCAGTCGAGCGCGTTACATTACGTCATCACAATGGCATTATTACCTCCGATATCCACATTAATTCAACCGATACATCGTGATAAGAGCGGTCTGAGAATAATTATATCACTGCACAAACTTAAGGGAACGTACCACACGTATCTGCACCACGATCAACTCGACCCTTTTATGGGAGTGAGGATCAGCCCTTCCGCCATAGTCCGAGTCCGCGTTTACGTCGCACCCCGCTCACCCGACGACTGACGGCCGCAGCCCGCAACCCCGCGCGGCGAATACCGACTCGCTCCGCGACTCGAATATCTCTCACAAAAAATACGCCGTCATCATCGAAATGGCGGCAGCGGATATATTCAGCGCAGGGTGCATGCTAAATTATCGATTTATTGAAATATATTGATTCCCTTTCTTCTCGGGCAGAGCACCCCCCTACAGCAAGATTAAGTTCAAGCGTTGCTGCCAGTCGTACCACAGCGTTCCTGTTTTCTTAGTTTTTGCGGTCTACAACATATTTAAGCTATTATAATTCCAATAGAATTAAGGACGAGGCCGATGCATGAGGATGAAGTTGTGAAAATGTATAAACCTATCAAATGTTTAGAACAAGCTCTTTGGAGGCATTTTACTAACATTGAGCAATCTGATCGTGTTTTTATCTGTGTACAATGCTTTTCAAATTAGGGGTTACTTTCTGAATGTAATCAAGTTTAATATTTACCATTCATCAATTAAAATTCTGCATTATTTTTTTCTCTTTTTCGTTCATTTTACACAGCCTACAATATTGGTTTCTTTCATGTAATTACTAAAATTATTATAAACATTCTCTTATATGACCTACCTTTACATAAAGATATTCAAGGGATGAGTTTTCCACGTGAAAAACATCAATCCATTCGTGTCGACGCCATGTCAGCAGCGTGCGCTGTCTCTGTTCCACACGGGCGGGGTTGGATGGACGCCCTCCGCACGGCGACCGGCGCCGATGTTGGCCGAGAGCCGCCACTTTTCGCAACGAATCCACCCGAGTCCACACGGAAAATAGAACGCGGGGCGCACTTTTATATTTTTTTTTTAAGTTTAAAATTCACTCAAACAAACACCAAAGTTTTTAAAATAAAAAAATTGCGTTTCTAAAAAAAAATGGTTATTGTCCACAACGTTTGTCCAATTTAATATGAATCACGTCTACGCTGCAAGGAATTTCAGGAGATGGAAAAAATCCGCACGCGTTTGTTACACGGAAGTATTTTTATTAAAAATGGCCTGCCGCCTCGGCGGGAGGAGTGGCAATGGGCAATGAGGTCGGTACCCTCTCTCTAGCACCCGCGCGCGCCCCTCCCTACCTCAACTCTCCGGCACAGGGTTAGAAAGTTTCAAAAGTGAATCGTGGAAAACATTAATACAGCCGCAGCGTCCTGGCCACCAGACAAACCGTGAGAGGGCGTACAGAGCTCATCCTATCATTCGCCTTAAATAATAATATTGTTTATATACATTGACCTAATTCCAATCTAGGCTTGCAACTATACTTTAAACGCTAGACAAAGATATATACGCTTTTAATACTCTTGACTCGCATCAAAAAAAACTTTCAAGAAAAGTTTGCCGGTACCGGGATTGGAGCCCTAAATCTTCAACATCGTAGACAGAGATACTACCACCTGAGCTATCAGGAAGCCAATATTCCCATTAATTCTTCACTTTCACAAAAAATATAATCGTCTTGAAAGCGTACTGAACAAAAATGTATAAATAATGTCTTACGCCCAGTTTCAGAAACGCTTTTTAGATTTTAAAACGTTTTGAATACCAATAAATCATCAATTGAATATAAATTTATGACTTCTTAGTGTTTAAAAGTGTTTTAAAATTTAAAGAGCATTTTTACAACAGAGCAGTAAACGCGTACATTAAAAAATGTCTCTTAAATATAAAAACGCTGTTAAACACTAACCGATCATTCGTTGTATACAGAACGATTCAATAGTTTATAAATTCACTTTAAAAATTTAGGGAGAATATCTGAAATTTAGCGTAAGACAAATAAATGAAATAAAACTAAAGTGACATCGAATAACAATCTATTTTCCCTGAAGTACCGGCATACGCGTAGTGTTAAATTACATAGGCACATAATCCGTCGTTATCTGCGACACTCCCTCCCTTGACAGATCAGGGTCATATGTTTAAAGTTAACACAATATATGATTTATCTACAAACATATTATCAGCTTGTCATCCTTTAGGGAAATCCAGACGTAAAACAACTGGAACATTAGGCTGGAATTTTTATTTGAATTTATCGAAGAACAATATTACAATTGACAGCACAATGTTAACAAGTTGTAATAAAATAATATATTGTAACGCTATATCATTTTCGGGGTGAGCACAGACACATTAGTAGCTGTATCCACTTTACGCTAATATGTCGTCATTGGGCACGACCATATGACTAGCAGTGCAGCTGATCTCTGTTCTCAAGGCACTTACACATATATTGCTTTTAGATTAGATCTAAATGTCAACTCTATAATAATTACCAGTCTATTTTTTAATATTAATTGATATATAAAATTATATTTGTATCCAAAAAAACATACTGTACTTAGTACTGTAATATACTTTTGTAAAATACCACCCATTCTATATAAAATCATACAAAAACCCAAAATTAGTTATTTTTTTGTAATAACAAAACTCCCTGACGTTTCCATCCATTAAAGAACATTTTTAAGGAATATATTAACGACTTCATTATGAGAAGTCATTTTTGAAATTTTGATAACCATGGTTCGTGAGCAAACAATGAATAGACGCAAGACATGATTCTTTTCAAATATAATAAATATAATATAATAGCTTATACATAGTTACATTGTCACAACAATCACACACGCACACACATACACACACCTATAGACACCTATTTCTTATATGTTGCGAGTTAACTGTTATTTTATTTCCCTTTCCTTTGTTAGTTTTTAAAAATGATCATCGTGTACTTGGTTCAACATGTAAAACTGTACCCGTATGTAATATATTTATATTTGCTGATCAATGAATAAATAAATAATTAAAAAAAAAATTGCTAGTGATATAGCAGGGTGTCTGCGTCCTGCCTGGGTGCTAAGCCTGCTGCAGTGACTCATTTCGACCTGTCGCATTCGGAATCCGCGTAGATACGTCCAGTCATCGATATATTCAGACCGACATGGCGAGGGCGTCCTTCAAGGTATACTCATATCGAAGCGGTGGCCAGCTTTTTGGGACTACACTATGGTTAATCAGATGCGGCGTGGTTACTTTCCCAAGTTAGTATATAGTAAAAAACGTTTATTGGAAATATTTTCTGTTCATCTACACTAATCTTTTCTACGATCATCTTCAGTGTATAATAAAAGGTTAATTTATCTTCTTTAAGCAATAAAATTTTATAACTTATATCTTACTTAGCATAGTATCTACACCACCTGCTGGTAAGTACAGGTCAAGAAATAGCTAAAGACGCGGAAGGTATTTATGTGACGATTATTACAGCGATCAAGACAGCTTCAACAATCAATTATTTCTTTTATTGAGTAAAAAATCACAGCTTATTATAAAACATCTTAAACTAACAAATATCAAACAAAAAAAATTGCCAAAAATGACTTCTGAATGTATGATGAATGAGATATGAAAATTTCGTCGAACTTTAATTGAAGAATCTAATACTAGAATGTAGGGAACATATAAAACATTAACGTTTATAACACACGTCCCACCTGACGGATGCAAATATCGATTGGGCAAAATGAGAGCTGTAACTCAGTAGTGACCTGACCTAGGTCATCGCGCCAGTGTTAGCTGAAGTCCTTACAGCCAGCTGACCTAGTTTCCAGGCCGCGCGGTTTCTGTATAAAAGCTTGCCAACACACTTTGCCCTTAATAACAAGCGTGCCCTGGAATAAATATGTCGGATTTTTAAAAGATCCACTACAAATACTTTGATAAATGTAGCCTTAAGAATTTTTTAAGTCACGAATTTTGAGTTTACTTGATGTAATTTATTAAAACCTTGTACAGATAATGAGCTTTGTACATCGGCTCAGGCAAAAGAATTTCCATTTTTTTTTCTCTTTACAAATGCACAACCTGTTTAGGGTGTCCCTATGACACACATGAAGAACATGCAGAGAGTGCTATTTAGCATTAAACCCATCACTTGTACCCTTAATTTGCAAAATTGTTACATTATAATAAATACGACCCGACCATCTTTTAGACTTATTAGACTTTTTGACAGATCAAATTAAGTAATAAGTAATATTTGTATATACAACTTACATATTTTTTTAAACGACTACATCACATCTAATGGTAAGCACGGTGCAGTCCAGAAACCTGTTAAAAGGTCACTAATATAACCAGACATTTTAGTACCTATTACATATATTACTTGGTACAATTAGCACCACAACCATGATTATTATTAGACATAATTAAAACAAGGACATTAAATAATATAACATCTGATGTCCGCGGATCACTTCGACTATTGGAAGGAAAACTCATTTCGCCGCGATCACGCCAGCCTATTCACACAGCTTCTTCACGTTTCGTTTAAAGGACCGAATATCACAAAACCATAAACAATCAATTATTTTAAACAGCTTAAACATTGAGAAAATCTCGATTAGTGTCAACAAGACCTGAAGACATGTTTAATACCCCTTTTCTTTAATATCTGCCTTACAAGTGTTAGATGAATAAGCATATTTAGCTATAACGGCTCTCAGCGAACGGTTGACGGTAACTGTTATACTACGAGAGTGGTAAAAGCTGCGAACAAAAAGAAATCCTTTGGCTTTCTAACCGAGATGAGACGACGTGTGTGCATATTGTAGTCATATATTAACTAAGTCCGTAAATCTGTCTATACAAAAAAATGCTTGTTGTATGCGTTCCTAAGCCATTAGGTATAACTTAAATTTACTCTTTAAACAGGTTTAATTATCTAAAATCGGTTACAACGAATTATAATAGTGAAATTTATATTATTTTTGTTTAAAAGAAAAATCAACAGAAACAATGTAAAAATAAAATTAACAAACACAGCAGAAATACATTTAATATTTTCCAGATTTTCACTATTAAATTGCATAGTGCTACAATTTTAAAGTAATATAATAATAATAAAATATAGTTTATATTTTCCGTATCTTTAAAATACATTCAGGCTCTTCAAAAATGTAAAAAAACCGGACGTAAAATTAGATATTTGTGTTTTTAATGTAGAAAACGAATTCTAAGAATAATCCTGAATAGCAACGTCGTTGTAATAGAAATATTCTATCGCACTCATGACACCCCATTTCTGAGAAAGCGTATAATAAATGTGATGTTTATTAGCTGACCCAAGTAATATAGACAATATGCTGAACGATCGAAAATTATTAACATGTCCTACATAATATAGGCATGTAGATTGCTAATTCACGTTTTTTTTTATTCTAAGCTAGTGTATGTAAGAAGCATTTTAATAAGATTGTGACGTCTTGCCGTCTACGCTTCTAGCAAAATCAACGGTTCTTTATTCACGTGTAAGAAATAACACGACGTTTATAATACTTCGGTGCATATTCCTAAAATATCGGATGCAGTAAGTAGTAGGTAGAAGGGCCCGTCCTGCTAGAATCAGATCATCTAACGGTCCAAGTTTCGGTTCAATGACTCGATTCGGACGCTCAATTTTCGCCGTGTACTGTTAGATATCTTGGCAAGCAATAACACACTGCATTGATGAAACCGAACGGCTCGGAGCGATGCTGTGTTCACAACTCCACATATCGACTGCAGTACATTTTACCAACACTTTTGTTATGTAGGTATCTATTTAATTTACTGGTACAATTTTGTAGGTACAATCAAACTACTGTTTGATATACAAATACATTATTTCTTGAGTATGCTTTATTTATACAAGTATGTTATCTATTATCATCAGTATATATGTATCATTGTAATTGAATATGTCACTTTGATTTTCAACCACTTCTAGACTCTTAAATAATTATTTTAAATATAATACATGTATTATAAACTATTGAAAAATATATTAATTTAATAATTATAGCCTAATATATTTAGGATCAACAGTTTTTGTTAAAAAATATATTTTTAAGGTAAATAAAACTGGTTAAGAATATAATTTTATCCTTTGTGAATCTATTTTTGTATACTGACTCGAAAAAGTGAGTACACCACACTAGATGAGAAATACAGTGTAGTCTAAGAATGGCATCGACCGCCGACAGGCTAGAATTCATTGACAGCCGCCGTCGTCATTCCGCTCTCATTTATCACAGAAAGTCTCTAGGTATTTGGACAGCTTGACGTATAAAAGATGATCTCGAAGCACAAGTCGAAGTAAGTCACTATAATGGTATTTGCACTTGTATGCTATGGTAATGGCCCAGTTCAGGTTTTGGGAGTCGAAGGTGCTCACGTCCGTAGGCTTTACCCTAGTTTCCTTACACGTGACTCCTGGGTGGTGCTAAACAAGCAGCAGCGAGGTGGTAGGGCGTCGGTGCCCGTCTGGATCGCGACCACAGTACATGGGTGTAAAGCCCGTCATAGTGACCAGTTTCAGCTCGTCGCGTTTCGGGATCAGCTTGTGTATATCCAGTAGCTCATATACCTAGAGACCTTCAGTCGTGGTATATGTGGGCCGACATGACGATGTAGACTATCAATGGATTTTCATCCTTTGATAGTCGCTTTCGTTTTTGGACTACACTGTACTTACCATCAGGTACTCTGTAGTCAATATGTCGAGCCAGTGTAAAAAAAAAATCACTCTACTACCAAAATGTAAATAAACTGATGTCCCTTTTAGAGAAAAAATTAATGGCCACGATAGTTAATTATCCTTATTTAGGCGCAGGATACAGTTTACATATGAAACATATCGCTCAATTACTTGTCGCCAATACATTTGTCTTAACCAATCACCATTATTATTATTATTATGTTGACCCAGTAAGAGCGTAATATAATAATTACAAACCGCAAAATGAACATATACGATTTATTTATTTGTTTATAAGAACACTTACATAGTCAACATTAACACAAACAAAAAAGTATAACACATGGACAAGATACAAATGCGACTACATTTAAAAATGTAGACTTCTTCCACAGAAGAAAAGAAAAATGAAAATACGACTAACACACGAAAAAGAACAGTAAAAAAAAGAAAAACGCTTATCTAATTTGCAAAAATAAAAAAAAAAATAAACAAACAACCTATTCCACAATCTTCTCGAATAAGATCCTTTTTTTAGTTTAAAAATATTTCCATTAATCTTTTTTCCTTCTTTTAAATTGCCTGGTTGTAGCTACATACAAATAATAAGGTCACGAATATTTAGGATGCTATGTATAAATGTAGAGATGCATTTGTATATTTTAAACCTTTGCATCGATGGGTATGTATGTCAGAGCTGTAAACGGAGGGAGCGGCTCAATTCCTGTCTGACCAACTCCTACTTCCAAGAAGGGCTAGTGGCGATAGTGCGACCATATTTATCTCTGAATCACTCCTATAAAGCTGCGTCCAAACCAAACCAGCAATATTTACCTATATCCACTTTTTGCGAAACTTTATGTTTTGTTTCTGTTTTGGTTAAGACGCAGCTTTAGCAAGCAATAATAATGATATCGAGGGGTGAGAAAGGCTATTTGGTTTAAGCGACATTTTTTGGTGATATAGTAATATATATATATATATATTCATTCCAAAAATGACTTCCACCCCTCGATATATAATTTCCTATTTGAATACAATATCACAGTTTAATGTAAAATGTAATTTTTTAATCTACCAATCGATAATTGGATTTCTTTTTACTTTTAAACATAATTCGTTTTTCTAATAAAATTCTGACTGAGATATAAATCATGATATCATATTTTTGGTAATGTAGTTGCCCGAATTGGATCATGACCTCAGTACACGAGTGTAAAAACCGTAATAGTGACTCGCTTTGTTTTGTCATGTTTCGGGATCAGTTTGTGTATGTCCTGTGACTCATATGCCCTTCTACCTTCAGTCTTGGTGTATGTGGGCCGACATAACGACGGCCATACAATAAATTTTCGTCCTTTGATAGTCTCTTTCGTTTTTGGACTACATTTTACTTTACATCAGGTGTACTGTAGTCACATGGTCGAGCCAGTGTAAGAAAAAAAAACATCGTAAAAGCTAAACTAATAAAGATAGAGACATGCATTTTAGACACTGAGTTGTTTGCATGATGTGGGCGTCTACTAAAGGGGCATCGAAGGGCCCTAAGGGGGTAAAATATTAATTGAAAGTTTGTAGGAAAATTCGTCAATTTTGAAGTAAGCACAAGGAAAACCGGTATTTAGATTTTTGGTTCCATATAAAAAATAATTGTTCAATGTTTTCAGGAAATCAGCCCTCAAGTGGGTAAATTATTCCTACCCGAACAACGCTAAGTCACGAAAACTAATATTATTTTTATTTGGATTGTACACGGTATGGCTAAATCGCTATTTATAAGAAAGGACAATAAACTTTGATTTTTTTAATACAACAAATTTCTTAACCACAAATAAATTATTTAATTACGCCTAAATTATCATATGCACTAATTATAGTTAATTGCAAAATAACGAAACAATGAATAAATTATTGAACGTCATTGATATTACCACCACTAGTAATGTACGTCAAAAATGTATTTAAGGACCTAGCTATTCAAATTAGAAGCAAGTTAATGAGCTATACAATTATTTCAAATTACCCGAAAATGAGAAGCGTGTATTTATTGCCTAATTTTATCGACGTTACATCGTACGAATTCCGCCATTATCTTGATATGTCACTTCTTTCGCGGTATCATAATCGCGCAATCAGGGACACCTGTCGCTTTAAAGGTACATCTTAGCTCCTATTTGCGACAAGTCTGACATCATATTCGATTTGATGTAGCTCTGTACTGTTTTATAGCTAAGGGTGTAAAGGAGACGGCATGATGACGAATCGAGTGATCTATTCGAGATGAGTTTGAATGCAATGTTACTAGCCCCGGAAATGAAATCCCTCTAAGAATATCTATAATTTTTTTGTAAATTCCAAAGTTGTTTTTATAGTCAGCAGTACTATATATTGACATAATATGTACGGAAAAGTGCATTTTTCAACTAATTTTGTTTTAAATCCACAAGTTTAAATTTAATCACTAAAATTTTATGTGGTAAAAGCAAAGATGGGCAAAATGCAATCTGATTAATGATTACAAAATATAGTCGTAATTTTAATTTTGTTGCTCAGTAAGCATGATTACATCCCTTCAAAAAATTAAAGAGTTATAAATGGGTACCATGTTTAAGCGATCTTAAGGGAGTCCTTATCCAGAAGGTTTTGCTCTTAGTATGATAAAGTTACTGTGATTAAAGTATAAAAGTTACTCTAATTACTAACTGAATCTATTATCTAAAATGACATTATAATTCCATCAAACACTATCATTCGAACTTCATTCACGACAGTTTCCTAAAGTTTCAGATAAAATCACTAAGTTGGTACCACTAGTTGGAATAGGCGGCTGTTGCGAGCCCCACCATGACACCCGTTGCGGGTCCCGTTACCATCCGGCTCATCACTAATTCCATCTTACGAAAGCTTAACTTTTGGCGATGAATCAATTAACCCTAAATTACAACCAGCGAAACATGCTTAGTGTTACTCTTTAACACTTAGATACATCGAGCCTTACTGATTTACTTTCTTTATATATTATTTGCTTTAGGTTGAATCTTTAATAGTATTGAATTAGAACATAAAAGTAATACATATCTTAAAAAATAACTCAACTATAACCTAAATTAATCTTAAACTTTTTAATAAAGATTCAAGATTTATTAATTTCTGAGATTATGTATTTAGTCTAATTTTTTTTATTTATATTTTTTTCTACAATCAATCAATATATCAGAATATGAAATGCAATGTCAACTCTGAATCGATAAGGGAGAACTTGAATTGCGACCTTATTTTTGTCTAAATAAACCAAGAAAATTCGTAGAGAAAGTTTATACAACCTAAGCCCGAACAAGTGGCATATGTACTGTAAGCAAACTGTATATAAAAATCAGTTCTGCCGAAATGCTTTGGCCAAATTCAAATGCAGCGGGGTTTTATAAATAAATAAGTGGGGCCATATGACAAAGTTAGTGGCAAGAACGCGGAGGCGCGCGCCCGGCCCGCCCGAGTGGTTGAGATTGCGTAACGTACGGGGCCGATTTCTAGCACAGCTCCCACGCGGCAAGGTCGGCGCTTCGAGGACTATTTATATAGGTACCTACCATGTATTATCCAACGTTTATTTTACCAATATTGGGGTTTATATTAGCGCAATAATAATCCAGACAGAAAATTTAACTTTACAAACTAAAATCAATACAAAATTGCAAGGAACCTTTAATTTAAGAAAATAAAATTACCTGGCACGTACTCAGTGATGTGCATCAAACATTGTCTTGTTATAATTAGACATTTAGTCAAATATATTGATTTAAAATTTTGTCCAATTTGTGTTTTGAGAATCCTATTCTGGTAATAATTACCTGATTTACGGTTATTTTATTAAATGACTATGTATCACAAGTAATGCTTTTACGGGAATCACGCCACTGCATGAACCCCTAGGTTTTCCAGTTTAAGTATAGATAAGCATGATAAGTTCACCAGTGAAAGAATACGCGGTATTGTGTGGAAATCTGTATATCCTAAGCCTAATTATTCTTAATAAATGCAGGTACTATGTACCAGTCAATAATGTCAACGCGATTAATGTGTCCCTGCTCACCCTGAAGAGATAAAACGTGACGGCATATATATTAAGAAAGTGACCCAAATGCTTAAAGACGGCGACTGAGCAGTTCTTAATAGTGTAAAGGCACAAGAATCGGCAAGTTTGTCCTGATCGGTTCGACTTGTAACACTGGGGTAAAGGTCCATGTGAACCGATGTGTGTCACCTGGCTTGCTACAATTTGATCATTCTTCTCGCTATAATGACTAAAGAACTGAACCACTCGCCGTGAGCGCCGCGTGCTATACCTGTTTTCAGCTTTTTCCTGAATCCCTTTGAGTGTACTGCCTGGTCAGTCAGCATATGCTGTAACAGTTTAAGCTCCACGAGAAAAACTCTCGGTCAGTATCGAGCTATAGAGTTCATCCTGCACTCATCTAGCAGCTTTGGGAATGAGAATAACGACACTGACTCTCACTAGAAAGAAATCGTAGTTTTAAGTCCTGGTCCAGTTTTAACGTAATTTTATATTTAATCTTTAAAAATAATTAATAGGCAATAATTACGGTTACTCTGCAAAAAAAATCGACAAGGAAGAAATGATATCAAGAACTTTTTTGCATTAAAAACACAGAGAAATTAAATTATAAAATATAAAAAATGCCTATTGACCTTTATTTGAAGGGCTCCTAGGCAGAGATTTATAGACGCTATTTCGACTTTCCTTGGCCAAAGTTCTCAAAAAATAAATTAGTTCCGATAAAAAACTGAATATTATATAATAGTAATTTGAGTATGGCCATAGTATTCACAGAGCCAAGTCCATGTTGACAAGATCGGTGACTTACCAAATCCTTCATTGAGTACAATATAAATTATAATATTTTAGTAAAGTCTAAGCAAATTTAAAACTACGGCTATAAATCTCAGCCTTTTATCATAAGAATATGATTGTGTAGGAGATGGGAGCGTATTCCATTCCTTAGCGGATTACATTATCAATGAAGAAACGAATCTTTATGTATATAGAAAATATACACCACGTATAAATGGTATACACTACGTCTCTTACACTCCGACGCAGCCTTGAGCTTCTTTCGGCGTTTCTTCTCAAGGTAGTCGCTTCCGGAACGCTAGTAGATCACCTGTAGGTTTCGTATTTTTGGCTGGCGGTTCAAGTCGAGGCCGTACCCACAGGGGTGCCCTTGCGTTGCTATCCAACCCATAAAAACGCTGACTGAGCACCTTCTGTGCTCGCCCCCTAAGCCCGGTTGAGCTGCATAGGCCTGTCCCTGCCATCAGTAGACAGTCCGTTAAAAAAAAAGTCTAGTCTCTTTGTGGTGGAATGGATATGCTGGAATTACTCAATGAAGTTATTAGATTTTTGGATTTCAATAAAGATAGTGTAATAAGTGTTTATAGATATTAATTACATCCATCATTGGCCTGCATACTGTTTTGAAAGGTATTCTCTGTTTTAGAAACTCTACACCAAAATTATTCAAGAGCTTTAATAGCGTACGGGGTGTCCGTTTGTTCGTTTAATATTTTATTACAGTCAATTCTCAGTCATATAACGTGTGACGCAAGATCACGATCTCCGAAATGGGAGATGGAATCGACGAATAATGTATAAACTAGCCAATTTATTCAATATTCGTTTTATTGTTTTGTTATAAAACAGGCTTTAAAACAGTCTAGTTTCTAATTAACGTATTTTATTTCAGCCATATAATGTATTGTTTTGTAGAAAGTATCATTTAATTCACTGCGATTGCTGTTCCGCGGTATATTGTAATAGTTTAAATATTTAAAATGATTAATTACTATTAAGAAGAAAGGTAATTAAAAATAGTACAATAAAAAGCTGTAACATATTTAATTTAATATTACTTTTATTCTAAATATCTCCGTGCCTATGCACTATGTATATAGTTGCTGGGATAGAGACTTTTTAGTTAATTTGCATAGATTGCTGGGAAAACCTTGCCTAATCTTGACAGTTCAGACCATACCAGAGGTTCAAATTCCTTATTTTACAAAAAAATATTTTCAATTCGTTTACCTTTTTAAATATAAAATCATATATAGTTTTGGAAAGCGCCTCTAATAGGATTCAATTGGAAAGAAATAAATAAATAAATGTTAGGAAATAGTTACTAACACATTTAGTTACATTTCGTTATAGTCAGGTTCAAACAATATTCAATCATGACTTCTACTAATAAATACTGTGTTAGAATTACTGAAGCCAGTGACTTATTCTAAATAATAGAAGTTTCTCCTTCAAAAGTGTAATATAAATTAAAACATTCCAATAAATAAAAATTTTATACAATTATTTTTTTCTAACAAAAACGAAATGCAGTTTGTGACAACCTTCCACAATGCAAGTTTTTCTAGTGTACCTGCATAGAATACTTTGTAAAATATAGCTTAATTTCAGCGAGCGATTCACTACAACATTCAATGCAAAATGAAACAAAGATTATAGATATGTAACAACAAAGTACTTGGTATAATTAAATCCTGATGTGCTTCTAAAGGCTTGCGGAAAAAACTATATTTATTGCTGTACCAAGGCAATCAGCTGTATACTCACATACAAAGAAATATGTATAAATTGTATAGAAAAGTTGATCTCTTCATTAACCTATTTTTTAACTATTATCATAAAGTTTAACCTATTATCATAAGGTATATTCTACGAATTACTCTAAGGTATGTATGTAACTGTAGCGTATACATCATACAGTTACTCTCGTTGCGAAAAAAGTAAAGTCACGAAAAAAATGAAAAATAATTATATATTTATCCTTTTTTATTTTAAAAAAAGTTTATGAATATCTTTATGTAAAAAGTAGCTGTGATGGCCTAGCGGACAATCGACTGGTTTCCATTAGCGGCAACACGAATGGTCGTTTGTTCGTTTTCCAGCACATACTTCTGGGTTTTTCCAGATTATATACGGATTTAGGCACCACATGCTCACCGGTGAAGGAAGCCCGCATGACATCTAATAGAAATTTCATGTGTAAGTTTCTTGAGAACGGCGATCAGCTGCACTGCTGATCACGTTCGGCACGACATATAAACGTAACGTGGATACAGCTACTGATATACCCTGCTCACCCCAAAAGGCTTATAGCGTGCCGATATATTATTATTGTAAGATATTTTATTCATGCTGAATTTCTGTAACATATGACGTTTCATGATGGAATTCCAGGAAATGAAAGCGCCGATCAACTAGCGAGATCTGGAGCGGCGATGGCGCAATATGGTCCTGAGTCATTTTGCGGCATCCCCAAAACCTGGTACGATTAACTTTAAGGAACCTATATAAAGGAAAATCTACAAACCACTGGAACACAATCCCAGGGTTGAATCATTCCAGAATTAGTCAGGGCTTTCGACCAATGTAAAGCTGCAGAAGCTCTGATGCTTAGAAGAAATCAACTACGAGTATTAGTAAGAGCACTGAATGGCCACTGCTGTCCGAACAAACATATGTTCAGCATTGGTGGTCGGAACACTAGAGATTGCAGATTCTGCGAAAGTGCGGACGAAACGCCCAAGCACTTCCTGTGTGAATGTGACTTACTAATGCCCAAACGCAATCGCATCCTGGGCCGCCACGTGCTACACCCAGGAGAGGTTCCCGATATCTCTGCCAATAAAGTACTACAGCTCTTTAAAACTAGGCCTTGTCAGAGAACTCTAGATGGCTAGATGGTCGCAGCGATACAGGCTGAATTAGACTGCATAGCCCCACATTACATAATAATAATAATAATAACATATGACCTTTTTATTCATTCGTTTTAAATCATATATTAAATATATGTACATAATATACATATTAAAAGCACATCCAGCTGTCATTACCTAATAATACTAATAATTACAAATAATTAATATTTTTTTTCTAATAATTATTAATTATGTAATTACTTTGCTTGTGTGTGACTAATAGTACTCTAACAGTTGTCAATTTTGTATTCCTACGTTACAAAATTTATTTATACCCACTTTTGTTGTCAACTCTGTTATACTACTATATTGTGTACGTTCATTACAAAAACATTTCTGTATATTATTAAGCGAATTGTATAATCCTTAATGAGAATAAATTTATTTAAACCTATATCACATTAAAATTAATAATATATAGCAACACTTCACACTTACAATGTACTGTGTGCATTTCTTTATATCTTTTGTATTATGTGATTCGTCGTTGTATCTAAGCTATATACTATATCATAAACGCTGTGCAAATTATATGTTGATGGTACGTATGTATGGTAGCGTGGATACATTCGTATACATCAACATGTAGTTATAACAGGTAAATGCGATAATCTCTGCTACCACCATCATCAAAAAACCTTGAAAGGTTACGCCTACCCATGAACAGGGCCGGATTAAGCCTTATAAAGGACCTTATACAATTAAAATCTTGGGGCCCACACTATTGCCTGTACAGAATTTTCTTCGAAAAAAAAAAACAAATTGTAATAATAAAATAATGATAATGTAGGTTTTTATAGTATCAATAGATGCTGATGCTAAAGATTTTGTTCATGTTTCTTGCAATTTATCACGAGAAACTTAATACGTGTATTAAATACCAAAATTTACTTTTGTTATTTATATTTTAGCATAATAATGTCTTATCACGCTATATCCCATTCGAGTTCAGCAGAGATACATTAGTGGTTGTATCCTCTTTCTCGTATATGTCGTACCAAAGTGATCAGTAGTGCAGCTAATCGCAGTTCTCAGGGCACTAACACGTGTCATTTCTATTAGACACCAAGCGGATTTCCTCACTATTTTTTCCTTCACCGATGAGCATGTCCTGAGTGAAACCGTACATAATCTAGAAAAATCCAGTAGTACATGCCAAAATTCAAACCTATAGTTATTTGCGTCGCCGCGTATGGATATTGATCCTTTATCCACCAGGCCACCACAAACTTTTTACAAGATCTTACATAATATGCTCAATTATTACATTCCACCAAAAATTTGCTAAAACCATAACTAGAGATCCAACCCCAATGAAAATTTGATCATTCTTGGGCTGCTAAAGCCCAAAACTTGTCATCAGAGGTCATACCTAGTCCTAAAAAAAAGTAGGACTAAAAATCCGCGTCGACTAATGCGGATTCTAAAATTGAAAACAATTTTGATAACCAGCTGTATCAGATACAAATATTATTGTTATAACAGACCCTCTTTTACAAAAACCATTGCTTTGTACTTAAAAAAAGGGAAGAACATGCCAGTGAACTTCAAAGGACGTTCTTTTACTTACTGCGGTTACGACATATTGGTAAAAAGGGTTTCGCTACGAGCGGCGATTAGTTCTCATCGCTGTTAGTGCTACGAACGCTCTACACACGGGTTATCATTTATCAATATACGAGATAGTGCGAGTACACAGAAATTTCGAACTCGTCAGCCATTGTTACTTTCGCAAACGCGTTTACGGCAGTTCGTGTTAACTCGGTTGGATATTCAGGAAATAATGGACTCCAATAGCTTTTGTTTTTTATTATCTTAAGGTATCAATCGAATCTGCCCGTTACTTCGCTGATGGTTAGTATTGCCTGAATTACCCAGTTTGGTCGAGCATGGAACCTTTGTGCCGATATTACGAGTACGACATATATAAACATTTTTACTTTTCTATTTATTGTAGAGATTTTAGTACGCCTAGTGTAAAAATCTACAAAATATGCTTAAAATAATGCTGCTTCTTCTTCTTTTCTTTCTTAAATATTGAAAATTGCTAAAATTAATTTTTATTAAATATACAGGCTAAAATATTATATGTAGATCGCCTGGAAACGCTATGGATTAGACTCCGTGCGGATTTGCACCCTTACATGGTTGACATTCCAGTTGCTCGCACGAAGCGATTCGCCTCCATCTTTTTGCTGCGAACCACCAAGAAGTGGAAATCGCTTTCTGCGTCTGTATTTCCAACATATTATGACATGGAAATCTTCAAACGTCGAGTGAATCGGTATTTGCTAGATGAGCGCGATCCAACGTCGGCCTCATCATCACTTTCCAGCAGATGAAATTGACGTCAAGCACAAGCCTGGCAGTTATAATAAAATAATAAACGTAAAGAAAAGAAATACAGTGTGATAATATATTCGGGGCAATCAATCATTTGTATATTATATATGTTATTGTACCTCATAATGTTAAAAAAAGCAACTACCAGAGTTTCTTGCCGGCTCTTCTCGGTAGATTTTGCTTTCCGAACCGGTGGTAAATTTACTTTACTTTTTTTTGACGATTCATAAGTGTTACAAGTAGGCATATTTGAATAAAGTTATATTTCATTTCATTTCATATTATATCTTATAAGTTGTAATTATCATTACATAACGAACAAGATGGAATTTTAGGAAGGCTGATGTATGATAGATAGCCTTTCTCTCTATTGAGAGAACCCGTAGTGGACTTACTATTATACTGCCTGTAACTTTAAAGAAAATGGAACATTTTTTTAAATTATCTTTAATATTTTGTATAACCCAGATAGCCAATCTTAGCACAAAATACAAAATACTCTTTCATAGTAGTAGGTCACAGTAATATATGTAACAGTAGGATTCGGTTGTATGCATAAGTAGGTATGAATATATATTTATGTTGATGGTATACACAGGGGTCAGCAAATCGGAGTTCGTGAGCCACTTAGGCCGCTATACCTATTAGAATTTTTAGGATAAAAAAATTCAACGATCTTGACGTTATAGTAAAGTCAATTCAGTACATGCAGTTGGTAATATTATCCTATCGATAGATACGTAATATTAATATTACCAGTTTAAAACATCTTCCAAAAACGTTTTAAACTTGGAATTTTGAAAAAAGATAATATTTGGCTGCTTTGACAAATACGTTTGCCGATCGTTGGTTGTTGGTATTGAATTTTTTTTTGTCCTAGAATGGGACGCTACTTTTGATAGGCGTGCGGGCATAGTGCATCGCGAGCGCACGTGAGAACGATTTGTTAGAGCGATACGACGATATAAACCCCTGCTTGTTAGAGAGGAACAAACAATGTGAAATCAGGGTGGTTCCACGTGGGGTCATCGACCCGCTACGACACGCGTATAGGTGATTTTTATAATTTGGATTTTGGGACAAAATTTCCGTTTTAATGCCCGGAAGACTTCAATACGCAGGTAATGTAAACATGAATGTTACGCTTTTGGTTGAAACCTGTATTCAAGTTATGCATATAGTAAACGGCACAGTACTGAATTTTCTGTATTTTATTGACTCAATTTGAAAGTAGTTACCTTTAAGCATAATAAATAATTTACTATACTCTCGATTAACTACAAAATAAACAGCAAATACTTTTTATTTATTGTTAATTTTTTTTTCACTGTTTTGTAGTTTCTTGAAAATAATTCTCAAGAACTAAGGCTAAAATAATAATATACTTTTTTAAAAATAAAAAGTTATAATTTATTTAAAAAAGCATGAAGTAAAATGATTGAAATCAATTTTTCAGCGTTAGTAGTGTTTTCTTTTTTAATTACCTCTTATATTTCTTATAAAGATTCCTGCAATTATTTTTGAAATAATTTACAACTCCAAAGATGTACAGTAAGCGGATGTAGTTGTTTTTAGGGTACCGTACCTCAATAGAAAAAACGGAACCCTTGTAAGATCACTTTGATGTCTGTCTGTCTGTCAAGAATCTTTTTCTCAGGAATTTATGGAGGTATCAAATTGAAATTAATACCAAATATACATGTCTGTGTTTCTTTGTGGCCCTGAAAATATCATATTTCTATGGTAACGCATTCATAATATATGCCGGTCATGTTGCATTATTAAACTTTTTTGCTATTGTCGTGAGGGAAACAAAAGTTTATCGGGCTTACCGTTAACCTATAATCATTAAATTTGGCAAGAAGCAAAATTTTATATCACAAGTATCTATAGGAAAAGTCAGAAAGGTGCAAATTTGTAGTAACATAAAAAAATAAGAAACTTATTTTTAAAGAGGACAGTACGGGTAAATCCTAAACGACAAAAAATATAATAGTACTGGTTTAAGAAACTTTAGCGCTTTCTGTTAGAAATAAAATTGGTAAAGTTTTAATTTTGGTCAGACGTGAATTTTCTACGAAACTCAACATAATTTATCAACCTATTTTTTATAGAAAGGAACTCAGTTTTATTTGAGGATCATTATTTTGTAAGCATGAGAAAAACTAAGCAGTGGAAGTTAGTCAAATTCAATGATAGCTTTTTCATACATTTTAAGTTTGTACGGGACCCTCGCCTCGATGCGTGAGTCTGACTCGCACTTGACCGATTTTGTCTTTTAACAAGAATTCTTAAAGTGTTCACGCTTTAAGAAATTTGATATTTGAATAAAAGTTGTACAACCATTGTAACAGTTTGTACGACATCGTACTCACATACATAAGATCTATCGAACCATTGTATGATAATTGTGACGTTCATATCTAAGGAGCATTAATTTTTCCAAAAAAATATATTAATGACAACAATATTTCTTATAAAATATAATACGATACATCTTTGCGACAAATAATAAAACGTTGTATCACATAAAAACATATTGCTTATCAAAGAGATTTTTTTTTAATAAAGATTAATGACTATCTACGCGAATAATATTTTTCCTTCCTATAATATAATTTTATCATTTTTGATTTATTATAAAAATTATTTGCAAGAGAAAACTAATGGTTATCATTTGTTTTTAGCTCTATACAGTCGGCCCTTCAGTAAAGTAAATGGCAATGACCGCAATCAAAGAGAAAATTCTAAATACCCATTTATGCAATCATCCCTTCCGGCAGCGTGAACTGTATTGACCGCATTAGTGAAAATATTAAATATTTATAATTTGTTTTTAACCGTTATACAATTGTCCCTTCGGCGTGAAGGGTAGTGACCGCAAAAAGCAACGCATTTCGAAAGAAGGCGAGCGTTGCGCAAGACTTCATCTTTCACGTGTACAAGCTATGAGTACCTCGGCAGGTGATCGGCGGTCATTCGATACTGCCCTCTCAACTTTTAGAGTTAACAAAATATTATACCATTAGAATCAGAAAGGCCCAAAATAAACTTTAAAATAGTTATGATCCTAGTAAAATCGGCTATTAAGGCTTAACGAAAATAAATAACGAATGCTATATTATGACCAGAAATGGACAAAATGCAATCTGATTAACGAATACAAAATTAAGTCGTCATTTTAATTTTGTCGCTCTGTTATCATGATTAAATCTCTTCAAAACATTAAGGAGTCATAAATGTGTGGGCAATTGAGGATTCCGTAGTGTGTAAAGCATAAATGAACAAAATGCAGTCATATTAATGATGAAAAACGCAAAATGTAATCATAATCGTTTTTCATTAATCAGATTACATTTTGCCCATCTCTAGTTACAACAATAGAATATATCGAATCGGCTACACTATAACGCAGTGGATGCGATAGACATCTGTGCGGATCATGGATTTAATTTCCATTCGGACAAATATTTGTATGGCCTACAGACAGTTGTTACGGTGCAGTATCTGGGCATCTGATACGAGTTGTAAAATGTAACCAAAATACAGGGTGTAATTATTAGTGTGATTGCAACATTTGAAAACATGTATTGCGGTTGATATGAAAACTAATACGGACTACTTTGTATTTAAAATATTTTAAAATCATTATGAAATGAAACAGCTAACGAAGAATTTACTTCATCCACTCCGGTTCTGAAAGCTTCTTAAGGTAAATACAATTAGCTAATTGGCGTAATTGATATAAAACAATATTGAACAAATATCGAGGACACTGATGATATAGGAACTGATACCGAAATGTAATAGGCTAAAACAAGTCATCCAGTGGACTACAGACAGTCTATTAGGCTTAGTTTTTAGACTCTATTTCAACCTTACTTATCAAGGTTCTCAAAAAATAAATTCATTTGGATAAAATACTGAATATATTGTATAATAGGAACTAGCCATAGTAATCGCAGAGCCAAGTCAATGTTGATAAAATCGGTGACTTACCAACCTACCTTACTTACCTTTGACGCTCATTGAGGATATAAATTGTAATGTTTTACTAAAGTCAAAGCAAAATTAAAGCTGAGTCTATAAATCTTAGCTATATCACACTGCAAATCGTTAAGCACCATATGAGTCACAAGTAAAATATCGACGGTCAAAATTAATAGACGCAAGCAATATCAACCCCCAGTGTCACTAATTGACCACTAATTGACTATTTTCATATTAGGTTTTGAGGCTTAAGGTTGTGATTCGAATTCTAATAATCGCTGCTCGCCAGCGGTGACCCAGTCTTTGTAATTACAAATGTGTATGTGTTTGAAATGATAAGTTGTAATATTATCTCATAACAGGAGTAGCAAATTGTTATTTAACACTAGAAAGACTGAATATAGTTATAGCACATACATATATAGGGAATAAAGAGAGGGTATGGGTAAATACAACTAAATACTATAAGATAATATATGAAAAGTCATAATATTAAAAAAAATGGTTCCTTATAAATATCTGTATACATTTTTTATAACTAAACTATAAAAACAGTCAAAATGACTGCTCTGGGCAATCTAGTGTTAAATATTTTCGAAATAAAGATAAAAAGTGGCAACGATAACAGCTAAGGGTCCGGGTTAAGGCTTTTAGAAGTTGTTATTTCGCCGATTTATAAATGTTCCAAGTTTTAGAGTTGTCACTACCTCCTGTAACACAGTCTTACTCTTTTTTTTTTGTAATCCGGGGGAAATTCTGCATAGAACCATTAGTGACACTGTGACGGCAGTGAACCGGGAGTATCAGACTCCTACTGCATTAAAACAAACAGGGTGTCCCTGTAATTGCTTCACCCGGGCCAAGGAAACCAAATTCATCCAGACGCCCGGCGAGCAAAAAGCCTTGTTGAGGCTAACTCTCTGAGAGGGGTGAAAAGAGCCCACCCCTCCAAAAACTCTCTCTCAGGTGGTGCGCCGAACACTGTGCACCGCCTCTCTCCAATCCGGGCAGCAGATTTTCTCAGTTCTACTGCCCGGAACACAGTTTTACTCTCGTGTACTTCTTCCATCGACTTTTACTCTTGTGGTCAATCCTGTTATATCTGTAACTACATAATGTTTCTGCAATATATATTTTTTATTTGTAAGTTTTTATAGTGTACGCTTTACTTCTGAAGGCTTTAAATAAATCTTAATAACTAAGGCGTTTTTACAACATGTAAATATATGTATATCCCTGCCAACTGAACTACCATGCTTTTAAAAACGCTTATAAAGATTATACAGTGTCAGTTTGACATTTTCTGTAAGCGTTTGTTTGAAATATTTTTCACTTCAGTGTTTATGAAAAATCCTTAACTTTTAACAACTGTTTTACCTAAACAACCAGTTTAAATAATCTGTAGATTCCTGACCAAAAATATATCCCATGGCTCAACTCTCTAAATTGTACATTTGAAGTAATGATATTTCCGTATGTATTGGAACCTAAGCACCTTTCTCCGCCGGTACTTTGTGGGCCGTTTGATCGTCCGCGGTTTGGGACGCGCCTTGCGCAAACGCGTCCCACACGCGTGCATCCGAGAGGCGCACTCATCATTCTTTGCACCGTTAGTTTTTCCTACTTCTCAGCAGGTATTATAGCGACGCTCATATCGTAAAAGTAGGAATGTTTAATTAGAGAAAGGGCTTCACGGTACCCGGACTGGCGTTCGAGATGTTTCCGATGTAACGTGGCTGCGTACGATCTACGTTCAGAGGCGGTTGTCAACCAGGGTTATCAAATGGTTTATGTTTGATTGGCGAGACTTGTGAAAAACCGTTAAAATTCATTAAAACTGAGAAAATAAAAATTAAATAAATAAATTATTTATTAAAAAACAATTACAAAGCAGTACATTAAAGTCAGCTGACGCCCAAACTAGGACTACCTGTATCTTGGATGTCAGCACATTTCACACAATTTGTTACATACAGTTTATATCCGCTGCGTAGCTCCAATCTTATTTATTTATTTATTTTTATTTTTTACATTTATCTTATCTTCAAACAATATAATAATATTACATACACTATACAAACAAAGTAAATTACAATTTCAGAATAATGTTAAACCCCAAATACATCTATTCCCGCAACAGTTCCTCACTATCATTATATTCTCGATACGAAAACCAGTCCCTCAACTTCAAAAACAAAACAAAATAGATCAAAATCCGGTTATTGAAACAATTAATAAGGTAAGTAGTAGATGAGTCAATCTATACTAATATTATAAAGCTGAAGAGTTTGTTTGTTTGAACGCGCTAATCTCAGGAACGACTGGTTCGAATTAAAAAAATATTTTTGAGTTGAATAGACCATTTATCGAGGAAGGCTTTAGGCTATATAACATCACGATGCAATTATTATATTAGGAGCGAAGAAATAATGGAAAATGTGAAAAAAACGGGGAAAATTATTCATCCTTGAGGGCTTCCATTGCGTGGGCTTCAAAAACGGTTCAAGGTACCAAACATATATGTATGAAAGAATTATTTCTCTTGAAATGATCTAAAAAAATGTCCTCGACAGTATATGTCTATCTTTTAAGATTAAGTCGCTAGAACCGTTTTTATGGTAAACAAATTTGGTCGAAATTAATGCATTATTTGTTAAGAGTTGTATCAACGTAATAATATTAATCTTTATTCAAATAAATGTGTTGTTGATTTAGGGCGGCTTGCAGTAAAAATTAAATCTAGTTTAGAGTTATATAAAATGCCATTTAGCGCTGATCTGTACTTATTGTCTTGCATTAAATCAAAATCTAGTTGTAACAACACTTAAACTGAAATCATCATTAAGATGGAATCAAACCAATTCAATTAATAAGCGTTTTATACAAGCTTAAACTAGATTAATTCGTTAGTGCAAGCCGCCCTAAGAGTATTTAATTATGAACAAAATTGTCTTTGACATCACTTAATTTCAATGAACATCTTAGAAGATATTACAAAACCTTATATAACAAAACAACGTTTGCCGGATCAGCTAGTCCTGGATAAGACGAAGATGGTGCGTACGTGTCCTGCGCACTACCTGATGTATAGGCCTTGATGAGTAGGCTCTTTAGACTTACCTCTCTAAGAGATGGAGTCTTAAAAGTTATTCGCTCTCCGGGTTCTCGAAAGGATGCGGATCCCTAGGCCCTAGCTGGGCAGCAATTTGAGGGACATCCCAGAAGTGTTTAGTTAGTATGAGTTTGACACACGGAGGTCGCCGACATAACGGCAGCCTAGATGAATCTATGCAAGATTTTCCTCCGGGTTACCTAGAAAAAAACTCGTAGAAAATAAATTATGGATTTTCTTTGATTACCTATAAATGTGTCGCTTTGAATTTCGATGATCATATATCTTAATATTATTAACAATAACTATGGTAGTGGTAGTTATAAAAGTAGAATTTATATTTGTAATTGTCACTTATAGTTCAAATAATAATAATAATATAGTAGTCACGTTGCAATCTTTTTAATTTAAGAGTTAAGTTGATGGCAGTATTCTTTTTGAGATTACTTAATGTGTCATACCAAATCCATTGTGACCAGACAGCGTAGCTCGTCGACATGCTTAGGGTATTATATTCAGCTTTTTTGCTAATTGACGTCTGAGTTTAGTCACTTTATCCCTTCACCGTTGAATATGTGTTATGGTAGTGTAAATAGGTCAAATAATAGTTAAAAACTTATTTATCCACATAAGGTACGACAACCCTGGCAATGCAATGCACGTCGCTACTAGGTTTCAATTAGGGTGACGTCAAGCAGACAATGAAAAGTCCCCCGGAGAGTTGCCCTTGCGTCTGTGGCGTCATTGCGGGCAAATCGGCGGCTGCGCGGGCGGTGATCTAGAGGCCCCGGTGGGTGCGCAGGCGCCCTCGGCGCCGTGCGTCGGTCCATCGCCTCCGCGCCCCAACCTCGCCCCGCCGAACCCCTCGGACGCGCAGGAAAATTGCACTACGAATTCTAATGTGTTCTACTACTTTTATCATACAAGAAAAAGAAAAAAAGTAAAAGAAAAGAGTGTAATGACGTAGCAAAATAAGTAACGATGGGGAAGTGTACAGAAATAATAAGTAAAAGGGAAATTGGTTGTGTATTTATGTGCCTTAGGTGCCACCTCCACGAGCGAATAATTTGCCGCAAGTTCGCATAGCTATACTCGAGTAATCACCACAGGGCGATTACCGACGATTGATGCGACCATTTTAGCGACAAATGGCGGTGTGTCTTCAGGTCACTGTGATGAAAAGAGTGCGCTGATTTTCAGTTTTCCCCTTACTCACACAAGATAACGTCGGGCTGTAAACAATACCCACTAAAGGATAACTTTCGTCATCAATTGTTAGTGGTCATAATGGACATAGCATAAACATCAAATCGGTACAACTGCCTCTAGGATCAATTGTAAAACTTAGTTTATTTTTAATGCGGTATTAAATTATTCTTTAAGGGCGGCTTGCACTAACGAATTAATCTAGTTTAAGCTTGTATAAAACGCTTATTAATTGAATTGGTTTGATTCCATCTTAATGATGATTTCAGTTTAAGTGTTGTTACAACTAGATTTTGATTTAGTGCAAGACAATAAGTACAGATCAGCGCTAAATGGCATTTTATATAACTCTAAACTAGATTTAATTTTTACTGCAAGCCGCCCTAAATTCGATACTATTTAAGATATACTTAATTTATCGTATAAGTATAAAATTTTGCTAATAATAAAAATGATCCGATTTCAGCAATAAGCTATCTTAAGTAAAAACAAAATCTATGCACTACTTAAATCTATACTGAAAATTAAATTGGTTTTTCATTAATTGCAACTGTATTCATTAATTACAGATTTAGTAGAATTTAATTACAGATTTAGGTGAAGGATTATATTAGAAGAAAACCATCGCTTAATAAATTGACATGTTTATACATATATTTTTTAAAGTTTACAGGTACACGCTAGACCAAATTTACACCTGAAGGTGGAGATAAGGCCGCCGATGGACCGCGTTAGCCCAATAAATACTTATTCACTCTTCTCTTAAAGACACCCAAGTCATAAGATCGTGGAAATCATATTACATTTATTTATGGGGATATTCATATATCATATTTCATGTACTTTGGTTCATTATTGTCTTTTTCAATGTCACTCATATCGGAAACCCATTAATTTAAAATAGAATAAAATATCTGCCTAAAAACAGCGATAAACCAGTTACTAGCAAATAGGCCAAAAATATATAATTCGAGTTGCGAAAAGCCAGCGTTATTTAATCTGATACCCCTTTTGTTAAAATATTTGATAACAATTTAAAAAGGTGGGTAATCCTAACTACGCATATTTACTCAAGATAGCAATAACACATAAGTCGCATTTACCCTTAAAACGATGATTCACGTTCTCCTGAGAACAGAATGTAGCTGTTACAAGAAGTATCCGATTGCAAAAAGAAAAATCATGACATATTGAAATACCTTCATCTAGATATAAACATTACTTTAATAAATAACTCTATTAGTATAAAATTGCAATTTGAATGTATTTCCTATATCTACACATCACGTTAGTAGCTAAGCATATTTTGACAAATTGTACTATTTATTTACTTTCTTTTATTGTTTATTGGTATAGTGAACTAAAGCCTTAAAAGACGGGAAATATAAAATATAATTTAATATTAAAACTGTTTTACTAAATAAAAGCTAATGGTCAACGCTAGAAGTGATCCTGCCCGGTTAATTTGTGAAGACCTTTCCCGGTCAACAAAACGCGTAAATTCGAAAAAAAAAAAGCTAGAAGTGATGTATATCTAATGTTTGTTACTATAGTAACAATAATACATACTTTCATACACGCACATGTTAGAGAATAGATAGATAAATAGATGATAGAGAATATACAGGGTGACAGTAAATGCGATACATTCCTTGATAGAAGTTGAAATACAGCTTATTTGCAGTCATTTAAGTCCTATGACACCATGTCCGTAATCATGTTCATTTTTGAGTTATTCAAGATTAAAATATATATGTATATATGTATATTTAAAACTCCAGTTTTTATGTTAAAATGTGCCCTTGTTCTGAGGAATACAAAATAATGTTATTGTTTTGCTGTATTTGTAGAGCTAAATAATAATAATCTCATTTTAAATTAAAATTTACAATAAGGAATCGTCATTACTTAAGTAAAAGCTAAAAAACTATGTATCATTTTGCAAAAAAAATATGTTTTAGGTAAATAAACGACGAATTTCCAAGTAAAAATGTATGGAATGTTTCGTACAAATTACATAATTTTCATGTGGGTTTCTTCACGATGTTATCCTTTAGTAGTGAGCATGTGATGCCTAAACCTTTACGTAATCTGAATAAACCCGGATGTACGTGCCTGGATTCGAACCTACATCCATTCGCGCTGCCGCGCAAAGAAACCAATACATTATCCACTAGGCCAATACAGCCACTAATTATATTATGTAATTAATTTAAAAAAAAAGTAAGTAAACAATTTGGTCAACCTGGACTTAGTTCTGTAAATAATTGGGCTATACTCAAGTTCTTATTATATTTTCCCATTTTCTTAGCAAACTCTATGCAAAGTCAAAGTAGCGTCCATAAATCTCAGCCTGAGTTCTAGCTCACCACAGCTGGATACCACTGGTACCTAAGACGAAGGTACAGTTCTCCAAGGATGGTCGTCCGCAGCAGACGGATACATCAAAAGGTGTTTAGTCAATAGGAGCCAGACTTACATATCCTCGATAGGACTCAAAAACTGAACGGTAAGTCTTATATAGAATTTACTTTGTCAAAAAAAAAAGAATGCTACTGATAGGAATTGGTTAACATAAGGTTAATCCTATTTGCCGCCAATGCGCAAAGGTCACCTTGGGGTTTTTAGTCGGTACAAGTCCGACACACCTCGGTCGCGCAACCCCCCCGTGCAGCCGAGACGGTCCTATGAGGATTTCCCTAAGTAAAAAAAAGGGTTAATCCTGTTTATTAACTTAAATATATTCTTTATGCTGATTTCAACTTTATTTTCATTGTTCATTGCTCATGATATAAACCAAGCAATAAAACACTGAAAGCCCTTTCGTCTGGGCTGAAACTACTGGCCTTATTTTTATGGGATTATTACGTGATTTCCTACTTAAAATATTGAGTATATTTGGTCCTTTTTTTGGTTACCCGGTGGAAATCCTTTATGGACCATCAAGGGGTGGTGAGGGCCGCCCCCGGTGTGTCGGACTCTCACCGACTAAAACCACTTGGATGCATCTCCCAAGCACAGGGTGCGCCGGACTAAGGGAATGTGATTAGTGGTCTCACCGATGTCCGGCGCGTGATCCGCCCAAAGGACTTCATCTCGCTGTTAGGGGAGTAGGAGAAGAGTGACACCACCCCCCATCGCCAAGTGGCATGCGGATGCACGCGCAATTCTACTGGGGCATTGGAGTCAAGTAAGGGCCCCCTCAGGCACGTCAGTATATTTGGTCTTAATTTATTGGTATAAACATAGAGTAATTAATAGTTACTTCTGTCAAACATTAATATAATTATTTTCATTACACTTTTTTGTATTTACTTTTTTTATAGACGTTATGACAAACTTTTCGAGGTAGATTGATTAGAAACATAGATGTAATTTTAACTTGCCGTAGAAGTAGTCATCTTACATCAGAGAGGTAAACTGTAACTACGATATATTGTTATTTATTCTGGGGTGTAACATTAAAACAACGTTACTAATGTACACGTCTAATTATTCGACTTTTTTTTACTCTCGCTCGACAAAGTGACTACATTGCACCTGATGGTAAGTACAGTTTAGTCCAAAAACCAAAGCACCCATCAAAGGATGAAAATCCATTGATAGTCTCCGTCGTCATGTCGGCCCACATATACCACGACTGAAGCTCTCTAGGTATATGAGTTACTGGATATACACAAGCTGATCCCGAAATGCGACAGACCAAAACGAGTCACTATGACGGTCTTTACACTTGTGTACTGTGGACACGACCTCGTTCGGGCCATCGCCCTACCACCATAATATATTATGTAGCAGTACCATGGGTACTTCTTCATAATTATCGTAGATAAAGTCAAGGGTTAAACTACTAATTAATTTATATTTTATAAAATGGAAGTACGTCATGATTACTTAGGTTTTAATATCAGCATTTGCTGATGGCGGTAAAATCACGCAAGTCGCGAGGAGCGAACGTGTCCTACAATAATCAGAAGGTCACGGCAGGGCTCGTGCGCGTTATGCACAGAGGTATGTACTGTCGTAGAGCACGACGCTACGTCAACGTGCCTTTAAATATCAATGAAATCATTCTAGTTTCGCACTAGAAACATTCTGGAAAAGAATTTAAAAAATCATATCAGATGACGCTCAAGGTTTCGAGTCTCGGTACCAGCAAACTGTTCTGTGATGAACAGATTAGTTTTTCGCGAATCCTGGATGTGTATATGTATATAAATACGTCTAACGTTATCTAGTACGCACGGTACAAGCGCAAGCAAAGTTTGAAGCTAGGTCAATGTTTGTCTTCGGAAGTATCTGGATTCCCAATTCCCATGCCCAGCGAAGGCGAAAAGTTGGCAGTGCTGGTACCCCGGTGGTTTTAGTCGGAAAGGATTAATACACCGGGTCAATAAAAAAAAGGTCAATATTTGTAATTGTCCATTGATATTAATGTTCTTATAGTTCATATTTTTGTGCACCTCTCATTACCTTCCATATTATAAAGTAATAAGAAAATATTTTTGAGTTCAATAACCATTTTTTCCTTTATTTCACTACAATATGTTTCATTTTATATTGTTGCTATGTTACCTCGAGTAATTATTCCATACCTACTATCCAAAGTGGGTATGTGGTTTATTATAGAATTTTTACAAGGATATTGAAAGTTGTAATTATTTTCATTCCATTAAATTGTATGCCAAATAACAATAGGTATGCTCCGTTTAAAAGCTAATTTAAACAAACAGGAAGTGAAAATTTACGGTACAAAAATCACAAGCGATAACGTAGGTGCTTCGATTAGGAAGGAACTCGGTTCACAGGGGCAGTAGTTAGGGTTTGATTGTGATGCAAATTCTCTCCTTCCGGTGAGGGGTCCCCCATCAGGTGAGGGTCGCAAGCTCCAACCTCGGCGGTGGCTCAATCACTGCATCACTCATATAACTGTCACTCAACGATCCTCTATATATCACTACAAACCAGAGACGAGCAAAATGTAATCTGATTAATGTTTAACGATTACAAAATGTAGTCGTAATTTTAATATTGTTGCTCTGTAATCATGATTAAATCCCTTTAAAACATAAAGGAATGATAAATGTGTATGCAATTGAGTATTCCGTACTGTTTAAAACATAAATGAGTAAACTGTTGTCATATTAATGATGAAAAACGCAAAATGTAATTGTCATCGTTTTTCGTTAATCTGTTTACATTTTGCCCATCTATGCTACAAACCTAACAGAACGTTATTTAAAAAAATCAATTATATCGGGATTTCTTTAGGGACCAGAATCTATTGGCAATCATCGTCATGCCCGCCTGAATAAATATATCATGAAATGAGAGCTGTGTATATTTATTTATACCATTATACCAACGATATATACACGTAATTTTTTTTAAACATATACATGGCTTCTAAACAGCGTGCTATATCCTTATGGGTATATCTAGCTTTACACAAGTATATATAAAAAAATATCATTTAATCTTGTGATATTTAAGAGGATCCAGATGCGTACAATGTCATCAAAGCCGACCGAAATCTTGACAGGGAGCAATGAAAGATGTCAACGTCACTAACTTTATATACAGGAAATTGGAAATACATAAGCTGATCCCCAACGGCATGTAGCCGAAGCGAGTTCTTTTAAATATCAAGAAATTAATTTACTTAATAGCTCATTATTAATCAAATTTGTTATTAAAGATTTCTTTGCCAGTTTCTGCCAGAGATGTAACAAATTTTGGAAATATGTATTTAATCACCAACGTTGTTTTTTTAAATTAATTATCTATCTGTATATATTTACATATATAAACACATTTCTTGACTGACAAATCATCGTAGAGCCTAAACTATTGTAGCTAGAAACATGAAAATTTTATATTGGATTCTTTCTATGACGCAGGCACCAACTAATGTCGAATTTTTTTGGTGGTGACTTCCAATAGGTTGAAATAAGGGATCACAGTTTGTATGAAAATTGCATCTGGGTGATACAGGCATACTCTGCTAATCTTATTAAATATATTCGATGAACATTAATAAAGTGCATAAGGTGGTAGCGACTAGGCATAATTGAATTGCGACCACCAATCGTGGGTGGAAAGTCTAACACGCTGACTTGCTCGTCCTCTCGTAAATTGGCATAATTCATGTAGGTAGATACGTCCTTTTTAAAAAAGTTGTACTATAGAAACAACTGGACAAAAAAATATATTATTTCATTTTGTGATATCGAGTTTTGGCTTTTTGGGAAATATTTTATGGACATCTGTCCACAGATAAAACTGTCATTAATATTAAAACTTCAATTCATCACATATACCTCAAAAATATTTTAAATTTATTCGTGTTTAAGTATTAAAATCATTACAGAAGTCGGTTTCTTTATTATTTTGATATAATACCATGAACATAGTTTATACTGAACTAAACTCCATTAGTCACCACTGCACTGCGATGTTTGGCCTTGCGCATAATCAACATGGCAGAAGAAAAAACATGTAGGTAATATGTGTATTAAATTAATATCTTTCTATGAACGTGTATAAATGTATGAAGAGAACGTGACACTTAAAAAAATTGGTAATCAAATCTCGATAAGATATTATTAACTAGAAATGTATCCGTCTGAAGTGATGTAATTTAAACTAAAATAAAAAATTCTACACTTAACAATCTTAATTGTCTATCTAATATTTATGAAGTAATTATTTTTTAAATGAACATAAATAGTTATTGGCCTTTATAGTCTTTAAAACATCACTAAACGCAGACGTATGTCTATACGTATGTATCCATTAATATATATTTTATAAACTAGTTACAAATTAATTAAGGACCTCAAACATACGGACTATATTTTAATTTTTTAAGTTTATTGGTAATCAAATACAGCTTTTTGTTTAATCAAACTTAGTTTTTAAGACTATTTTATCGTGTTTTTTATTTATTATCAATAAAAAGAGTGCGCATTAATTATTTAGGAGCTTACAATTCGTTTGTTTTTTCTGGCACAGATTATGTAACAATTAAAAAAAAAGAATAATGTCAACCATGTTAAGAGTAGCAGAAATGGAATCGGCAAACTTTTCTAAACGAATATGATTCAGGAATGTATTTAATAAGTTTATATTTGTATAATAAGGTTCATCTCAGTCCGTCGTGGTTTTATGATAAAGCATCAAGTCTGGATAATACAGTTTACATGATATACCCCTTCATTTGTTACGAATAACGGGTAAAGTAGAAAAATATCGACTTGCTATACACCCATTCGGCATCGATTATATCATTGGATGAATCTGTTGACCGACATCGAACTTCACCTACACTGTGCTTAGATTTGGTTTGAATACTACCGTGATATGATAAAGAAAAAAACCACTCAAAAGTAAATCACACACACCGCACCGAGCACACCGAGCGTTCCGTACAAATCAAATATGAAACCCTAACGAAAAGATAAACTAGATTCAGGGACAAATTTAACTTTAATGCTGAAAAACAGTCACGTTCAGTTGACTAACTGATAATAAATTTATAAACACCATCACTCAAATAATCTTTCATCTCGGAAAACTTTTTCTTTTTTGTTATGTATCTACAAATTTATAGGTTTCGGGTTTTCAGATATTTATTGTCAGGTAAACAGTTGAAACAACCTATAAGTACATGTATCTTGCTATTTGACTCTTTTTTTATGCTGCATTTTATTTCCTGCACTTGTGATATAAAACAATGCTTTTGCCAAATTCATACCTCTGAGTCAACAAAACGTACCCTAGGTTTTGGTTCCCTAGAAAAAACGGAAAATATGCAATAGGTACAGTCCTATGTTTTAATAGTGTTAAATATGATTTTTTCGGAACTACAAGCTTCGCACTACTATTACTAGCTTCGCACGTTACTAAGGAGCAGATCTTGATAGACGAACAACGCAGTGATCCTATAAAGGTTCCTTTTTCCTTTTGAAGTACGGAACCTTAAAAAACATATGAGAAATCTTGAGATACGGGCAATGATTTGATCCTACGACAATTTGAACGGAAACTAAGCTCTTATCTAGCTGAACTACGTAAGTTCTCACAGTGTTACTAATTAAAATCAACTACATTTTTTTTCTTTATATGGTATCTTTCCAACTAATCGAAATTGGCTGTCACATCCTCAATTCTTCAAAGTAAACTCCCGGTCGTACATAGGGATGACGACAATACCGACTAAAAAAGTATGTAAGCTGCGCAAACTGTTTTTTTTTTTAATTGGCTCGACAAAGTGACTACAGTGCACTTGATGGAAATTACATTGTAGTCCAAAAACGAAAGCGACTATCAAAGGATGAAAATCCATTGATAGTCTACATCGTCATGTCGGCCCGCATATACCACGACTGAAGGTCTCTAGGTATATGAGCTACTGGATATACACAAGCTAATCCCGAAACGCGAAAAGCCGAAACTGGTCACTATGACGGGCTTTACACCCATGTACTGTGGTCGCGATCCAGACGGGCACCGACGCCCTACCACCTCGCTGCTGCTCGTTTAGCACCACCCAGGAGTCACGTGTAGGGAAACTAGGGTAAAGCCTACGGACGCGAGCAGCTTCGACTCCCACACAAGCTACAATACACACAATACACAAGCTAATTCCGAAACGCAAGAGGTCGAAGCAAGTCACAAATGGTAAAGTCACAAATGAGTCAAATATGCAATATATGTTTTATTTATGTTTTACAATTATGCCGATTCCTTAAGATTTATTTTAGTCGTTATGGGGCTATATGAATTTGGGGTCTTTAGCATATTAGGTTAGGATATTATTTGTGTCAATGTTTATGGGATTTAGAGTTGCATGTTTGAATAATAAGTTTATATGGATTTTTTTGTTGTTTAAATTGTCGTCTTTTTTAGATTTGTAAATCTTGCATTTATAGATCTTAAATCGAATTCGAATTTAGCGACCCAAGAAGCGTATAATAAATATGATTTGAAGTCTGTCCCCCAATTTAATTAATTTTTATGTGTCTATGTAATCATTGCTTCGTAGTCTTATTTTTAAGTATCACTATCCTTTGGGCCATTTTCGAAAATAGTAAGCAAAATTTTTTTTTTTACACTCGACATAGTGACTACAGAGTGCCTGATGGTAAGTACAGTGTAGTCCAAAAACGAAAGCGACTATCAAAGGATGAAAATCCATCGATAGTCTACATCGTCATGTCGGCCCACATAATAAAAAATAAATAAATAGAAATAATTATGGTTCATTCTAAAATAGTTTTTTACTTAATAAAAATAAACAGATTTATAACTCGTGTGAATTGTTGTTCGAACACACTTGCTGTACGTACACTTAGGAGTGCTCTAGATAATTAACATTTTAGATAATTACTTTAGATTTAAACTCATTCCAATTTTCTGGTTGTTATAAATTATATTGTAACAGGAATAAAGTTGTACACATTTTCACATAAACATGTTTATTAAAAAATATATGTTAATTAATGAATATTCTATAAAGAAATTAATACAAATTAACTTAACTGCAGATAATAATTTACAGAATACTACTTAAGCAATGCAATACAGTCAATAAGACCGGTAACCGAAGAAAGATTGATATTAAACATTTCTATATGTATAATGTATAGGTATATGTCCCTGTAAGAGTATATCCTTTAAACTAAAAAAAAAGCTAAATAATAATTTTTAATGAGAGTAATTTTAACTATGCTGTTTACTAAGGCTGAGATTTATAGATGCAACTTTAAGTATGCAAAAAATTTAATTAAACATACCATTTATATTACTTAATGAATGTCAAAGGATTTGGTAAGTTATCGATTTTATCAACAAGGACTTGGCTCTGCGAATACTATGCTGTGTTTTATTTTTTGAGATTTTTGCCAAGCAAAGTCGAAATAGCGTCTATAAATCACAGCCTAAGTGCCTATCTATGTTTATGAGTCATACAATCGCAAAAGAGTGCATCTTCACGAAATTATTAATGTAATCGAAATAATCTCCTTTACAATGCAGGTAGTTATTAATACTCTTAAAATTTACGAGAGCGCTGTGTTAGATTTCTATAAAATGCTTGTATATGAGAACGAGGGACGTTACAGACCGTCGCCCAAGCGTGCGCGGACGCAGGGGGCGGCCACCCCGGCTGGGTCGTTCACCTACCCCGGTTACTACACCCGCACTCGGCACCTCACCCCCTTTGCAATCACAGCCCTTTGTGCGCTCCCACTAAGGGCTACTCTGAGGGCAAAGACTCCATTTCTTTGTTTTGAAATGCCTCCCAAGTTAAGAGGGCCCCATCGCCTCAGGTAACCTCGGCGATTGGTCATGATTTGTTTTTTTAAAGGCACCTAATGAATGTGGTTGCACTTGTTCATAAAACTCAAATGAAACCTGAGTTACTAATTGCGAAACATGTACGATGTGTCGAATTGAAGTAATTATGTATGCCATCGAATTACTGAAAAGGCGACTGCAATTTATTACGTTATTATTATTTATTAACCTTCAATCAGCTCAGGAGTGTCAATGATAATTATATAGTTCTTTAGATTATAATTCTATTTTCGAGGCCTCAAACGGGTATTATTTATTAGACGTAATTTTATATTTTGCTATTGGTCTATCTCTATATACATACAAATTGATAAGATCTCTATATTAGCGAAGATAAATGAACATAAAGAAAATAATTCGTCAGTCCATATATGTAGATATAGTCATAATTTTGAACAGTCACAGCGGACATAATTTTTAACACACGATAACGACTCGATTCTCACAGCAGCTAAGTGATCGACTTCCACGTTGCTGGTTCGAATTCCACACGGAAAAATACTTGTGTGACCTCCATATTCCAGATCTGAATGCATTTATGTTATACAGGATGGCCCATAAGTCCTTTGAAATGAAAAAAAAAACATTAAAATAAAACTAATTACAATATGAATTATATTTTTATTTACAAATAAAGCTTGAAAAACGGGAATTATTTTTTTAAAGTAACGTCTTCTAAATGTAATCCATTACGATCACGGCACTCTTGCAAAAGATGTCTAAAATTGTCGATAACTGCGCTGCACGTGTCTACTGAAATGCTTGCCATTTCTCTGCGGATGTTTTCTTTTAGCGCATCAATTGACCGCGGGTTAGTGACGTACACTTTAGCCTTAAGGTAGCCCCACAAAAAAAAATCCATTGGAGTCAGATCCGGACTACGTGGTGGCCAGGAAATGTCTCCACTCTTAGAGATTACTTTGCTAGGGAAAAGTTGACGGATAACGGGCATAGTAGTGTTAGAAGTGTGTGAAGTTGCTCCATCCTGTTGAAACCACGTCTGCACATTAAAGCCTGGAAAATTTTGCAATTTTGGTGTGAAAAACTCCTCTATCATAGCTACATATCGCTCCGAAGTAACAGTAACCGCGCGTCCTCTAAGAAGTAAGGCCCTACGATGCTATGGGCTGACATAGCGGCCCAAACTGTCACTTTAGGACTAAGTAAGGGCTTCTGATGCCTAAGTTTTGGATTGATGGAGCTCCAATAGCGGCAATTTTGTTTACTAACATGCCCGTTAAGATGGAAGTGACCCTCATCAGAGAACATTATGTTATTGAACGAAGTAAACCGATTTAACATTTCATTGGCATAATTTTCTCTCTGAATGGCGTCAGTATCTTTTAATTCTTGCACCAACTGGATTTTGTAAGGGTGTATAAGTAAATCTTTCTTCAAAACCCGTTGTAACGATGTTCTGGGTACGTTTAATGCACTGGAACGCTTACGAGTTGACAGTGTAGGATTTTCACGAATAGACTGTGCCATTGAGTCGATGTTTTGTTCCGTACGTGATGTCCTTGGGCGACCCGACCGCGGTTTATCTAGCGTCAAACCGGTCTTCTCGAACTTAAGAACCCAGTTCTTAATCGTTTGAAGAGTTGGAGTGTCGTCAAAGTTGTGTAAACCTTTGTGTTCTCGAAATTTACGCCGCGCAACGGTTGCCGAATTGTTGTTTTGGTAAAACTCGCGCACACAAAACGCACGGTCTACTCCGGTGAAACGCTCCATCGTGAGTAAATTCCCAGAAACTGAAGTTACTGTCCCCGCTTCCCTTGCACCGCTCACGCACATTGTGTTCGTTTTATTCAAATTTTACTTTTCAAAGGACTTATGGGCCACCCTGTACATGCTGTTTATGCATGTAAAATTCATATTTATAAACGCACCTACGACACAGGAATAAATCAGCAATGGAAAAACGTTTTTTTAACGTAAATATAAAATACTGTTTACAGGAAAAATGCATACAAACCACGACCTTAACATGGAGGGTGTAATATTTATTAGCTTTTATTTAAATCAGTATATAATAAAATCATGTTATGCTTCTGTATAATAAAAATGTTCTTGCCAGGATTACAATCAAAATACGTATTTGCTCACAATGATAGAAATACAGCGTGATGTATTTTTTTTATATCTCAGTTAACTTATTCAACGTTACTTAAACCGTTTTGAAGAATGAAGGGTAGCTTATACATTTAACTATAGTTAATATATTTTACTTCCTCAATTAAAATGTATAGTTAATAAAGCACCCCGTTTCCCGTAAATAGCATAGTTGAGACTATCAGAACGTTGGGGTTCCAGTGCGTTGTACCATGGAACCCTAAGCGATTATTGAAGATGTTAAACGGCGCCCCACTTTTTAAGGGTAGGTACAAGTGCGGTTTCATGCATCGGCAGATAACAGGAAATAATAAATTCTATGCACTTTACCCACGATGCACTATGGGGTGGGAAACATAGCCGTGATAACTCAATAGAGACGGTTACATTACATTAAGGAATGTCGGCACTAAAGCAGAACCAACGTTTTACATCACGGTACGGTTCACACCTCTAAACGATCGTTGGCAAAAACACTAAAATATTCTTAAGAAATCTCCTACAGAATATAAAATACACTTTTTCATAGTATATTCATATTTAAATCAACAAAAAACTAAGTTAATAAAATTATCCGATTCTGCTGTGAAGCCTTCTCGTAGAACACCTTTCAGCCGTTCTATAAGAGACTTTCATGCAAACTGACATTTTGACGATAAATATTGACGGATCCACAGTTGCACACTTAAAATAATTTGTAAGTGTCAATATAATAGTTGTCTATATGACAGTAGTCTACAAATTTTGCTGTCCATGTCTAGTATTCAACAAAAAAAAACTGCGTGTATAATAGTTGTCTATGGTTGTTAATAGTCTATATATAAGTAATAAATAGTATAAATATAAGTCTATAAGATGCAGAATAGGTACTTTGCTATTTAGAAATTAACTTAAATGAACTTTAAAAATGTTAAATTAAGTTTTTTACACTAATTTCGCACCAATTACAGTAACTAAAAAAAAAACGTTCTCTTTATGTTGTACTCATGACGATATGCTGGTGCACTCAATTAAATATTTTGATTGAACAATGACACTCGTTTATGATACCGTAATTGAATCAAAAACATAAAATAATACACCCTTCATACCGACGTGGCCCGTGGATTTGAATATAAAAACAAAAGAGTGACGCACCCTGCCCGCATACCGAGTCACCGCGCCCCTGCTCATGTCAAATTGAAGTGAATTTACTGTAGCTACTTACAGAACAATCGGTGCTCTCGAGCCACTTGAAATGGCTTTAGAACAATTTCAATCTTATACAGAGAATTATCAATAGAAGGGAATACAAGGCTACAATTTTTTGACAATAAAACATCTTTAAGAACTACACTAATATAGTATAACTATCTCTATGTTGAGATGTTGTTTTATCTATCTTTATGTTATATAGAAGTTGTAAATAAAAATCCTTATAACAATTAATGTACATTATTTTCCTCTAGAAGATATCCAATGACTATCTCTAGGATCGCTACGGACAAGTCTCGATTGGCCATCTAAACAAACACCGAAAATAGACCTGACTTAGACACACGCTCCGTAGAGACGGCTCTTACATACCAAAATAGGCTCTAAATTGAAGTATTAAGGGTACTAGGGAACTTGGCCGTACTAAATAAACCTGGAGACTTATGGTCCTAGCGAAGACGAAAGACATTGGTAGGTCGTGGAGCGAGCTAAAGCATGATGCGCAGGACAGGTCGAAGTGGGGATGCGTTGTGTACACTTTCTGCCCCAGACGCTGAACATAGGACATTAACAATATAACAAATATTGTTCCACAAATATGATCAACCTACATTACTTCGGAATCAATAATAATATGTATTTTTAGCACTATCTTATCAATCCTTTCTTTATACATTTTTTATATATTTTTTAACCAGAGGAAAATCCTACATGAGACTTACCGGAAAAAAAAATCAACCTTATATTTGTACTATCTTCTGCCCGCAACTTCATTTACATCTTTTTAATACAAACAGCCTTACGCTTGACCACATTCTAACCTGATGGAATATAATGATTAGGTCCATGATGGAACGTGCTCACCCAATATATACCGATTCCCTCATTGCTTGAAGATTTTCGTGTTGTATAATGCTGGAAAAACAGACGCATGGAGCGATTCCCACGCCTTAACGGTACGCCGTAGTGGGAGCAATTAGCTTTATATGTTGATAATTAGAGTCCGACCGAAACTGGTTTTCCGGCCGAAACCGAAACCGAAACCGAAACCGAAATTTCGGCCGTGGCTTCAGTTTCGGCCGAAACCGAAACCGAAACCGAAACTCACGTGGTCAAGTATAAAAGTCAACGTGGTCAAGTAAAAAAATGAAACAAAAACTTACATGTAATCAGTTCTATCAAAGCATAACCTCTAAAGAATCTTTACGTCGGGTGATAACGCACTGACTAAGTTGTGTTGCTATAGAGCAATGCGTATTAGATCCGTCAACTGTCGTCTAAAGGACGCAGTTACACTCCGACGCAGCCTTGAGTTTCTTTCGGCGTTTCTTCTCAAGATAGTCGCTTCCGAAACGCTAGTAGATCACCGTTAGGTTTCGTATTTCTGGCTGGCGGTCCAAGTCGAGGTTCGTACCCACAGGGGTGCCCTTGCATTGCCACCCAACCCATAAATGGCCGGCTGTGCACCCTCAGTGTTCGCCCACCCACCCGGTTAAGTTGTGAAGACCTTTCCCGGTCAACAAACACGTGTAAATTCGAAAAAAAAAGCAATGCGAACGGCGCACGAATTCTGAACAGGGCCGCCAGCGTCCGTCAAAGCGTTGCCGCGAGAAACGAAGCTAGGCAAGCATGTACGACAACTACCGAAATCAGTTTCGGTTTCGGCAAAAGTTTCGGCCAATTTTGGCCGAAACCGAAACTGCCACCGAAACTTGATTTTTGGCCGAAACTCGGCCGAAACCGAAACCGAAACCGAACTTTCGGTCGGACACTATTGATAATCTGACACGAATCGATGTAAAGTATCGATCAAAATTATTTAAATTAATGTAAAACAGTGTGAAATATAAAAGAGGTATTTGTTAATCATTAGCCATTGTCATGCTGTGAGATTTTCTTTTATCATTAACGATATGATTCCATTAAAGTGCAATGTTCCTAAAATTTTTATGAATACATATGTATTATATGCTCGCAGTTAAACAGCGGTATGCTTGATTTACAGAAAAAAAGATGCATTAACATGTGTCGGAATCAAATTATGACGGATGTAAAGTGCTCATCTTAAAAACGTACGTAAGTACTTGAACTATTAATGAATATAAAAACTAGTGGAAACTTTAACTCGCAGCAACTTTAAATGCTAATATTGATCTGTAAAATTTACTATGTCAGAAATACAAACGTGGCAGGAAGATGACAGGAAATGTAATAGAACTTGTAAAGAAAACACCTTAGACATGGCTGTATGGCGTGAAAGCCTTCCCCACAAAGGAGAGAATAAAACAAAAAAAAATCTTCTGTTCCGGCTAACAAGAACTGAATTGTTTATTTTTGTGCTTGTATTTAGCTACTTTTGTTTTAACACAATATTATTTGCCTAGCGGAAATTCTTTATTGTCGTATGGATGACTGCATGAAATCGACAATTAGAGATCATACCGCCGATTGTGTCTCTTCGGCTTGTAATACTGTTTGTAAGCATTTCCAATGTTCCATAAACAATCATCAAACAAGATACTGTAAATTAATCAACTAGTAATTGTTAGAATTAATGGTTTTCTTTAATTTTTATATAGAATGGTTGTTCTAGAGATTTGCCCTGATCAGAGATGATCAAATGTAATCTGATTAATGATTAACGATTACAAAATGTAGTCTTAATTTTAACTTTATTGCACTTTAATCATAATGAAATCCATCTAAAACATCAAGAAATCATAAATGTGTATGCAATCTGGGATTTTGTAGTTTAAAACATGAGCAAAATGCAGTATATTCATGATAAAAACGTAAACTGTAAACGTAATCATTTTTATTAATTTGATTACATTTGCCCATCTATGGCCCTAATCGTATAACTTTTCAATTGGTTCACAGTGATCGTCTAGGTTTCGAAGTAAAGGTTAAAATGTTAATCCCATAGTTTTTGGATCAAGCGTCATCAACTGATGGAATGTCAATTCGTCCAAAAATATTATAAATAATAAGCACTCACCTCCCCCAATTGTAAACTGATGCACAAGTGTATATTTATCGCTATTAATATTATAACAAAGTAAATACTCCCCCTCGTGGGTCCGGTTTAATAACCTGTGGGTTGTAGCGCCCCTCGACGCTTATCGCTGACTCTATGTGTCAAACGACAAGTGCTCGTGGTTTCCACTCTTTGTCACACCGATTATTACCACAACCTAGAATTGACTATATGTGAAGCTATTACTAATAAAAATATATCATCACTCTATAAGAGATATTCATTTAAGCTAAAAATATGTTGATAAACGGCTTTATCCATTTTGCGCCTACATGTCGTGTCCAAAGTGACTAGTAGCGTCACTGATCGACGTTTTCTGAGCCAGTACATAAGATACTTTTGTAGATTGTTTCCTCATGATAAAGGATAAATTATTCTATGAAATAAGTAATGAGTGAAATCAGGCACAACGGCAGGTGGTTCTCGAGATTATAGTTAAGTCCACCTGTCTTTAAATTTTTAATAAATTAACTCTGTCGTCAATTAAGAAATAATTAAAGGATATTTAATTCCGGTATCATTGACTGAGCAGATGCAGACAATGATATTACTAATAATAAATAAAGGATTAAATACTATATTTTATAGTTTACCCTTAGGGCAATTAAAGCAATCATTAGACTGAAAAATTGAATGAAAATATAAAAATAATAATCATGGACAACTTTATATACATTTAAAAAGTAACACATTGAACACATAAAAAAAAATATTTTATTGACTTTGTAAGTCATTTGAACATGAAACAATATCTGTATGTATGCCAAGCCTCACGCAAACTACTTGCCGATTAAGTTAAAAGTTTATTGCAAATCATACACGCATTAATAAAAAGTCAACATTTTTTAAACGTTATTCCAAAATATGATTTTCCCTTTGTGTGGATGCACTTACAAAATACAAACACATATTTGTATTCTTTTTTAACAACACGCAGGCTTGAAATAATTATATCTGTAGATCAATATTCGTTATAAATAAGAAAAGAAATTTGAACTACAACGCGAAGAAATCACGCGCTCAGCTATAAGGCCAATCGAATATTCTATTAAATCATCATACATATCTACGCTGTATGAGATAAGAAATATTTATTGAATGGTGAGTTCCCTTTTGTTTTGAAGAAAATATTTTCCCGCTTACGAAATCGTGAATAGTCGTTATGAGTATTAAAATATAGATAAAATCGAATAATATCAATAATAATTATTAAAAATACATATAATCAGTGCATATAGATTACCAAACCCAAATATCATAAGAAAATTATTGTAATTATGGCAAAGAGTTGTTTTTGTACGAAACTGACTTTCTACTGAAAGTAAAAGGTATTAATTAGCCTCAAGTATCTGCTATTCATCGCTTTATATAAAAGTATACTGTATTATTAAATGAAGCGAAACAATATTAAAGTGAAGGTAAGGAAAAACGCAATGGGACTACTCTAAGGATCTAAATGGGTCAAAGTACTGTTATACTCGACGTATGGGCAATGACCTCAAGATAAGATATCTTGAAGTTTTGGAGCTCGCCACAATCGGAACATAAGGGCAGCTTCTCAACTCTTCCAGTAAATCATCAGTTGTCAATTGTTTTATTTTCTATGTCAACCCAGTGACGACATGTCACGTAGCATCCCGCCGACATGGGGGAGCGCGTTCATTCATATTTTTTTCGCTCTAATGCCCTCAACGATAATAAAATGTTTGTATAGCTTCTAATCACAGTTATAAAATCGCGGCTTACGACTCAAACAACAATTTTACCGAGCATGTTACAAAAGGCGCGGGAGGCAGTCCGTGAGGATGATCACTTTCGGTTGCAAAATTAAAAAGTAGGTAACTTTCAAGGGTAGCCATGCGCGGTTTATAAGTGTTTAATTTTTTTTTTAATCAACATACCTTTGTAAAAATTCAAATAATTACATATATAGTTGTAGAGCCGTTTGTATAAAAATCGGTTATTTATTTATGCAATATCTTTCTTTAGCTTGTCCACAAGCTTATAATACCTCATCACACTGTTTTATAACAATATAGATAACACTTTTCATAATTTTTATTTGCATTTATTCTTAAAACTAATTTGTCTGAACTTCATACTTCGTTGTCGTTACACGTCGCTCGTTTGGCATACTTACATAAGTAAATAACGTAGTAAACAACAATAAAAAGTTTATGTATATTAAAAATGATTCTCCTTGAAAAGGCAAACATTTTTTTTTCTGAGTGACCATATTGCACGGCTGGGAAAAGCCTTCACAACCAAACCGGGCTTGGTGGGCGAACGCAGAAGGCGCTCAGCTAGCGAATTTTATGCGTTGGGCGGCTACGCATGGGCACCCCTGTTGGTACGGACCTCGACTTGGGCGGCCAGCCAGTTAAAAACGAACCTATTGACGATCTACCAGCGTTTCGGAAGCGACTACCTTGAGAAGAAACGCCGAAAGAAACTCAAGGCTGCGTCGGAGTGAAAGGCAAACATATTAGGCCCGATTAGATTATAAATAAAAACGAATCGTTTTAAGCGGAAAAAGCTTTAGGCGAGTATCTGTTGTCCATGTAATTGTATTAAATGTTATCTACATAAAAAATATTCTAGATAAAAAGAAACTTGAAGACCAGAACAGATGAAGTCATTTTAGTCTTTTGAAGGGTCTGTTACTCTACAGATTGGCTACCTTCGCCTTGGATTTCGATTTGTCTCTTTTCATTAATTAAGAAAAGGTATAAATTATTTATTATTACGAAAGCATTTGTAATTAATTATTCAAAAATTGAATAGCAGATTCAGATGCATTTCGGAGTCAATTTGCGCTCCTCCAGTTGTTGATATACTAATAGGTTGAGCTACTCATAGTATATTAGGGTTGGCATGATGACGTCAACTATAAATGAATTCTCGTCCCTTAGTAGTTGTTGGCCTGTTGGACAGTACCGTGCTTTTCATAAGGTACGCTGTGGTTAATTTGTCGAGCCAGTATAAAAAAAATCGAATCTAAGGAAGCCAAGAAATTTATATATAAAGGATGAATACATCCACTTTTCTGTGTCTCTCTAAAAAGTAGAAAATACGTAAGATATTTTGTACAAAAAGTATCGTAATGTTCACGAAAAAGTATCTCACGAAACAAGCCTGTTCCTAAGAAAGAAGGGGTTCGAAAAGCATTCCTGTGAACGGCGGGAGGTAGTCTACTTTTGTACTTTTTGCCGTCGCCGTGAGGGGGATGGCCGCCTTGTTTTTGTTCGCATTGCTTTCATTTTGTTTTGACCGTTCTAACATTGGTCACTCCGTCACAAAATAACTTATTACGTATCTTTGTTTTTACATGAAATATTCAATACTAAGCGCAGTCTGAACATTTCAAATTAATTATAATATTTTCATATCAGTAAATTAAAAAATAATTAAAGCACCACCGCAAAGTATTAAAGCCCAATTTTTGTCCCAAAAATTACTTAGGCTGAGATTTTTAGGAGAGAAAGGTGGTACTTTACACCACTTTCCCCGCCAATGCGTTAGGAGTACGCGGTAGCAACTATTTAACCACCCCTCGGCAAGTAGATGGGGCCTATAGAAGGCCAGACGTCGCCGGGTGCCGAGGAAGATGGCTCAGCCTTGCTCTTGGCACTCGGCAGACTGGAAGAAGGAACACTCCGGGGGTTTTAATCGGTGTAAGTCCGACACACCGGGGGGCGGCCCTCACCGCCCCCTGAATATCCGTTGGGGATTTCCCCCGAGTTACCAAAAAAAGGCTGAGATTTATAGACGCAAATTTAAATTTGCTTAGACTTTAATTAAAAATAACAATTTATTTTACTCAATGAATATCAAAGGATTTGGTAAGTTACTGTTTTTGTCAACATGGACTTGGATCTGCAAATGCTATGGCCATTTTCAAGTTTCTATTATATATTCAGTTTTTTGTCAAAACGAATTTATTTCTTAAGAACTTTGCTAACCAAAGTCAAAATAGCGTCTATAAATCTCAGCCTTAGAAGCTGAATTCATCAGAATTATTTTATTCTTTATACTTAACAACGAATTATATTTAAAAGTTAACTTTGTAAAAGTTGTTCACTGCTAGGGTAAAATTTGCCCTATCGTTAATTAAATTTCATACGAGAACGAGTGCAATATAAATTGCTGAAGCACGACAAGAATTGGATCATTTGTACCACTAATACTGATTCTATATTATATTTAAACACATTACCATAATTTATAAAGCAATGGCTTACAGAAAGCGTAACAGTACCTTTATCTTTTGTTCATAATAGAAATTGTTTAATTATAAAAATTATAAATTTATAAGAAAGAGATGAGCTTATACTTAGAAACAATACATTATCGTTCATACCAGTGGCGTACTACAGTAAACGTCCTAAACGAAAGCCTATTTATTGGCTTTCGTTTAGGAAGTTTCGCAGACAAACATGTAGTCCACGTTCGTAAAGTCGATATTTTTGTAAATAAAATTTATGTTGTTCAATATTACTCGCAGGCCGCATTTTAAATAATTTACCTACAAATGTATTCTTTATCTGTTAATTGTAGGCCAAGAAGACGCAGTGCGGGCTTGCAACCATATGTGGCTGACGGTCCAGATGCTCGCACGAGGCGATTTGTCTTCTCTTTTTTGGTAGCGAACCGCCAAGGAGCGGAGTTCCCTTCTTGCGTCTATTATTCAAACATCTTATGACATGGGAATCTTCAAACGTTGAGTGAATCGGTATTTGCTGGGTGAGCGTGCTCCACCATCAATCCCATCATCATTTTCCAATAAGCGAGATCGAGTTCAAACGTAAGCCTGTCTATAATTAAAAAAAAAACATATTACATAGTTGGGTATAGTGCCTTCAATTCTAGAAGTTCCCTGGTTGTTACTGGTAAGCGCTTAGTGTAATTCCAGCCAATTATTTCAGGAGCATGTTCGTGTTATGGGACGTTTTAAATAAAATTAGGCAGTCTCGTACAAAACGCCACCCCGGCAATTAAGCTACACGATGCGGGCACTATCGCCGATGTATCGACAGGGGGAGGTGGACACGGCACCCCACCCTCAGCCAGGACACCGGCTCAGCAGCTAGTTATCTGCGCGGATCGATAAATGCGATGGAAAACTACCGGCATGGAAACCTCAACTTAGTAACAAGTATGTATATATTACACTCATGAAGGCGGTTGGTCTCAATTGTGTGAGTCGATGCATATCCAGAATACATTGTTACTATGCCCGTGATCACACAAACGTTACACGAATATAGTTTTCTTAAATAATGAATTTACTGATACACTCACCTTGCCTCAAACTAAGCTTGTACTTGTACTATTAATAAGGACTAAGAATAGATATAACCACAAATCTATGAGTCGCAACAAACTAATCTGCTAATCACAAAAAGTTTACCAATACCAGGACTCAAGCCCAGAACTTTCAGCATCACAGGCAGGGTTACTACAATCTACACATTCAGAACGTCAAATAATGGTAAACTTGCTAAGCTTGAATTCCTTTTCTTGCATAAACGCACGTAAATTAACTCATTTTACTATTAAGGACTGCCAGCCTTTCTGATTTAAAACATCTATAACTACATACGTACAAATCGAGGGGTGAAAGGCTATTTGCTTTAAACTACTTTTTTGGTGACATATAGGTATATATTTCCGGAATCAGTGAAATACGCTGTTTCTATAAATATATACTACTGAATATCGCTAAAATATATATAAATAATAGTAATATATCCATCACCCCTTATTTTATTCGAGGTGAACAGCGATACATTAATGGTTGTAACCATTTTGGGCTTATATGTCGCATCCAACGTGACCAGCATCTCAATCGATCGCTGTTCTCAGAACATTTACACATGATATTTCTATTAGATGCTATGCGGGCTTCCTCACGATGTTTTCTTTTACAAGTGAGCATGTAGTACCCAGTAAAACCCAGAGGTACGTGCTGGGGTTTGAATCTACGACCATGCGCCTTAATATGTTCCCTAAACCATAGGCCACTAAAAACTTAAAAAAAAAAACAGCAAAAAATGTCGACTAACACTTAAACCTTTTTATATCTGTAAACCTTTTTTCCGCACCTTCCGTCTGTAAAAGGGGCTTTTGTGTCCTGCGGTTTTTTTACGCCTTTAATGTACTCAAATTATTCTAAAAAAAAATCGTGCTACTGTGCAAAACATTCATGCTACTGTTCAAAACATTAATTTTGAAATACCATTTGAAAAGCGCCCGCTATTTCCTTATTTGTGCCGAGCAGACGTGCAGCCACATATTTAACAGGTAGAAATAGTAATTGATTTTGCCCGGACACAGATGATCCCCGTATACAGATAAAGTAAGCATTTCACCCCTCAGTATCATATAATACCTGTACAAATAGAAAGATTTACTTAGAATTATCCTTTACTATGTACATGCGCTTTAATAATCAAGCAAAAAGTCTTTAATATTCTATATATTAACCATATTACTTATAAAGTTTTGATTTAACGTATTATTTTATAACGTATTGTGGGACGCCCCAGCGGTGGAGCGAAATGTGGCGAAAGGCGATCGCAATAATTTTAATAGATGAGAAAAATCAAAACGCTCAATGGCGCTTATAAGAAGTCTATGTACAGTACTGGACTAATGTGCAATCTTGGTAATGTATTATTTTAGTAAGCATCGATTTTTGTGACAAAGGTTTGTACTCGTATTCATAACATACGAACATTATTAAAAGAGGAATTATAAACCTGTTCCAAAATGACCCGATGATGATTACTTCATTCAAAAATCTAAAAGAAATATTACTTTTTATAGTAATGTAATTTTTCCCAATCTTTTCAAAGCGCTGATCCACTAACGTCACCTTGACATCATAGGACGACGCATCAAGCCTGCGCACCCATGATGTCAAATTACCATAATCAGCGGACGACTCAAAAATATTTACTTGTACATAGACGTATTTTATTCTCAATCATATATCTAATGCAGTTTTTTGGTAGGTGAAGGCTGGCCACCTGTCACCAATTGACTCGTATTTCCATCTTAAAACTGACAAATACTAAATTTGAGTATTACTTTATCAAACCAGAACGTTGGTAAGTGTAACAATTTTTATCCATTAGGTAGTCAGTGTATTACAACTTGTTACTATGCTTTCGTAATTAAAATTTCTATTTTGAGATAGAATCGCGAAGCCCCAGGTATCTGCAGACCCAAACCAAAAATACTAAAGAACTTACCTGTAATTACTTAATTATTATTCCGTACAAACCTATGATAATTAAGACTCCTTCCAATTAATCTCAACCGAAGCTTTACATTTTTATCATAGAAATGAAATTAAGAATATCTTAGATAAAATCAGGCTTAATTGTACTGTCCTTTTACTAACACGTAGATTTGATCAAAGAGATTGTCAAGCGTTGATTTGACCAACTGTTCACAGTTTTACCAGTCTTCAAAACTTTACACATCGTATACTGTGATCACATTAACCTGGATATCACCTGCCATAAAGGTAACAAGTAATTATTTTGTTAATGTATAATATTTTTAACCTTTAAAGATTTTCTACGCCTACTGCTAAACTAAACTAAGGTAAGTTAAGCTAAACCTAAGCTAAGCTCGCTAAAAGCTTGATAGAGATTTTCATAACTATGAAATGTAAATTATTCGGCTTAAGTTGGTTTAAGTTTTAGTTATTCTTAAGTAAAATTAGATCTATAAACAATAATTCATATGTGTTTGTATATTTGAGAAAAAAGATATATATATATATATTTTTTTTATTATTATTTACAGACGAATGCTTGACCTCTATCACACCTAGTGGAAGGTGAAGATGAGTCCGATGATGAATCGCGTCCGCCCAGCAAGTACCTATTCACTCTTCTCTTAAAGACTCCCAGGTCATAAAATCGCGGAAATATGGTCGCTGGAAGCATATTCCACTCCTTAGTCGTTCGCATGACAGTTTACAAATAATACATTATATAATTACAGCTTTCCGAATATTTTAATTGAATTAGTATTCTTTAATGTTTTATTTATATAAAATATCATATTATTATATATTACTATAAGATCTTGTATTATTAAGTTAATCACTGCTGAAGCATTGAGCATAAAGAGAGGATCAAATCTTGATATGTCAAATCCAATGTATTCTTGATATAGGAATTTCCATAGGAGTTTCCAAGTACATTATCATTATTCATATTTATTGCAAAGTAATAGTTACTGTAGTGTACAATTTATAGTAAGCACTTAATTATTTTAAATAGATTATGAATATGGTAATATAAGAAATGGAGGTCGGCTTATTTATGCATTTGTAGATTTCATTACTCCTACATATTTATGTTTCAAAATATCTCTTCTAATTTTTTTAGTTATATATGTACCTAAGCATCGTATATCTTGAAGATAACCTCAAATTCGAGCTTATAATTTACCTCGTACGCGTATATTTCTAATCTCAACAATAATGGTGTAAGTATGTACATAGATAAAGAAATATAATCAATAATATTTATTGCGACGGACCTCTGCCGAATTATGTAAGAGTTATCAATGCTTGATAGTGTAAATTGTTTACCAACTTGTGAAGAGCGACCAGTCGCAGCAGCATGGTCATTTTGAAAGGTTATGGCGCCGGAACGTCGCAAGCGCGATCGAGGGACACCTGTGCCGACGGACATTCTAGCGACGGCAATATCCGAACTTATCGCCATGCTCTGACGCAACCCAAACAGGATCCACCTCCCAACAAAAAGTTCCACGGCCACTATTTCGAAACTCGTGCGCACCTAAATAGAGAAAGGCATCTATGTGCTTGTACATCATTTGTAGAGCCGCTAGTCACAACCCACGGGGTACGGGGTGAATGCCCTTAACGTCCTCCGTCCTCCTCGGGAATAGTTCTCTCCCACTCTAGCACGCGAGAGTCCCTCTTCTCTCAGATTTGAAAAGAGGGCACGTAATTAATTAACAACGATCAATTTTAACCCATCTCTCTATAACATTAAAGTCGGTTTTGGGTTATCGGACTACGTTTGTATACAGTTAAGGGTGTGTGCGCACGCGCATTGCGTTTGTATTCAAATGAGGACAGTGCGTTCCACGCCGGAGAGCACTATGATTGTACTTTTTTAGTCCGTGAGCCGTAATCAGCTACAAGGAAATGGGCATCCTTAGGGGTGGTGCGATGTACCATTCTGTTTCTCTATTGAGGACACAATCTCGTTAATGCGCGACAATTAGATGATGTGTAACAACGGTAATAGGTACTCTGTTTTAAAGACAGTGGGTAGTCGCTGCTGCTTTATTAAGATGCTTGTTTCGGTATTCATTTGCGTCGTTCCTACTGACATTTAATTATATAGCGCCTATTGTCATGCTCAAGGTCTTTTCAATTATTTCTAATAAATAAACGTATAAAACATCACTTAATAAAATTTTATGTGGGACAAATATAGCGAGGGCGAGTTTAAAAAAAAAAAATTAATCCGTAGTCATCAATTAAATAATGGGACTTTCGCTAATAAAAAGTTTGCGTGATTAATTATGGCACACATCTCAATATTAACAGAAGATCTTACACTTGTGGTTGGTAATAGAAAAGAGGGGATTCTCTGTATTTGTATTTTTTTCAGATATTTCTTTCTATATTGATAGCTATCGTCGGAAGTGCTTGTTATACAGTATAAGGATTTGGTAAGTCACCGGTTTTGTCAACATAGACTTGGCTCTGTGAATATTATGGCTATACTCAAGTCCTTATTATATATTCTGTTTTTGTCAAAACGAATTTATTTTTTGAGAACTTTGCTAAGCAAAGTCGAAACAACGACTATAAATGTCAGCCTAAGTTAACTCGATAACATAATATAAGCAATGTCATTAAAATAAAATAGAAAACTTGATAAATACGCCCATCTGTAATACGGTATATAGTTGCCATTTAATATCAGGAATAATTTTGTTGGTAACCCTGTGGAAATCTTCATGGACCGCATGGACTTCATGGTGTGTTTTTTAGACTCTCACTAACTAAAACCGTAGGTGTGCTTTTATAAACCCTCTGCCATGGCCAAGGGTACAGCTGTCCCGGCATCCTTAGAACCCAGCGACGTCAAACCTTTTGCAAGCCTTTCTTTTCTACCGAGAAGTGTGGTGTAAAAGGCCACCCCTCGTTCAACTCATTTCTCTTGGACCGGTACGTGGGAACACATCACGCACCAGTCATACCTCAACATTATGGGTGACGCACTCCCCCAAATGCGACGCCCATGATATCATGAATCCTAGATAATGAGGTGATATTCGATACCAATTATAACATAAAATAATCGTTGCTTATCTGCGCAGTTATAAACAATCATAATTATTCCTTTATTCAATATATTATTGAAAAGCCCGTTTATAATAGAGTTTATTCAATGGGTACCTTAATCGTAACCAAACATATGTATTTTCTAATACATCCGTGAAATCTAAAAAGGATAATAATAATTGTCTTAAAAATGTAATGTATTCAAATTCATCAAAGACTATTTATCTATGAGAAAGTTTTAAGCTCACACTTACGTAGTCGCAAATAACATTCATAGAAAAAACACGTTTCTAAAGGAGCAAAAAGTAAAGACGTCTTTATTAGTGAGTAGTCTGTGAGCCATCCGTTCACCAAGTGATTATTTGTCTAGCGTTAGCATCTTTTAGTCGACTAAGTTATGTAGTGCAGCTAAAATTGTCTATAAGCATTACCAAACTTTTATATTTACTGTCAACTTCTATATCCATTTGGGACCCAGCCGCCAAAGATTACTTGATAATTTGTTGAAATTTAAATATTTATTTAGGATTTGGAATACGACCTTCTTTACGTAATGATCTTCGTAAACATGTACGTACGCTAACACGTTAAAGTAGACAATCCGGCACCGACTGTTCGAATCGATCATTCACTCGACTCGACTCACATTTGAATCGATTTGCATTATATAAGTCTAACTGAAAGTCGACGGGTTCTGGAAGGCTAAGCCTCTCATCTCTAATGTTGAAGCGCTGAGTCGTGTCGTGGGCGGCATGCGACCTTCGCTTGTCCTGCGAGACGAATTGCTCTCCAAGTTTTCGCTAAACTACTTTTGTGTCGTTTATATAATCAGTAACAATATTATTTAATTGCCTTGTTAGAAAAATTCGAAGCCACTCAATAATTACGTATATTTTATTGTATTCTATTTGTCATATTAAATAATCAAATTAAATATATCTATTATTAAGCTTTTAATTTATTGATAAATATTAAACCAAAAAGAAAAAAAAAATTACGTAATTATAACCTTATTTAAAATTCAATATATCAATAAAAAAAATATTAAAAAGTAACTGTGAAGAATATCTACTTGTTTCAGAAATTATTTTAAAATTTTAAAACTTTTCTAATTACTAACAAATTTTGTAAGCGATTTAAGTTTCATTAGTATTTAAAAATGCTTTTATATTTAAGAAGCCTTTCTGAAACTGGCCTTGAAACATGTATTTAGATATTATTTGATCCCAATAAATAAAAGTGATTGTTACCTTGTAAGTTATTATCCTGGTGTAACTATTTTTTTTTTTTCGATGTTTCTTCTTGAGGCAGTCGTTACTGAAACATTGGTCGTTTATCATACACCCTGATTACCGCACAATACAAAATACCTAGTACCAACTAATTATTTTTTTATACAGGTTCGACGAAATAACCACCCCACATCTGGTGGAAAGTGCAGTGTAGTCAAAAACGATAGCGACCATCAAGGGATGAGAATTCATTGACTTTTGTCTTTATCAAGCCGGTCCACATACACTACGACAGCAAGCCTTAGCTATAGCAACAATTAGGCGTACATCTGTTTTTTTTTTACACTGGCGCGACATAGTGACTACAGAGTACCTGATGGTAAGTACAGTGTAGTCCAAAAACGAAAGCGACTATCAAAGGATGAAAATCCATTGATAGTCTACATCGTCATGTCGGCCCACAAATACCACGACTGAAGGTCTCTAGGTATATGAGCTACTGGATATACACAAGCTGATTCCGAAACGCGACTAGCCGAAACTGGTCACTTTGACGGGCTTTACACCCATGTACTGTGGTCGCGATCCAGACGGGCACCGACGCCCTACCACCTCGCTGCTGCTCGTTTAGCACCACGTGCTAGTCACGTGTAGCGAAACTAGGGTAAATCCTACGGACGCGAGCAGCTTCGACTCCCAAAATCTGTTGTCTATGAACTGCGATGGCCTTTACACTTGTAATACTGTGGTCACGACTCAGTCGGCCAAACGTTCCACCACCACCGCATTTACTTTCCATTAGGTAGTCTCTCAGCTTGTTTGACACCTTTTAGTATAAAGAAGGTTAAAACTTGATACTAGCTTATAAAAAAACGGAACAAAGTATTTCATGTAACTTCCAGTTAGAAAATGTAAGTCAGACAGTTAAAAACGTTACAATTAACTAACACAGTGACACAAAACACACTGCGTTTCTGTTAAAGAGTCGATGGCAAAGCGTTGTGGCCGTGAACAAATATAATATTATAATAATAATGTATTCCCTAATATTCAGCGGAAAATATTCTGTTTATTTTATTTTTTCAAGAATGAATCATAGTTTGTATTTTGCTAATGATGTAAATAGAGATGTGAAATAACATGAAATTATCTAGTCCTTAACAACAAATAATTTTAAATAAAAATGTTTTGACTGTTTTGAGGCATGAACTGAGGGCTTTATAAGAGAACTGCGTACAATGAGATAAAATAAATAGTATGTTGTTTCCTATATAAAAATTATTACACCTCTAGCTATGAATGAAAAAATTTATATTACCTATTCATTCGCAACTTGATTTTCCCAAGAAGCAAAACTCGTAATGTAAATTAAAATTAGAAAATATGATAAATAAGTGTATGAATAATAAATATAATATTCTAGTAATGGAATAAATTTTTACAGTAGTGGACCCGATGGGGCTAAAGGGCTCAACCTCACTCCAAATTATTTAAGTTCACCCTCAGCTGGGTCAACTCGTTCCTAAACATTAAACCTGGATTTCATAACAAAAGCCTTATTACAAAACGAGTTTTAACTTTAAGTAATTTCCTTTGTTTCATTTAAGTACACATTTTAGTTGTTTTATCTCTTTTATTTGTCGTTGTTATGTCTCTTTAATGCCTACAATACACCACATCTGATGATAGACACAGTCAAAAACTAATAGGAACTTTTGTATTGTTTTTATACTAACTTGCTAAGTTGACGGCACTGCACCAGATTTTAAGTAGAGCGCAGTCAAAAACCTATTGCAATTGTCAAGAAACAGGTGGCTTTTCGTCGGCAACTGCCGTGATCATGCCGATCTGTTCAAAATTCTCTTCACATTTTTATTAAGTGACCCTAGATATATACTAGAATGAAAAGAAAACTCGAAGACATTCTACATACCGATGATACAGTTGTTTTTTTGTTGATAGTGCAATTACCCGAACTAGGTCATAACCACATTACACGTGTAAAGACCGTAGCAGTGACTCGCTTTGGCCTGCCGCGCAACCAGTAACTCGTATACCTAGAGAGCTTCAGTCGTGGTATATGTGAGCAGACATGACGATGGAGACTATAAAAGGATTTTCATCCTTTGATAGTCGCTTTCGTTTCTGGACTACACTGTACTTACCATCAGGTGCACTGTAGCCACTTTGTCGAGACACTGTAAAAAATATAGGAATTGGAAAACATTTTTTACTTGAATATCGACAAATCCGTCGTTAATCTTCCAGATAATATTTACTAGTCTACATAATCTCTCTTCACTATTCCTATAAAGATTCCAATAATTATGTACTATGTTCAAATGAGAACTATTAGGTGCCAACTAAGAATCTCATTCCAATTTAGTTAATCCAGGATTATAATAATGCATTCAAGTGAATTACTTCTTATATCAATTATCTAGTAGATGAAACGATGTCCCATGCATTATGGACGGATAATCGTTTGGGTAGAAACACTTTTTCCCACAATATAGTTTACCTATTGAATTTAAATGTATTTAATGTGAATCTTGTCAGTGACGTGCATAGGATGTTTGGACAGGGTAGGCAGATTCACATAATGAATTTGAATATTATATAATGATAATAAATATTATACAGCTATCCCCCGATTTAAACGGTAGATACGTTCCTGAGAAAAACGTGTAAATCGAAAATTAAAAATTTTCAAGTCAAAACCGAAAATCGAAAAGCTTGCAGAAAATGCATAATTTTGCTATTTAACAGTTGTGATTTTTTTCAATATTTTTAGGTGTACACAGAAATAAAAATAAAATGCATTGACAGGTTAAAATATGTAAAATATTACGGAAACACTGTTTTTTTATTTAATTACAATACATTAAACAGAAGAACAAAAAATAAAACCAAAGGTGTTTTATTATCCTTCATCATGTGCAGCAAGTCAGCACATAAGCTCGGGATTCCCCGTGAGATGTGTACACAGCGCACGTGTTCAAACACAGTAGCATTTAGTAGAGTGCGATAAAAACAAAAAAAAACTTATTTGGAAAACCGTGTAAAAGCGAAAACGTGTAAAACATGTACCGTGCAAATCGGGGGATAGGTGTATTACTTTCATAGGGAAGATAGATAACGTGAAAATAGAATAGATATGAATATAAAGTGTTTCTTTTTTTTTTGTTTCAATTAAAGGAATTTATTCCAGGCTTATTTATCGTAAGGGCATGCAATGCTTTCATGCATTTATGGAATGAACGCTACTGAATCTTGTGCTATGTGACAGTGGGATAGACTCAGAGCGACTTACAATAACAAATTAAATCTAGTTTAAATTTATATAAAACGCTACTTAGCGTTTAATTGCACTTGTTGTATTGCAACGACACATTATCCCTTTTTTGGTATCCCGGGAGAAAATCCTGCATAAGACCATCAGTGTCACTGTGAGGGCAGCAACCCTGGTGTGTCTTGCTCTCTACTCTCCTCTCCTCTTACTGACTAAAAACCCCAGGAGTGTCCTTCCAATCACTCCACCCGGGCCTGGGGAACTAAATCCGTCCAGATTCCCGGGGAGCGAAGAGCCTATTCAGGCTTCTTCTCTGGAAGGGGTGGGTACAAAGAGCCCACTTTTCGTAACCTTTTCACAGGCAGCACAACGGACACTGCACACCACCTCCCTCTCATCCGAGAAGCAGACTCCCTTAAACCTACTGTCCGGATGACCCTTTTTTTAAGCCCGGTCAAAACCCATTGTGGGCCGTCAGGGGGCGGTAAGGGCTGCTCTCCGGGATGATCCACTTTCCACCTACCGGGATTGAGCGCACGACTGGGGCCTCCTCCTTGATACCCTTGAGGAGGGGTGATGTAAAGAGCCAAGGGCCCTCTCTTGACTCCGCGTTCATTGTTGAACGACACACTCCCTCAAGTGTGCCGTCCGGTGCTGCCGTTAGAGGCGGATTTCTTTATGTACGGCGTCCAGTTCTTGCAGGTCGGCGGGCAGGCTGAGATGACGCTGCTATAGATGTTGAAGCTAGCGTCTCCCGACCCGCTCCGCCGCCTCCTTTTGTGCTAATATCTCCTCACTGAAGTGGAGTACGGTTGTCCATGCGTTTCCGCTGCCGACCTTAATTGGAATTTGGAAATTGGAAGTATCGGCCGCGAGAGATCTGCATCCACCTCCCTACAAAACACTAACCAATTTAAACAATATTTAAATGTAAATCATGTTTAGATAAAATTAAACAGTTTCAATGATATATAGTTTTATACAAGCTTTAATCTAGATTTAATTCGGTGCAAGCTGTCCTTAGTTGCAATTATTTTATTAGATGTACTTAAATAATCTAACAAATACTTGAATATTTGATAAAAAAAAGTTTTGAGATGATAGGGCAATTGTCCGAACTGGGTCATGACCACAGTACGCAAGACCGTCATAGTGACTCGCTTTGGCCTGTCGCATTTCGGGATCAACTTGTGTATATCCAGTTACTAGTATATCTAGAGACCTTCAGTCGCGGTATATGTGGGCCGACATGATGGTGACGGAGGCTATCACCGGATTTTCATTCTTTGTTGGTCGCTATTGTTTTTGGACTACATTGTACTTACCATCAGGTGAACTGTAGTCAATTTGTCGAGCCAGTGTAAAAGAAAAGTTTTAAAAATTATTATAATGACTCGCTTTGACTTGTCGCGTTTCAGGATCAGTTTGTGTGCCTTTCGTTATTTATATAACTAGAGACCTTCAGTCATGGTACAAGATACCCGGCATGCCGACGGCGCTGGATTCTTGCCCCTTGGTAGTTGTTGCCATTTTTGAACTACACTATGCTTTTCATCATCAGTGCTGTAATCACTTTGTCGAACAAGTATAAAAAACATGTTATATTTAACGCAAAATGATTTTTAATTACTAAACGTTCTTTGTATAACATAATTTGGCTTTTATATTCTTTCTTAATACTTGCTGTATTTTTATTGCTTTATACTAAATTTGTTATATCTATGTTTAATTATAATAATAATCTGGAATGATTTTAAAGGAAAATGTGTAAACTTTACAAAGTAAAAAGATGTACGGTGGTAAGTTGCGAAATAGGAGATTATAAGAAACGAATCCTGCGTTATAACGACACATGGCCTTTCAAATGACGGACTGCTTGCGCCCACACTGCTCCCATCTATCTCCCACCAAACATTTTAGTGTTACCGGTGTGGCTCAGCAATAAAATATTTCTTTTTATGTCCCCCTCGAGTAACAACACGTTTGTGGCCAGTTACATCGGTTGCGCAAGCGATGGTACATTCCACGTTTCCGTGAGCTCCAACTCCGTTAACAGTGACTATATAAACTCTCCAATCTTTTATGTATTCACTGATATACCTATTTAAAAGTCAAGTTTAAGGCCGAATGTTATCTATGATCTTATAATATCGACCGTCGAAATTACTTAGCGTAATCAACTCATTACATCTTGTTGATATTCACGCGTTTCATATCCATGTTAAAAAGGTCAGTGCCATTAAATTTTGCGGCGAAAGCATAGTCTTTACATTTCACTAGATAATCTACGTAGAAAACAACGTCTGGAATCTCACTCTTCATTAACGAAAATTAGTTGTTACTCAAACTTTACAAACTGTATTATTTCATAAATATCAAAGTATATTCGATATTAAGTAAGTCATCGATTTTCTCAAATTAGATGTGACTGTACGAACACTTAGGCTATACTCAAATGTCTATTATATATTCAGTGTTTTGTCAAAGAAGAGCTTATTTCCTGACTTCCTAAGTTATAATAACGTCTATAAATCTCGGCTGCAGTATAAGTTTTTTCGAGTTTACTTTTCGAATTAGTTTACATTTTTAACATTTCGAATTGTACGAGAATTTTAATCAGCGCAACTATCGGATGGTTTATGAAACAACAAATCCATACATTCTGACGTTTAAAACGTAAACCAATTCGAAAAGTAAACTCGAGAAAACTTACACTTGGGCATCTGGCCGCATCACTTGAGATACGAAATATAGATACGTAAGTACAAAAATGAGAACAAAGTGGGTTCACGAGTTGCCACTGTATCTGCACTTGCCTAGGAAAGCACTGTGTACCTGATTATTTTATTATACAATGAATTAGGCACAAGCTTAAATCCGAACACTGACGTCATATATATAATGTGTCTATTACAAATTCTTAATAAAACCTTTAATTAAATTTGATATTTTATTATAAGCTTTAAGTATGCTTAGATATATGCGCATATATTTAGATAGCTACATGAAGTTAATTATCTTTATCGTAACATTTTATAACAGTGATATGGTAAATAGAATAAAATGTAAACAAATTCAGGCGTGCAGTTGACCAGTACAAGTTGCAATTATTATTTCTAGATACTTTCATTTTCGGTGAATTCATTATTCAGGCGAAACCTATAATTATTTTTCCAGGAAGAGAAATAACTATTCAAAATTAATTGATTTATTATTACGTATATAAAACTGTACTTTGTTTTATTTTATACTCTTCAGTGAAATATTTTTTTATACATACTTATAAACTTTAAAAACATAGTTTACGTGACGTTATATAGAAATTTAAAAACCATTTTGAAAATAATAAAAGACTTAAATAATTAATATGAAGTGGATATAATATAGAATACTATTATTAATTAATTCATTCCTTCATTAATCAATTAATTAATAATAGTATTAATTATTAAATTAAATAACAATTGATATCATTTTAATTTATTAATATTTTTACTAATTATTCCAGTTCTACAATAGTGAACAGAGAACCATACTAAGATAATTAATGTTATATTTTGTTTGACTTTAGTTATATTTTTGAGTAATATTACTTGGTACAATGACATGAATATCCTATTTTAATTTTCCCAGTGGCATAGCTACCTATAATGGGAAATATCTCTAATTATTACCTGCGTATTTGCCTACCGCAAATTCTTAATACTAAGCCTAACTATTAAACCTTAAAATAACATTAAAATATTTTCTAAAGTGCGTATTGTAATATATATATATGTTTCTCCTCTGGTTTTTGAGAATTTTATTCTTTCTTACACCTCTATGTGACTAGAGTCGGTGTATTGGCCTCGATTCCGCTGTCGCGGTGGTTTCCATTTGCTACAAAAACTTGTGAACGGAGGCAATGCGGGAGGGGCGGTGTTGTCGAGCACCATCGCTGAGTACTAATGCTTAGGTACGTCAATGATGATAGAAAGATTCCTCGAATAAATGAAAGGTGACAAACCGCAGCGGGGCGGGAAGCTCAGTGCAAGCGGTACGTTTTAAACTTTAATAGCTTATTGTTGGCGTCGAACAGGAGAATTATTCCGTATACCGAGACTTTTTTGCCGAAGATAAAGTGGAACGCAGACACACACCGTTATCCTATTTTCTCCCCTCTCACCCTTACTATTGTATACAGTTTTACTTATAGACGAACTGTGAAGAAATGTTGATTACCCGATAAGAATAGCTTTACAGTTTTCTCTGCGAACTAATAAAATTGCCAAGCTTTGTAAAGATAGGTAGATTATAATGAACGTGCTGTAATCACTTTCGCGGAGACAGTTATTAAATAATTGTTAATTACGTTTCCTAATAGCGATGCTAGTGAAACTTAATTGTTTTATAGAGGACCTTTTGATAATTCACATTGTATAGATATTTATAAGTAAACGCACGAATATTTAAACCAATCTGAGGATTAATATGTGAAACCGCATACATATACTGTATAGAATTATTCATACTATTCATTATTTTAATTCAAATTGTATTATGAAATAAAACCTGAAATACATGGAGATTCTAAAACTTATCAATCTCTTACTTTATAACTAACAATTAAAAACGTATAATTCGAAAAGAGATTTTCTGAAAACCTTGCACTCGGACCTCTGATGTGAGCGATGAACTTTTTACTTTAATATCTTCCCAATTATATTATATTTTAGAATTGGATTATCTCGGAACTTACAAAAATCGTTGAAAAGATTAAATAAATTATTTTAGCTTGTTTATATTAGGTCCTTACATATGAAATTGGCGTTTTGTATGGGAGGAACAAAAAGTCGAATATTTTTTAATATAATATATTTAATTAATCAAAGTATGGACCATTATTTTCTATGCACTTTTCCATCTCATAGGTAGTTCATTGATCCCTTTACTAAAAAACCAGTCGGACGGGAATCAATAAAATCTTTGAACGCGATTGGGACTGCCCCATGGGAGTTGAATTTTTTCCCTTGCAAGAAGTTATCCAAATTTCGAAAAAAATGGTAATCTGTTGGAGCAAGGTCCGGGGAGTACGGAGGATGTCTTAGACTTTCCAATTGAAGCTCTTCTAATTTAGTAGCCGTCTGTTGCGCAGTGTGTGGTCTAGCGTTGTCGTGAAGCAGCAGTGGCGTGGAGGGATTGACCAGCCTAGGTTGTTTAGCCGCTAGCTTTTTCATCATGGTTTGCAAATGCTGACAATAGACATCAGCCGTAATAGTCTGGCCAGATTTGAGATAACTGTAATGAACAATACCGGCACTAGTCCACTAAAAGCTTACAAGTAACTTTTTTGGGGTTAATTTTCGCTTGGGGCAGGATTTGGCTGGCTGGCCAGGATCCAACCATTGCGCTGAGCGCTTCCGATTATCGTAAAGAACCCATTTTTCATCACAGGTAATGATTCGGTTTAAAATACCTTCATTATTGTGCCGGTTTAGTAATGTAACGCAGCAGTCGACGCGCGTTTGCCGGTTTGCTTCAGTCAATTCGTGAGGTACCCACCTTTCAAGCTTTTTAATCTTTCCAATTTGCTTCAAGTGAATTAAAACAGTTTTATCACTAACATCGCAGCCTGCAGCTAACTCGGACGTGGTTTGCGATGGATCCGCTTCCACAATAGACTTCAACTCTTCATTATCAACTTGAGTCTCAGGCCGTCCACGGGGCTTGTTCTGCAGGTCGAAATTCCCAGAACGAAAACGTTGGAACCAAAAACGAACTGTGTTTTCTTTTGCAACACGACCGCCATACACATCATTCACCCTTCGAGTTGTTTCCGCAGCACTAGTGCCACGGCGGAACTCGTACTCGTAAATAAAGCGATATTTTAAGTTTTCCATTTTGTAAAATGAGTGACGCAAACAGAAAAAAACAGAAGAAAAAAACAAATGAATGACGATCATCGAAGCACAAATACATGAGTCTATTAGCTGTACAAATTTGAATTTGGAATTCCTTACCAAAGAGGAGAAATTTGTGATTAAAGTGGCCAGTACGAAAAACGCCAATTTCATATGTAAGGACCTAATATTTGGCATTTATTACCAAATGTATTTAAATATGACGCTCGTCATTATATTACTTGCACAAGAATAGTTATTATTCTATTTAAAACAAACACAGTCTTTACAAAAAACAACCCTGAAAATAAAAAATATTATTTAATGTCAGTCACATTTTTAGTTGTTGATATTTAATTAAAGAAATAATTGATCTTTAAATAGGTTTAATTGGTGAATAAATTGTGAATATATCAATTGAACATTTTAATTCACATTTAAGTTATTATTTGCAATGATGACGCACACAGCAGCGAGGTCGGAAAGTATCTTCTTCCGCGTTTTAGTGTAGACATGATCTTGACATTTTATCGATCATATCCTAGGCTACATTATTAGCTAAAAGCTTAACATTCAAAGAAGCGGTTCTGTGCTAGTTTGTTTCGATGCATGCTGAAAGTTGAATTTCCCACGTCGGTATTGCAAACCTCTTATATTATGAGCTCATAATGTGAAGAATAATTTGAAACGTTTAGGTTTAATGTATCATTCAAGATTACATTCCACATAAATGTATCTTAGTATAACTCAGCTGACGGCATATGCTGCTAAAATACTCAGATTAGACATAAATGTCGATTCACTCGTTGCTTCAAAACTTACATACACCTAAATGTTATAAACCAATCTTCATTTTTATAACCAATGGTACTAGATGAAGTAACACGTAACACACGATAACAACATAAATAAGTGCAAAATCTATAAATACGACATAACGTGACTACGTGACATTCCATAAGCTAAGATATCTCAATTATATATTTTTTTACTTTCTACTATCATTATCATTTATTGAATGTTACTTCGCCCGCGGGCAGCTTTGTTTTGGTATCCCGGGGGAATATCCTGCACAGGACCATATAGGCTACTGTGAAAGCAGCGACCCCGGTATGTCAGACTCCTACTGACTAAAAACCCCCGGGGTGCCCCTCTAATCACTCCACCCAGGCCTGGGAAACCAAATCTAGTACGTAACGATACGTACCTATTATACAGTTACACATTTTTGTGGTTTTTTTTTTTGTTATTTATTTAAATAACGAATGCTTAAATAGTTGATGGAGTTACTCTTACAAAATATACAACAATTGTGTTCGTTTTTTTTTTATTTTCACTACAACCTAATATTATTACAATATTTACCCTTGAAACGTTTATTACAAGTGACAGCGTTTGTTATTTTTGATGTAAATATATTTCTTCATTTTGAAACAGACCTTTAAATACTACGTTACATGTTTCAAATTAAAACTACTTTGTAACTTTTTTCCTTACTTTTTAACTCTTATAGAGAACATTTTGTAACATTTTTAGCAAATATTTTTATTGATTTTTGTTCTTTTTTTGCTTTTGTCGGCAAAAAGGAATACGGCCTACCTGATAGTAGTTACTGTCGCTCCTGGACAATTGCAACATAAGGAGCATTGTTATTGCATTGCCGAGCAAGAAGGACGTTTTTCATTGCCCTCTTGAAGAACCCTTTTTAAATTATCAACATTATTATCATTATTTTAGTGTATATGAATGAACCCACTTTTAAAAAGAATATATTTACATTCGTTGGACGGCATATTATCCCATAAGATTAATATTATAGCAAAAATCATCATAATCTTCTCCACCATAGGACGTCCATTGCTAAACATTAGCCTTCTCTAATGATTTCCAGAGCGACCAGTCAGAAGCGATTTCCATTCATCATCGCTCTGCGATCTGCATTAGGTGGTCTGTCCACCTTGTCGGTATATACTGGGCTTACAGGTTTGTTATCTCAACTCGAGAACTTTTCTGCCCCATCGGCAATCCATCCTATCAGCTATGTGTCCTGCCCATTGCCACTTTAATTTTCTAATCCGCTGGACCATATCGGTGACTCTCATTTGTCTACGGATTCCTTCATTTATATTTCGATCACGTAGAGAAACACAAAGTTTAGTCCTAGTCAAAGCTCCCTGTGTGACATTGAGGTATCTAATGATACTAAAAGTCAAAGACAATGTTTCTACACCGTATGTCAGTTATGTTTTTTAACAAATAAAATACTATAGCAATGCAACCTTAGACAAACATATCTTTCCCTGCGAACACCTAACTGTTAGCGATAAATCAAAGGGTTCACGAATAGATGGTCATAAAGGTGATTACAAAAGCCGGAGTTTAGAGCCCTTCAGAAAGTGTGTCGATGAGCTGGTCGCGCCCGCCGCTTGCGTTCCCTGCCCCTGACACACCCAGCCTCCCCGGTTGGAAAACATAGATGCATTTTATAGTTTTCCGACAATCGTGAGCCAAGTGCGTCTTTGCAGTATGTAAGACGAGTTGTTATGTTGTTTTGTTAACGGCTATTGTAGAAATATGCATGAAGTTGCGTGTCAATAAATTTTATATGACGAAAATTATGTCATATCAAAGAAAAATATAAGGCCCATAATATCATTTATAGATTCCTCTTTGAACCTTATACTAAGACATCAATAATGTCGAATATACAATTATCGCTAAACACCAACTTAAAATGACACTTCAAAACTCTGCGCTTTATAATTTTCCATTAAGACGAGGAAAATCTTTCGCCCTCAATATACAATAAACTTACTTACAATAGTCGTATACGATCTTGAATCTGAGATTTTGTTTGATATTCGTTCATGATTGTTTATTCAAACGTTAGGAAGTTCTCGAAAAGTAAATTTTCTCAGACACTACGTGCATGTTTTTATTATTTTAATTAACCCTCATAGTCACATTGAAGTGCAAAGACCTTCCTTCCCTTATTCTACTCTTTTCTATTTTCAGATTTTTGAGACCAATCCATCATAAAGATGACTAATAAATTACTTGTCTAATGTTATTAAATCCGTTTAATATTATTTTGATTTCTATTTGGATATCCTCCTAATATTGATGTAATTTTCAAAAAAACTTTGAATACTGGATAATAATAAATATGAAGCGGATTAATCATGCTATTTAGAGAGAGTACATATTGAATATAAGCCAACACGTAGGTAAACTTGAAACATGGAAACATTAAGGGCGGCTTGCACTACCAAATTAAATCTAATTTAACCTGGTATAAAACGCTAATTAATTGAAGCGGCTTAACTCAATCTTAATGATGATTTCAGTTTAAGAGTTGTTACAATTGGATTTAGATTCTGCGTAAGATAATAAGTATAGTTCAGCACTAAATAGCATTTTATGTAAGTCTAAAGTAGATTTAATATGTTAGTGCAAACCGCACTTAGTATATTTTCTGGAGTCCATACATTTCTAAATCTGGTATCACATTGCTATACAATATGCACCACGTATGTGTCTGTGATCAGTCCCGATAACAAAAAACGAAATATCAACAGTGTTCATCGTCATACCAAGCAACAGTTACGTACGACAGGCTGATCTTCAACTGTTAACCCACTCACGTAATTCGTCGGGGTCTTTGTATCAAGCGGCACCAAATACAGCATAATTACCTTAAAATTACATTTCTATTTTAATATTCATCAAAAGATATTTGGTTCCACGTACAAATGTCTTATTAGTACGTTTAATATGAACTAGTATAAAAAAGTGGTCTAAATACGAGCAATTATTATATGGATTCACTAGGAAATATTGTTATGTATTTTGTGTAAAAATGAACACATATCTTTCGAATATGATGTTTCATTCTCTTACAAAAATATTTTCCCTTTTTTATTATTTACAGATTAACGCTTTAACTCAATCGCTCCTGGTCGTAGGTGATGAGCCAAAAATGAATCATGTCGGCCCAACAAAGACGTATTCACTCTTCTTTTAAAGGCTCCCTGATCGTAAAATTGTGAGAAAACAGACGTTGCGAGCATATTCCACTCCTTTGCTGTTCCCATTATGAAAGATGAAATGAACAAGTAGTATGGATATGAGGAATATCCATCACTTAAGGATAGTGCATGTTACTCCAAAAGAGAAGAACTATTCACTTGGTAATTAAAATAAACGAAGGATTATGTAAATACGCTTATCTAAGGAAACAACTCCCAATACAATTGGTGACAAGGATTTTCAGTGTGTAACTCACAACTACTCACAAGTATCTATGACATAGGGTTATCACTTATCAAGAGTGCCGACAAGGACGCTCCGTTGCTGCGCTGCCAGGTAACATAACTTTGATTCTTTTCTGAGTCTACAACTTAAATATTATATTAGTTAATGTTTGAATAGTTTTTACTTGTAAGAATTCTGCGTTTATCAAGCCCAGTTTCTGAATAGCTCCGTTTTAAACGCTAATGAATTAAATCATCAATTATATAAAAATGTATAAATCATTAGGTTTTAAATATTTAAACCATAATTTGTTCCGAAAACTGGGCGTTAGCGTGTAAGACTCCGTGTCGTAACTGCGAAGGTCGTGCTATTTTTTGAAGCTGGCCACCCTGGTTGGAACGCTTATTGGATTTAGTACCCTCGAGGAGGGCAGTGCTCTTGGCGTGGGGCGCGGAGTGCGGCGCGCGGAGGGACACGGTTGCGCAACGCATTACAATAAACGCGACATTACGTGCCGCGGCCGCTGCGCCCGCGACGGGGTCATGCGCCTCGATTCGGGGAACGTTGACTATTGACGTACGCCTACGAGCATGGGGTTGCTAATTAAAATGTATATCGCGCTATTTTTCACACACCTTGACGCAATTGCCATTTGCATGTTTAGCAGATTTTTGTATGTTTAGACTACCCATAAGAACTTACAGCCAATGATATACTGACTTAAAAATCAATATTAAAAACTTATTCAATTCTCATCTAACTGATCTTTGCCCCATTTCAGAAACTCCTTAAAACATTAATGAGATATCAATTGCATATAAAATAATTAATTACAGTGATTATAGGAGTATTCAAATTTAAAAACAGTTTCTGAAGCCAGGCATTAGACGCCAACGACAAATTAAGAAAATCCTATGAAACGCACTCGCATTTGCAAAACTTCAATCCAGCTTAGTAGGCTTCTCTGCAGTTCGTACGACGTCGGTATTTTTGTAACAATAATCGATTGTGTTAGCCTTATGAGACCAAATACCAGGAGATTAGAGTATTTCTAAATCCGTAACAAGTCCAGCAGCGTGCAGTAAACGCTCAAAAGAAAAGCCTGTACTGTAAAATCCAAGTTCATAAATTCGACATTTTCGGCTCGCAAACTGAGCTACCAAAAATAAAATCCCAGCCCACCACTACTTAAACTAAATCATCTCTACAAAAAGAAAATAAAAATATCTAGTTTACAAACGTAGAAAGTATTACGGGATGTCACATGATTGACATTCATGATATCATGAAATTTCGGATTGGACAACGCAAGATTGCAATGTGCATTCTCTGCTTACCTTTAAGGGGATATGGTGATACCCACTAAAATTAATTTCCTGCAGGTGGATAGTCACAAGTAGATCTGAGTGTATCGGGACGAATAGAACGGTGACCCCAAGCGCACATCTTTTATCAATGTGATGGCTATGCCCGTTTCATAGGGTTTAGGTACTTTGCACACGAAGTACCCGACAACACTAGTATTCAAGTGACAGAAAAAGTTGACATAAACGAATGAGTCGACATGTGTATTTTTTAAAAACAGGGCGATCTAGGCAAAATATCCTATTAGAAATAATGCTAATAGAAACACCATGTGGTTTAAATTATGTCATTTCTATACATTTTTAGATTTTCGTCGAAGAAGCGTTATCGCTATAATAAAATGTTACTATGTTAAACCACTCTCGAAAATCAGGGTAATGCGTAAGTTGCTTCGTGTTTTTAAAAATCATCATCCATGACCCTATGCAAAAGAAAGTAGACAATCTACTGCACCTGTTTATAATATTTGTTTATTACACATATTTTATTAACACATTTACTTTTAGTAAGGTTAACCAAGGCAAGCGTGCCATAAAGTCATATATAGGAATGATTCCATTATTTTTACTTTGTATTGATTAAATACATAAATATTCCATTTCAAACATTTGTTTTTTTGTGGTTGTATGTTTGATCAATATAAATGATACAAAAATCTTTGTTAGTAAAATATGTGATATTCTGAAATATAATTTAAGTAAAACTTGGGCGGGTAGAAGACTTCCACGCTTTTTTTTGTATCTTGGGGGAAAATCCTGCAAAGGATCATCAGGGACGCTGTGAGGGTAGTGACCCCGGTGTGTCAGACTCCTACTGACTAAAAACCCCCGGGGTGTCCCTCTGATTCCTCCACCTGGGCCTGGGAAACCAAATTCATCCAGACAAGACTTCCACGCTTGCTCTACCTAAAGCAAGTGCAACAGAGTTATGCATATATTTTTTAATTGGCGGGTTTGAAGGCTTATAATATATATTATGTTTAAAGTATTATTATGTTGTTAGCTCACCTTGTATAGTATTAAAAACAAGTCTACATATTATAAAATTCTCAAAAATTGCTGTAACTCGCCAGGGAATTCGTTTTACAAAATGTCAACTAGTGATTAAATATTAAAACTTTATTGCATGTCGTTGATACGGTCAATAATATAGAAGTTCCTACGTTGTCTGGTATAGATTTTTAAATAAAAAAAACATGCACGATCGATTTATATAATATATTTTGGAAGCCCCGTGTGAAAACTGCCTAAATGATGTACAAAGCAGAAAAGTGTCAGCAATTGAGTAACTCGGTCACGTGTTAAGTTGTCAACAAGTCAATGGACACTTATAATGATTTGCATGCGAATTATAATTTATTAATATGTCTCTAGTGTGGAAAAGAAATATTAATATAAATTACAATATTATTTATTATGTTGCTTAATGTTTTATACGTGTATACATATCATAATTATCTTTTTTTATTAATAATAAATATGGTAAAGTTTAAAATCTGTAAATCAAATTAAATCCAAGGCCGTTAGAGACAAAAGTAATTAGATAAAATCAAAAAGTGGGCTGGACTGAGCTTTCCTGTTTTGAAGAACAGTATAGAATCGCAAGAACTCTTGTCTATTAACCTCCAAAGACCATTATGAATATGGAACCCTAGGTTGGAGTCCATCAAATTATTTTAATCCTAAAATAACCCTGGATTCCAAAATAGATGGCAAGAAAATTTCCTTAATACGGTCGCTGGTCATAATTTTGAATCATGGATCAGATAAGTATAAAAAAGAAAACCTTCTCATGTCCACACGTTCATCGGCGCAGCCATTTTAATCGCAGATAGCCTTAAAATAAGCATTTTCAACACAGTTTTACTCAATGTATTTTACCGATTGAATCGTCAGCTAAAAGGTGTCTTAGTTAATAGCTAAAGCGTAAGATCCTCGAACCTTCATAACCAGCGGGTAGTAACAGGATATGACCTCTATAAAAGAATTAAAAATAGGTTAACCTTGTGTTAGCTTGCAGAAAAAATATCAAATAATAAAATGAACTTTACATAATTTTTTAGACATTTGCCTAACATATTAAATACATTTATATATCAATTATTAATTAAGGATTGTTTAAAAAGTGTAATAATTATTAAAAACGATTATTTGTCACAGTGGCTCAATTTGACTTCCGAAAGTTATTTTTAATAGTGTAAACACTGTCAGCCCACTTTGGTGGTGGGGTTTCCTTTCAGCATTTTAAGTAACTTTCGGCAGTCCTTTTTGAGCTACCGAACTGGTCACTTGTGCGACAAAAATCATAGAACAATAAAGGAGTGCAAGAAACGGAGTCTTGGGTTTTATATAAATTTAACAATTCAGAAGCCAGGATATCACCGAGGAATTCCGGTATATTAATACCCACCCCGGTGTGATCACACGTCCACAATAAAGAGGTACGTTAATATTTGAATTGGTAATGTAAGGCTTATTTGGTTCGAACTTTACTTCAATAGTTATAACAAGTACACAAAGCAAAAGTTAAGAAACATAACATGTAAATTGAATGTGTTTTGATTAGTGCTAATACCATAGATATTACAATATTTTTTTAAAATTAAAATTGTTAGAATGGGTATATTAAATATATATACAAATCAACTCCTCCTTGTGGATTTTAAGAGAAAATACAAATGTTAACTGTTTATATAATTTTAAATTATAAAAATTAAAATTCAGTATACCTTCAAAGAAAAAAAAAACACACTTTAATGAAAAAACGTGTTTAGTACGTGTAGGTTTATTCGAAACAGATACTCGCTGTTAAATTATTTCAGATCATTGGATATTATACTGACTGTTCCATCAAGCGAATATGCCTAAGGATCGGTCTGAAAGTGGTCGGAGATCCATTGACAACAGTGGCAGTATATTGATGGGAGGATCCTCGAGACGCCATCGGTCCCGAGGACGTATTCGAGACTCGAAACAAGGTCACGCCTCGCCATCAGCACTACAAACCGATGGGCGTGGCTCCCAGCGGCATCGGTCCAGAGAATCTTCTTCAGGGATTGATCCACATGCACGAGATAGGCACAGCGAGCGATTATCGAGTAGACGGACGCCTGCTGGTAGGCATCCAGCCGTCGTGATGGAGGATCCTGTTCCGAGACGCAGCCGCTCCCGGACTCGTGCTCGAGGTTCGAGGCAAAGTCATCGGTCTTCAGCAGTGCATTGCTCCGATAAGCGTGGGTCTGAGCGCCGCCGACCCAACACATCACCAATAAGGATGGAATCACAGGCAAGAAGCCGAAGCAGGTTGGTCTTAACTCCATCACTACCCCAGCACACCCCGTGTGCCCCACGTATTAACAATTGTCACAAACAGACGGCTAGCGTTATAAGCCGTAGTCATGATAGGCAGAGGCATCACAGATTACAGACTCCTAGTAGAGAATGTGATAATAGGTCGCGTAGTCCAGTGCGCCTTCGCGTTAATGAACGATCTGAATCTATGGTGCCGAAACCTCCAACTATTGATGCTATTAATAATGAATTACTCAAATGTATCAAAGAGTCTTTGCAATCTATCTCGACCATAAATCCACAAAGTAAAGAAAGATTCACCAACAACAATGTGGTACCAGAATTCGATCCTAAATTAAAGAATCAAACTATTAATAATTGGTTAAATAAAGTAAAAGAATGCTCAGAGATTTATGGCTGGGATAGTAAGCAGACTGCTCACTACGCTCTTCCGAAACTTGTGGGAACTGCAAAAAAATGGTACGAAGGCCAGCCTTCAGTGCTACTTACATGGGACGAATGGGTTGAAAAATTGAAATCGGCTTTTCCATCGTATGAAAATTATGGTCATTTGCTTACGGAAATGCTAGCTAAAAGAGCTAAGTTCGGGGATGATTTAGAAGAATACTATTATGAAAAGTTAATAGCATTGAATCGATGTGGTATAGTAGGAAGAAATGCTATTGACTGTATTGTTTATGGAATAGATGATAGGTCGGTTCGATACGGGGCAGAAGCAGTAGGATTTGAGGATGCTGATAAATTATTGGGCTATCTAAGGAGTGTTAAACATGAGCGACTTGATAAGTTCAATAAGAAACCGGTACGATCTGGAAATGAAATTCCGCGCAAAGTTAATAGAAATGATTCTGGTAAAATTTTGAAATGTTTTAACTGTCACGAAACTGGTCACGTGGTATCAGGGTGTAAAAAACCTATCGTGAAATGCCAAAAGTGTCGACGGCTGGGTCACGATGATCCCGAATGCAATAGGAATGTTTGGATAGACAGGACCGAAGTTAAGACATTATGACTAGATAATGGTATCAACAATGAAGTCGATAGTAAATTTGTCAAAGATATAAATGTTAATAATATACAATTAACAGGGTACATAGATTTCGGTAGTCAGTGTACCCTGATAAAAGAATCCATTATGATAAGGATCGTACCGCGTGAAAAATGGGAGATGAACAATTTACCATCTCTTAAAGGTTTCGGTAATGCCTATGTGGAGGCTTTAGGTAAAAGCGAAATTTTATTAACGATAGATAACGCCAAACTTTGTGTTGAAGTGATTATTGTTCCTGACAATTACCTGATCTATGATCTACTTATCGGGCAGACTGCTACGGAGCAACCCCACATATGGGTATTTAAAACAAATAAAGATTTACTGATTACTGATAAACGAAGGACTGACTATACAAGACTGGTTTTAAAGTCCTTCAAAACTATTAGAATGGAAGGAAGTATTTCTTTAAAAGTATTTACTGATACAAACTATAGTGGAAAAGTTTTCGTTGAAAATGGGTATCGTTTAAACTATTGCGTTGAAATGGGAACTTATAATATCAAAAATGGTAGTGGTCATCTAACTATTCTAAATTATAATAATAAATTAATCCTATTTAAAGAGGGACAAATATTGGCACGTGCAATAACTATGCAAATTAATAATATCCAAAAAGTTAATAAAATACAAAGCGTTCAAAATTATAGAGATAAGCCTACACTTTTACTGGATGACCTTAACATTAATGTAAATCTAAACCAAAGTCAGAAAATTCATTTAGTTAACATGTTAAACCAGTATCGTCATTGCTTTGCCAAGGATTTGTCAGAGTTAGGCCGAACAACTGTAGCCGAAATGAACATTGAACTAAATGATACAGATCCAGTTGTTTATCGTCCATATAAGTTGAGCCATGCAGAACGAGGTGAAGTCAAAATTATGGTTGAAGAACTTTTAAAATATGAGATAATAAGAGATTCCCAATCTTCGTACGCCAGTCCTGTTTTATTAGTTAAAAAGAAAACGGGTGATAAACGGCTTTGTGTAGACTACCGAGCCCTAAATAGGAAAACTATTAAACAACATTACCCGTTGCCTCGTATTGAGGACCAGATAGATCGTTTAGCTGGAAATAAGTATTTTTGTGTTTTGGACTTGGCATCTGGCTATTACCAGATTCCTTTAACGGAGAATAGCAAAAGCAAAAGCGCGTTTGTCACACCCGATGGACAGTACGAATTTAATAGAATGCCATTTGGGCTAGCCAATGCACCGGCCGTTTTTCAGCGAACTATTAATCTGGTCTTGGGCAATTTACGTTACAATATTGCATTAGCTTACATGGACGATGTTTTGATACCGAGTAAGTCGTTTGAAGAAGGTATTGATAGATTAAAAATGGTACTTCAAAGATTTGAAGAGACCGGACTAACGTTAAAACCACAGAAATGCTACTTCTTTCAAAATCAAGTTGACTATCTAGGATTTGAAGTTTCCGGTGAAGGAGTGAGACCGGGTATAAAAAAAATCGAGGCGGTTAAAAATTTTCCTACACCTAAAGATGTACACAATGTTCGACAATTTATTGGTCTAGCTAGTTTTTTTCGACGTTTTATTAGAAATTTTGGTGAAATAGCTCGTCCTCTTACAAAATTACTCAAGAAAAACTCAGTTTGGATTTGGTCGGAAGTTCAGGAAGAGGCATTTGATAAATTAAAGAATGCACTAATTTCGAGACCCGTACTAGCATTGTACGATCCCAATCTTGACACTCAAATACACACCGATGCCAGCAAGCATGGCATTGGAGGTGTATTATTGCAAAAACAAATAGAGGGACTTTATAAACCTGTGGCTTATTATAGTAGACAAACTTCCCCTGGAGAGTCCCATTTTTCATCGTATGAGTTAGAGACTCTTGCAGTCATTGCCTCACTAGGGAAGTTCAGAACGTATGTGCTTGGATTAACCTTCACCATTGTAACAGATTGTAATTCACTTAGAGCAACATTCTTAAAACGTGACATGATACCAAGAGTTGCGCGATGGTGGAGTTTAATTCAGGAATATGATTGTAACGTAGTGTATAAATCCGGTAAAGGTATGATTCACGTTGACGCCTTGAGTAGAAATCCAACAAACGAAGTAGGTGGTATAGTTCAGGTCATTGACGCTTTAGATGTTTTGACTATAACCGATGATTGGTTAACGACAGTGCAATTAGGCGATTCTGAAATACAACGCATCAAGAACATCCTATCTGATAAAGAATATGATGATATGATAGAGATACGTAAGAACTTTGTTCTTAAGCGCGACAGAGTGTATAGAGTGACAGAGGACGGATTAAGATGGGTAGTGCCGAAGGGTTGTAGGTGGCAGGTACTTCAAAAGAACCATGATGAAATAGATCACTTTGCGTTTGATAAAACATTAGATAAAATAAAACAGCATTATTGGTTTCCTCGCATGCGAAAATTCGTAAAAAAGTACGTGAGTTCCTGTTTAGAGTGCGCTCATAATAAGTTACCAGCTGGTAAAAGGCAAGGTTTCTTGCATCCTATACCTAAGGAAACTACGCCTTTTAACACTATTCATCTTGATCATGTTGGCCCATTTGTTAAGTCGAAAAGAAAGAACTGTTACATTTTGGTAATTATAGAATCTTTCACAAAATTCATTGTGTTGAAAGCAGTTAAAAATACGAAGTCCACTTCAACCATTACTGTTCTTAGAGATTATTTTGGAACATTTGGTGTACCGAAACGCCTTATTAGTGATAGAGGTACTTCGTTCACTAGTGCTAAATTCAAAAGTTTCCTTACTGAACTAGGTGTAAAGCATATAAAGAATGCGGTTGCTTCACCAAGAGCGAATGGTCAGGTTGAACGGTATAATCGAACCATTTTGGATTCTTTGGCTTCACAAAATCACGATAAAGACGAAAAACTATGGGATGATAGATTATTACAGGTACAATGGGGACTAAATAATACTATTAACAAAGGTACAGGAAAAACCCCTTCTGAGGTTTTATTTGGATTAAGACTTACTGGTATTAACGAAAGCACTCTCGTCTCGGAGATAGATGACGATGTAGTTTTAAACACTTCTGATGAAAACGAAATGATACCTCGTATTGGCAGGCTACGTAAAATTAGGCACGATGTAGATAAACACATAAAACAGTCACAAGAAAAACAAAAGCAAAACTATGATAAAAAAAGAAAGGTACCATTAGAATTTAAAATTGGGGATTTAGTGAGAGTTGAAAGAGCTATGCATACTGTAGGTAAAAGTAGAAAACTATTACCAAAATGTGTGGGGCCATACAGGATAACAAAAATTTTGGATCATGATAGGTATGAGGTAACTGATACTCCTATTACAAAAAAAGGGGCGTCTAACTATAAGGGTATATTCTCTGTCGATAAAATATATCCTTGGTTGTGTTATAATAAAGAGAGCAGTGAGTCGTCTAATGAAAGCTCGGACAATTGATACAAAAACTAAGTTGTGAAATAAATATGTATTTCTAAGAATTCTATGAGCATAAGTTATGAATGTTAAGAGGTTAAGAGCGTTACTTATGTTTGTAATGATTTATCGTGTTAAATGTAAATAAGCAAATTTGTAAACACTCAGTGCTATGAGCGCGAGTATTGATTATTATGTGAAGTGCAAAGTGCACACACTATTGTAATTCTACTATGATCAATTATTTGAAGTGCAACGTGCACAAACTATTGTAATTCCGCTATGAGCAAACATAATCAAGAAGTGCAAGGTGCACGTGTAAATTATCAATGTAGTGCAATGTGCACACATAAATAATTAAGTGCAAAGTGCACGCATTATGCCGCTATGAGCGAAGACTATATAAACAAGTGCAAGGTGCACGCGTTTAATTAAGTGCAAAGTGCACGCATTATGCCGCTATGAGCGAAGACTATATAATCAAGTGCAAGGTGCACGCGTTATTGTAAATGCTGATATGAACAAGCATAAGTAATCATCGAAGTGCAAAGTGCACAAATCTATGTAAAACTAGTATAAGCAAATGTAATTATTGAAGTGTAATGAATACTCATTAACGAATACATAAAATAGAATGTGAGCAAAGGTTAAGTCACTATGAGTAAATATTACTTGGAGCACTATGTATAAAAGTTTAGACAATACACCACTTCTCAAAATGTGAATACATAATGTGTAATCTGTTTATGCATGAAATTCAATGAGTATTGAATGATTTTCATTGTGAAATAGACTATATTGATGATTAAATATAATTACTTATAACTGTAATTTTACATATGCTCAGGCATTGTTTAAAAAAATGTGTTGATTTTTTTTTTCTTTTTCTCTTCATCTATTACAGTGCTATTCGCGAGGACGCGAAATTTATTCAGGATGGACGAATTGTTAGCTTGCAGAAAAAATATCAAATAATAAAATGAACTTTACATAATTTTTTAGACATTTGCCTAACATATTAAATACATTTATATATCAATTATTAATTAAGGATTGTTTAAAAAGTGTAATAATTATTAAAAACGATTATTTGTCACAGTGGCTCAATTTGACTTCCGAAAGTTATTTTTAATAGTGTAAACACTGTCAGCCCACTTTGGTGGTGGGGTTTCCTTTCAGCATTTTAAGTAACTTTCGGCAGTCCTTTTTGAGCTACCGAACTGGTCACTTGTGCGACAAAAATCATAGAACAATAAAGGAGTGCAAGAAACGGAGTCTTGGGTTTTATATAAATTTAACACTTGTTGACACTAGACAAGAACCAGCTACTATTTTATGCGCTATATATTTGTACTCTACTTCCTGTTAGATTGAATGAATGAAATGAACCTTCACAATGAAACCAATATCCTTACCCTTTATTTTAAACCCTGGATACTTGAAGTTTGAAATGAGAAAAATCTAGGCCTCACACTATGTCGATGTAAAAATCCATGTTATTAAAGTTAATAACGTTAAAAGTGAATCCATTTATATGTTGCTTAATTAGTATATATATTGACTGAAATATTTCTTTAGTAGTTTAACTCTATATTAAGGTACATCTCTATTTAGTTTAATGAAGTAAATATTTATGTAATGAATGCATCTCAACCCGTGAGAAATTCTATTTATAACGAGTTACTTAGGCAACATTGTAGAGGCTCGCGTAAACTACTCCGACCGCCACAAACGAGCCTCGTGGCCATTTAATATCACACTGGGCTTGTGCAGAGAGCGTTACGACGTTGCTTGATATACCCATCTCGATGATATTGTTATTTTAATTACGCTTTAACATAAGTTGCCGGCGGAACCTTTATAGCGACACCGGACGAAATAAACGAGCTAATATCCAGCTTACGGATTCATATATACATTCGGAGTTTTTTTATCTTGCTTCAGAATACACGAGGACATACCTATACGTACATGAGAAATATTTTATAAGTAATTGCTTCATCTGCTACCCGAGATACCCTTTCATGTGTTAACTTGAAATATACCTTGTAGTGAGATGTAAATTATAAAAATGCTAGTAAAAATCACCGTATCATGTTTAAAAAGCAATTAGAAAATTAATTATGACACTATCATGAGCGAATGAAGATGTTCAGTTAACATTGACTTAAAATAATGGTTGAAGATTATCCTTATTTATTTAGTCCAATTAAAAATCACCATTGTTAAGGTTTAATAAATTTCATTCGATGCTTTAACAGTAAACCAATAAAACAGTAATTTATTTTGAATTCCTGAATTATTGTAAGTAACAACTATTACAGTAGTAGGTCATTATCGTGAAAAAAGTTTCATTGAAGTATGTTTTAAATTAAATTTAAGGTGTCTTTATAAAGGTCAACGTAAAATAATATCAACCGTTTCAGGAGAAAATCTTACGTACATTTCTAAGTGAAAAATTTGCATATTTAGTGATAGCATTAAAAAAATACGCTCAAGCAAAATTACTGATTACGTTATACTGATGTTAAATATATAATTGTTATACCACTTATGCAATCTATGACTCCACGTGGAAAAATTGTATAAAAACCCGCAGTTAACTAATGTATTCAATCTACGCACAAGGACTATCATTTAAGTCGCAACATTTATTCAAGTTGAAGAGATCTATATTTAGCAGGTCGCTAGGTGCCAAAACATTTAATCTCGTAATAGAGAAACAGGCAATGATCCAGCTGTCCACGCAAGGATGCGCGGGCGACGCGTTTCTTTTTAGAAAGTGGCACGTGTCGGGGTTGTTCACCCTACGCGATCCGGGTCAGTCGCCGCGCCTCCCAGTGATGCCAACTTACGGTTCTGCCACTGAATTTAGGGCTTTAACCCTTTCAGGCCAAACGTCAGAATGAAGGATATATTAACAAAAGTTGAAGAAATAAATTATTTATTTATGTTTTATAACAAAAAAAAAATTAACACCACTTAAATTATTTAAAACGTAACCAGTATAGGCAATCTTTTTTTTTCATATTAATTTCAAGATACGTTTGAAAAAAACCAAATATAAGAAATGAGACTGGTGTTGGTATGTAATCGTACAGAGTGGAGGTTTTTAATATATGATTTTGTGTTCGAACGGGCTTCATAGAGTTTACCGGACAGTAGACTTCGGAGAGTTTGCTGCCCGGACGAGACGGAGGTGGTACGTCTGTATCCTGCGCACCGCGTAATAGAGAGATCATGAGGGTTGAGTTCTTTACACCTATCTTTCCCAGACATGGATCGTGAAAAGACTATTCGCTCACCAGATCATTAGAGGAATACGGGCCTAACAGAATAGGTCCCTGCTAGCAGCGATTTTAGGGAAACCCCGTGGTGTTTTAGTCAGTAGAAGACTAACACACCATGATTCTTTCCCGGGTTACAAAAAAAAAAGTGTTGCAGGCAGTTGGTGAGTAAAATAATTGGCGCAATTTCCCGACTTTAATTGTGCAATTAAATATAAAGGATTTCAGACGGTCGAAGGAAAAAAGTAGAAAAAAATTGTAATAAAGGAGATTTTATAACAACATGAACTATTTCGTGTTTCAGGGGATTTCAAGAAAAAATAAACGACTACACGTTATGTAAATTTATGGTTCTAATGATTAGATTATACGTTTTAGAGTTAAAAATATGTCACATCAATTTGATTACATTTTATGAGTAACACAATATTTCTAAGAAATCCTTATAGTTTTTATCAAAACTTAAATTGAATAGCCGTTTAATAAACAAATTAACTCAGATTTTAAGGATTTTTTTTGTCCTAGTCTGGTAGCCCCAAAGCCTCCCGCACACCCCTTCCTCGGCTCCCCCGGCGATACCAGGCCGCATCTAGGTACTTGATAATGCGAACACTAGGCCTTGATAAAGGAGCTTCATTGACACCATAATCTAGCGGAATCAGGTCAACGTATAAGGCACTCCTTGTCGCACCCACTCCACAGCGCGGCGCGACGGCAGGACACATTTCGTAGTTACCTACACTCGACATTATCGCCGTGTGAAAACGAAGATTTTACAAAACTAGGTCACTACACGTTAGTTTATTGCAAAAACAATGTCACAAGAGGTATTTTAGAATAGGTAAATAAACATTTTTCACGTTTTTAGTTAATACGCAATACAGACAATCAAAAATTATTATTTAAATATGCATAACATTTATTAATAGCATTGTTTATACGTACTTAAAATAATTCACTTAATAGCTTTATATATATAAAATGAAAATTATAAAATAGTTATGAAGACAAACGATAATAAATAATATTCCTAAGCATTAAATAATCTATCGTGAAACAAATGTGAGGTAATTTTCAAAACATGTCCACTTTTCCAGTACATATGTAAAACGGATAACTGTTCTCTAATTAATATTTATTCAGTTGTATCAAAATAAATTTACACTGGAATATTAATTATTTATATACTTTAAAATCCCAATATTTAAAATATATTTAACATACCATAATGCGGTATCCTTTCAAGTTTTTGTAGTTTCATTTTTAAATAAGTAATGTCCAAAGACTGTATTAGGCTTGTAATGACTTGGCCTACTTACTGTAATAGAAAACCTTTAGAGCCTGTCCACACGTATTAAGTAGCGAAGTAAATAACTAAATTTTAGCGTTTAGACAACGGTTTCATAGCTTTTTACTAAATATTGGTTAAGTGAATAAGTATGTAAGTAAAATAGAATAAATCCTATTTTTTGACGAAGTAACCCAACCCCCGTACTCCACACATTCTCCGGAAATACGTAAGTTGGATGATATAGTGTACTTGTAACTTCACTAAAACACGTGTAAACGTTAGACTATTTAAAATTTAGTTGTTTACTTCGCTACTTAAATACGTGTGTACAAAGCTTTATCAGAAGTAATAGTTTTCTGGTTAAACATAAATTTTTAGAACGTCAATTTTACCCATTTTGAAAATTACATCAGTGTTTATGTGATGTATGCGTCTAAACAATAATAGTATTTCAACTTTGAGCATATCGTACTAAGAAATTACTTAATGTTTTCCTAATATATTGGATAGGTCCAATATATTTAACATCTAAACCTTACACTCGCCCAATTACATTGATAAAAAAATACAGCCAATATGTTATATAATTTTCTGAACGATATGTTAAATATTTTTCTATTTTATTACGAATGCATTTATAAAATATATTTAAAATTAAATAAGTTATATTTAGTCTACATGCACACTGATGTTTCTGATAGGCTTTTGATTAATAAAAAGCCTCCGAACTTAGTATGCACTGGGCCTTTTAGAAGACTGACAATCTAGCATTTATGGTGCTGTCCGTCAGTACAACAAAATTCCTTGCCGGCAGAGAAGCTAGTAGCTTTCCAATCACCTCCACAGTTCCTTATAAAAAGAAAAGCCTTTTCCCGATTCACGTCTCGTTCTACCGCACCACAAATGACAGGTCCAGCCTTGGGTAAATACTTCAAAATCTAAAAAAAGAAAACACATATATTTATAATTTATTTTCTGGATTTTGATTGTGCTCATTATTTAAATCACAATGAAAATTGCACTAAGCAATTACTTACAGGTATTAAATAGTATTGCAATTTGGCAAAAGTTTTCCGTATTAACTTTATTGTCACCACTTACATAGCAAGTGATCCGAGTTAACAAAAAACCGTCCAATTATATGAAAAAAAAAATACATATTCGAATATGTTTGAAGTTTCATATCCTTGACAAACCTAATTCATCCATTTGGAAGCATATATCTATATTAAAAAAAAAAGATAAAATTTACGATGATACTCCTTTGATATATCTTGACACATACAATCACATTCTTACTACACGTATACTGGCTATAAGTGGCGGCACACCCTGGTTTGACCCTTGGTCCTAAAGACTAACCGACTTACGCAAATGTGAAATATAGTTAAATGTCGGAGAGTACCCAATAAATGAAGTAATATTAACCTCAGCTATGATCTCTCACGTACAATCACGGAATAGTAGAATACCGAAATACCCGGGGGTCTATTTTATGTCAATCCCATAAAACTTCCGAAGATATTGTGACTAAGATATAGTGCTATCGCTGATAGACTCTTGTTTTGTCTAGGCCCTCAGACGAGCTAGTTTATAGTCACACCTATTTACACACATTTTACGTTATATATGAGCGCAGGATATAAAAGTAATTCATGCAAAAATAACAATTATTAACAATATTTTAAAACTTAGTTTTTACCTAATCAACGTTACGTAAATTTTAAAAAGACGTCTAGAACATCATGAAAGGTTAAATGTCATGTTATACATATGTATCTAAAGTACCTACCGGTTACGATATTATCTAATAAAATCTTGCAGCGATTCTCCGGCCTTGTGCATTTGTAATGAAAATAACTGCACAAGTAAATGTAAGCATCTACATCTTTAGCCTTAATATTTTATTCTTTTAATACGAGATACAAGAAAAATTCCTTAAAATATTATTATTGTAGAAATTATTTCATTTCAGATAATCTTAAATATGCGAATAGAAAATATCATTAATCACTTCAAGTTTTAGTAAAATAAAATCACAGTATTACTATATTTGAAATATTATAATATATATAATACAATTGAAGCTATTGTATAAATTCTGTAAAAAAATTGTAATAATACATTGTATTATTGTATTTGTGACAATGTCACTTCTAGTACTATAAACACACCAATAAAAACCACACAGAAAATAAACTAAAATGTAAAATCTCTTTTTTTATGTTAACCAATTTTTTAACTACAAAAATCCAGCGTATTCAGTATTGGTTTAAGGCTGTACCTATACGACCTTTGCTAAGATCCATGGAGATTTTATTGTGCTAAATGACGTATTGATATACTTGCCTACTACGTAATGTTATCCATATAATTTAAAGGTGAACCCTAATTGTTATTTATGTATGAGATGTAGCATGAATTAAAAGTGTACATACCACATCCAAGCACTTGGTAATGCAGTTTTTAAAGCCGCTGTTTCCGCAAGGTAGACTGGGTGAGTCAGTGTCGTAAGTCACTACAGGGTCACCTTGTGGAGGACCTCTAGGTCTACTGCGTCTCCCTTCCTTGATACCCACTTGCTGCGACAAGAAGACTCCACATTGGCATGGCTCTACCTAAAAATTATGAAAAATACTGACAAAAAAATTTAAGACGTACGTTACTACATCATAAAGCACTTCCTTGATGATAGAGTACGACGGACTGACGTCAAAATAGTCCATTGTCTAATTTATTAGTAGCATGATAATAGCACTTCTTTAGCCATAGAGTCTCTGCCCTGTGATCTATTAAACAGTATCGAAATATCCATGAAGGTAATGTTGGCAACAGCCTATAGGCACAATTCTTTAATGCTGCGTATCCATCAAAGATGTCCGGAAAAGCTAAACGATTCACGAGAAAACAATTTATAGTATACTAGCTGACCTGGCAAACGTTGTTTTGCCATATAAGCTATTTCTAGGTAATTTCTAGTGTAGATAAAAAATAACTACTAAAAAATAGTAAGTGTGTAAGGATAAAATAAATAATTAAAAAAATGTTAAGAGTGAACAATCCTTATCACTTAGGGGTATTAAAACTAGATAGCAGCCGATTCTCAAAACTAGTGAATATGCATTTATAATTAGGTAAAAATCGGTAAAGCCGTTTTGGAGGAGTAAGGTAACTAACATTATTACACGAGAAATTTATATATATAAAGATTATTTATTGCTTTATATTCTTAATCTCGTTCAACACAGCTAAGTGGAAAAGGTCTAGTGGATGTATTTGTTTATGTAAAAAAGAGAAACGTGTGCGAGGGACGCGAGCGAGGAAGGGCATAAGGTTTATAATAATGTACGATAGATAAAATAATCCGTTGTACATCTTCTCACTATTCAGCTTCCTCGCACATCTTTATGGATACGCGTGGCTACGCACCCGTAAACCAATAACCCGTGATAAAAAAAAACAAAATCATTTTAATTTGCTTACTAAATTCGTTTTATGAAAAGCGCTCTTTTAATTTTAAGTTGATTTGAAGATTAATTAATCATTATACATTTTGTAAGCATTTCTGCTATTGAACGTTAGATCTCAAATGTATTTTATGTGACAATAATTAGACTATAGTAATAAATATACTCATTTTGGGCCTGTGCCTGGTGCTTAATGTACACCGCTGATGACTGATTCCAAGTTAGATTTAAGTTAAGAAAAATGCTTTGCTATAAGTAAGCACAATAAGATCTACTTACCTCAGTAGATCCTTCGTCGATATCAAAATCTTCAGTAGATATAAATTCTTCTAAATCATGGCGTTTCAATTTCCGAAGCCCATCAGTCACAACCGTTAACCATAAACATGCAACCAAGAGAAACCATCCACGGGAGGCTCTCATTTCGCCTGATCATATACCCTAGGGCTCGATTGAAAGTAGAAGAAGCGACGTGAGACGTGCGAAGTGGTATTTAATTCTAGAAGCCATATACCCCAGACAAGGGACTAAAAGATGGCATCATGTGCCTTAGTATTTAAGTCCCAACTGAAAACTCAAAGAATTCTATTTTTATTATGAACAGGCTTACACTTGACTTCAATCTGATTAGATGACAAATGATGTTGAGTCATACCATGGAGTAAGTTAACCCAACAAATACCAATTCACTCGTTGCTTAAGGATTTCCCTGTCATATTATGCTAGAAAAACAGGCGCAGGAAGCGAATACCATTCCTTTGCGCTAAGCAGTAAAAAAGAGGAGGCGATTTGGAATAACAGCGACACAAGAACGTAATCCCGCACGGCCCGAAGTATTGTTAACCCATGACATAAAATCGTTTATCTTAGACAATCATTCTCCAAAATATAGTCTTTAGAAATTAGAAAAGCAAGCCATTCTACTTAACATTAATTTTTACATTTATGAGTACCGTACGCAGGTGACATAAAAAATAAAGAAAGACAACATTAAAAAAATGGAACGTAACTATGTGTGTAACCACAGTTGTAAGTTACTACACATGCACAATAATATTAAATTTAATTAAAATTTCACATTAAATATTTGAAGAACCAATTGGCACAATGACTATGTGATGTGTGTGTGTGTGTTGGCTTTTCCACTTCTGGTCTTGGGTTCGATCCTCACACAGAACAAAATTTGTGTTTTATTTTTATTGATTTTCATACGCTTGCTACAGATGATATTCAATTATATCGAATATAATCAATAGATATTTTTAGGTGATAATTACTATCAAATGGACTGTCAGCTTGTTTGCCTGAATTCGCTATTAAAATATATTGAATGATATCAACAAAAGCACTACTTTGTATAATCTGGAGCATAAGTAAACTCAAGGAAATAATGGAATCATGAGAAACCGGCCAAATTTCACAACTCCAGTTTTATGCATTCGTTCACTATTATTTTTAATTTCAAAATTATTTATTCAATAATAATTATAGTCGTACCAACTTTTAATGTCTATATACTTTTTACACAGAAATATGCTTGCAGGTACTTACATTGTATGGTGACAAACTACATTAAGTTAATATATACCGATCACTTCACTAGGCTGGTATAAAATACTTAATAACTGATTTTATTAGACACCAGTCCTTATAAACCTAACTTAGGAGGTTATTTTTCATACTCACAGTATTAAATGTTGTTTCTGCAGCATTTCAAACAACAAAACGTGTCCTAAGATACCGAAGTTAATTGACAGAGATCACCAAAGAATTCACTTTACGTGATTGATCATGATTTATTAAATCATTTGATAATAGTGTCCTACAGTAAGTATTTTCTTTATCTTTATTCAAATCAATAGTAATAAGAATCGTACTAAATGATTTATGTTAAGAGATAAATAAAGAGATAAGAAGGCATTGCTCGTCTGTAGGCAGGACCTGATCTTTTTACTTGGGGAAAATCCTCATTTGTCCGTCACGGCCGAACGCAAGGGGTGGCGCAGCCGAGGTGTGCAGGACTTGTACCGGCTAAAAACCCCAAAGTGACTACTTCTACATATAGACGGGGACTGTGGGTCCTGTAATAAATTCTCCACAGCCCCGTCATGCCGTGCCCTTCGGACACTATCTCGAGAGAGGGAAAGAGGTCCTCTTCGATACCGCACAATGTTTTTCAACGAAGCGCATCACCCTGTTCCGTCGACATCTCGAGGGTCGCTATCCGGTCGCTCAGGGCCCCCACCATGAACGGCCATGACCCTAAAGGCACCAAGGCAGGACCTGACCTAGGGAGAGGCAAGCTGAGCAAATACCTAAGAGACAATATTAAGGAAGCTTAAACGAAGAGAAAAAACCTACTAAAATTAGTATTCAACAACAAATATGAATCCCAAATATAGTTAATTTTGTACATTAAAAATAGAATATGTTAAGTTCTTGATATAAAAATGGAGAAAATAATTCATTAAATTTATGCATCAACATAATTGTTGATTTTAATTAATGTTACATTTAAAAAAAAACAAGCGCAAAGTAGCTTAGTCCATTTGTCTCAACGAAATCAAGACCTTGCGTGTTGAATTGATGAGCTTATGAATCCATATTTGGATTTGACTGAGTTTTTAACGATATTAGAATTATGAACCGAAAAGATAAGCACCTTTTTTAAAAGTAATTCATATTTGGATCATTCAATGTTGGGAATAATATTTTACAGTATACCGAACAAATAGGTGCACAGAAACATAAAAATGCTAAGATGGTAATCAAACAATTATGTGACTAATAATTTCAGAGAAACCACGTGATCTTGTTTAGAAAAGGATTGTTTTCATCTAAAAAAAAAAAACTTTTATTCATGTTAAACTACAATCATAGCTAATATGGTAGCCCAACATTTTTAGTTATATGATCTTCAAATAAAAAACATGTGAACAAGCAAATTATTTAATAAAAATTACGTGGCAATAGTTCAATAATAAAAAATATAGATGGCTTTATTTCATGCAATATTGTTCTAATATTGAAAAAACGAATTCACGTTACAACGTTTAAAACATAAGAAAAAAATCAAAAACAACAAATTAAAGTACGGTAAAACAATTAACAAAGTAGACATGACGAGACAGCCACAAAATTTTAGAATTCTTTAACTTACATAATTTATAATAAAGATTCTTAAAACACACTTAAATTCTAGCTTACATAGTAATATAAAACATAATACTCTAGTTAAAAACATTTGAGACTGCATATTGCATATTATGATTTGTAATATGTGCACAAACGCATACAATTGTATGTAGCAAATATGATGAGAAATTTCAAATCAGCAAGTTTGTCAGGTCACTGACTTCACTGACAAAATGCTTTCATAACAAATTAGAGAAAAAAAATCACAAGCTGACTTTGCTATCACACTTTTATTTGCACATGTTAACTAAATATCAACATATTAATAGCGACAATTTATCCATAATATATTCTAGAAACATCACATATTTATCCTTATATCTACAAATTCAGGTTATTTCCTCCATATAAACACATAATTGAAACTATTATATAATAGTTTTCAAAAATTATCACAAAACTTTATAAAGTGGGATCAATCTGTTTAAATTACGAAATATTGAAAAAAATTGCTTACTTTGGTAAACAATTTTGGAAATGACAAATAGCGTAGTATATAAAATATTATTAATTAATTAATGTGAACAAGAAGCTAACAATATCTATTTATGATACTAACTTCCATCTTCGATTTCATTAGTATCAAATCATCAACTGATGGTTTACCTATTTTCTACTGATTACTGATCATGGATTTATCTCAATTAACATATCTATGGAAATTATTTAGTCATTATTGCATAACAAAAATACAAAATGTGCAGAGTTCCATTTTTTTAAATATCAAAAAGTCACTATACTTTGTAATTTTAGCATATTAAATTGCAATGACCAGCTTATGTTGGTGCATTTACATTGTTTCCAACATATTTAATAAGAAAATAGGTATTAATATTAAATGACAGGGCAAGTTATGAATATCACAAAAATCTTTACAGTTATTGATTCAATCTACTATATTAGTAATATTAATACCATATTTTGGTAAGTTTCCTGAGAATGTCAATCAGCTACAATACTGGTCACATTGGGACGACATATAAGCGCAAAGTGGAAACATCTATTTATGTATCTCTGCTCACCCCGGAAGGGATATAGCGTGACGATATATTATTTATTTTAATAGAAATTAGTGTCAGAACCGAAGCATTCACTTAATCCATCTTTTGATAAGTTGTGAGGTATAATCTTTGCACATTTTTTACGTACATAAACCTTACATGTAAAAGTTTTAAAAATCATTATATTAATCACTTTTAGTGAACAGAATTTTTAGTACTTAAAAGCTTTTATTTTGGCTAAAGGTTTTGGCAAGGGCCAATTAATTGTATCTGGCTGGTTATCAACATATAATCGGATACCTTTATTTTACCGATTATTAAAAGTAAGTTTAATGCTAGTTAGAATCCATAGGCTTTAGCTAAAATTTGGCTCCATTTAAGAGTTTTACCTGATATAATTTTTCTAGTTGAAGCCTTCGGTCAGACACTAATGGAAGTTTTAATAATTATAATATAGATTTAGAACAGAAATTGATTTTTTAGTTTTTGGGCAATAATCTAGAAAACTATCAGTCTCAAATTATTTTGAAATAAGTTTAAATATCAGACAATTATTGGACAGATACAAGTTTATCTTATATTATTTAAATACTTAATACACTAATGTATGTTTCAGAACATTCTATTACTACATTGTACTTTATTACTTACAAATAATAATAGATTTATTTTTCATAATTGGCACATGGGACATTGTGTCACACTATATTATTAATTTATAATACTTTATATGAAGTAGATATCATATCTAATGTCTCACCCATTTTCCAATAAATAAAAATCCTTTACATTCATTCATTCACAGATTATTGCTAAGAAATAAATAATTACAGAAATTGTACAAAACTACTAACTTTAACAGTCTTTTGCTAACATCAATTTAGCTTCACCTTCAAACACAACCTTCTTCTCCTCTTCAACAATGCAAAAGAATTTGACCTTAACAATCTTTCTAACATCAACTAATTCTACGCTAATAGTTAATTTCTCACCAACAAAGCACTTGTTTGGGAATTTCATAGTTTGAGACACTAAGACAGTGCCCGGGCCCGGTAAGTGGGTCCCAATTAGACCAGCAACCAAGCCATTGAGGAGAGCTCCGTGGACTATAGGTCTTACATTGCCATTATTTTGGTGGATATAATTATGATCCCCTGTTAGATTCGAAAATGCATCGAGATCTTTCTGGGTGAGAGTTTTTTGTATTCTGATTTTATCTCCTGCTTTAAAAGCAGTACTGCTGAAAGTTGTTGTGTGGATTTTACAAATCTTTTGGTAATTCTTGTTATTCACCACAATGTATGGGAACCTGTTTGACAGCATTTTATTCATTTTATTTAACCAAAATGCAACTTTGACAGTGGTATATAAAGTCCTTCGGCAGGACAACTTTAATTAGTAATAATAAATACAGCTTATCCAAACAGCAATGTGTTTTTATTGGGCCTCACAAACTTCTAGGAGAAATATAGCAGCCAAGTTAGCTAAACTTTTATCACTGGAACTCTTTATTTCCTGCATGATTTTAATCACTTCTGGAGTTGATATTTCAATCTTTGTGTAGTCATTACAAAGGTATAAAAGTGTGGTGACAGTATCAGCAACTGTTCTATTATCAGATGACTTTAATAATGCAATTATAGCTTTCAGTCCTAAATTACTCTGTATGTAATCAGCATTCAATGGATCTGAAATGATATAATAAATAGACACAACTAGTGAATTATTTCTAAAGACAAGTTATGTTATAATATATGCAACAATTTTGTTAAGAAATATCTAGAATTTCAAGTGTTTCTACATTACAAAATACATGGTATCTAATAAGCATCTTCTTGGATTGTATTTTTATTATGTTAAGGAAAAGCAATCAGGTGAACAGCCCATCTGATGGTGAGCAGTCACTATCACCTATTGACAACTAAAACACAAGATCACCATTCACATTCATCAGATCATCAGTATCATCATCATCATTCATCAGATCAGCTCATTCATGTATCATCATTGCACTGAAAACCTTTTTTTTCTATTCAGTTTTAAGAGCACTCAATCATAATCGAGAGGAAATACTGCAGCTGGAAGCCAACTCCTCAAATTGTTTCTTGAGTCTGTATGATTCAATTGCATTAGCAATAATATAGTATACATTTTTTAAGTCCAACTAAATGGATTTATTTAGTAAATATATTTTATTTTATATTAAAATAGTAGCATATCATCATATCATTATCACTTTTCAGGTGAGCAGAGATAACTTAGTGTCTATATACACTTTGCTCTTATGTAGCACACCCAACATAACAAGTAGCACATACGATTACCATTCTCTGGGCCTACACAAGATATTTTTATTAGATAAAGATATTTTAATGTTATAAACCCTTTTAACTACCCAATGATTTAGCTAGCCTTATTATTATTATGAGATTGAGTGAGTGAAACAAATAAAGCAAAGATAGTGACAGTGAAATATAGGTTTTACTGTTTTTTTAGTAAACTTACCTAAACAAAGATTGCAGATGCCAGCAATACCATAATGAAGCAATATTGTATCATTTTCATTTTTGATTATATGAATAAATATATCTAGAACTCCAACATCTCTGATATATTTATAGTTGATGGGATCGTATGCAAAATTAACCAAATTAGCTAAAACTTGACGTTTGGCATCTGTAAATAAAAAGCTTAATTAAATAAGCATATTAAACTATCATTTTATATTAAACTAAGCATACTAAACTATCATTTTATATTGCAACAGAAGCTAGATATCGTAATTAGCATATGTTCTAAAAAACTAACAGGTAGTAATTTGTTTATTATGTCCGTTAAGTATTCAAGGTAAATAATTGTAGTTAAATATCTTACCGTACGATGTACTATGTAGGTATTCGTCGACTAACAGTGAAAGAAAATTTTCACGATCTGCTCCATTCTGGGGAGTGCGTTTCCGTAACTGTGCGTGAGTACTGAACATTGATTGTAAATTATTGCTATAATAGAATACGTTCCGATGATAGTTAAATGAAAAATTAAGAGATTAATGCGCCATACAATATTCTATACTCTAGAACATCAGGGATCAAGCGCCATTTTGCATCTTTTTTGTTTCATCCTAATAAGGAAAAAGCACAAGTTCCCAAACAAACAGCCATATTATTAGTAACCAAGTTTTTTTTAAAATATCTTGAGGTTTATATTATAATATCTAAAAATTAATATAAAATTATCCTGTTTTTTAAAGTCTAAAATCATACATATCTGCTATAGCCAATGTTTTTTTTTTAATTTAAGCTTATAAAATATAACTTACAAGTAACATTTTTTGCTGTCAAATCTAAGCTGTATGACAGTGATTCATTGCATTTGCACACGGCATTGGTTGTAACAGCAATTGTTGTCACCTGAAATGAATAATGCCAACTTATGGATTCTACCCGTAATAGAAGGAGACTACAAGGTGGAAATTATTTTTGAGCTAAGAATTTTCAAAGTTTTAAATTTATTAGATTAAAACAAAATAAAGAGAAATACAAGATTTTATACATTACGTATGTACGTTAGTTTAAGTAACGTACGTTTTAGAGATGATATGTTACATGATATTTTACATTTAGGTCAATTACATCATTTAAATAATCTGCAATGTTTCCTAAACCATATATTTTTATCAAATAAATTAATCACTTTGTCTATAAATTTCTCACTGACTAATATCGTAAATACGTTTCATCATGATAACCAATAGAATCGTTTTCATAGGTTGCATTTAGCCATCTGGTGAGATGTAGGGTTGAGTAAGTTATAATTAACTTACTTAGTTTTCATATTACAATTTAGATGATTCAAAAAAGCTTTACTATTTTTAAAATAATTTCAAAAGTTCTAGGAAGATATTAAAATATTTTTATGGGGATTTTTCTCCTGAGCATGACAACACTTTATTATTAATCAAATCAACTGTCAGGCAGCTGGTCAGCGTGTGCCGCATGTTAACAGAACGAAATAAATTTTTAAAGATTCTAAATTATTTTTTATAAAAGCTCATGATTTTGTGGTAACGATGAGTACTACTCCACATATTGCTGGTAATATACATGTATTTATTAAGAGATATCTTATATTACAACAATAAATAAGAAATCCAGAAAGGTTATACCCGTATTTTATTTTCAGGCTTAACTAATAAAGGAATATTTTTAATTGAATTTAAAGAACCATATGCTGAGAAAACCCTCCGAGATGAAACAACTGCGAACGTTCGAGGTACTATTTTCAGTCCAAAAGGTTCTTATCTGGCATATAGAACTGATAAAAAGTAAGCATACTAATCATAATTTATATAGTGACACTTTCTTTTTTTAAATAATCTTATTAAATGTCTTAATTGATTATCATACAAAACATTCTTTAAAAAAAAAATAGTTACTTGATACATTCTGATTTATTTAACGTGACTTAAGTCCATGAATAAACTAATTAATGCTTAGGAAACGATAGAAGTTTGTAAGAAAAGAAAAAAGTGGTATTCCTTTCTCTGTGCCTACCCCAATAGAAAGTCGGCGTGATGATAGATAGATATACAAATACATTTATTAATAGTTGTATTTATGTCTCCCTCTCTTTGATATACAGTCATAACCGTTTAATGTGACATCATATTGAAAATGGAACTTAGTATCCTGAAAACCTCACAGGTTGTTATGACTATCAGTTTTTATGATTAAATATAAGTACTTTTTTTCGACGATAACATATTTTGACTGTATGTATGTGTTATAGCAGTTTTAAGCAAGAATGTCTGTAATAGTTTCTAGTGTTAAGTGTATGTATTCCAGAACTGAAATAATAAAATGTGCTGACTGGTCAGTGTCTGCATCAATCCATGGCAATGTTAAAGAAATGTTCTTTTCTCCTTTGGAGAATTACTTCATGGTTTGGGAAATGTTTGCTATGACAAAAGAAAATCCTGAGGTATATTATAACTTTTTATATAAAACTAAATATATATATATATATATTTATTTAAAATGTATTTATGTTTATTATACTGTTTGTATATTTTAGGGCAAACCAAACTTGAGAGTTTTTAAATCTGCTAATGGAAAACTAGTGGGTGAATTTATACAGAAAAACCAAATTGGGTGGTATGTTGCTTAGTAAAGATTATAATTTAAAATGAAATACTTAAAAATGTCCTTTTAATAAATACTCTAAAAGAGATTAATAGCAAACAGAATGAATTTTATTAAGAATAAATTAATAAAAAAAACTATCATATAACAATAATTGAACTTTCTTGTAATAGGGAACCAAAGTGGTCAGCGGATGAAAAGCTGTTTGCAATTCAAGTGAACAATAGGGTTTTAATATATGAAGATGGTAATTTGGAACGCTATGTCCAAACTTTGTCAGCTGATAAACTCAAATCATTCAGTTTGTCTCCAAGCTCTTCACCAAGCTACTACATTTCTATATTTACTTTAGGTAATGTATATTTGTATTTTTTTTATGCTAGCATGGAAATATATCTACACTGTACATGATGCAACATAGTGTAACAACTGGAGATTGTAATTGACAGTCACAATGATGGTCACGGCCAACTCAAAAGTCTCTTTATAGTTCTTTTAAAGGACCTTATATCATATTAGGACAAGAATATAATAACTGTAAGATCATTCCACAGCCTGACGACTCAATAGAAGTTAAGAATTGGAAAACTTTGATTGCCTTTACTGATAAATAATGATTTGCAATATAAAGCAGTCTACTTATATCTTTATCAATCCCAATCAATCATAAAAGGTGGGAATAGTTCATCTAGTTATTTAATACTGCAGTAATTTATGTGTAGTGCATGTGCAATACACATAAATTATTGATCAAAAGGTAGACAATAAAATATGTCATCAGAATAAATATTTCAATAATTATTTTAGGAAAACAAGGTCAACCATCATTTTGGCGTATACTCAAATACCCACAATTGGATATAACACAAGCCTTGACTAGCAGATCGTCATTCCAAGCCGATAAAGCTACTTTTCACTGGAACAAACGGGGCACAAACGTCTTTGCTATGACACAAACTGATGTAAGATATAGTTAACATTATTTCTTATATTTGTTATATAACCCTCAATTGTATGTCAATGTGACCATAGGTTTAGCTAAAATCAGGCCTGCATAATGACTGGGATTCTGTGATGTGAAAAGTTTATTTACTTTGCAAAAAGGTTATTATTAATACCGCATTAATGTTTCAAGAGAGTATTTACATTGTGAAAGTGTCATCTTTGTTGTGACATAAGAATAGTTAAAATAATAACTAATTTTATTGTCAATATAGCAAAAAAAGCATAGACAACCTCACTAACGTAGACACAAGGGCAAAGGAATGAAAGACGAGGGAAGGTTTGGAGGATAAATAAAGTCAATTAATAGCTCAAATGGAAGTTTTAAAACAACTGATATATCATCACGGCATATTCCTTTCCGTGTGAGAAGAAATACATAATAAAAAAACAATTTATTGCCTAAAATACAATGAAGATTCATTAAAAAAATTCCTGGCAAAGAGGCAGAGTCAGTGTAAAACAAGAATATTAAAGTGTATTAAAAGAAGTTACTTCTGACTCATGAAAAAATGCTTTTATATCCAAATTATTAATGTGCATTTTTTATATTTAAATTTGCAGGTTGATAAAACGGGCGGTTCATATTATGGAAAACAATCACTGTCACATGGAGATGTGAAAGGAAACTCTGGAATAGTGACATTCAGTGAGTTACGCCTTGTAACTTATCATAACAGTGAAATAATAGATTTCCTTCATTAACATTAGAGATGTGTTTAATAAAAATGTATTATTTTAGGCAAAGATGGGCCGATCCATGCGATATCGTGGAATCCTGGCAACTGGAGCGAATGGATCGCAGTATACGGACACGCGCCAGCCAAAGCGACTGTTTTCAACATTAAATGTGAACCGTTGTATGAATTCGGCACTGGAGCTTGGAATGCTATCTACTTCCCTCCAGAAGGGAATTATATCCTTTTAAAAATCAATTTTTACGTACTTAACTGTGCTTTACAGCTGAGAATAGAATCGTAGTTATGGGCAACCCCAGTAGTTAGCATATTTGTACTAACAGTAATAAAATGAATATTTTGACTAATTATGCAATCATCATAATGCAATTTGGAGTCCAATAAGTAAAATTTCTTACTATCCCATGTTTTTTTTATTTAAATAAGGGTAAATTTCGATAGGCCCATTTCAAAATTTCTTACCATTTTCTTTGACAACCTGAGTTTTTCTTTACTGAATTTTACTTCTGAGAATTGACTCTTTGCATATATCACACGGTAATATTTATTTGAAAGTGATTTTATTTAGATATATTTACATCTGTTTTCGGGAGATACTCTTTACATACAATTAATGACTGGAGATACTAAAACTTGGTTTTGTAAGAAAGATATGTATGTTAAAAATAAAATCTAGATTTTTGTATTTTACTTACTATGATAAATAATTGCTGAATTCATATAGACTCTAACTTTCGATGTTAACCATTAAAAAAAAAAAAAAATATTTTTTTACATATAAAAAATATACCTTAACTCCATCGCACATGTCCTTCTGGGTGGTTTCGGGAATATAGCATCGGGTCAAATCGAAGTATGGGATCTGCGTGGGTATAAAAAAGTGGGTTCATGTTCTGCTCCCGACACGACGAGCTTGCAGTGGGACCCGCGTGGGGAGACGTTTCTTACAGCCACCACTTACCCTAGGCTTACTGTCGGCAATGGGTAAGTCAACATTTGTTTTTTTATAGATATTCTTTACAATATGCATACATCGATATTGTATATTATTCTTTGTATTGTCTTATCTAAAGTTGTAAGAGAACAACATATATTGGTTCCTGTTTTTCTAATAAAAATTCCTCTTGAATAACTACATTGCATCCCGAGATAAGTGCTCTAGGTGTTAGAGAAACTATCAGATATCTGAAATGGTGTCAGTAATCAATAACAAAATAAGACTCCTAGACAATGTAGTATTCGTTAGTCGATAACGCTAGTAGGAAAGTGCTAATGTACAGAATTAACATAGCTTGATATTTTAAGCATTTTCATATATTTTGTACTTTTCTACAAGCATTATCGATAAAGGAATGTTAATTTTTTATAAAGGTGACACCCAAAGTGAGAGTTTTTTTTTTCAGAATACCGTTTCTAAATGTCAAATTGTACAAAGTTTTTCTTCCACGCCTTTATCGGATCGTTTGGACATAAATTCTATACAATTTCATAGAGATCATGCTCTGAATTTATCATTACGTGCGATGCAGTCACTTGCTGTGCTACTGTCTAAAATCTAGACCTTTTTATATTTCAGCTACAAGATCTGGCATTATACTGGTGTTTTGATGCACAAGCGGGTCTGCCAGGAAAAGGAAAATCTTCTAGGAATCAACTGGCAACCAGGGACATACCCAAAGAGTGAATTCTCAAAGATTGCACCAAGTGCCATAGAAGACTCAACTCCCAAGCCAGTGGGGGCGTACCGGCCACCAGGAGCTAGAAACAAGCCGTCCAACTTTAATTTACACGAACATGAAAAACCTCACAAACCTGGGGAAATGCCTAATGGTGAGTTCATCTTTGTACTGTAATTTTTTCTCCCTATTTGCATTATTATAACCTGAACATGAATCATAATTATCTGTTGTCGGAAACAGTATCAAAATCCGAAACTAATTCGGTCTCTTGATAGTTAATAAGACTACAATGATAATCATAATTGTAGTCAATAGACTGAGCCAGAACAACACATTTGATAGATGCATGGCATTAGAAAATATAAAGAAACCACATACATAATTGTGGCAAAAGTTTTTATCAGCAGGACATATTGTTGTTGGCCAGAAATTGCCTTTACAACTTCACCGGACCAAAGGGGGAGAGCTCGTAAGGTGCTCAACCAACGAAATATAGATTGATTGGTAACGCAAGGACACCCCTGCGAGCACGAACCTCTACCTGGCGGGACAGCTAGAGAAAGAACTACCTATAATGATCTACTAGCCTTTCGGAAGTAACTTCCTTGAGAAAAACGCCGAAAGAGACCCAAGACTGCGTCGAAGTTGAACAGCGCCTCGGAGCGCACGGTAAACGCACTGATTAGCAACAGTTGACTGAGCTATCCTTCTTCGGTGCCGCCGGTTTCGTTGAATTAATCTAGTGTGCGGATGTACCTCACTGTTTTTCGTGGGTGCGGCTGCTAAAGCCCCGGTTAGTGAATCATCAGGAGTTCCAAATGTAAAAATCAATGTTTAGACTATCTGTAGCAAGATGGCGCGTTATGATCTCTTGATTTTTATTACATTATACCGTTTTTAAGGTGTACTTGTGAAATCAATGCTACAGAGTTAATAAAGAGTCATCATAGAACAAGATGAAGATGATATAACGAAAATATAGAAAATATGTTGCTTCACTTTTATTTATGTGATTTGTAAATTATACTTCCATGTATATTTTAATTCTAGGGTAGATTAATGTATTAATGGCATAAATTTTAGCGGCACCATCGAAGCAAGCCATCAAGCAGAAAGAAAAGCGAGAAGCTCGCAAAGCCCGTAAGGCGGAGGAAAAAACTCAGACAGATACATCCCTCGAACCAGCGCAGCCCACTACACCGAAACCGGCTTTCGTTTCCACTGGAGATCCCGAAAAAGACAAAAAAATAAAGAATCTTAACAAGGTAACTACTACTAATCATAGATGCGCAAAGTGTAATCAGATTAATAAAAATGATTACGATTACATTTTGCGTTTTTTACCATTAATATGACTGCATTTTACTCATCTATGTTTGAAATACTACGGAATCGCAGATTGCATACACATTTATGACTTCTTAATGTTTTAAATGGATTTAAGCATGATTAGAGAGCAAGAAAATTAAAATTACGACTACATTTTGTAATCATTAATCAGATTACATTTTGCCCATCTCTGCTACTAATGAAATACATTCAATATTTCTGAAACTGTGACGATTAAAAATCAGTTGGGCAACTTGTGTTTTTAATAAAACAAAAAAAAACAAATAATTACTCATATCACACCCCGTTTTAGAAACGCTCCATAAATTTTAAGACGTTTTTAAACCGGGATAAAATATAAATTTGTAAATAATTTATGATTCATTAATGTTTAAAGCCATTTTTTAATTCAATTAATGTTTCTGAAACTACTTGAAAGTGTCAAATATTTAAATAGAAAATACTATTCCGTAAAAAATTGATTCACTAATTTTTGTGTGCCAAATATTTGACAGCAGTTTTTTTTTAGTTATTCAACATGCTTTAATCAGAACCTCATTAATTTTCATATTAGTTTCAATACATAATAACTCTATTATTATATTTAAATTTATTATTACAGAAATTAAGTGACATAGAAAAGTTGAAACAACAGAAGGCAGCAGGAAAACAACTGGAACTCAATCAAATTGCAAAGATCAATGGAGAAGCGAGTCTTCTGCAAGAACTTGCGCAGCTGAGGTTATGATGTCAACCACTTTGCGGAGGCCTGTTTAAATGTATTTTGTAAGAGTTTGCTAAAAAAATACTACTGCAAAGATTACATTACGCTTAAAATATTAAAAGTTAACCTTAAACTTATATTAAATGTTATAAATACATTTTACTGTGATTGTCAATTTTATTTATCAAAACTAAGGTTTGAATCTTCAGTTCGATATATTGATTGAATATTTTTATTTGTCTACACCTCACTAGATGCTAGAAGGAAGTATGTAATATTAAGGACTAATTTAGCTGGCAAAAGAATTAGGCTAGAAAACAATTTGTGAAAAATAGTAATTTTTTACCGTTTCGTATACATTTTTTTTTTATAAAATATAATCAGGTTAAAGCAGCTAACTATGTCCTATTATTATTTTCATTTGTTACGTTAAAGTATTGGATATATTATACAATAAACTTGACACACTACAAATAAACCTTAATTATATCCATCGACAAAAGCTCTAATACATAAGTGATTCAAAAGTTTAAAGAATATTTTTCTACAAACGTAGGTATGCTTAATTGTCATTTATAAATAAAAATGGAATTCTCTCTGATATATAAATGTACAATATTTTATTGTTTTTACATACAATGTAATTATTGTTATAAAGTATTTTAACTCATAAATTGAAATAAAAAGAATATTACGTATTACATTTCTTTTATTATTTTAATTCATAAGAGTAATTCTGAGATATCCGATGACATGGGTGAATCGAGGTTTGCCGAAGCCAACCGTTAACTAATATAAATAATAATAAAATGTAAAACCGTATACTAATTTTGTAAAGTGAATCCTAAAATAACTCTAACCATTGGCCTCTATAGCTCTCCACATAAATGAACAGAAAATATCTGGCTAGTCTCGGAAATATTCTCGTTTCTTGAAATCTATTATATCCTTAAACGTCCGAATGGATATCACGTTTTTATACAATAATCCAAACATCCATGTTTACCAAGACGATATCAAAAATCCGTTATCAAATACAAATAAACACCGAAATAACCCTCGCCTCCTGTTCGCTAACACGACACTAGAAGTTGACAAGTGTCCTCTTACCAGGAAAATTTTATTTACCCCGATAAGATATCGATAATTGATATGCGAAGGTAGCTTTAATTGTATTAGTTGTTAGTGCACCCGCGCTTAAAACACGCCAATAATTCACTTTATGTTGTACACTCTTTTGGAAAACATAAGTTGCACGTTAATACATTCGGTTTTTAGTTGAGTAATAATTGATAAGTGAACTATGGGCAAAGATGTTGACGACACGGAAGAAAAGAAACCGTTGCTCGGTAAAATATATCGGACTAGTGATAATTCAAGCAACAGTATAGATGCCGGAGAATTAGAATCGATTGATAGGGTGTTTGATAGCAAAATGATGAAGACCTCGACTCAGATCGGTGATTTGGCTGACACTTGGAGTGAACATCGATCACTGCCTGACTCTGGGCGGCTCAGGCGAGTTCATTCATGGTCCGGTGGACCTCAAGATGATGTTAGCTCGGAAATCAGGATTCTAAGAGAACGGTAAGTCTTAGTCCACAAATATGTAGTCTTTAGACTCATGTTCTGACATTTATTTATATGTATAACGTAACATTCTATGAATGAAAGCGTAATTTCGTTGCAAATTATCAAATTAGAGTAAAACATGTGTAAGCAAGTTATCTTTAGTAGTAAATTGGCGATGATAATCTATAATATGTTATGACACTTGATAAGTTAAACAAACATCTATAAATTAATATTCAAATTAAATTAAATAACATTGTATCTAATTATGTGGAGGTATTTTATTGAAATACCTAGATGATTTTTTTTTCATTGTCCTTAATGTTCCAAAATTAGATAATACGATTTTTTAAAACTCTAAATAACGCAGTAGAAAAATTACGTATATATTATTAGGTATCCACTTTTTAAATTATAAACAGTTTTGACATCACTCTCTCCTAATGATAAGTATGATGGAACGTGCTTGCATAAGGATTACTTAGTCATTGCTTGAAGACTCCCACATCATTTGAGTTCCGTATCTTAAAAGAAATCCTTTTAGCATCACCACATTGCCTGTCTGTCTATCTATCAAGATCTATTTCTCAGAAAATTTTTAAGTATAATAAGTTGAAAATAATAATAAAATAATAAATAATAAAAACATTTATTTGGCACACAACATAACATACAACACATCAGAATAGGTTAATAAAAACAGAAAACAACAAAAGCATGTACCCTGTGTTGTGATGATGCGTCAAAGGGAAGTCAGCTCAGGAAATGCTAAGTGACCAGCCGAGCCACCCAGTGAAAATTTTAGCTGACACCCATTTATTGCGTCGACGCGCAGAAAACAGCAAGTAAGGGATCAATAAAGTATAGATACACAGTATTAGAGACTAAAATCAAAGTATCATAAATATATATATATATCATAGATGAAAATACACACATATACAAGAACACAAATATATTACATACACATACCATATTATTACCATTACCATTATCATTAATATACAGATACATTATTAGAAAGTATGATTTGATCTAGTATGTGGTGTGATGTTGTGATAGGTTAGTCCGGACTCAAAGGAGGTTACACCCGGGCGCGATCCGGCTGCTCAGTGGCCGCCAGCGCTTGACCTTGGCCTCGCTCGCTATTGTAGACTTCATGAGCTTCTGCTCTATGAGTATAATGGCACCATTCTTCCCAAGAGAAGCTTCAGCGAAGGGTCTCTCAGATGCGATGTGTGGAATGGTCTTTAGTTTTTACGCAGTGATTATGTTCCTCACTTCACCGCTTTTTGGTAAATTCGTAAGTTTTCGTTTCTCATTTTTTAAGTTAAATTCGTATAAATTATCTATAGATATGTAAAAATGTTCTTATTTCTTTTAGCGCCTTGACAAAGTAACATTTCGTATGCAATGATTCTAGAAGAATGTACGACATTACACATACGACGTGATATTACTTAACTTACCATACGTCTAGATTTTACCAGGATTGTCCCGGAACTTTTATGTAGCATATTTGGCAGTTTTTGGGAAATTTGTGTCGTACATATTTTCATTTGCATATAAAGTGGTCTTTTTATTAAGAGTATTCTTTAATAGTACTTAAGAAAAGATACTGCAACGCAACTCTTAATTTAATTTTAATTTGTAACGAAAATTATATATATCAGAATCAGCATTTTTTACCGATTCCAAAAATATATATACCTATTACTATATCACCAAAAAAAGTCGCTTAAACCAAGTAGCCTTTCACCCCTCGATATTATTAATTATAAAATAAACATTAATATGACTCAATTTTTTTACCTTCATCATGACTACTAAATACTATCTAATCATATTTTATTTTAAAACAACAGTTGCCGACTGTGGGCGCAAAGTTTATGTTTACAACGGGTATGTTTGTTGCTGGCGCCTGTAATGTTTTGTTTGGGTGAGTTTCCACTATTACACAGCAAATATTTCTCCAAAATTACCATAAGATTAAATGTATATATAGCTTTGTGTTGTGAATAAACAATTTAACGTTATTACACAGCGTTGAATGAGATATTTGCATTAAACGTTGTAAAGCTTAGCAGTTTGTTCAATAATTTTATGATAGATATCTTATTGTTTAGATACGTATGCTCTTTCAATGATATTTTTCATCAAAGCATATGAAATTCTCGTTTTTGTACTTATCGTAAGTTACGTCATCTAATATGGCTTCCGGACGAATTCGGATTCCCAGGTCCGGATGGAGCGATTAGAAGGACACCCCAGGGGTTTTTAGTCTGTAGGAGTCTAACACACTAGGATGCTGTCCAAACTAAGATTGTTTATTTTAACTCGACCTCGTCCTGGTTACACAGTCAGTGATCACGAGGAGCCACAAAAAGACAATTAAAGTAAGAGTGAATTTTCCAAATGAGATGAAGTTAGTTTTAGGTCAGATATGTTTAGTTTCCTTCTCTTTTCTTCGTCAAAGTCGGCCTCAAGATAGCAATACTTCAGTGTTATTCTCTGTTATAAGTGATTGTATCCACTTTACATAAAGTAAGATGTCGTTTTGACACCTTATTGGAATTCGCCTCTTCTTTCAGTCGACAGCATTTCAAACAATGGAAATCAGATTTTATTTTTCTAGTAGGATGGCACTTCCATAGGGACATTGGTAACCTCAATGATATCCTTAACCGAGCAGAACTATGGGCACATCGTTAACACTTCTTATTAAAAAAACGGATTTGCAATAAATAGGTTGGTGTTTAACTTTATAGGACCTTAGTACTAGTCGAAGACACGACTACATTTATCATACTTTGCTTCGTGATACGAGGTTTAGAAGCGTTGGGAGCAAGCGCCTACTCCACGGCCAGCTACGTATTTGTGGTAAATGCATTTCCCAACAACATTGGATCTGTGCTAGGCATACTAGAGACATTCGTTGGATTGGGCATGTCTGTCGGGCCGGCAATCGGGGGTTTCTTATACACGGTATGAACTATTTTAGTTATTTCACTCTAACATTTTTATAGCTTAAGTTATGGTGATATGCTATTAGATTTCATGGCAGCATTGATCACCACCATCATGTTTGAGTATAATTATTAGAAACAAATAGATAATTTACAGCAAATAAGATACTTATTTTGTAATTAAAAAATGTTTACTACAAATCTCCAATTTACTTTTTGCATAATATATTTTATGGTAAACTGAAATCTTGAGACAAAATAATAAAATCTTCTCTACACTTCTGTTACCTATCAAGTACAGGCAATAGATAATATAAAACTAACATACTGCTTATATTAGCTTGTAAATTCGTATTTGTATATTCGCTATTGTTTGTAAGAAAAAGTATGATGATGAAATGTTCAATAACATAAATGTTTCAGTCAGATCGGTGGCTTCGGACTGCCATTCTACAGTCTTGGCGTTCTAATGGTTTTCACGGTGCCGATAAACTACTTTTTACTAACTGATTGTGAAGGTACGTATTAAAATAAGAACAAAATTAGGTATAGTATGTATCTATACTAAAAATGCTATACGCAACGTTAAAAACACCTGCGAGGAAACCTGCATAAAACTAACATATAATACGAGAGTACCCGAGAAACATTGATCAGTTGTTTATTATAACGTTAAACATAATATGAATCTAGCCTTTAATGTATCTTTGTTCACCTAATATAACGTGGTATTTTCATTTAAAACTGCTTCATAAATCTTAATGGTTGCTTAAAGTTTTCTAAAAGTTTTTTTTTATTTACAGAATATGTTTCTGGATCCAAAACCGCATCAATCCTGAAGTTATTGAAGATTCCGTCTATTATAATGACAGGGCTAGTGATTGTCATCGTATCGAACACTTGGGCTTTCCTCGATCCCACTTTAGAACCACATTTAAGACAATTCGGTTTATCAACACAACATATTGGATTAATATTTTTATTGTTTTCTAGTCTTTATGGGATTTTTAGTCCAATATGGGGATGGGTAGCAGACAGGTGACATTATTTTAATTCTTCATTGCAATTATAAATATGTATAAACAATCTTTAACTACATAATGTACGACACAACAGTCATTGGGAGCCCTAGCTTTTAAATACGCTATAAACTTACAAATATGTCCTCATTTATATTCATAATAAAGATTCATTAGATTGTTGAAATTATATTTCCACAACTATAACACAACAGAAAACACATAATTTCTATTTTCTAGGGTATATAAATAAATCCCGAGATAGAATTTTTTAATATAGTCAGGCTTAAAGATAGTTGCAAAAGATAGTATCTATACGTATACGATTGTTTACCGTTTCAGAGTAAATAATCACTGGTGTATGATGGTATGGGGGCTGTTTTTGTCATCAGCTGGTCTTTTACTGCTTGGACCTTGCCCATTTATACCAGGGCTACCTCGGTAAGCACTGTGTTACTATTACAATCAGCACGAATTCCTCAATTAATATTAAGAATCACGTATTTTTATTTTTAGCGATCTATGGCTTGACTTGTTGGCGCTTTCCATCTTGGGAATGTCTGTTGCGTTAACACTTTTGCCCACTTTCCAAGGAGTGTTAACGAGTTCCATGTAAGTTGCATTATAATTAAAATAACACTAATTGTTTATGCTTTTTAAAATTAGGAACTAATGAAACACCGTTTAACTCAAATTAGATATTGTATAATTTTTCTTAGAAAATCTATTTTATATACTGCAGGGTACAACAATATTACTTGACCCCTCCTCTGTAGGATAGCCACTACTGCAAAGGGGTTAAGCTATGTCTTTATTTCATGTCCAACTGAGTTGAATAAGTAATAATTTTAAGATTAACAAGTTTGCCTCCTAATTAATTAGCTTTTGAAATTGATACTGGTATCTCAGTTGATTTAGAAGGTCTAGCCTTCTAACAGATGGGCTAAGTACCGAGCTAACAATGAAATCTTGCATGACTCAGTTAAAAATAATTATGATATATTTTTCTGCCTTTAAATACATCCATTACACGTGAAAAAAGTTTATAGACCCAGTATGTCTAGGAGAACAGTACGTGGTTGTTTTATAGAAGGGCGAGGATGGAACATGGCTAAAAAGCTCATCAGAACGCCCGCCATGAGAAAAACAGTAGAAAACATTCAGTGAGGCAATATCTTTGCGCAATTGGAGCGGTTCAAAATGCTCAGTATTGTCTGTATCTATTAAAAAAGCGAACATCCCTCTGCTGCAACCAATCCAGGCCGTCAAATAAATACTGAGCAGAACCGTCTCAGAAGTGCGAACAGTATTCCATGCAGAGCCTGACCTGGTCCTTATAAAATAGTTTAGGTTATATTAATGTAAATATATATCACTCTTAAACAGATATGAAGGTGGATGCCCGGAAGCGCTAGCAACGTACAGTGCAGTGGCTGGTGTATGGTCCTGTTGTTACTCTTTCGGTGAGGTGCTAGGGCCTGCTCTGGGAGGCGTCCTTACTCAGCAATATGGATTCCCTTTGTGCGCTACGTTATGTGCCGCAGCATGCTTTATTATGGTACGAAAATTACGTTGATTTGAAACTTTTTAATTGCTCAGTAAAATATTTATCATCTGTTATTGATATTCCTTTACTTTTTTTGTTTATTTATTTTTTAATTCTTGTTTTTTAAATGTTAAAAATATTTATTTATTGCAATTTATTATAGTAGGCATTAGTAAGTACTTCACTTTACAATACTTTATTTAAATTATATAATGGTATTGACATAAAATCCGAATCGTATATTAACGTTTTTAAATATCATATTTTGACTACTCTAACCCTTATAGAAACAATTGTGTCGATAAATATAAAATCCCAGTAAGTCACTTCCAAATAAATCGAAGGTTTAACTAATTCTAACTTAATTACTAACATTTTATACTATTTACTCTTCATATTACGTAAACTCATTAAGAAATATAATAAAAATGAACAACTTATCAATTAATTTATATTTTTGATAATTATCAACATAATTACACTGATAGCTACTCACGGCACGTTGTATTTGGTCCGCGTGAGAGACAGGCGTTAGAAGGGTGGGCTCTTTACCTCTCCCAGAGAGGAGTGATTAGAGGGTCATCCTGGGGGTTTTAGTCAGTAAGAGTCTAACACACCGGGATCGCTGCCGTCACAGTGATCCTGATGGTACTATGTAGGATTTTCCCCCAGGACACTAAAAAAAACGTTTTATTTGGAGTTGAAACGCGCTAAATCGATTTATTGAATATATGCGCCATCTCGAGTTACGTCCGTGTTACGTCCTTCTCTGTTGGGTGACCGCTCTGGCACTGCTCATGGACCCCCGGGGTGTCCGTCTGATAGCTCCACTCGGGCCCGGGAAACCAAATTCATCCAGACGCCCAGGGAACAAGAAGTCTTGAGACTCTCTTGGAGGGGTAAGAGTAAGCCCACCCCTCCAAAACCTCTCTCCCAGGTGGTGCGCCGGACACCGTGCACCGCCTCCCTCTCATCCAGGTAGCAGACTCCCTCAAGTCTACTGCCCGGACGCTGCCCACGGAATCTTAACACGCGTTAACTATCCTTGATATGCGTTTTATTCGGTTGCCTATATTAACACGTTTTTCTTGCAGGGTATTTTAACGCTTACTTTCTTCTCGCTACGCGAATCATCCAAATGGGTAAATATGTCAGATAATAACTCTGACTCTATTCCATACACTGACACCACGTGGAACAGTAACTTCTGCCGGACTCGAAGTGCACCGGAGTGCAGAATGACGGAAAACTCACCCTTATTTAACTCATGTAATTGCATGACCAAACAAAGTAAGTACCTAAAAGTTGCGAAATGGCACCTAAAAAATTAAATAAATTAAAGTTTATTGATATGATCAATCTAATAAAAAATCCCAGCTTCAGAAATGCTCCTATAAATTTAAAATGCTTTTAAACAATTATGATGATGTTTGCAATTGACGATTCATTAGGGTTTCGAAATTTCTTTAAATTTAAAGAGCATTTTTGAAAATTTGTTCAAGATTTTTATAAATTGTTTTTTTTCTGAGTGACCATATTGCGCGGACAGGATAGGCCTTCACAACCCCGCCCGATTAAGTTGTGAAGACCTTTCCCGGTCAACAAACACGCATAAATTCGAAAAAAAAAAAGCTTTCACAACTAAACCGGGCTTGGTGGATGAACGCAGAAAGCGCTCAGCCAGCAAGTATAATAAATATAAACTATAACTATTCGTAGATAAACTACAAAGCGTTTTAGAAGTTAAGCTGAGTTTAAGAACAAAATGTTTACAAAAATGAAAAGCGAATAGAGCGTGTTTGTAGATACTTACCTTTTCTGCATAGATAGAATTTTAATCATAATAATGAAATATGAAGTTAAAACAAAAACATAATTGGATTATTTTATTTTTTAGGATTAGGATATGGTGCAGTACCACAAAAAGACATATGTTTGGTACATAGCAAGAAAAACAAAAATGGATCTGCTAGTATAAAAGAAATGCTTGCATACTTCCTAAAATTCCAGTACGTAACAGAGATTTACGCAGCAATACGAAAGAGACGTAACCCCCCCGAAGCGCATGTCTCGGATTTAAATCAATCGTATCAAAACTGCAATGAAAATATTACAAATACAGAAAATACAAATGTAAATAAAAATGATTCTGGTATCATGAATAATAATAGAGAACAATCTACCGAAAATACGAGTAGCTACTGCGCCTACTTAGATGAAGCCATTTTTGGCAGCCCCGCCGTAATGCATAATGTTGATATGGATCATTTGAAAGTGAAAAAATATAATAAAGGTCTAGTACCAACAGGCACACAATGCGATGATCAAAAGAGCCAATCTAACGAAATTATAAAGCACAATATTCAGAAAGTGCAATTTTACGAACAAAATCAAGAATGCGAAACTTTAGAAGACGTTTTTGTAAGTTACGAAATGTTAAAAGATCTTATCATACACATTAGTACTTACACATTGTTATTAAAATTGTAATTATTTTATTCTTAAAAGATATTTAGACGTAATAATTAATATTGTATTGTAGTAAGAAGCAATATAGTTATCTTATAAGTTACAGGTATCAATCGAAAATTCTAACGTCGCATTTTATCACAGTATTTGAAGTATAGGCCACAAACAATATACGACTATCGATAGGCAAACATTTTTGCTAGTTGGTGTAAGTGGATTACAGCGCCAGAAGGCGGCCGAACGGTCCATAGAGTCTACTTCTACCCTGGCCATTCGGCGCCGGAAAAAGGTTGCCGGCAGGAGGCGTTCACGCACTACCAACTGCACAACCCCTAGCCGTGACATTGATATGCGTGCAATGGTACTTGAGGAAGTCAACTGCCCGTAAACGAGGGCGACGGTGTCTGCGTACTCCCGCACACCGCCCATATTTGAGGATGACAGGGACGGGATTTCTCCAACCCGTTCCATGTTTTGAGGAGGCCTAATAAGTTTTTTAGTCGATGAGAGTCCGATATAGGGGGGCGGTTTACAACGGATTTTTCTCCTGGTTAAAAAGAGGTACTACAGCGCATCTGACGGAATGTACAGTGTAGTCCAAGAATGGCTACTATTTAATGAGAATTAATTAATTAACACCATCCTCATGCCGGCTCGTATTTGTCACAACTGAAGATCTCTAGGTATAAGAACAACTGGAGGTATATACACAAACAGATCCCGAAACGTAACAGGCCGGAGCGAGTAACTATAACGGTTTTTGCACTTGTATACTATGGTTACGACCCAATTCGGGATCCTGCCCTGCAATCTCAAAAATAAAACCAATTTTTTTATTAACAGGATGGGTGCGAATGCCGAGACGGCGTCACTTATGTGAGAGGTACAGTATCCGTATCTTTAACGGGCGCATGTGAAGTGTAATACCAAATATTTAAGGATACGTTATTTTTTTCTCAATAATTAATTTTTTAACCATAATTAATGATTAATGTAATACATAATTCAATTCTCATGTCGTTGTACTTATTTAAAAACCCTACTAACCACGTTATCAAGAAAACATCCCGTTGAATAAACTGTAGAAAGTATTCATTAATATATTAAGATTATGGTTCAGACATTTTAGACCCATTAAATTTAAATCTGTAGTAAAATTCCTAGTGAACTGAATTTTGTTACACATCTTTTAAATGTGTTTTAATGACAATTTGGGACTAATCTCGCTGTCTATGTTAATGATATATCTGAAGAGTTGGACTCTGGGTTACAGGTTGATGCAGTGTTCACGGATTTTAGTAGCGCTTTTGACAAGGTAGATCTTAATATACTGATCGCTAAAATGAAACATTATGGGATTCATGGCCCAATTTTATTGTGGTTTCAGTCATATTTAAAACATCGGGTTCAAAGAGTAGTGGTGCACGGTTATAAATTTAGTCCTTTTTCTGCGACATCAGGTGTTCCTCAAGGCTCCTATTTGGGGCCGATACTTTTCTTAATATTTATTATTGATTAATACTAAGTATATAAAACAGTAATTGTCTTCTTTTTGCCGAAGACGTTAAATTTTATAAAATAATTAAGAGCTTAGATGATGCAGATCTGCTTCAGAAAGATGTAAAATTTCTTCAAGACTGGTGCACTGAAAACAGGATGAACCTGAATGCTAGTAAATGTTTACATGTTAAATTCAGAAAAAAGAAGAAGAATGTGATCGAATAAAACTATTTAATGGGTACAGAAATTTTAAAAACTGATCTGGTTACTAAAAATCTGGAGATTTTAATGGATAGCAAATTAAAATTTAAAGAACATTTAAACTACATAATTACTAAAACCTTCAAAATGTGTGGGTTTGTGAAGGGCATGTGTGTTGATTTTCGTGATGTTAAATCGTTAATTTATCTTTACAAATCCTTAGTTCGCAGCATTTTGGAGTACGGAACTTGTATCTGGAATCCTTACTAGAAAAACTGTATAAGTTGTTTGGAACGCATACAGCGGAATTTTACAAAATTTCTTGCTCGTCAAGACAAAATCTGCCCCTACCGTGCTGATTCCCTACCGTGCTGATTACGCTGCTCAGCTTAAACACTATAAACTGACATCACTTGAAAATACAAGTAAGTTGTTCGATCTCGTTTCTATATAAAGTCGTAAATGGTATCATTTTTGTTCCGGACCTGATCAATAATATAAATTTGCTTGTTCCCAGAGTATTACCTCGTTTCCCTATTAGGAGAATATTTGACAAAAGGTTGCTCAAAACGAATATATGTTCACCTTTTGATCGAATGAAAGAGACATATAACAAAGTTAGTGACATTGACATCTTTCACTGCTCCTCCGGCTGTCGGCTTTGATTGCATTGTTCTCATCTGAATCCGCTTGAGTGTAGCAGGATTAACTAATATGTATTTTTTTAAATTTTGTTTATAATTGTGCTGTATATAGTTAGGTATATCTGTAAAGATATAACACGCGGTCTTAGAACTTATATATGTGTTTTTTTTTTAATGTTTTCATGTATATATCGATGCTATTTTAAATAAATAAATTTGAAAAATCGACATTTATATCGTGCGGGCTAAAAATATTATTAAAATTCAAAGGTAATAAATCTGATTTTTTTAAAATATTACGTTTACCTGCTGTGTCAATTCCATACATTGCACTTTCCTACTAGTGTTATCAATTAACTAATGTTTCTTTGTCTAGCGGCCAAGAATGATTTAATCAAAATATTTATATCCTTCATGTTTTTTGTAAATAACAAGCATCAGTTTCAAAATAGCGCCAGTATTTCTCTAACAACGTGAACTACTAGGGAGACAAAAGTATCGAGCAGTTTCCGCATTCCAGATCCAAACTATTTTCCCGCTCCTGTAGGAAGATTTTCCCCAGCGTTTATAACTCTGCTCACTTCTAGAATCCTAGTTGAAACGACCCCCGACCACGGTTTTGTGACCTGGATGACATTACCACGCAATAATCTTTATATACATTTAGTTCCTTTTGTGTATTCCTTCTCACTTAAATATATTTTGTAGATAACACTTATGAGACCTTAATTAACACATGGTGGGTTATTGTAATATTTTCTATCTTTTATTTAGTGCTTATTGTTTTATGTTCACGTCATATCATCGGAAACGTAGAGGATATGTATATTTATATATTTTTATAGCTTACTCATTTATTTGCTCAATATATCAGTTATATCGTACGTAGGTCAAGACCTCATGATAAATATTTACTTGTATTATAACTAAATCTACTTAGTATTTATCTTAGCAGACTATACCTATATATTCAATCATTTTTGCTTAATACATAAAACTTTTAAACTTGAACACATTACATGATATTGAATTTATGAAGAAATTAAGTTTAAAACAAGTTGTACACAATACCTCTTTAAAGAATCAAATATACTACTATTTTTTATAATAAAATATGAAAGGAGGTTTCTAATAATAAGGTTGTATTAGGTTAAAAAAATTGTATAAGGTTCTTATTATTTTTTTTTTAAATAATCAGGGAATATATATACGAATATAATTTTGCGATTGATTTTTTATCACTAAAATTTGCAAAAGACGACGACATTTAAGTTTGGCCAAAATAAATGGTTCAAAACCGACGCTGTGACCACGATTTCAGAAGAATAGAAGAGGTTTGCCCAACAACGACGACATTAACTTTTTTTTTCTTCTATTGTTACGAATTTCCTTAGCTGAATTATAATTTAGTCATTGACATTGTATTTTACGTAAATTCTTAAACAATAAAAACTCCTGCTACGGTGATGAGTTAGTAGTACGTAAAGTAACTCAAAGCTTTAATGTTTACTAAAGCGAGGGGGGAGTTTCAAGCAGAGGGTTGGGGTAAAATCAAAGAGGGTACGTCACTCTATACTAGAACGAGACAAAATCTGGTTCTCTTTCTATTTCAACTGGCGATTTCTTCTTCGTTGTAATGCTCTCCTGGTACTTTATTCGGCGTAGTGACGTCATCAACATGGATTCGCACTAAAGATAAATTGTGTAACTAGTAAGTAGACATTATACCTTTTTTTTTCTATTTATATTTATGGTAGAAGTCCATATTATGGGACACTGTCCCTATTTATGGTACACAATGTGAATATAATCATTTATAAAAAGAATACCAAATTATACTTTTAAAAAATATAATAAACACATAATTTTATCATTTTTGAATGAAATTAACAAGTCTAATTGTTAATTATTACTTGTATGTTTTGAAAAAAAATTATAAAAGCATGAGGTTTGTTGTTGGTATTCAAAACCGTGGCTTAAAAGAGTTGAACGATAACTACTGTACAGTTTTTTACTTGGATGAAATTATATATTTTATTATATTTATATATATAATGTAAGTGTAATCTAAAAGCTTATAAATTATAGATATTGTATGTTATTTGCATTTATGTTAATTTATAGCAATATTATTTTATTTTTGAGTGTCTCACAATACCGACACTTGTTAACGTAGACGTACCGGTATATGGAACACTTTACACCGCGTATCACTCAATACGGACATCAAGTCTTATGATTGTCCCAATTAATGAGACAGTGTACTGTTATGCGTTTTTAATTAAAATATCAATAATTTTTAGTATTTAAAAAGTAAAATGATTAAATATAACAAATTATTTATCAGCATAACTTCAAATAGTTATTTCTGAGAGTATTTTCAATTTAATTACGTTAATTTCAAAACTTAACCTAAAATCAAAACATTAATTTTGCAAGTTTTTTTTTTCTTAATTTTTTATTTGATATTATTGAAATATTTAAAATATGTTTTTTTATACTTTTATTAATTAGTGAAATTTTTTTTTTTTACTCTGGCTCGACATAGTGACTACAGAGTACCTGATGGTAAGTACAGTGTAATCCAAAAACGAAAGCGACTATCAAAGGATGAAAATCCATTGATAGTCTCCAACGTCATGTCGGCCCATATATACCACGACTGAAGGTCTCTAGGTATATGAGCTACTGGATATACACAAGCTGATCCCGAAACGCGACAAGCCGAAACTGGTCACTATGACGGGCTTTACACCCATGTAATGTGGTCGCGATCCAGGCGGGCACCGAAGCCCTACCACCTCGCTGCTGCTCGTTTAGCACCACCCAGGAGTCACCTGTAGGGAAACTAGGGTAAAGCCTACGGACGCGAGCAGCTTCGACTCCCCCCATCGACATATCTCTCGATATTTTAGGTTACGTGTCAACAGTGAACAACAAAAAACAAATTATTGAAAATCGGAGTAATGGGGACAACAGCCGTCTCAATCAGCAAAAAAGAAAGTGTTGTGTTCAAAAGTGCTTGATAAAAGACTTAAATATGACCCAAAATGGTGGAGAAAATGCTTTAAAAGCAATAAAAGATACCGGGTCATCATTACGGAGAGTAGCTGTTGCCTTCGAAGTATCTGTGGCTACTCTAGGCAGAAAAAAGTATTGGGCTAGATGAGATAAAAAAAAATCTAAACCAGAAACAGTCTTATCGTCTCAGGAAGAAGATGATATTGTCAAATGGGTGCTAGACAGGGCTGCAATAGGAGCACCTGTAACAAAAACTGAGTTATTGGATTGTGTTCAAAAATATGTCCAAAAATTAGCTGTAAAAACTCCGTTTACAGAGTCGTCCTAGTCGCCACTGGTATGAAAGGTTTAGAAAACGTCATTCAGAATTAGCTATAAGGAAACCCCAACATTTGAGTGTTACAAGAGCAGCTGTCACTTGTGTAGAATTGCAAGAGTGGTTTAAAAAGTCTGGAGCATATTTTGAAAGTAAAAATGTATGTAATATTTCTCCTACAATTTTTTTTAACTGTGATGAAAGATGTTTACTCCTCTGTCCTGAAGCAGAGAGCGTGTTGGCATAAAAAGGATCACCATTCCACCGCGAAACCACTAGACATCTTGTGGGATAACATCCGTATGTGGTGGATGTTCCTTATATCAGCACGAAAAGATTCGCTTCTACATTCATCATGCGAACGGCTAAAGAATGGAATACGCTTCCAGAGGCAGTATTTTCGCGATGTTATGACCTGGGAGTCTTTAAGAGAAGAGTGAATAGGCAATTGCTGGGCGAACACGTTTCATCGTCGGACTCATCTTCACCTTCCACCAGGTGTGATTGAGGTCAAGCGTTCGCCTATAAGTAATAAAAAAAAAGTTACAAGAAGAAAAGAAAAAACTGATGGGCAAAGTAAAAGAACTGCAGAAGAAAATTAAAGAATAAAAGTGAATTAAATATTTTTATAATTTTCATTTATTTCTCATTTTATTTAGTAAAGACTAATTATTTGTTATTTCAGATTCAAGTTTATTATCTATTTTATAAGTATTGTGATTTAAAATTAATAAATAGTTATTTTAAAATCAGTCTTATTGATTTCTAAACTGTCTCAAAAATAGGGACATACATCATGAGACATTGGGGCCATCTACTTTTTAAGTGTCTCATAAATAGGGACATAGAGGTTCCTCTCATAAAAGGCTATTAATTTTATTTTTACAAATTAACATTCAATAAAAACTAGCTATATTAATTAAATAATCATAAGACAATTGTATGATACGATTTAAATAGTATTTTTGACTTAAACAGATTATATAATAGCGGTAATGTACGACCAACCTGAAAATGTGTCCCATAATACGGACTTTTACCATAATAGATTTATAAAATAAAACATGGTATTTTCAGAGAAGGAGACGTGTTTATTGAAATTTTAAAAAAGTAATTAAAATGTTAAATTACGTTTAAGTAAAAATATTTTTTATTGTTATAATTAATGACAGCAAAGATAATGCATAAACCGTAAACAAGTAAAAGTTTTTGTGCTTTTAATACTTACAATGTTTATTTGCAATCACTTGGAAGTAACTTCACTATTTCATGAGGATCAGAGTATATAATGTTGTCATTGTGATCGAAAGTCAAGCCAAATATATTTTCAACATGGGCGATAACTTCTAATTTATGAACTTCTTTATTAGCTATATATATTTCACTTTGACTACAAAAATGTGCCACACCTTTGCGATTTACTTCTATGGCTTTGAACACTTTAGGTCCTTCGTAAGCAATACGTTCTTTGGTTCCATTTTTTATTTTATACAAACCATCTCTAGTAACAATGAATGTATCTTCATCGCCGTCGATCACAAACTGGTAAATTTTTTCATGAATATGTTCAACAATTTCCGAATTGTTTCCTTTCTTTCTGTGGAGACGTTGGGTAGGGTATACTATAAAATAGAGGTGGTGTTTAAAAAACATGTCCCATATATTGGGACCTTTGATCTCATGTTTGATATTATTAGAGCCAGTGAGATCGTAAACGTAAATTCCATCACTGCCTCCGAGGTAGACTATTTTGTTTTCTGCATCTATAGCTGTGGCGAAACCATTTTTTGTGCTGTTTATTGGCACCGGTACTTTCTGATTTTCCTTGACATAACCGATTTCGAAAGTATCCTTGTTAATATCACCAACGTTATAACTGAAGAATACAGTGTTATTATAAACTGATAATTGATACGGACGATTTATTCCGTTAGATAGAACTTCTTTCTTATGCAATTTCCCATGAACATGGATACCTTCACATTTAATTTTATCTTTTTTCACTTCTTTGGAATAAACAAACATGAAAATATTAAAACACAAAATGAACGCTTTCATATTTATTGTGGTAACAATTGAATCTTACTGAATCGATATGTACAATTTGAAATACATTTATATTGTTTTGGTATAGAATTTCAAGATAATACAATATGACAATATTATGATCATTTAGCATCAAGTTTGTGGGCGTAAACATCTGCGCAACGTTATAAACAGTTATTTAACCAGTTAAAACACTATTTAGATAAAGTAGGTTACTTTCATCGTTTTTATCGTTGGTTCAAAATACGTACCTCTGGATTTTTCCAGATTATGTACGGATTTAGGCATCTAGATTAAGAATGGCGATCAGTTGCGCTATTGCTCACTTTGGGCACGACACATAAGCGCAAAGTGGATACAACCAATAATATATCTCTGCTCACCCGAAAAGGGATATAACAAAGACAATACATTATTATTACTTATCCATACGAGCAAATATTTTTTTTAACATTTACATAATGTTACTTTTCAACATTTTATATCTATATAAAATGTAGTGGTAATAATTTTTATTGGTACAGTATATGGACTATACCGATATAGTATATTTTCTATTAAATCTTGTAAACTGAAAGTATACGCAACGAAACTGAAAAAGGTTTAAATGTTAGGCCGATAAAACACTGAGGAAACTAACATAATACTAAAACGTGTTATGTATGACGTCGTTTGTCCTTTTGCTACACCTACCCCCAACCCCCACAACTTAGTGGGTGACTCATGACGTCAAAAAAGCTGGGCGGCTGTTACGAAACTCAGCTGAATCAAAATTGAACCTTATATCAATATGATAAATTTTAATGCTTAATATTCTTTTGAAACACATGTATAGATATAGTACAGTGACGTACATAGGATATTTGCGCAAGGTAAGCAAAATTCACCTAATTGATTAGAATATTATTATTATTATAAATATTATATTGCGTTCATGGAAAGATAAATGGCGTGAAAATATAACAGATATTAATATAAATGTTTCCTTTTTTTGTTTAACTTTAGGCAATTTCCTGCAGATTTATTTATTATGAGGGCATGCAATGCTTTTATACATCTGTGAAATGACCGCTACTGATATAGAGCATACCTCACCGTCAATATTCATACGTACACATAATTGGATCAATAGTGTGCACAATTAGCTTAAACTATCAGTAGAGTTTCAAACACTTAAAGCCGTTGAAAGGTTGTATAAAAATCTATTATCCCAACAAATGATACCTACTAGTGCTCGTTTTGCGACTGATTGTCGAAATTGAATAGAATGTTTTGTCACTCTAATAAAAGGTGCAAAATTTTAAGCTTTATCACTTCAATGATTAACTTCTGTCAGAAAACACACATGAATAAATATGATAAATTACATATTAGCACTCATATGGCATTACCTATTCCAGGATCAAATCATGCTTAGCAGTTCTCGTAGCAACCAAATTAGACCTCAAGTTCTTGATAAACCTTGTTTAAGCATATTTTTTGTCAACAACTTCTAAGGAAAGGTTCAAATATAAAGTAGCTCATTGAAATCATAATTCTCAAACATCAATCAATCAAGCTCATTCATTCTGCTGGGACCTTTTTTCTAAGTCAATGTAACTGGTATGTTGTTCTAATTGATGTCGCCATAAACAATTTTGACTGTATTAATAAAAGGCTATTTAAGATTTTAAAGAAATAAATACTGCAGAGTTTTAAGAACAAGATCATTATCCGCTATTATAACTAATTTAACCGTTGTTAAAAAATAAGATAAAGTTCAAAATTATATCACAGGTTAAGACATAAACATAAAAATAGATATTAAAGATACATAAAGAACAAAAACCTCTACATTACCTGAATATTAAAATAGTGTTAGGGTTGTTGTGAATATCTGCACCAGCTGATTATTTTTGTTTCAAGATCAGCACCCTCATTAAACAACAATGATTTTAATGCTGATTTTGAAGCATTGACATAATGTCTGTAGCTCTGCCTTAGCGCTAACTGTCCGAGTACAGTGTGACAAGATTTAGCAAAATCCTGCTTTTACCAGGAGTATTTGACCTCTTACTTTGAATTTTATCGATTTTTGCAGATCAGCTTAACAATTATAAATACTATTCGGTAAAACATAAACAAAACTTTTGCTAAAAGTTGGTATTGAAAATAATCTATAATATAAAAATGAATCGATAAATGTGTATAAGCGCGAAACTCGAGAACGGCTGAACCGATTTGGCTGATTTCTTTTTTGTTGTGTTTGTTGAAGTCTGTGGAAGGTTATTACGGAGAGAATTTTTTTAAAAAATGTCTGAAAAAGTCTAAAAACACCACTTTTCTACATTCTCATACAAAAGATTTGTTATAAGTCAATTTGAACTTTAACACCATACCATAAAATTTAAATGTTAGTGGATGGGTTTCGGGAAGGGAAAACAATTATTGAGTGACGTGTAAATATTAATGTCAATTTTTAAACATATAGCATTAAGGCCAGGTTGCTTCAAACAATTTTCAAAAAAATATGACGGGGAAACTATTAAAATTAAAAAAACAATGTGACGTTGTTTTAGAGAAATAGGGCAGAACAAGGTCTGCCGAGACAGCTAGTATTTTAATAAAAAATCTAATAAAAGCTTTATTACTTAAAAAAACCTTCGTATAAATATTTAATTTTGAGGGATCTAAAAAAGATGGCTGTTTAAAGATTAAGACCTGTATCTATGCGTCCGTGTATTTGCATAGGTATTTGTATATCTGTTAATAGCATCGTAGCCGATTTCGATTTCATTTTTCTTGTTTGGAAGGTGAATTGATCAAAAGAGTTCTTAACTACGATTAAATAAAATTCGAAAAGCTGTTTAAAGATAATCAATTATTTTCTATTTGTAGAAGGTATGTAAATAATATGTATTGGTTTAATCGATTCAAATTTTTGTTTCCTGTGATAACAATTATATTAGGATAACATGGTTTGATCTTGTACTGTAGTATCATCAGGAATCAGTAAGGTAACTATTCTCTAAATTTTAGCAGACGTATCTTCTTTGAGGTCTTTGGAATGGTCGCAATGAATAGTTTACAGTTTATAGATAGATATTATAATAATGGAGACGGAGGAATTGTTTTTTTTTATCCTGATTCGACACTGTGTCCACATCCTACCTGATGGTAAGCATGGTGCATTCTTAAAAACGCCAACAACTATGGACAGGTAAGAAAAACTCATTGGTAATCGCAGCCATCATGCCGGCCTGCACAAATATCTCTTCAAGCTTCGTTTAAAGGATCCCATATCATAGGATGGTGAGAACACGCTCGCACGTAGACCATTCCACAGCCTCATGACATGGTAAAAGTAAGAGTTAAAAAACTTCTTATTCCTAGCCGGGATGTGAGATATCGTATAGCTGTGTCTCCGTAATATTGAAGCATCATTATAATTATTATCAGCATACGGTGATATTAAATATGGTGCATTGACCCTGATCTATATGGTTGATAAATATTTGATTTAATCTTACACAGGTCCCAGGTCAGGTTTGGTTTTAAATTCACAGGTCACATTAATCTGACTAGGTAAGCAAATCGCTGAGATTTTTTAATATTCTAAGCTATATATTTTAATATTCTAATATTTTGAATATTGACAAAATAATATTATCATGGTCATAAAAATTCAACCAAACCAATTAACAAATTATTGCTTTATACCATGTTTTTTTAAGACATACCTATTTCAGTCAGCTTCGTGAGTTTATCTTTAGCACTTCATTCCTACGTATTATTGATAAGTACTTACTTATTTACTTATTTATGTAAGTAAGAAATATCGGCAAGCTAAGGCTGAGATTTATAATCGTGGTTAGCAAAGTTCACAAAAAATAAATTCGTTTTGACAAAAAACTGAATATGTAATAAGAACTTGAGTATAGCCATAGTATTCGCAGAGCCAAGTCCATGTTGACAAAATTGGTGACTTACCAAATCCATTGACATTCATTGAATAATATAAATTGTAGTTTTTTAGTAAAATCTAAGCAAACTTAAAGTTTCTATAAATCTTTTTTTTTTTGTATCCCGGAGTAAAATCCTGCATACGACAATCAGAGACGCTGTGAAGGCAGTGATCCCGGTGTGTCAGACTCCTATTGACTAAAAACCCCGGGGTTTCCCTCTGATTGCTCCACCTGGGCCTGGGAAGCCAAATACATCCAGACGCCCCGGGGAACAAGAAGCCTTGTTGAGGCTACCTCTCTGGGAGAGGAAGGACTAAAGCCCACCCCTCCAAAACCACTCTCGCAGGCGGTGCACCGGACAGCGAGCACCGCCTCCCTCTCATCCGGACAGCAGACTCCCTCAAGTCTACTGCCCGGCTATTGTCACCGGGGAATGTCGCGCTCGCTCTGGGCGAACGCGTCCCTCCGCCTTCTATAAATCTTAGCGTAAATCATATCTAACGCGCAATATTTACTTTAAAGCATATTTTATTTGGTAAATTACTATTATATCTTTCATACTTGAATATTTTTATAAATGATTTTTAGACTAAGTTATATTAATATAATTAATTAAAACAACGTATATATTGTTTCTTTAACTAAGCTGTAATAGGTATAGAATATTTCTTAATTTAATATATAATATTTCTTTTAAAACAGACTATCTGATATCCATATATCATTTCGACACGTGGTATCTGAAATAGTGGTTTTAATGACGTAAATACAAAGTTGAAGGGCGTATTGAATTAGCACTGTTGGCAATTTATTCGTGTAAACTGCGTTCGTACAAGGTTTTAGGCAATTGGATTTGTTTGGAAATCGCTTAACAGCAACCTTACAAGTTTGTGACGTAGAAAAGCTTTTTATATCGATATTTATATGATCAATCGTGTTAATAAAACAGTCTTTTATAATATTCAGTTTTATTTATTCATTTATGGAACAACTTTAATTATATATCTTATTTTAAATATATTGCTATCATATTTATTCTTTGGTAGGTATGTATTAATAACAACGGCAATAAAGAAATTACACTCCTTAATATTTTTTTTTTTAACTTGATATGATAAATGCTTAGCGCATAAACAAGGGCTTAAACATATTATTTTTATTATATCATATTATTAACTAGATAATAATTAAACATTTTTTCCATATAGGCAATAGCTGCGGACATCTAAAAAAAACCGTATCATATTATTTATGTAGGGCTGAATATTATCATAAATATGAATTTTCGACATTTTAAAGATCCAATTCTGAAAACTAAATAAAGAATAATTCAAGTATTGTCTATTTAGACTAACAAGCTACATTACTCTACACATCATATTTTTGTTTTCATATCAGTATTGTATTTTCAGTAGAAAACGGGCTTGTTAATTGTTTATCTTATTATGCATTATTTACTTGGAAAAGTACCTAAACATTAATGAAGTAATCCAGAAATAATGGACGGAAACATTTCGCTAACAGTAATCTCAAGCTACCTACGCTAAAATAAATGATTTTCTGTATTATTACTTATTAGTGATAGTATACTCGTATATTGTAAGGATATCTCAGTGACATCATATCAATAATACAGAAATATTCAGTATTTTGATTAATTATTTTATTTTTTATAGAATTTGTCACAATACTGAATAGTATTTTTAAAGAAAAAAAAAAAAAAGCAAAATCCAAAATCTATTGCGGCAACATTATCATTACTTTTTCATATTATGTATGTAATTTTGTTTCGCAGTGAAAATTTAATTTTCATGAAATTCGTGCCTACTTTTGTTACAGTTTATTTATATACCAACAATAGAAAATACTATCAATACCTTTCTTGTCATAATCTATTTTTGGTTGTATAGATATATGATTTTCTTAATAAAGTATAAAGCAAAATAATATTCGTAGGTTTTGAATATTTATCACTATAAAATACATATGGTACTTTCTTAGAACACATTAATGGAATTAACTTAAGGTTTTCCGGAAGATAATATCGTAACGAAGCTCAAGGTCAGGTCAAATGTCTTCCTACTTCAACTATAATAAATATTACTTACTGAAATCAAGACAGGTGTACATCATAATATAACGACTTTTAAATGTATGGCTCCAAACAATTTAAAAAATTTAAAATTTTATAATTGCGCTTGTAAAAAAGTATTTGAACTTCGTTATTACATAAGATAGATAACTATTACCTAATTATTAGACCCTCACGACGACGTATGAAGTAAAATCCTCACAGAATGGTGTCCGGTATAAGTAATCAGTGAGTAGATTCGTTGCAAGGCGGTACGATGCCATTTATTGTCATTGGTAAAACTTTGGCACGCGCTGCACCGATAAGAATTTTATGGCATTATATGGAAGAGACTTTTGTCAAATATTGGGTACGAATAAAGGTATGATTATAATGATGAATTTACTCTTATTTTAACTGTTATATGTGTGTGAGGACTGTTATAAATAGGACCTATTATTTTCTATAATAATAACTTCGAAGCTCAATTAGTTTCGTACTATATTTCATGTTTAGTAACGTCGCTTAAGCTGAAATTTAGTTGTTGGGCGTTGAATTACATAATGGAGCATACCAAATAGAACTATTTACGATATGTAAGAAATAACTAATATAATAAGAAATAAGATTTCTTCTCAAGAATGAGCATAGTATAGGGACTCTAAGAAATCTATGTGCGGGTTTCTTATATAATATCTACGATCCCTAGTGTACGCAGAAGTTGGAGAATACAATTAATCTTTGAGCCCTATCGTGTACAAAGGGTTAATGCCAAATATTTTTTGTATTCCTTACATACAAGAACTTAAATATGCATCTTCCCTACGCCTCATATTTTGGATAAAGACGAATTGACTACATACGAAGTTAGTACTAACATCATAGAGAACACGATGCTGATTATTGGTCGATCGGCGTTGTTCCCACAAACCATTCTTCTCGAAGCTACTGAGAGTTTTTTATTCTGCAGCAAACTGTGTACGGACTCAACTTCCCAACGGGCCATTAACCCTGACACGCGGGAGAATAGTACTGTATACAGCTGCGCGGGTCTACCGTTGGTTGCCTCCTGGCAAAAGTTAAGGACAAGGTGATCGTTCACGGCTTTTAAGACTTGGATCGTGCCGCTGAACTGCTGATAGTTGGAGCGTGCCGGCAATGTACCTGATGAAATATATATACAATTTATCACAAAATAAATATTTTAAACACATAACCACGAAATGCAATAGTATTAATATAGTTTTACCATTTTGACCGTCCAAGACCTGCCAGTATCCAGCAGAATCGTTGCGGAAATAAAGCCCGTACTCGACTGTCTCTCCTGCCTCGTCCCAGAGCAGCCTCAAGTGTCTATACTCCTTTCTGAACTTAGCATTGATATGTTGCGCATGAAACAGCTGGTTCTCTGTTGAAGGCTGAAAGATAAAACAAATCCGTGATAAGTACAATACAATCATAGACTACTTAGCAGTTGGAGGAGGAAGGAGAAACAACATGTTAACCGTGATAACTCTAGACCTTCCAAAGAATAACGCAGATCGCGTGATATTTCGATAGCTTATGTCAATCTCATTTACATATTTCCATTTTCTTCAAGCGTTATAGTTCTTTTAAAGGTACTTTGATTAGACATATTGAAATATATGTTAAATATAACGCATATCTTTCAATAATATATCTTTGTAAGAATACTATTGTTAACAAACCTAACCCATCGAATAACTGAGAGATAGTATATTGTGCATATTACATTTAGTTATAATACTAAACGATTCTTACTACTACAATTTCTATTTTCCTAAGCAAATGCTACAAACATACTATTTTAAAGTTAAGTTCGTGTTAAATAGTACTTAAAACGATAAAAAATTCCAAAAAAATGGTTAAGTATAGACCTGCGAAGCAGACTATTCAAAATAAAAAAATATATATTCAAAATAATAATTAGTTTACATATATAGTAACTTTATTACTATGGTAAGCAATAACTAATAAATAAAATCATCTTCGCGATCCGTTAGCCGTGGATCTGGTTGATCGGTTAAGAGTAATAATTCCACTGGAATGAACGTTGGTACATGAACTTTACAAGATTTACTACTGACAAGGGTATATTTATTGGTGCTCTAACAATTACCGAGATTGGTCGGTCCATGCTAAATCCATATTGTGAGCTAAGATCGTTGAGAAAGTAAAACGTATCGACTACCATCAATTTATGTCCTCAATATTTGATAATTGATATAATCAGAGTCAGAGAGACACTTCATTAGATGTGTTTTTTATTCGGTTGACTGATTCTTTGGTGCTGTACATCCAAACCTACTGTACTTGATTACAAATAAAGATATAACTACCGAACCCTTCTGGAAAATAAATTGGGATTGTATTGTAATAAATAAATTTGATTATTTGATGAAATCTTAAAATATATTAATATAATATATACAATATTAAATCACAGAAGGGACAATTTTAATCAGAACTCAAATATTTACATGATTCTGACAAAGCCAAAATGCATATTTATTCTTTTTCTACAGAAGTCGATATGTTGAGTTTCTTTTTTTTGCCTTTTACCATATATGCACCTATTGATATTAATAGAGGTAAAATCTTGAAATGGATGGATATTTCAAATTAATTTAAAAAAAAACTTAGACTTACTGGAAATGTCGTAGAAAAATGATATGAAACTGCTTTATGATCTCCTAAACGCAAAAGTGGATTGTCCTGAACTTCTCGGGAAATTAAAATTTAAAATTTTCAAAAAATGAACTCGAAATCCTTGCTCATTCGCCTTACCTCTTGCAAAGCACTGTTATGCCCAAAACTCGGTCATCTATAGATGTTGCGCTCACTACAATAAATATTTTAAAGAGATCGATATGTTTTACTTAAGCCGTAATCAGGTCATTAAGACAATTATTTCTGGACTGCAGTTAGATGAATCTCATACAACACCGATATGAGCGCACACACGCACACAAATGCACTCACACAACACTCACAAATCACGCACACAACACTCACTATATGATGCGGGGAACGACCCAAACATTTACCAAAATTTAATATGTGTACTACGTTATTGGCATTCAATTTTTTTTTTAATTTTTGGTTTCCTATTTTTGGTATATAATCTTATAATATGCTGTGTAGTTACCGTTGAATAAATAAATAAATAAAAAAACAACATCATTTTGCATGTTCACAAATTAGTGAAACCGCTTTTTTTTAATAAAGTGGTTGTTATAAGTACAATGTATGTATTAGGGCTTTCAATCTTGGACATACTTTGGGTCGCGGGACTAAAATTTCAAGTTCAGGCTTGGTCCCAGGATCCCCGGAAAATTCGAGACTTTCGAGTTTAATGCTTTCCATGTGTACGATGTGATTTTTTATCAGGTTTATGTTTCGAACTAGTTTATGTTAAAATTTTAAGTTATGTTATGAAGTTTTATGTTTTCTAAACGATTTGGTACAAGAACTAAACTAAAACTCCACACAATTATGAACTTAAAGCGTGAAGTACCTAATTCAAAAAATGTTCTTTATCCTACCTAAACAAAATACATTGCATTTTATAATGTTCTGATATGTGGGTACAGTGCATCTCAAAAATCGACCGCTGAGCCTTAACCATTATTATTATAGACCATAATGTTAATTGGCCGTCAAGATAAGGACACTGACTCTCTGGGTAAAGTTACCTTTGGGACCCTCCGGGAGTCTACCAAGTTACTAGAAGCTACAAGTCAATAGAAGAAACGGGGAAGGTGTGAATAGAGAGCCTTGAGAAACTTCAGCATCAATTGTCATGAATTACAAACAGTTTTCTTCCACCGGAACAGTAATTCTATGCTCATACAAAAAACTACGGATCCACGTACACAAGTAGTTCGTATGCGCAAATCTCAGAAAACCATCATGTGAGCCAGACACTATTAAAATCCTTGGAAATCTCGCAACTGATATCAAAAGCCTACCTCAGTCTCAGTATGATTATCTACCACCTTACTGCCAGGATGGATCATAAATGTCAGAAGATCTCTAGCCAAACTTTTTGATTCAATAAATTGTGAAAAAATACTCACTCGGACAATTGTTTATTTCAGAAATGACAATATGAGATTGATTTACAAACAAATCAATTATTGAAGGAATAGATTATAAATAATAAAGCCATAAAATAATTAAAATATATATATATAAAGTAGGGGGCTGGGGAGAATGTGGGCGTTCTTCGTCTCTCAGCTCTTCATCCATTGTATTTTCACGAAATAAGTCTCAGTGTACACTTAATAGGTGTTAATCGAACTAATTAATTAACTTTACAATCAAGATGTACACACGAGACGCGGATAGAGATGGATTAATTTCGGGAACGCGGCGAAGTCGGATATAGGTCGGCTACACGTGTTTTCACTGTTGTCTGTCCCCGAATAAGAAGGCCGTTGACAGCTCCACGTGCGCTTATATAACCATCCATGACATTGACAACCGCTGTCAACTCGCTGTCAACTAGCTGTCATCTCAGTGTTGCCACCCATCTAACCGAATACGCCCAAATCGATGTAGATTTGACGTTCCGTTTTCCAATCTCCGACACGGCCATCTTGACATGTCACACGTCCCCGTGTGATGCTCCTGCAAAGGGGAAAACATTCTGCAATATCTCCAGCTCGGCTCATCCTGATTAACGTTTAGTTAAAGAATAGGGTTTGTTACGTAATAAACCAAAATACTAACGGTTAACATCAAGTTTTTTTTTTCAATGAAGTTATACTATCACATAACATCTTGAAAGCAACTAGCTCATTAGTGAACAGTATCATAGTACGTAGTAAAAAGCATCAATAACACCACAAACGTTAATCAGCGTAAAGTGTCGTTGCTATCACCTATATCGAGCGATAGCAACTCATGCCACCTCCATCGAGTGACGATAACCATGCCACCTCCATCGAGTGACGATAACCATGCCACCTCCATCGAGTGACGATAACCATGCCACCTCCATCGAGTGACGATAACCATGCCACCTCCATCGAGTGACGATAACCATGCCACCTCCATCGAGTGACGATAACCACGTCACCTCCATCGAGTGACGATAACCATGCCACCTCCATCGAGTGACGATAACCATGCCACCTCCATCGAGTGACCCTTAGATTGCCTGCACCCCTCAACGAGCAATACAACGAACATATCACCTAAATCGAGTGATATGTTCCATTACCGGCTTAGTATTAATACCAATTACTGTTCACTAATCAGAAAGAAAACACCACTAAATTTAACTCAACATTCGTTTAAGGTAAGGTCATTGGATTCGACATCTTCCATATCACTAGAATCAGAAATATTATCATTGCCAGGCATTTTTCTTAAGCGATAATGGACGTACTTATAGGTCCGCTTTAAATCTATGGCCTTTAAAATGTACCTATCGTTTTCTAATATTTCGATAACTTTAAACGGTCCCTTAAATTTGTGATCGAGCTTTGTTTGATTTCGCTCTTCATTCTTTAGTAGGACATAATCACCCAAAGAAAAGGAACAATTTTAGCCTTCGTCCTGTCAAATCGAGTCTTGTCGTAGTTAGAATTTTTGTTAATGTTAGTTACCGCGTTCGATCTCAACTCCTCCAAATCAAGGTCCTGTTCCACGTCCTCAGCTAACATGACCTCCAGAGGTCTGCTAACCTTACCTATCAGTAATTCTAACGGACTTGATTTGGTTACGCGGTTCATCGAGCAATTTAGAGCTAACTGCACATCAGGAAGAGCATCCTGCCAAGAGCCTTGTGATGTTTCGACTGCAGTGAGCATATTTTTTAGAGTCGACATGACTCTCTCGACTTGACCGTTGGCTCGCGAACTACCGGTTGCAATCAAATGCAACTTTATATTGACTGAATTACAGTAGTCACGAAAGTCTTGACTTGCAAAGCAACGACCCTGATCTGCTATGATTCGTGTTGGAGCACCGAATAAAGCAACACTGTGTCTCACTGCTTTAATGCTGCTGGCAGTATCTATTTTGCGAGTGTGGTGCAAAAGAACGTACTTTGTAAATGCGTCTATTAAGACGGAAGACGTACTCTTTTGCATCATTCGCGCCACTAAGCTTACCAGTGGCATCTATATGCACAGTGTGCCAAGGAACTGCTACCTTGGGTATGGGGTGTAACTCAGCTTGAACTTTACCCGAGTTTGATTTGGAAACCTTACAAGTTACGCAATTTTCCACGAATTTTCTTACAAATTTGGACATATTCTCAAGCCAATAAAAATCGTACATCTTTTTAAGGGTCTTTCAGGCGTATAGTCATTGGTTCAGTATCGGCACGCGTAGTTGGTACTCCAGTAGTAAAAAAAAACTTTTAAAAGATTTCGAGAGCTTTATCAATTCACTTCTAAATTCTCCGGGTACGTCAGTGTCAAGAGAATTAAAGTCAATATAAGATTTAGATTCGCAACCGTTAATAATGTTGGGGCGATAAAAAGTCAGTTTGTCACATGTCATATGTACGGCTATACCCAATATTAGCGCTTCACGTCCAATCATGATGTTATGGTGTAAATGGTGATCAGGTAAGACATGAAAAACAACCTCTACCGAGATATCATTAATTTCAATCTGCGATACAATTTGTAACCAACTGCTAACAGTGTTTTTGCCTATACCAGACATTACAACAACATTATTAAAACGTTTTCCATGAAATTTACAAGCTATAGGCTCTCTCATTAGCGAGCACTCAGCACCAGAATCATAAGTAAAATTAAACTGCTCACCAGCATGTCGAAGCATCCCTTCAGGCGTGTCGACGACGCATATGTTAACTCACTTCTCGTGCGAAGACCCGGCCACACTGCTGGTGTTGTCCGCCCTATTGCCCCGCCGTGGACAGTTTTTCGCATAGTGGCCTATGGTATTGCAGCTGAAACAGGTAACTGAGGCAGCAGAAGAAGTCTTCCTAGGCGTGACGTCAGCAATTGGTGGCTTTGGTTTTATTTCTTGACTCTTCGCTTCAACTCTTGAGCGACATTGTACCGCTTTGTGACCCGCTTTGCCACAAATGTAGCACTTCACAGCAGTGGTATCGGGAGCAAAACGAAACCTTTTCGGATCATTGCTGTGATCATGTGAGTAGGATGATTTCCTTTTCAAAAATGAGGTAGCTTTAAGTTCTTGTTGCAGACGGTTTCTGGTAGTAATATTTTCCGTGAAGGAGAGTCGCTGCACCCGTGGCTCAAATTGGGAAATATGTGCTAGGATAGTGGACACTGCAATTTGTTCAACTGAGAGATTTTTCCACTTTGACATAATAGATGTCATCAATGTGGCTGCGTAAGAGGCTAAACATTCGTTCTCTTTTGGTCTACTGTTGTTTAGATTAATCAAAAATGCGGCAGATGTTTCAGCACTTTCATACCTGGCAGTAAACAAATCCTTGAAGTTGGTCCAGGTCATTCCATGAAATGATACTTGCGACAGCCACACCGAAGCTTGTCCTTTAAGCGCACGACTCAAGGCCATCATGAGCGAAGCGCCTTGCAACTCTGAATCCGTGATGCACATGTCCGCGGTTGTAATCCATGCGCGAGCATCCACGTTGTCTTTATCTGGGTTGAACTCAGGTAGCCGGATGTCCTTGCTAGTAGACGGCGCTTTCATTGCCTCGATCAACGCCATAAAGTTGCGGTTTTGCTGCTCCATAAGTAGGCGCCATTTTGTATCGTCAGTACCACGTGTTTCGCGTCGATTTTCTCTTGGGTTACATCGCACTTCTGATAAAGTAGGGGGCTGGGGAGAATGTGGGCGTTCTTCGTCTCTCAGCTCTTCATCCATTGTATTTTCACGAAATAAGTCTCAGTGTACACTTAATAGGTGTTAATCGAACTAATTAATTAACTTTACAATCAAGATGTACACACGAGACGCGGATAGAGATGGATTAATTTCGGGAACGCGGCGAAGTCGGATATAGGTAGGCTACACGTGTTTTCACTGTTGTCTGTCCCCGAATAAGAAGGCCGTTGACAGCTCCACGTGCGCTTATATAACCATCCATGACATTGACAACCGCTGTCAACTCGCTGTCAACTAGCTGTCATCTCAGTGTTGCCACCCATCTAACCGAATACGCCCAAATCGATGTAGATTTGACGTTCCGTTTTCCAATCTCCGACATATATAAATAAGTAGGTGCAAATTGCAATTGAATCATTGGCAATGAAAGTGTTTAATTTAAAGGTTACTTATACACAGAAATATCACGTAACACTTTAAATAACATGGATTTCATTATTTAAATACACGAATTATTATTCCAGTTAAAGGCTATATATAATATTTTTATGGGAATTGCGTTCAAATAATCTCAGAGCATGTTACAGTCACACAACTTCACAGGATAATTTGGATTAAAGAGGTCAGTTCCATTAACCTTTGCCTCAGTGCGTCACACACGTGGGAGGCTTCCAACGACGTACCTATGCCCTGTCTGTAAATTTCACACAGGTCGAAAAGTCAATAGGTTAAAATTAGTCTGAATAAAACAATAGGCACGGTGTGTACCAAATTGTCTGTGTCATGAATATTAAACTAGATGAAGTAGTAATAACGAAAAGTTCAAATTAATTATACTACTTATAAATGTCCTTGATGACTCAGATATTACGATGTGAATCGCTTGATAAGCTTATAGAGCGACGCCGGGTTATTCATATCACTGAATTGCGAAAATATTAGACAAGCGCAAAATCAATCTTTTGACAGAAACGTAACTTTCTTTTGTAATAAGGGTTTATAGAAATCATTTAAATCTTAAATAATCAATGAAATATGAAATAAGTCCATTGAAAAAGAAAAAGTTTTTATGTAATATATTTCCCTTTTTTTTCGTTTATGGTTGTTTCAGTCTCAATCTACATCTTTAGTATGTGCATCAATAATTTAAAAATGTATTAAGGAAGCGTAGTATTTGCTGAATGGATAGATGTTATCTATTGTTTAACATCTTTTATACAATCAATCTGGATTTATACGGCTGTAGAAGAAACAAAAATGGTTCCTGATGGCATGATGCATCTACATAACTACTACATGATGCATCTACATAACTACAAAACATAACGTATTATAGTTACATGGTATATCGTCGAAATTAGAAAAAAGATATAACTACCTTTTTTCAGATGCTTATGTTTAGTAAACATCTTTTTTTTACAATGTACACTCAGTAAAGGTTTTAAAATTCAGATAAATGCTTTCTTGGCACCTATTACAATTATGCTCACGATAATTTTGTGATATTATGCGCAATTATAATAACTTTACTTTTCAAAAGTTGGGGGCCTTTATTTTTTTTTTTTACGCTGGCTCGACATAGTGACTACAGAATTCTTGATGGTAAGTACAGTGTAGTCCAAAAACGAAAGCGACTATCAAAGGATGAATATCCATTGATAGTCTCAATCGTCATGTCGGCCCACATATACCACGACTGGAGGTCTTTAGGTATATGAGCTACTGGATATACACAAGCTGATCCCGAAACGCGACAAGCTGGAACTGGTCACTATGACGGGCTTTACACCCATGTACTGTGGTCGCGATCCATTCGGGCACCGACGCCCTACCACCTCGTTGCAGCTCGTTTAGCACCACCCAGGAGTCACGTGTAGGGAAACTAGGGTAAAGCCTAAGACGCGAGCAGCTTCGACTCCCAAAATACCTTCGCCTTTCAATATACTAAACATTGTTATTACACATTGTTTCTATACTAAACACTTCACTATATATTACCAAATAGTTTACCAAAAATTACATTTTTATAACGCTACATATTATTTTTAAACTAGTCATATAGACATGTGGCTGTTATAGATCTGTCCTAATCGCTAATAGATGCGTATATGTACCTACGTTGTATATAATGCACCTGTTTAGATATCAATTTCTCGCTTCTCTAGGTATTAGATTAATCGTGAGCCCATGCAGCATAAAATTAATCGACGTACCTTCTCCGTAATGTTATTAGAAACATCCTGTTTACTATGACTAAACCATAAAATTCTTTTGGAATTTTCGCTAGCTCTACTGTGACAATAATACAAAACAATATAGTAATTCGTTTTACTAGATCCATGATGATAGAAAAAAATTATACGACTTATGGAAGGAAACAGTATCAATGTTAATTTGCCGGATAGCACAATGAGGATGGCAGGATCCGGCAATCGTTTCACGCGGGGCTCTCCCATCGCTGGTGCAAAATGACGAGAGAGTAATGATAACATCGGTATGTGGCAGTAATATAGCTATGTATGTTAAAGATATAACTGAATTCTTATATGAATATATTGTGCACACATCATAGGGGCATACTTTTAGGCATAGTGACTCACATCGGTCTATTGCGTTTAGGATCAGCTTGTGTATGTCCATTTGTTCATATACCTGGAGAACTTCTATCGTGGTATATGTGAGACCGCGACCGCCAATGGATTCTCGTCCCTTGATTGTTGCTGCTATTCATGCACTACACTTTACTTTTCATCAAATGCGCTCTAACAATTTGTAAGATAGCACAAAAGAAAAATCTATTTCCTGAAAATAGATAGCAATTAACTATAGAGAGGTTCGTAACTACCTGATATATTGTATATTACGAAATAATAATAATGCATAAAAAGAATAATCTTTTTCCTAGAAAATAGATAGCAATTAACTATAGACTGGTTCTGAACTATCTGATATAAATTACTATGTCAAGTTTTCATTTTTTTTATTCTGTAGTTATGATCCAAACTAGCTTAAAAACACCCTACCACTTCATAAAAATCATCTTTCAATCGTAATTTATCATAGTTAAAATTTATATATTACTTTGTTTTATTCTTTTAAATTAATTCATCAATTTATTTGTATTTTACTGAAATAATTATTATGATATCAAAATGTTATACTTTTATTCAATCATATATGTAATGTATTTATGTCAATATCATGAGATATAACATTCCTGAAATATATGATACATTGTTAAAATATTTTAAAATAAAACTGGCATTTAGTAAATAGGTAATACAAAATAAAGTTATATGGTAAAATATTGTTCAAGTTCATATTGAAGAATGTTTGAACTAAATTTTGTTCAATTGAAGAAGTTACACAATCACTATACAATGGAGACATTCAACTCTTTCGTTTAATAATTATAGTGTAAAATAAAATATTGTGTGAACGCTTTAATATTGCTGTAATAGTTTAGTAATAGCGTATTGATTGTACCTACCCCAAAAGTAGTTCTAGGAAATTCTTCGGACTCCCAAATCGTAATAAAAGGACAACTCTTATATTCGTTAATACCTTCATCAGTCAAATGCATATAAAGCTCTACGACTGCCCATTTTCCAATAATCTTCTTAATATCCAGATCATCATAGGTATGCTCGGGTTTGCAAACCACCGTGGTATTTGATTCGGTACGGTTAAAATTCTCAAAGCTTGACGCCGTCGAATGTATAATCAGTGTGCAAACAATTAAAAAAAAGTATATTACTCTCATTTTTGGCGTAATTTTTTTTTATAACACGTCCCTAGTTACAGCATCCGGACTGTTTTTAAATTTCCATTATTTATTTCACCCCGATCGATTCGGAATGCGTAAATATCGCACATAAGAGACCGACATCGACTGAGAAGCAGAGCGGCGCACACGACTGACTCACGCGGCCTGATGCCATCAAACTTGACCTCATACATACTTATACATTTGCAGACTCGCCATCAACTGAGAGTAATACTATTAAAATTGTCTACTAGGAGATCTGGCCGCAACTACGTCTATGATATCAACGATGTAATTATCTGTAAGTCAGATTAGCAGCATAGTTATAATTATTTTGTAAGTGTTAAAAAGAAAACCTATTTTACTTGAGATTAAGTGAAATAGAGGAAGGACTGATGTAGAATGGTCAAAACCCCTTCGTAGTTGTATAATATATTGATGTGCGTAAAACAATAGAATAAACAAATTTTTAAAACTATTGATTCGTGCTCAGATTGATGTACATAGTAAATTCCGCTCTGTTTTTTTAATATCTTGAAAACCACTTATCCCTATCCCGATTACATAATACTAGATACATGAATGTATAAACAAATGTATAGTAAAAAAAAATTACGTAGGCAGATATCCAACGTCTCTACTCGATTGAGTGAACTTTTAAAAATAATTCTGACTACGCTATCATTAAACATAAAGTTTTCCTTATGATTTTATAAGCGTCGATCGTAAACTAATTGTATATAATATGGATGCCCTAAAGTTCCCGATTTATTCAAGTTATTAATTACGGATTACGTCCATGTTATGATAAAATTCGAGTGTTTTCTTTGGCACATACCTTTATTTTATTTCTTTCGGAATATTCTGAAATTAGGCTTTATCAGGGCGAGGCTGTGGAGCATTGATTGATTACAGGGCCCACAGCCCTCGTCAAAGTGCCAAAGTAGTCACCTGAGGGTTTTTAGCCGGTATAAGTCAGGCCGCGACCACCCTGTGCAGCCGTGAAGGTCCTATGACGATTTTCCCAAAGTAAAAAAAAGCTTATACCTGTCTCATGGTTACCAGATGAACATAATAAGCAATACAAAAAGACATATGTACATATATACTCCGAGCTGACGACAAATTCATCTGATTAACACGGAAAATTCGCCAGAAATCGAGATTTTAATCCAATACCTTCAACGCTATAGCCAGGGCACTTACCGTATCAGTTATTAGGCCTAAATAATCATATAGTAGTAAATATTGTAAGAAATAAAATAATTTAAAAAATACACTCACCTGATCCATTGGTTCCGATATATGGATCACAATGCATGTTTTTGCATAATCGACTCTTGAATCTCCAGCCAAGTGCTGTATAAACTCAACTCCATACCACATACCCATCAAACTGTCTACCCAAATGCCGTTCTGAGGAGACCTGTTTACACAATACTCTCTTATATCCCTCATGAAAGGCATCTCGTAGGAACTGTACCCTTGGCCATACGCTTGGCCGTATCCTTGTCCGTACCCTCGGCTGTTCATATCGGGGTTGTAGAAAACATTTGACTTCAGAGTCGTGTAGGTATTGTATCCATTTGTTGTACCCCCCGGGGAGTAATTAGGATACCTTGTGACTTCAGGAAATTTCGCTATATCACTGCCATAAGTTCCTTTGGTATACTGATTTTGGTAGCTCGAGGGGTATGAATTCGCTATCGTAGGATACGCAGAGTATGGCGAGTACGACGATGTGGGGTATTGGTCGTATCGCTGATAACTCGCGGCCTCAGCTATTCCGCAAAATATACACAATAAGGCACCAATTTCATACATTTCTCCGTAATAATTAATTTCGTGCGTATGTCGTCGTGCGTAGTTAACGTATCATGAATGACTGTTCCGAATCCGTTATAAGAGTGAGCAAGCTAATTATATTCATGTCGCGACCACGGCGCTGAATAGTAAACTGCATGACTAAAGAAATTTAAAACAGTCTGAAATTTATTGAGACACGTGTAAAATAATATTAATATCATCTATATTATAGGCCCATCTTATTGACTATCAATTGTTAACACTAGAAAGACTGAATATAGGTATAGCACATACGTATATAGGGAATAAAGAGAGGGGGAGGTAAGTACAACTATTAATAAATGTTATAAGATAATAAAGTCATAATATTTTAAAAAAATAATTCCTTATAAATATCTATATATATTTTTTTATATAACTAAACCTTAAAAACAGTCAAAATGACTGCTCTGTGCAATCTAGTGTTAACAAAATTAGGGATATTGCAATCTGTGATTTAACAAGAAAAAAGAAATTGCAAACATCTAAATTATATTGAGTAGTTTATTTCGATAATAAAAGTTTAAAAGGATAATTAGCAAAAAGTTAAACAAGATTAAGTAGAGAGAAAAATATAATTCGTCTTTCCCTGGAGATGTTGGGTATTAATAATTTAAATTTAAAGTTGGGTATTAATAATAATTTAAAATAAAAATTGGTGTATTAATAAATTTAAAATATAAAATTTTTTAGACATAGACGTTTGTGCTTATAGTGTTTTTACGCTTAAATCAATAACAAGAACAGTTTTTTTAAAGAAAGAGAATAATTGTTTCATTTGTTAATTTAATCAAATGTAATTAAACTAAACTTTCGAATAAGATTTTAATAAATATTATTGGAGTAATTTACTATTTAAAATGCATTACTATTACATACATAAGGTAAGTGCAATAATGCACACTCAAATATTACATTGTTATGCGAATTTCCTCATGATATTTTTATTCAATAAAAATCAGTAACATTCTAGATTATCAAGTAATTAATTTATACACGGAATCGCTACAAGCTTATATAGCTACGAGAAAAGTATCTTATTATTAGTATATTTGCGACGCTGTTGGAACTGTCTGTCACAGATGCAAATACTGATAGTCTTTTTGCATATTCAATTATGTTAAAAGGGTTAATTGATATAATTCGTTAATAACCGTTGTTCCTGTCCACCTCGGTGGTGTGACCTGCCCCCGGACTCTAGTCACAGATCATAGGTCACTGGTACATCCTTTTTCACAAACAACGTCATTAACGTATTAAATAATAAATGGCTGTGTTTAGTAATATGACCTCAAAGACTTATATCACAATGTATGAATATTGAAACTTAATTTTAAATCTTAGTTTAAAAAAACAATAACATTAAAATATGGTAATTAATTTGTCAATTATTTTCGTTACTATGGTGGGTAATGCTGATAAGGTGTTTTTATTTAGCTATATAAGAAGTAAAAAACAGTAATGTATTTAAAAATAGATATTATATTTATAACATAAGTAGAATTAATATGTAGATAAATCACATTACAGTACATTAAAAATATTATTACGGAACATAATATGTACAAAAATTCATAACATTTTTAAAAAAGATATACAAAGTAACAAAAAAAATATCGAATACACGGGTGCATAACTATTAGCGCATACCGCAGCGTGTCTATACATCTTAGGTAAATCAAAGTCATAAAACTGCTTCTGAAAGTTATACCACTCCCACCTGTCTATCCTTGACGGTAAACGTCGAAGTATTAGTGAAAATATACCACCGTCACCAATTTCCGAACAGTGATTAATGATCAACAAATGCGGGGTTGCTTTCAATACCCTGATGACCTGTGGATGACGCGGTGGCTCGTTTGAATACCACACATCTGGAAAATAATAGATCGTTTTATTTATTTTTCATCCATTTAGCGAAAAAAATTGTCATTATGAAAAACAACTTATTTCTACGTAAGTTTAAAATTGTATTAGTTAATCTATTTGCAGTGTTAGTACCTTATTGCACTGAGTACTTGATTCAGTTCTCTCATTAAGATACAAATCAATTACATGGAAATATTTCAATATAAACTTAACTGGATTAGTAAAGTAGTAAGAGCTCACAGAGTTGGATCCTATGAACATTTTCACAAATGTTAAAATTAAAAAGTTATTTTTTGACAAATCCGTATTTTGGGTATATTATGTTTTACTGGTAATGGCATTACAATGAACCTCACTTAAGAATGCAATTAAAATTTGCCATGTTATATACAAATATCTTAAAATTAAAAATGCATTTTATTATTTGAGATAATATTATTCCCTGACGTTATGTAAATATTACTGGTATTATTTTGTTTATTCACATGTACCAGTAACAATTGACTAACCAATTCCTCTAGCAATCATTTCCTTTTCTAAAACTCTTCGCTCCTCAGCCACCCAAAGGCCGGGCGCGTCGGGTGAATAAGTATATATTTGCTCCATAGTCTGACCGTCTTCGTCCCAGACCACTCGGAGTCGCCTTTCATCGTACATGTCCCTTTTCTTCCGCATGACCTTTATGTCCAACCAAGATCCAGATATCGGAGTGTCTGACCAAGGGTTACTTTTGTATGAGAGCCAGTTTTGGTCAGAGTAGTTTCTACGTTGAATCTGTAGTAAAATAAACTTATATAGTAAATAAACTGTAAGCACCGTATTACAATAGATTTTGAGAGTAAGGTTCACTAGATATTTTATAGTTTTTAAACTTCAGTTTAGCTTTATTTCAACATATAGTGAATAATATGTAAATGTACAAATTAATAAAAATATAGATTTTGGATATGCATAAAACAAAAATGATTAGAGGTTTACTAGAAAATAATCAAAGCCTCTATCGCTCTATTAATGTTATAGGATTCACAATGAGAGTCTGGTTAATTCATTAACTCTACTTGCAAGGCTACACAGAAAAAGCGACATCTACATTATATAACACTAAACTTTAGTGTCAAATGAAACTTACATGATATCTCCACATAATATATCTGATATTCATTTATACCTAATGGACATTCTATAAGTGTGTTCCTTTGCGAAACTATGAAAAAAAAGCGTAACTCTTAACATTCGGTAGAATTACCTTAGGCTGTGATGGCCTAGTGGATAAGGGTCCAGTTTCCATACACGGCAACGCAAATGGTCGTAGGTTCGAATTCCGGCACGTACCTCTAGGTTTTTCAGATTACGTACTGGTCACGTTGGCAACAGCATATAAGCACCCACCCCGTAAGGGCTATAGTGTGAAGATATATTATTAATACCCTAAAATTCGCATATGAATATCTAGTTAGTCATAAAACTAGTAAAAATTCGTTTTTATCCGGATAATGCCAGAGCCTAGCATCTATGAGGTAATTAATTTATCTAGTTATTGAATTATTATAGTACTCACAGACCAATCCAGCCAATTGTCATGAGTTTCAGTAGAAACGTCAGTCACATGTAAGGTGACACATCCAATCTCGTTAGGCTTGTTAGTCATATCTGGGGTGTGTTGTGCGTAGCCAACTCCATACCAAATCCCGTAGACATCATCCATCTCAAAATGGTGAGACCAGCGTATACTGTCCCCACATAATGCTTCAATTTTTAAGATAGAATTGAAGAAAAGCAGAATCGTTGCAAGAAACATGATCACGCGTTTGATAATCCAAGAATATAGGGCAAGACGTCTCTACCACGGCCGCGATGGACTTAATTGGCAAATTGGTACAGGTGATGTTGCGCAGCGTCAAACATGAATCATCATTGAACGTACTAATCATTTGGACGAATTATTAATTTCAAATATTTTGTGCGCAATTTTTATTTTGATTGCAATCATTGTGCCAGTTTATAAGTACAGTCAAAACAGTTTATGGCGACATCGTTTAGAACAACATTAGATTTTAAGATATATATAACATAAGATTAATTAGAAATATTAAATGTAGCTTTAAGATTAGGTTTAAGGTTTTATTGTGACTTTTTTTATTGAATAAACGACACCACTTCGACCTTACGGACGAATGAAAGGCAGTGAAATGGAATGATGAAAAAAAATCGTTTAGAACAACATACCGTTTATGATGATCCAGAACAAAGGTCCCGGCAAAAAAATAGTATTTCATATCTTGAAAACATTATCTGTTGTTACGACTATCGGTTTTTACGACTAAATATGAGTAGTTCCTACGATTTCGTTATTACAGATTTTGACTGTAATTTAATTAAATATAATTTAAATAATAAATAAATTACATTATTGTTCATACTATGCTATCCAAATTAGCAGATATACAAGGTAGATCTGTATAGATCTGTTCCTACTTCATTTCTAAATCATGTGAAAAGTATTAGCATGTTTGGGATTAATATTCGGCCTGAAAACTGCCTGTTACACTAAAAGTTTTATAATTAACTAGTTTATAATTATTGGTTGGTAAAAATTTGTTTAATATTTCCCACATTTGTAGCTTTTTTACCCTTATAACCCTATATGTCATCACGTAATGCTGAATGAATATAATAGTAAAAAGTACTAACAGTGTGCAATTTTTGTAAAAATGCAATACGACCTAAAATATATTCTCTCAGTATGCTTATATGCTCCTTCTGGGGTGAGAAAACCCGTATCCACATTTAGCCCAACGTGGCCAGTAGCGCAGCTGATCGCAGTTGACGGGGCATAATACATAACAACTTTTTACCGGTGTGACACGACGTTTATGGTAATAATGTAGGCTTGAATTCTTGTACATACTTTATTTTCAGTTTGAGTTAGATTTAGTATGTGACCAGCGGTAAAGAAAAACTATTAACAGAAATCATATAATCCTGTCAATCAAAAATATTTACTGAATGTTAAAAACTAATTTAAATTGTTCAACAAATGTAAAATAACTGAATGTACTGTTTGTTATCTGTATCTATATCTTATTATATTATACAGATACTCATATACCTAGAGACCTTCACTCGTGATATATGTGAGCCGAAATGACGACGGGGATTACCAATGAATTTTCTTCCTTTGATAGGTGCTTTCGTTTTTGGACTACACTGTACTTACTACCAGGTGCAATGGAATCACTATGTCGAACTAGTGTAAAAAAATTAATAAACATAGGATTTATGAGAAATTTCATTCTAATGTGCAAGTTTAAGATTCGGTCAATGAGTCCTATTGTCCGTAACTGGTATTTTAAGATTCTGTGAAAGTAACTCAAAATTATAACACGTGCAATTCAATCATTATACTCTAAAATTTGGTTTAACAAAATAAACGCAGCATTTCCATTTAAACATTTATAAATATTTTAATCATAAACATATGCCTACTTATAACAAGCGACTAATATTAGAAAACAATATTAACACTCAAACATTAGACTTCCAAATGCAAATACAAATTAGCCAAACTAAGGCGAATGAAATCGACAAATTGGAAGCGGAATTTTCACACACTCTTTTCAACGCAGACGTAGACAAATGTTTCATTGTAAACACATTATGGATGCTAGCAAGATCTTCAGGAGTCAGCTGATTTTCGTTTCTAGATAGCACTACGCTGAAGAGTTGCGAGCTCGGCAGCCGCATACAAAAGTTCAGCACGAGATGATTGTTTGCAACTTTTAATACTTGTATAACTCCGCCGAAGAAACGGTACATTTGATCGACAGCTGTAATTGTAAAAATATAGCTTAATCATATAAGTTTTACAGGGTAATAGATGTATAATTGCGATGCATAGTACATTATACAAGTTGCTTTAAGTATAAAAAGATTTATGAAGAACAACTATGATTAGATAAAGGTTTTATATATGAAGATACTTTACAATCAATTGCTACAATCTTCATAAATATTATGAAAACGAATCTTGTTTATTAAGAGTAATTTATAAATGTTAATGTGAAAATATATGTTCGATTACATGCTATTATATTTTTCTCTAAATATATGTAGATAGCAGTAATTAATTTAACATTATATAACATTCTAAAGTTTTCTTCGTGCTATTACTGTCTGGCAACACAACTGTATGAGCAACATTATGTGAGATTGGGATTTGAGATCTTTAAATCTACCGACATAATGATAGAATTATTCAATGAACTAAATAAAACTTAATCATCATTTTTAGGTTAGCCCGACCAATTCAGACGAAAAACTCATCATTGTGACTTCGTACAACCTATCCCGTTTCGAGATATCTCGTGAAACTACGTCCAGATTTCGATATAACTAGAGGCCTTTTGTCGTAGTATACCGGTATGAAATGACAACTGTCCATGGATAGGCATCTCCTGATGAATACCATCAGGGGGATGTAGTTATTTTCTCAAGTACCTAGAACAATTAGATGAACTTACAACCATAAGGTAAATCCGTTTGCCAAAAGCCTTTGTGTGATGTGTTGACTTTAATATGATAGTCATCCTGAAATAGGCCCTCATGCCATTCCAAAACAAAATGTCGTACACGGTATTGCTCTGGCAAACCAACTTTGTACTGACGATTCATGTACGGCACATTTGATAGCACGGGATATGGCGTTGGAGGTGTAGGCTGTAATATAAAATACGAATAAATAGCATATAATAGGTCATGTTTGTTTGTATGGAGAAAATCATTCTCAACTATCCATTCGAATTCGAAACTTTTTTACCAATATTTAGAATGGAGCTTCAGTGTCGACACCACCTATATATTATTCCATTCTGAAGCGAAATGTGAATTCCACAAGAGTAAAGTCGCGGGCAGAGCCTAGTATATTATGAAATATTAAATAGTAAACACCCCTTTTCCGAAGAGATTTAAAATCAGAATTATATTGTAAAGCAACCAAACAAAAGTCATTCACATTCAATTTATTAACTTTTTGTTTAATATAATAAATAGTAACAATCGGTATTGCTGTAAAAAACTCGTTATTAAGACGTTTTACCTTAATATTTATATGTACAATTATTGGCAAAAAAATCGGAATTTATAATAAAATATTTATTAAAAAAACAACCGAAATATACAATCATAGACGACTCACTGCGGAACAGAGATGGGCAAAAAGTAATCTGATTAATGATTAACGATTACAAAATGTAGTGGTAATGTTAATTTTGTTGTTCTGTAAACAAGATTAAATCCCTTCAAAACATTAAGGAGTCATAAATGTGTATGCAATTGAGGATTCCGTAGTGTTTAAAATATAGATGAGCAAAACGCAGTTATATTAATGATGAAAAACGCAAAATGTAATCGTAATCATTTTTCGTTAATCTGATTACATTTTGCCCATCTATGCTGCGGAATCATCTTAAAATAATAAGTTTTAAATGAAAATCTTTTAAATCTGCGACAAAAGTACAATTCCTTTTATTACAAGTTATAAATGATGTATTACTCACTAAGTTTCCAGTTATCAAACCACCTTCAACATAATCCTTAAAGTTTCTTATTTGTATAATAGGACAATGAGGATTATAATCGGTTGTTGTTTTATTATCTTTATGAAAAATGTATTCGTGGATATACCACATGCCTAATATGGCTTCTTCGTCGAAATCGTGAATAGGATTTAAATTTTGACAAAAATTTACGTTTGAACTAAAAACCAATGGATAAAACAATACGAATATAATTCCGAATGTCATTTTTTTTATTTTTGTTCAAAGACGCGTAACATAAGCGAGTATAAATTTTACTAATGTAATTTATCTCTGTTCTACATGCTAATTAGATTACTTGTTATCATCCTACAACGACGTTAATGACCTATTAATTGACAAAGTCAATTCGTTTTCCTGAATGACTAAGTCTTGCCTCTTTAATATGCAAGAAAAATTGGTGTAAGAGTACTGGAAAAATATATTTGACCACATAACTGATTTATAATGAACAGAAAAACATTAACTTAACTACTAACTTCACTGCTCACCTCACTAGTAATATAGCACAATTAATTATTATATTTTTATACTAAAAATGTGTATATTTATCATTATGTATCGAAACAACTAACCTCAATATAAAGTTCCCTGATGTCAATATGAAAACACTCTTTCGTGTGTTCTATTTTATATTCACCTCTCGAGTGCGGTATTTTTTCAACACCGTACCAAACACCAGAAATCTGATCCAAATTAATATCACCGTAATATGGAGATAGATCATCGCAGTACTTGTGATTTTCAAAGTAGTAACTATTTTGTCCGTAACCATAAGATTCTACTAATCTCAAACATAATGAAATCACGATGAATACACTGCTATCCATTGCAGACATTTCAGAGGATAACCCGGATATGAACGGATAAAGAGAACCGATGATACCAGGAAACTATATGCAGTAGAAGGTTCTCCACTGTTTAATCCGACGGATAGAATGAATTCAGACCATCGCTTACTGGTAGACGAGTACGAAATGATGCACGCTCTGTAGGTAATTTGCTAGTTATGCTGGAATACATACTTCCTTAATAAACTTTATCAACACACTGTCCCCCTTCATGCATGAGATTATTAAAAGGTTATCTCTCAGTTTTAGAAACGCTTTTTATAGTATAAACTATTCTAAATGCTAATTAAACATCAATTTCGTTGCTTCATTAGTGTTTAAAAGCGTCGTAAAATTAAAGATCAGTTTCTGAAACTCTGCTTAAATTATATAAATCTTTTTGAAATATTTTAGCTGACCTTGAGTATTGATAAACAAAATGTATACAAATTTAAATATATTTTTTAGGAATATTTTCTTAGAATTTTCCTATGGAGCATCTACTTTCCTTGAGACTCCCACTTTCCACGGCATACTAGAGTACTAGGATAACATAAAGAGAAGGCAGAATGTAGGGCAGAAAAATCAATACCTTCGAATGACGTCACTTGGGGTGGCGTTATACTACATTGATCATGTCGCTATAATCGGACGCGTCAGCATTTTTATTGATCGGTTAAGTTTCGTAGCGTGTGTTACTGAAGCAAGGGTTATTTATTATTATGACTTACTACAGCTGACGTTGACCGTATATTATTGTTATACAGTGAGACACACTGCGATGAACATTAGTGACCCCAACTATTTCTTTGATTTAATCATAATAAATCAAGATACTATACTTTCAAAGTACTTCAAGATATGTCTATGTAACGTACCTTACCACCTTACTGAAAGTTTAAAACTTGTCCTAAGGCGTGATTGTTTTACAGACAGATAAGATTAAACACATGTGATATTTTTTTACCAAAATTACTTTTTTTGTTTATGTAATACTATGATATACATACTCTTAAATCCAAATAGAATGTCAAAAATATTAGTACTCGTATAAGCAATATTAACCACACTGTTTATATGTGTCACCTTGCATGTGGAAGCTTAAAAACATTATGTGAATATTTTCATTATATTTTCTTTCCTCAAAGAGCATGCATTAAAGTAAACGATAATATATGATCACACCTTTTATGGGTGAGCCATTAGTGGTGTTATTAATTTGGCGCTAGTCGGTAGTGCCCAACATGACCAGAATATATTTAAATTAATGTCGCTATTACACGTTATATAAACTTGCTAGGTATTCGAAATATGCTTTGAGTAATTCAAAGCATAATAAAAAATATATTTGTTTGCAACCTCAGATAGAAGAGTGATGAAAAACATTCCACAGCTTTCAACAGTGTAACGCTTGGGATTCTTTGAAACTACCAGGTAGCAATCTTATTAATAATCTTTGAGTTAAAAAGTTGAAAATAAAGAAAGACATGAATAAAAAGCTGCATAAGTCTTTAGATATACTTCTAAATATTCTTGTTTTCTCAGGATATACTTCCTTTCAATATCTGAAAACAAATTTATTCGAAGATGTTTAAAAGCGAAATATTTAGCTTAAGAATAGGAGTGTTCTTGTCATACATAGACCGTTCCCACAAAGTGGCATAACATTAATAGTCTTTCAAATTTTCTCATAATGTTTGGACCCTATTTAATCATTCTTTTCACTAACTTACTTGAATAAATCTGTATAATTTTAATTATATTATTACACATTATAAATAGTAGCAGGTTTGGATCTCGTACGATTTATACTTATTCAATATACTTGTAAAATATCAATAATAATAAAGAAACAATAACCTTAAAACGCATTCATATCAAAATTAATACATGGTAAAGGTATTCTATTAAAGTTTTTATTTTAAATTAAACTTTAATTATGTATTAAGCGAACCCGTAACGGATGCTACGACAAGGCTACGAGTTGTAATTTTAATACAATTCGTTAATAAGAAACAATGATTGATATAAATTAAATTATTTTCTTTTGTTTATTTTACGAATTTCTTGATTAGGTGCTTAATTAATTTTACTTTTATTTCAGTTGCACATATGATTAAACTTGTAGTATTATTTATATTACCTTAAATTGGTATTTTTGCTATTATTGAACACATTAAACTATTTTTTTTTATGATAGACAAATGTATCTGTAATAATATGAGTTTTTGTGTCTGTGGTATTGCCTATGTTATTGTTTATGATATTGTCTATAGTAAGATTCCCTATTAAATTGACTGCCGAACTGTGTGCATCGTTTAATTTCTGTCTCGTGTTTTCTCGCTATTTACAACTGTTTCAACCAGTCTTTGTTTACTTATCTCAATAATATTAACAGTATTAAGTCACCGCTCATACTAACTAACTGATCGTAGGCTGTAAAATACAGCAATCATCTACGAAAGACTCTTATAACCGTAGCAATCTTCTGTCGCTACGAAATAGGCCCTCTGAGCATTTTCAGTGTGACGTCACACATCGGCTACGAAGTTACTAGGAGCACATAAAATAAAGGATCATACAAAAGCAATAGAGCGAGCGCACCGCGCAAGTTAGTGCAGTCCAACAGGGTAGCATGATAACGAGTAGGTGTGAATAGTTTCTCAAACTATTAAAAGGTGTGGAGAGGGTAGTTGCTGAAAGACCTAAAACTCCGATTGACGGAATCTAACAAACATCAATATATTACAATAATGCGAATATTTAATTGCAACGATGAGTACTTAATCGAATAGATAATATATCTAAGTGTCTTGAAATAAGTAACTAAAAGAACACTATTTAAAGTGCTTTGTTTCTGTCTTTATATATTTTAAATAGAAATTATTAGGTAATTTATTTAAAAAAATAACTTTCAAGGCGAAGAATATGTTATGCCAATTTCATCAACACCGTTTATTTAATACAATAGGTGCATTATACATATTATATTTAAAAAATCCATCTGTATGAGCGAAACTTTTTGTGAAATGATTCAAATACTTAAGAGACTATAATAAATAATAATTATCTTATAATACTGAATAAAAGATATATCCTATGATAATTAGCAAACGTGCATTTTATTAGAATTCCCTAGCAAACTTTAAAAAAGAGTTTTTTTTATAAAATAAAACCATTTAATGAACGGGGCTAAATACCAAGTTTTCTGAATTTTCTTACAAAAACTACTTTAAACTTTACTAATTTAGATATTTTTCATGTTTTTTTACTGAGACAGCTAATTTAACGAATTTAATGTAATATAATATGAAATATATACGTGTTAATAAAAGTGGAAAATGAAATAGAGTATTTTTATATATTACGAATCTTTACAATATATTCTGGCGCTTTTTGAAGTCATTTACGTAACATATACTAAAAAAGAAGCCAAAAAATCAAATATATGTACTTGGGTATGTTATATGGGAAATTGATACTTGAACACAATTTTCATATCTCTTATATTTTTAGTACTAATGGTGTCATGAATCAACTTTGAATAAAAAGGCTTGTCATATTACTTTTGAAGTAATTACGTACCATAGTTAATGTAAACTATTTTGAAAATAGAAAATTGAACTTCTAGGTGGAAAAGATATATAACTTAAATAAGGAACGCAATAAAAAATATAGCTTTTAATATTATGAAATACTTCTGAAAACTGACGTTTGCCAAAATTGCTGTATTTGTTAATTATGAAACTTTGCCAAATACTATAAAGTCCGTACCTTTGACATTCTGCACATGACCTTTATTTTGTAAAGCATAGTCGCTTTTGTAGGGGTGGTACCGCGTCAGAGGTCGAATGTACTAGGAAAGCAGATCTTCATAGAGATGTCTTTAATCTCGTATCATAGACATCCTAACATTTATTGGAAAAGCCAGCCTATAAAACTAAAATAACCGTGGAAAAGGTTTTTTTTTTCATAAAAGGTTATCTATAATGCCTTTGAAATAAAATTACACCAATAAAATAAATTGTCAGGTCCATGAAACAGAACTTAAATTTAATTTAAAAAAGAATATTTAATGTTTTCTTGCATGGTTATTAAATACATTTTGTATCGATTTATTCGGGTCCAATATGTAAAAATGCTGCGCTCAAGTAATTAAGCCCAAAGTGTATACAGCCACTAATGTTTTTCTGCTCTGCCAGATAGGGATATAGCGTGAATATATCGTCATAATAATAATATACTATTATTATATAAAAAAAATGCATAATAAAAAATTAAATCAGTTTCCATTGCAATAAATTTGACAGATAGTAATTGAGAGAGCATTACTCAATATTCACACCAAGACAACTATAAACTTTTTCTTGTCCACGAGCGGAACTCGCTAAGAGTTTTGAGACAAAATTACTAAAATTTGATTATAATTATATTTTATATCTTTGCGTTTAACTAGAATTACACTGAACATTCGTTTCATTTTGATAAAACAACTAGATTAATGATTCACCCACTTCTGTATTCGTGGCTATTTGTGAAGCGAAATATGAAAATTTCCAAAAATAAAGTTTAAAATTAAAGTAACTTTAAGTAATACTTTGTTATTAATTCTAATTGTTATTGTTGCTACGTGGAATCGAACAATATATTATCATAATAATTTATATATATAAATAAGATTAGCGTCTTACACATTAAGAAAATTTCCTTTTCCCATCTGCGTCGTGAAAATTTGCTCCGCCCCTGCCCGCCCTAGGGTGCTTCGAAGGGGAGCAACAATTTCCACGGGCGGCCTTTCTACTAGGACATCATAAATCATAAGAAATCTCTAACATATAACCCGGCAGTGAAATAGAAAGAGAGGTATCTGATAGACAAGATTGAGCATGCGTACAAACTTTTTCGCGTTGTATAAGTACTTATCTGTTCAAGTACATTATGAGTTTAGATTTAAAAGTAACTTTCAATATACTTAAAGATATAGTAAAAATAATAATAATAAAAATATCGTCACGCTATTTTCCTTTCGGGGTGAGGAAAGATACATTAGTGGATATCCAAAATATATTTATAATATTATATTTACATAATTAAATAGATTAATAATTATCATTTTAACAATCGTGAGGAAACCCGCATGGCACATAATAAAAAAATGTCATATGCAAGACACTAAGGCTGACATTTATAGACGCAACTTTAAGTTTGCTTACGTTTTACTAAAATATTGCAATGTATATTACTCAGTGAATGCCGAAGTATGGATATATAAGATATGGTAAATCACATATTTTGTTAAAATGGACTTGACTCTGCGAATACTATGGTTATACTCACTCAAGTTCTTATAATATATTAAGTTTTTTGACAAAACGCATTCATTATTTGCGAACTTTGCGAAGCACAGTCGAAATAGCGTCTATAAATCTCAGCTTTAGCCTTAAGAACGGCGATCAGCTGCGCTACTGATGCCGTTGGGCACGACATATAAGTGCAAACTTGATACAGCCACTTATGTATCTTTGTTCACTCCAAAAGTGATATAGCATGACGATATATTATTACTTTAAGCTTTACTTAATAAATTTATAAAAATATGATCAATCATATGATTAATTGAAATTGTAACTGAGAAGTGTTACAGCATTTCTACTCTAAAACTATAGTTTACCTAATTATATTTGGTGATTGGATTAATTTTTAATATTTACTTCCTAATATTTTAAAATTAGTAGCATTTCACCGAGACTTCGTTAGCAGAAATAAAAAAGACCTATTATCCCATTTAACTTCGATTAGATGTATGAACATTTAGTTAATACACCTGTTATTTATCTTATGGAGATAAACTATTATAATTCCCCTGACCACAGTAAATACTATGGAAAGTTTAAATTATAGGTCTCACTGTTTTAATCCAAACGACTGCAATCGAACTTATAATTATGGATATACTCATTTTCATTGCCTTCCCCCGTGTATAAATGTTTACAATATAGACAAATCAAGTTCTTTCAATTATTTGGAAAATAAATGTTATAACGGTGATAATTCCAATAAGATCAAAAGATACATTTTTGCATGATGCTTACAAACATACATCCGACGATAAAGATTCAAAACAGTCAATCGGTTTTTTTAATAGCTGGAAATAACAGAATTTAACCCCTTGCCTTACAATTAAATCTCGAAGAATAAAACGCGTGCAGATACTTAAATTTAGAGCAATCGTCTTAAGGTCAATTTAACTAGAATATAAAAAAGACCATGTGCAACAATAATAATATTTTAATTTTTACAAGTTTAAAGAAATTCATTTGAAAAAAAAAGTATTGTGAGCGACGCCCGTCAAATTTAAATTTACTACAGAAAATCTTGACGGGCCAGGCCCGTCATTTCCACTCAAGGAGTTAAGGTGGTGGGTTATTACCCTAAACTAGGTCGTGATCCCAGTACACAAGTGCAAAGACCGTCAAAGTGACACTATTCGATCTGTCGCGCTTCGGGATAAGCTTGTGAATGAGCAGTTATTCATATACCTTGCGACCTTCAGTCATGGTATATGTAAGCTGGTTTGACAACGGCGACTTGCTCTGTGTTCTCGTCATTTAGGGCTCATTGCTGTTAATGGACGATACATTAAGTGTGGTAAAGACATTGTCGAGCCACTAAAAAAAATATTAACTCCGTTACAATTTTAAAATAAAAAATATCATAATGCCGATATATCTACCATTGTAAATGATGTCCTTAATTAAGAAATATGCGCTTCGGAAACATGCTGAACCAAATAGTTGTTATTTTATATTTTGCCATAATACAAATAGTGATAATTCGGCAGAACTTAACGACATTTCACAAAGAACCTTGTTAGAAATCAGGGAGTAAATTATAGGGGGGCGACGTACGCGTCGTAAGTCGTGACGCGACCGACGGGTGACGTCACTCGCGAGGGTGGAGGGTGCGACAGTCGGTAGGACAAGGGTAGTAACCCCCCAGAGAAAGTCGGTCTGGCGGCGTCGCTTTCTCAGTAAAGCCTGGCTCGCTAACCAGCCAACACATTTGGCTCTCGACACCTGATATACATTCGATCAAATAACATTTTTTTCGTATATTAGACTATAACTTTTCTTTTTTAATATAATTTACTTCATCATTCTTAAGTGGAACAAACAATTCGTAATTGGTAACTATCGCGCTTTATTTTGCTAACCTTTTCTAAATAATTTTTAAACGTAAGTTTTTATTTATAAAATGTACAAAATCAGTCAAATATATTAAAACGAATGTAAAACATTTAAAGGACAACTTACTTAGTATTCTTCAAAGTATGCTTTTATCAAACCTACTCGAAATACTTATTACTGGTTATAGTGCGAACATAATTTCAATTACTGTACCTTGTGTTAACTAATAACTGCTAAATTCTAATAATAAATCCGTACTCCCTGATTATTGCGGCCATGAAATTTCTATATATACCTACCTATACCTATAAACGTGAGTCATATATCATCTATATAAATGCATAATCTGAAGCCAACCTTATGAAAAAAGTAATCCAATTAAGTTAGAAATAAAACGACGGTTATAAAACGAATATTGAATCCTATGTCTCCAGTTAACTCAAACTTTTTATTTACAGTCTAATTTCAGCGGCGATACACGAAAGCAGCTAAAAATAAACGAAATATTCGCGCTCTCGTCGCGCCGCTACCGCCGGACCGCGTTTTCATTCTCTACACTATTTCTGTCGTACGAAAAATCATAAAGTTTACATATAAAGAAATATAAGTGGCCTTCCGTCCTAGGCAGACAATGAGAAAAGTGCGTAAAAAGTAAAAAAAAAAAAAAGACGTGCGCGACAGTGATCAGTGATTAGTCAGTGTTTCCAATTTTAGTGTCCAAATTAAAGCGCATTAATCAGGTAAGTGCATAAATCGTTATGTGCAAATAAATAAAACATTACCATACGCATATTTTATTACTTATCTATTTAAACCTTCTGCCCCATATATCGGCATGTTTGATTACCCTTGAGCAATGTTTTTTCTTAGAGTAAATAGGTGAATTGTCGTTCTTATTAAACAAGTAACATAACCACCAAAATCTACATTTAAATGTGTTTTCATTGTTTATTTTAAGCAATTTATAAGACAAATTAATAGTATATTCTTTTTTTTTATAGGGACTGTCCCCATGAGATTACGCACTTTCGTTAATCAGAGACAAGACAGGTTTAATGTCTGATAAAAAAAGATACAATACACTTATAACAAAATGTTGAACAGTGCCACGTTGTAAATAAAATTTAATGTAAAGTCATCATAAATTTATACCATTGTGAAACTTATTTTAGATAAAATCAAGGACAAAACTTTTGCTCCTAATGAACTTTAAAAACTTTTTAATTTAAATTACTATCTACTAATTTCGTATAATAACATAGAGGGAACCTTTTTTTATTTATTGATATATTTTAAAAACACAACTTACTTTAAAATTGATTTTTAACTTAATAATATATTAACTATAACCAATTTATTTGATGATTACGAATTTGAGCATACATTGAACACTTTAAAATGTTTGACATAAATTAAATATATAATTTAACTGCATTATATGCCTTATTAAAAGGCAAATTTTATCATTAGTACTAGTTTAGTGTGGTTAAACTCCATTTTTACAAGGGATAGCACAGTAGTTAAAATATAAATTATATCTTATAAAATATAAAGTAAATTTTCTCATGTAACAACAAAAAAAAAAAACAAAGATTAACACCATACTAAATATTTGTTATTTAATAAAAATATATACATTTTTATCATTAAATAGATACCCAAATATTTTCAACATGCATAACTTAAAATTAAATCTAGTTAGCCCAGATAAGGTACTCTATTTTAGCTAAGTTTTATTACAATACTAAGTACATCAAGACCAGAGGAAGACTGCAAATCACTTGATTACATGTAGAAGACTTTAATGAGTAAAATCTAATAACAATACTTTTTATCTTAGACTTTTTATAATAGAAAACCAAATAAATTTTCAGAAAATGTGTATAATATTAATGACTAAATCAGTTGTAAAATGTAATAAAATAGCATAAGAAAGATGTAAAAACTTTCAACAAACAAAATCTAATGAACAATGTATATATAAAACCCTTTACCAACATATAAATTATACAAAAAGTGTAACTTAAAAATTATAGCACCATTTCACATCTAGGACTAAATATATATTTACACAAAATTATGTTGTTTACTGTAAAAATATTGGATCTAGGTATGAAACAACTTTTGGCCAAATTTCATCAGAAGTGCGCCCTGAAAACTCTTTGAGAATGCCTTTGTCTGTGTAGAAATTGATTACTGGACGTGTTAAATTCTCATATATTTCTAATCGCTTCTTCACCGCTTCAGGTTTATCATCCACTCGTTGAACTAACGGTTCTCCAGTCACATCATCTTTTCCTTCAATTTTCGGAGTGTTGAAACCAATGTTGTACACTCTTCCAGAAGGGAGATGGACCCATCTGTTCTTCACTCTGTCTATAATCACATCAAACGGCACAGAAAGGTTTAATACAACATCAACAGGTTGAACTTTCCACAAGGCATTTGCTTGACCAACTGTTCTAGGAAATCCATCTAGCAACCATGGTTCTTTACCAACCCTATTTATTTCCCTCATCATGAACTTAATCATCACATCATCAGGCACAAGTTTGCCATTATCAAGGTAGCTTTTAACTTCTTTACCTAGGTTAGTTTGTTTCGATATATGATCTCTGAGGATGTCTCCACTTGATATGTGTAGCACATTATATTTTTTCACTATACGCGATGATATTGTGCCTTTTCCAGAACCGGGAGCACCTAGAATTAGGGCTTTTAAGAGCTTAGATTTAACAGTCATTTTTATTCGCGTACTTTGTACTTTGTCACGGCAGGGCCGACGCTGTAGTACTCGTTACGTAGATGCGCTATCGTATAAACATAGTTACAGTTTGGAATTCAACAACCTTGGTCACAAGTACTGCCAGAAATATTGATTAAAAAGAGAATCAAATACATTTAGAGTTATCTCGTATGCCATTTGATAAAAGATATTTGTTTAGTATCTACCTTTACATAATCAGCAACCAATCGACACTTCGGCAATATTTTGTAAACTTGTTTCAAATATTCACGGCGATAAGAATCAATTCCCCTCATTTTGTTGCGTGTGTGTAATATATCTACATATCATTAGAACACATAAATCAATTGTCTGTTTTTGCGAACGATATACATGATTATTGCTAACACTAGTGGTTTGAAGTATTAGCTTTTGATATAAAATAAATATAAAACAGGTACATCCATTTTCAAAACTGAGCTAATATTCGGTCACCGTAATAAGAGCCCAATTATCCATGAATAGAAATATAAGTTCTCTCATTCTCTACAAAGTCTGTCCAATTTGACATTTCTTAAATGATAGAAAGGGTTGCTAGATCAAGTTTTTTTAATTTTCCCCGTATTCATAGCCTCCTTTTTTGGCTGCTCGGGGGAAATCCTTCATGGACTGTCAGAGTGCCGTGAGGACAGAGCCCCGGTGTGTCAGACTCCTGCTAACTAAAACCTCCGGGATGTTCCTTTTACCCGTCTGCCAGAGCCAATGCCACAACCATGCCAACTTCCACGGCCCCGGCCACATATTAATAGCCCTCGGTTATTCCCCCAAAATAACATGTTACGAATTTTTGTTTTCAAGCAGGAAATCAAAAAAATATTTTAAAACTTAAATAAATACATGAAAGTAAAGAATTTTTAATAATGGAAAATATTCAAAATATTGGTCACGTCTTTAAAATCACTCATTTTTGTGTAAGATGAGAAAGATGTAAAATTTTACAATTATGCTGCATGTTCAGCAAATATTTAATGTATTGTAAGTGTAGTGTGTTAGTGTATTATCTTTTTCTTGCTCATGTGTTTGCAATTATATTGCTCCTGCTCGCACGCTATAAACAAACGTTTTACTTGTGTACATAAAATATTGCGAGAAAGTGAAGAGTACGAGAGCACAAGAGAGCAAAAAGACAAACAGATGTTTTGCGAACACGAAACATTTAATGTGGATTTTATTGTATACTTAATAATCATTGACTGTCACAATTTTATTATGATTGGTGTAATTATAGATTTAGCTAAATCTACATGTATATTGTATAGTATAGAATCAAAAATGGTGTAAAAAAATTATAATATTGAAAACTATATTCTTGTTTGATATTATATGACTAAAAATAAAAATATACTTAATAAATATTGCCGCGATTGTTTGAATTGGTATTAAAAACGGTAGTCTTTAATAAGCAAGAATCAAAAGCGACATCAATGTGCAAACTGAGCCATCACACCAATTTGAATGACTCTGTATGCTTGTTTTTGTTTACGAATAAGTGTTTTATTATAAATTAGAAGTAAATAGTTATTAATTAGATATAATAATATAATTTTTCCGTCTTACAAATAGATTTAAATCTCACGGATAAGATGTGTCGTTCAAAGTAAATACAATTGTTATTCTTTTTTTTTTTTAATTTAAAATTTGCTAATGGTGAAACTGTCACCTTTGATTCTATACGACTCAAATATCAAATGCTATATATAATAAATGCATTCAGTTTTCAGCACCTCATTAATCAACAATAATAAGTACCTAAAGGTCTGGCCTCGTGGATCCCAAGATATAGATACTTATAATTTATTTATATGTAATGTAATAAATTATAGTAATTTTATTAAATTATTATTATTTATGAGGATGGACTAATACCCTAATAAATATTTTTGTATTAGTACAAAATCAACATTAATTTGAACTCGCACCAAAAATGGCCACTGATGATGGGCGGGATTAACAACTATATCCAAAAATGTTGGCTACGAAATCTTAAATAAAGAATAGCTCTATCTCAATGTTATTTCTAGTCAATGATATCAACACAAAATACATAATATTTCATATTTATTCACCTTTGATTAATAATAATTTGTCTTATAAAGTTTTTCGACACAAATATTCCTGCATATATTTTAAAAGACATATAATTGTATTAATAAAAACTATTTAATATCCATCGTTTTAGAATGGCGCTTGTTATGCTGCCGTGTGAACTTCCCTGGTGGACTTCAGTACAGCGGCACTTGAAACATCTTTTGCTAGCATCGTCATCAACCAAACTAACAGCTAGCATGTTAAAAATACATGATATGTGCAAGTAAGAAATCAATATAATCGCCAATTAAATTAACTGTTCGGTATTATCGCAATCTGTTTTTTTTTTGTTTATTCCTTATTGTTTTGTTCATAACTTTCGTTGTTTATTTTCATTCCAAAAGAGCATTAATTGACATTACAACTTAAAGGCTACGAATATATTCTGTTAATCTCCTAGTGATTTTAACTACCCATTATTCAAATTAAGAATTCTACTCTTTTCTTATCTTCGTATTTATTAATACTAATTGATATTTATTTATTGGCCATTTTTCTTTCTGTTATTTTCACCTTTTCAAGAAAGCAAGCCCAATATCTACCTCTTAACGTTCATTGCCAGCCATTGATGGCCAGTCTCTCAAGACCTATCACAATAAGCTTTTCAGAATAGTATAATGTCCTTGGTTCCGGCCAATACTTCCCATTAGAATACAATCAGAAACTAACTCAGTTTAAAAAATAAAAAATATTTTTTTGCCAACAGTATAGGGATCGACCCAGATGACGATATTAAAGATCCTGATTTAATGCAAGGCTTAGAGCAATTTTTGGAAGAGGAAATGACTGAAGAAGAGCGTAGAAACTTTCTCGACAATACTATAAGGATAATGGTGAACCGAGCATTGCATTTAAAAAGATGGCGACCACCAAAAGGACTTATGTTCAGCTTACAGCAACAAAGTACGTTTTATTGTTTTGTGTAAAGCTTATGCACACATACTCATCTAAACAAAAACACACACCCGCACTAGTTTATATGATTAAGTACGCCTTACACTTTTCCTAGACAAGATTGTATGTATAAGTACTATACTAAAGTAGTATAGTTGTATAAAAAATGCAACTATCAAGGCCGTGACGTGACTATCCAAAAGGGAAAATAATACTCTCAAAAATATAGGTAATCTACATACGAAAAGTATTATGGATAGATAAGAGAATCATTCATGCGGCTTGCAAAATACTATAAGTACTTTCCAGCCTTTTTTTTTTGGTTTCTCGGGGGAAAATCCTGCATAGGATCATCAGGGCCGCTGTGAAGGCAGCAACCCCGGTGTGTCAGACTCCTACTGACTAAAAACTCCCGGGGTGTCCCTCTAATCGCTCCACCCGAGCCTGGGAAACCAAATTCATCCAGACGCCCGGAGAGCGAAATGCCTTGTCGAGACTGCCTCTCTGGGAGGGGTAGGGGTAAAGAGCCCACCCTTCCAATACCTATCTCACAGGCGACGCGCCGGACACTGCACACCGACACCCTCTCATCCGGACAGCAGACTCCCTCAAGTCTACTGCCCGGCTATTGTCACCGGGGGATGTCGCGCTCGCTCTGAGCGAACGCATCCCTCCGGCGACGGTGCCTTGGCCGCCGAATAGCCAGAGAAGATGTTCGCTCTCTGACCCTTTCGGCGGCCTCCTTCTGCTTCATCACAACCTCGCAGAAGGCTGTGACTCCTCGCCATGCCTCTTCTCTGCCGACCATGGCTTTTACCACCGCTGGCAGCGAGAGGTCGTCCCCAATGCGGTCCTGAAGGACCTTCCTATCTTCAGCCCAAGCTGAGCACACCTCAAGCGTGTGCTGCGCCATGTCCTCGTGGCTCCCACACTCGTGGCATTCCGCCGTAAGCTCTCCTCCGAACACCCGCCACCGGTGAGGGCCAAAACTACCGTGACCCGTGTGGAAAGTACTTTCCAGCCTGATATAACTAAAAATATGTCATATTTACTACTACTACTACTATAATAAATATACCGACAGTACTAACGTAGAAAAATTAATTTAGATTTTTCTAGTTACAAAAATTTTTCTTCTATCAATTCCATTCTAAGGATAATTTCTATAAATGTAAATGTATTATTATTATTACGATTGCAGGTGATACAACTGAATTGGAATACAACTTCTTGTCGTCTCTAATAGCTCACGCATTCTTCTCAACGTTCCCGAAGCGAACTCTTAAAACTCATCCCACCCTCCAAGATTTCAACTTTACACATTTTTTTAAAAATTTACACAGGTTAGTGTTTTTTTTTTACATTTAATTGCTAATTACTTACAACACTTTTTAATAATGATAAAGTGGAATCCGGCAAAAACAAATATTATGATCGAGATCTTACTATTCAAAGTCATAACTTTTAAATCTATATTATAGTTAATTGTCTCCTAACTTACTTCTTTTACGCCCAACAAGTCTAAATGAATCTAAAGAGAATACAAAATTGTTACAGAAAATCACAAAGAAACAAATTAAAAAGCTTGCTACATTACTTCGAATGGTTAGATAAACATAATAACGAAGGCTCCGTCAAGATAAGTCGACAGGTAACTAAACAAACTAACAATCAAATTAAATGTTTTATTATTAAGTATTATTTTTACTCCTTTTCCTATTTCTTCCTCTTTTTCTATATATTTGTATTGAATGCCTGTTCTTGTATTATCCCGTATAACTATAATAAATGTAAATGTTCTAATATGAATCCTCCTATACCAGGGGACGGCAACCTTTTGCGTCGGAAGAGTAAAAAATTACAGTTTAAAATAATTCAAAGTTTTTAAAGAGCAAAGAAAATTTTTTTGGCAACATAATTATTCAATCTCACCATTTGTTGGGTATCTAATTGTGTAAAATAAATAAATATTACTTGCTTAAATAAAGGTAACGTACGGTAAAGGTAAAGGTAAGGTAAGGTAGGTATTGATAAAGAAAATGTTTATTCGTCGATTCAGAAAAATTTCTAAATGTTTTTTTATTTAAAAAAAAAATGCGTATGGAACTAAAGGACCCACAGCTTTACATCTAAAGAGCCACATGTGGCTCGCGAACTGCAGGTTGCCGACCCCTATCCTATACCAAAGACCGGTGTGAATTCACTTACTGTACTCATGAGTGTCTTAACTTATCAGGTAATGACATCAAAACAATGGCTGACAATAGAAGACTGGTTAGAATGCACCCTACCCTTATGTAAGTTACTTGTAAGGCACGAGGGTCGCCCTGAACGGTGTGAGAGTGAAGACGCCATTAGAGTATGTTTCGCTTCCAGTAGAATTGGCGGAGATGTGCTTATCGATGGAGAATCACAGGTGATAATTATTTCAATTCTCCTAGTTATTATAAGTATTATTCATAGATCATTATGGAGTTTAGTACTCAATATTTGCTCAAATATTTTACCCCTTAAAAATTTATTTATTTAAATAGTCTCATGTAAACTAAAAATTACAACTCGTACTCATAACTTGTATACGAAATGATAAATTATGTAATTATGTTTATCAATTGAATCTCATATTTTCAAAATAATCATCTTTTGTTATCTGAAGAATCTGCTATACGCAATCAAAATAACAACTCGTTGAGATAGCACGGTAGTCCTTAGTCACACTGAGAAATTGACAAAAGAAGTAGTTCTATAGAAACATGAATAAAAGTCTATGTAACATTTTTCTCAATAAAAACATATTGTAATATAAAATGATTTAGTAATATTTTAAATTCGATCAAAAATCTTATCTTATATGGTTTGCAGGAATCATTGTCTATGTTCATGATGCCGGAACTTCTACCGACAATGATATCAGTCGAAGCATTGGAAGACAACGAAGTATTGAAAGTGGAAGGAGTTCGAATGTTCAGCAGAATAGGTGACAAGAAACAAAAGACTAATATTGAACTACTCGAAGAACCTAAAACCGTGCGTAATTTATCAATATAGATATACAGTTTCTAAACTGTTACAGACTTTTTTCGTTCATAAATATCAACAATAGACTACGTACATATTGAAACAATTTTTGTACAATCAGGTGACTGTATGTCTAATGGATGCTGAAGACTACAGTGCGCTACCAATGAGTCAATGGGAAGAAGACAATGTCCTTCGGGAATTAAATAAGAGTTTGCTTGCGTTTCAACAATCACCAATGAAAAGCAGAGACAACACTAGGCACGAACGACGCCTCTCTCCCATAGGTAAGTAATAATCCACATGTACTTACTATTGATTATTTTGAAGTATTTAGCACAGAATGAAATGAGGAGATAATGGATTGATAGTATATGCGCTGTTTCGATGCATGTATACTGCTTTTTCTTTTACTTTTGTCAATTAGCTTTTATCGGGACACGCTCATCTCGGAACCGTTGAAGATCGCGCCACAAATTTTGTTCAGGAAGCTATTTTGGATATATTAATTAATAAGTACTCTTGGTCTCGATTGGCAAGTTTAACTCTATTACAGTTGATAATAATACTCTTGCGAAATTGTTATTATAATAGATAAATATAAAAATTATATTTATTACAGGTGAATCATTTAGCCATACACCCCCGGAAGTAGAGGCAACAGTTGTCGTAAAGCAAACATCGACATGCAGTACTATCAACAGCTATAACAGCAGGAGTCCATCGCCTCAGAACTACTGCGCAGCAACGCTCAACCTTAATGATCCCAGTTAGTACATTTTTACGAAGCGATTCGCATCCTCTTTTTTACTGCGAACCGCTAAGGAGTGGAATTCGTTTCCTGCGTCTGTTTTTCCGACATCTTATGACATGGGAATATTCAAACATCGAGTGAATCGGTATTTGCTTGGTGAGTGCGCTCCATCATTGGCCTCATTATCACTTTCCAGCAGGTGAGATTAAAGTCAAGCGCAAGCCTATGGGTAATAAAATAAACCACTATGGTCTTAAATGAACATTTACAGCTTAATCTTAGGGGTACGAAATTTGTAGTTCTTTTTTTTTTTCTTGAACACATAGCAGTGCTTATTTAATGTTTACGGTTTGCCGAAAAGTCTTTTAGTAGCTATTTTAAGATATGCAATTAATGATAAAATTATTGCTACCAGGTGTGGAGCTATCAAAACGTAAATGTTGGCTATCTCCTGACGGTGGAACGCTAAACAATCGGCGAGGGAGGTTCATTGTTCTCGGCTCGTCTGGCGAATGTCTTCCTGTCACACGAAGTCTGCCAAATAACCTGGACACCCAAGAGGACAGTCTCTACTCAAGCTGCCACTCCAGTGACGATGAATATCACAGTGCCAACGATAGTTTTGATTATGGTACGTATCTATTCTGCAGTATCTTCTACATATTTCGTTTTCGAACATATATGAAAAGTACGGACTATAGCTGGGGCTTCACGCTGCTTAGTTTTTATTCTATCTTCAATGGCTTTGTTGTCAGTTATTTACATTCAGTTTTTATCTTATCCTTTGAAATATTGTTAAATTAGTCTCACGGACTTGATCGCTTACTAACTACTATTATTTTGAGCGAGTTAGAAACCGTTACGCAAGGTATCAAGTACATATATTTAGATTGAAAGCATCCATTAGGAACTGTTTTGCTGACACAGAAGTTTGAATATGAATTAAAGCTTTTTAAAGCATTAATTTAGCTTTAAAGATTTTACTTTTAATCTTATTTTATTATTTCTTTATTGTATTTGTTTTATACATAATTAGTTAGTTTTCTTTTATTTTTTTGTGTCTCTTAGCTTGATTTTTTTTTATGGGAACTTCATCAGCTTGTATATTATTTTATGTATTTTTTATTGTTTATATATGCTGTATGTTTTCCTAAAAATGTGAAAAATAAATACAAATTATAAAAGATCATTGAATGTACTGCATAATTTCATTATTTCCACAGGCAGCGAAGACGAAGGCAGAGGTGAAAGTGCTCGACCGAATTCGATTCGATATTCAAAAGAATTGTCTACCGAGGAAAGACGAATATCATTTGCTGATAGACTGCGAGAAGCGCTTCGAAGGGAAGCAGAGAATTCTTGCACTACTAGCACTACCGGGGACTGGTCTACAGACAGTTCAAGTTATGCCGTTGGCATTAGTATCTCTGGTGCAGGAGTCAATGATAATGACATTAAGTAAGTATTCAGAGAGAAAAGTTCAGTTTCTTGAGTTTTATAAATTATTCTCTGAAGAGTCTACAGTTTTAGTTTATTGTAGTAAATATACTTTTTGTGATACCTCTATATTGTCAACTGTAACCATCAAAAACTGAGGGCCAAAAACGCTTATAAATTACTTTGAAATATACTATCGTTATTATAGCATTAATATGTTACGGGTAAAAGTTAAATAGTATATAGTATATATTTTTAAGAATTATTTTGTCACTTTTTATATATAATTATGTATATTATAATATGTTAACCTCTCTTTTTGGTCTTAATTCTTCTGAGTATGAAAAAACAGCCCACAGTTAATGTAATATCAAAATGTACAAACTAATGAGAAAGAGAAAATATCAAAAATCGATCCTTTGAACAAATAAATTGAAATTTCAGAGTAAAACGCGGTGGTTCCGTTGGGTTCGTCTTAACAGATAAAGAGACGATGAGTAACGGTGACCCATCTCGGAAACATTGTCGTTTAGGCAGAAAAGATACGGGGAATAGCTCCAAATACAGCTTCAGTACCGAATATACGTATGTATTCTTCAATATTTTAATTCTGCCTCGTCTAGTCTTTTATTCACATTATTGTTGTCAAATATATCATTATTTACAAACTGATAATGCTAGAGTAAGATTGTATTTCATTCTAGAAAAATACTTTTGAAGTATTCCATAAGTACGCATCATATTTGCTTAATATAATAATATTACAGTTGAAATTAAAGATTGAATAGTTGAAAGAATCAGGAATATCAATGCTACAGGTCAGAGCTGGAAGAGGTATACGAGCAATTTAATCAGTGGCTTAACGATCCAATTGTGGACAGCGATTCCGGGGAACATAGGACAAGAGAGCTTGACTCTCGTGACTTGGCTGTGATAAGGTAAGGCAATGAATGCAATATACTTTAACAGGATTACTTGGTGATTTTTTAATCCCAAATGTGTTGTTACGAACAACAGACACATTAAACATTAACATTAAAAGAATTTTGTTCATGCTATAAAGTAAATGAAATTGAACTAAGTGAATCGCTTCGTCCTGTCGCATTTCACGATAACCCGTGATCGTCCAGTTCTTCATATACCTAGAGGCTTTCTGTCATGGTTTTGAGTCGGTATGGCGACGGCAATTATCAATTCATTCTCATCCCTTAGTAGACGCTGCCATTCTCGGATTTTTTTAACTATTCTAGCTCGACACAGTCACCATATTGTAATATGCTATGTAGTCTAACGACAGTGACCGCCAAGTGGAAAAAAGAAGTCTGTCTGTTCTCAACGAATATATGTTGTCAGCGCAATGACTTCTATCGTTGTCAGATGTGAAATTTTAAAAGAAACTAGCTGTCCCGGCAGACCTTGTTCTGCCCTATTTATCTAAAACAATGTCACATTGTTTTTTTTAATGTTAATAGCTTCCCCGTCAGATTTTATTCTGCCAAAACCTATTGGCCTGTCGGCTGTTTTTTGAAAATTGTTTGAAGGAACCTGGCCTTAATGCTATATGTATAAAAATTGACAAATATTGACATTAATATTTATACGTCACTCAATTGTTTTGCCTACCCGGAACCCGTCCACTAACATTTAAACTTTATGGTATGGTGTTAAAGTTCAAATTGACTTTTAAATATTATTACGAATTTTTTTGTATGAGAATATAGAAAAGTGTTGTTTTTAGACTTTTTCAGAATTTTTTTAATTTATTCTCTCCGTAATAACCTTCCCCAGACTTCAACAAACACAACAAAAAAGAAATCAGCCAAATCGGTTCAGCCGTTCTCGAGTTTCGCGCTTATACACATTTAACGATTCATTTTTATATTATAGAAATATGACGCGAATGTTACTGTTTTCAAAATATCAGTTACAATTTTGAACATTTAAGCAGAAGCGATAAAGTTTATGTTAATATATAACAGTTTATAGAATCCGTTATTTGAGAAAAATATAACAGAATTATTAATTATTGTAACATAACAGTTATTACCGCATCTACTGACTATTGGTCTCAGATTCGCGGGTTCCTTACTAAAACGCACCCTGAGCGAATCGATGGTGAGTGGCACGAGCGGCGTTGGAGCAGAGCAAGCGGCCGAGGCAGCCGAGCTCTACGGGCGGGATACCCGCGACAAGGCGCCGAGACGGCTCGCGCTGGCGGCTCGCTCCCTCTCTTTGGAGCTGGCGAGGCATCGCCACCGGCTTGCTGCACAACTGGTCAATTTCTTGATTATTAACAGTAAAATCACCGTCTTTCCAGAAGTGCACTCTACCATTACATTACCCCATTACATTAGCTGTCGTTACTTCCACATACTTTAAAAGCATGTCGTACACAACAGTAATGCAGAACTCAAGTGTGAGGTTTTTCGTGTTTACTTTTCGAATAAATTTACGCTTTTAAATATTCAAATGTCAAACTGTCACAATTTGACGTTTAATAATGTAAAATAATTCCAGAAATAAATGGTGTAAAACTCACACTTGGGAATCTAATCTCTAGAGTCTCCTTAGCGTAGACTTTAAAGTTGTACGTGGTTTCCGGACACAATATTTCTTCCGCACTTTTCGGCTCTTTGATAGCGCAATACCAATTTTGTGTTGCTGACGTCCATAGACAGCAACTCTTTATCATCAAACTAGCTAATCCGGCAAACGTTGTTTTGCTATATAAGGTTTTGTAATATCTTCTAAGATGTTCATAAAATTAAGTGATGTCAAAGACAATTTTGTTCACAATTAAATACTCTTAATCAACAACACATTTATTTGGATAAAGATTAATATTATTACGTTGATACAACTCTTAACAAATAATGCATTAATTTCGACCAAATTTGTTTACCATAAAAACGGTTCTAGTGACTTAATCTTAAAAGATAGACATATACTGTCGCGGACATTTTTTTAGATCACTTCAAGAGGAATAATTCTTTCCTACATATATTTTTCGTATCTTGAACTGTTTTCGCAGCGCACGCAATGGAAGCCCTCAAGGATGAATAATTTTCCCCGTTTTTTTCACATTTTCCATTATTTCTTCGCTCCTAATAGGTGCATCGTGATCTTATATAGCCTAAAGCTTTCCTCTATAAATGGTCTATTCAACACAAAAAGAATTTTTCAATTCGAACCAGTAGTTCCTGAGATTAGTGCGTTCAAACAAACAAACAAACAAACTCTTCAGTTTTATAATATTAGTATAGATGAACTTAAAAAGTGTTGGCAATTCAGCTATATAGGTATATGAAATTATTTTAGAATCTTCAAATTCCCTATTTGATTCTTTATACAAAATTGCAAGATTAATTTAATTTATTAACATATTTCATCTAGAAATCAAATATTTTGAACACTTACGCGTCGCTCTTATATTGGCCATCAATTTATCCGGGCGCGTTTGTTGACCCTGAACAGCAGATTGTATGCTCACAAACTTTATTCCTCGTCGCACTGACCTAAACGCAATGTGGCAGCAATCATTTTAAAAATTGATTTCACTAGTTTCATGTAAAAACAATGTATAATTATTTAATATATGTTTTTTACAGAGTTTAATTTTAAATATTAAATTATTTGGAATCCAACGCCATAATAGATCTGTTACGAGTATTTATTACGAGACATATTAAGTCTAAAAAACATACCGCAACACTAATCACTTTTTTCGTAACTTTTATAAATGCTCAGTCAGCACTAATTTTGTTCTAGTTATATATCACGTAATACAAAGGTTTTCACTTCAGTAATCTGGAATATTATTGGTACTGACAAAACATTATATGTTTTGACAGAAACGTAAAGTAAAAGAATCTATTCCGGAGGAGATATTTGAGTGCACGCTGGAGAGGAGTGATAAGCAGAAAGATACAGAAGATTCAGGTTCTCTAAGCACCAGCACAGAAACTTCCTCCACGCAAATATCAAACACGAGCAATAGGAAGACAAAATTGAACTGGGTCATAAACATGATCGTTGATACTATTGAAGAGAGTGTAGAATGTGAACCAGTTACTGTAAAACTAAAGAAACCTAAGGTCAGACGTGGTATCTGTCTGTCGCTAATTCTCAAACGTAATCACTAACAAATATCCACTTTTCTTATTTTATACCGTCTGCGCTTTCTGTCAAAACATATAATTGTGCATGTCACTTAACCTACGTGGTTCTCAAATTGTGTATTACCGAAGCACTACCCCTTAACAATGTCTTAGAAAAATAGATATTTTTAATCCTACAGCTACTAAAGAAAAAGTGATAATAGTTTAATAGTCCCTAAATAAATATTTGCATGAACGTAGTCCGAAGGTATTTGATGTATTCTTTATTTTTAAGAGGATATTTTTGTAACACCAATTACCTATTTATTATTTTCTAAATCAAAACTTCTTTGAATAATAGAGCTGTACCAACATATTACAACAAGTGATTTATTAAGTAACCTTAGGGTTACCTGAAAGACCCCAAATGCTTTTATAAAGTCTAAAGAGCACTGAAGTCGACATTGTTCAGAGGAATAATAAATTGTAAGGCAATTTGTCTGGCTGGCCAAATTTGTCGTAGAACCGATAACCATTGGGATAGACTGAGATGATAGATAGATAGGGGATTAAGTGGAGGTCACAGTTGAGCATATTGGCGAACCATGGGAAATGTCTGTGCCCAGTAGTGGACAAATACGAGGTGATATAGTTGTATGTGTGTGTAAGATTGCTGCATTAATGCTTTTCAAAATCGCTTCAGTAATTTCAAAGTAATGCAAGTACAATGTTTTTTAAAGTGATTGATTAATATTTAGAAGCTAAAAAGAATGAACTAAATATTGAGCCCATTCAAATTTTTCTTTTTGAAATATATTAGAACACAGATAACTCAAAAGAAGTCGTCTAATGTAACACGGTTCTTTCTGATATTGTATTGTTGTGGAACCAACTACTTATTGTTGCCTTATAGATATTGAACCAATCAACATCAATTAAAATATCAATATGGCCAACCTAACCCATCGAATCGCCATTTTTCATTACATTGACTCCGTTGTCTTTATGATAAATAGGCATGGGACAATTTCTCGAATCACAGGTTATTTATCAGAATCAGAAATAAAAGTAAATTTAAAAAATTGTTACCGTAGCTGAACTCACTGGCTCACAAGATAGTATCCGGAGGATCGTGCCGACCAGTGGCGACCGGGAATTGGGGCTGCGGGCAACGGCTCCGCGGACATCCGCAACTCAAGCTTGTCTTGCAGTGGCTTGCGGCTAGCGTTGCCGGCGTACCGGCACTCATATACTACACATTTAGCAATGAAAGTCTTTTCAAGGTAATTCTCTGCAAAAATTATTTCCGTAATGGTCTGTCCAGATCCCTTTGAAACAAATGTACGCTACCTAACGACAATTATGAAATCCACGCCTTTTTCAGTAGGATAATATGCTCTTGGCCGCGAGAGGCCTTTACAACTTCACTGAGCAAGCAAAACGCCCGTTTATGTCGAGTTGGGAGTGCACTTACAAATAATAAAACTAGGAAACAGAAAACCCGTTTCATTTGGTACTACGGAGATGGCAAGCTGTCTTCATTTATAACCAACCGAATGTAATAAAACTTATAATAATATCGAAATTATAATAAACATGAATTTACATATAAGTCATCTTTATTTATATTGTATTCCGACATTAATGACGTTTCTTACTACGCATACCTTGGTTAAACTATATCTCCGGTTCGGTCTCATCCCATGTTTAAATAGGAAATTAAGAATTAACATTTCGAATGGTCCGTAAAGAGAAGTTCAGTAGATTTAGCGAGATACCGATCCAAACAGGTAAAATGGATTCGCGTTCAGAAATATCTAAATAATGGAATTTTTATTATATCTTAAAATTCTAAATTTGATTCAGAATGATTGCATAATTACAGAGACATTCCAAATTATTAATTAAACTATTGGTTACAAGTTTTCATATAATTTTACTATCCAAACAGCTCGACACTCTCGTCAGGGTGTTGGTTGACCGAAAATGGACAGTAGGTCAACTGGCACGAGCAACAGTCAAGTTCGCCCGTCAAGTTCTCCACGAGCCCCACGTCATTCCCGAAAGCCACTCGCTTTTTGATGAGCTCATCGGAATCGAGAGAGTTCTCGACGACACATAGCTAAAGTTTTATCGATTAAGATAAGGTTTATACTTCTAAATATAAATCGTTTGTTTATAATGACGATTTTTTTTTTAATTTGATGAATTTCCTAGGTTTCATTTCTGCATTTCATCCTCTATAATACTACAATTATCAAAAGACTATAAATAGTTTTTAATAAGGGTCATACATTCATTCATTTCTTCGGTATAGAAATGAAGCGAATTCTTGTAACGAAATTTTCATAGTATAATAAGTAAATGAGCTACCATACAACCTATATAAATATCAGCCTAGAGAGGATACCTCGAAAAGGGCAAGTATATATTGCATACATCTCTCTTCATATGCGTGTATAATATTTACATTTATCTAATTGATATAAAGCTCATAATACTTACTAGGTACTTACTCCTTCATAGTGAACAAAAATATTATATTTATAAGGAACTTATTGGACAGGGATATCTTTCACTCAATCCAATCCACAATATTTTTCTACAGACAATATTTTATTGTGAATTTTGCCAGCTTTTTTTTATTTTAACTGCACTGTTTGCATTTAATGTAAATAGCCTATTTATTGATTTAAAAATGACTGGGATGCCACATTGCAATAATATTTTAATAATACTATAATATAATATCTTTGATTTCAATATATTTATCACTAAAAAAGTCGACAATTATAGTCCATTAAAATTTACAGTTTTGGTAAAAGTATCATAGAATAATTCATTACTGAAAAAGCAAATCCTTGAACTTCTTGATTTGAATACAGAGGGCCAATTTTCGTAATTCAACTATTGTGCAACGAAGAGCCAATCAAATTAAAAATATATTAAGAATTTACTCATAATTTATTCTTGTAACTTACATTTTTAGGAAAACTTTAATATATCTATAATATCAATCAATTAAATTTTGGCAAATAGTCGAAATTTTAATAGATTAATAACACCCACCAATCAAAATTTGGCAAAGTCAAAATTGGCGTTTTTAGTTAATTTTCAATAACTATAATATAAATTTATTTGGACGTTGAATTTTGTTAAGATTGTGACAAATTATGATTTTAATTATACTAAAGATATAGCCTTATGAAAAATAACCATTTTTAAACCACGAAAATAGGCCTTCTGATTTCATGCATGGCGACAGGCCTGTTACGCACTCTGTATCGTGTCTGATCATCTGTGTCTTATTTTAAGTAATATTTGTGAAATTTTAGATATTTTTTTATAATAATTACATAAAAAAGCAATATTAGTATGTATCTGGTTCAATATATGTACACTCGATAATATTTGAAATGTAGGCCAATTGAAGAATCTTGTCACGTAAACAGCATTTTTGGTTTATTGTAAATCGAAGCTAAGGTTCGGTAGTATAACGAGATTCTCCAATGACCTACGTTTCATGGTTGTAAGTTTATCTAATATAAATCTTTAAAAAGTATTTTTATACCAATATAAGTAGTGATTCTAATATAAAAGCGACATTAAACTAGAGTTAAATTTAAAAATAATCATTAAGATTTTGATAAATATAATTAATTAAACAATTTTACACAACACATTTACATAGTGTTAAATATAAGACTGTATGTAATATTTTATTGTAATACATATTAGTTTGAACTTTAAAATATTTTTACTCACATGATTATCCTTTACATTAGTTATTTGTAAATATATGTTTACGCTTGTAATAATTATTATGCTCTAAAACATTATGGGATCCATATTTAGTTCGATGTATACCTAAGAGGAGACAGTGTAGAAAAAAAATCATTTGACAAAGTCTTCCATAGCATGAATCTCAATGTGTCCAAAGATTATTTTGTTTAAATATAGAATTATCAGACGTGAAGGTGGGAAATAAAATAATTGGTCATCAAATCGTTTATTTATTTCGATGAACGTATAAAAATATAAAAAGTAACTACTAATAAACAGCTTTTTATAAACTAGTTGTTATATATTTTTACCTAATTAAGTTACAAGGTTACTTGTATAAAATATTACTTTAATTTATAGCCTAAAGATACTATATTCGACAAATTTAAAATGTAGGCCACAAAATTATTGTCATATAAAACAAACAGAATAACTACTTGGATTTACAACAGCAATGAAATTTTTCTTTGACGATCTGTTAGCGCGTTTTGCGGTGACCCTATATGCGGGACTGAAAGTCCTGGATTCGAGTCCTGTCACTAACAAAAATTTCTTTGATAGGCACATTAGCTTGTACCTAGGATAATGAGTGTAATTGTACATTAATATTATTATTTAATGTGACAAGATTCTTCAGGAGTTAGACTTTCATGTTTATTCAGTGTATGATACAACCTAAATCAATATTAGATGCATAAAATAATATGCTCATTTACATTTTTGAAATAAAACAATAAATAATTGCAACACATTTATTTTTATTATTTAAAAATCATATTCTTTATACATATGCCTTTTTAAGTCAAAAGCCATATTTTATTGACGAAAAATTGATTGAATACTTTTTAATAAATTGGCTTGGGCATTTATTTTCGGCAACAAAATTATGACATTATCTCCTAACTTCTTTAAATATGGAAGTTAACAAAATTGTTGTAAACATAAAAACACCTTCTCACTAGAAATTAATTCCATATAACACTTTCCTTAGTCTTGCACTATCAACTATTAATTAGGATCCAACACTGCAATTACCGACTGGCTAATTTTTTAATCAGCAAATCAAATACAAAACTATAGAGATCGGCGCTACAAAAAGTAATCAAAACAATTTTAGAGGAATTTATAATTATAATTTATATATTACCTATGAACCACTTCATCCACTATGGAGGCATAGTGCAAAATAATATTGAGTTCTATCAATCCTTGTGAAGACTTTATAAAAGTGCAGATTTACTTTTTGTTACACTTTTCTAGGAAAAGTTACACAATGAGATTGCTCAAACTCTAGCAAAATTACGAAAAACTGATAACAGAAATGTTAAATGTTTTAAGAAAGAGAAAAGTGTTCTGGAAGCGGTGTGTGTCTGTGTGTTTAATATTTTTTATTCACGTATATTATTTTCCAAAACCCTTTGTAAAAATGAAAATACCTTTTAAGACTAGATCAAAGTAATCTGGTATTTTTTTTCCGAATTTTTAAAATAGGTTTTGGCTACTACTTGTTTCTATTGGTTTTTCAAGAACACACACACACACACACACTAATCATGTTTACTGGGAAATCATTTATTTCACTTAGAAATCATCGTTTATTACTTTAATTGTACGCTTTAAAAAACTGACGACAACGATGATAGTAAGTTTACAATAGATTTTGTTTACTATAGATTTGCATTATTTTCGGCCATTTCACAGTTCTTGTCATCTGCAGGATTCTAAAAGAATAGTCCTCTCATGCGTCGACCCATCCCTTGTCTATCGTAGAGTATGTTGAATCTATTCACTAACTGGTTGATCGCGTTACATCCCTTCGTGATGGTGCCCAAATAAGTCATCAGCGCTACGTCATTGCATTGCTGTAAAAATAATATTTATTATTAGCGCACTTCTTCGTCTGCAGTGATGAAAATACTCGTATAACTTGAATTAAATACGTACCTATACATTAGTAAAGCTATTTTTAAGTCAAAAAGAAAAAAAAATGTAACTTGTCAACAACTACCAACAGTAAAGAAAACCCTACTGATAGCCGAAGCAAATTGATGATTCCTGCCTGCACAAATATCTCATTACGCTTCGTTTGAAAGTCCCCATATCATAGGACGGTGGGAACACGCTCACCGGAAGACCATTCCACAGCCCAACGACACGACAAAAGTAAGAGTTAGCGAACTTCTGAATCCTAGCTAGAATGTGAGTTACCTTATAGCCGTGACTCCGTTAACCCGCGCGGATTCTTTTATGAAAGGAGAAGATGGAACAATGTTAAATAACTCTTTAGAGCACGCGCCGTGATACGGACGGTAGAAAACGTTGAGGCAATATCTCTGCGCTACTGGAGCGGTTAAGAAATGCTTATCAACATCTGAATAATTCACAAAGCGGACAGCCCTCCGCTGCAACCTATCTAGGGCGTCGAGTAAGTACTGGACAGAACCGTCCCAGAGATGTGAATACTATTCCATGCAGGGCCTGGCCTTGGTCTTAAATAATAGATTCAATAAGTATACAATAGTTTAGAGTTCTTTAGAACACTCGCCATGATACAGACGTCTCAAATGTCTTTTAGTGTAAAGGCGCGATTAAAATTCTGGCAATCGTTGTTCGGCAGCGGCGACCCAAAAGCGAATGCCAGGCAGCGATGTATGTTAACTATGCATTTGTATGAAAATGAGTGTGCACAGCTCGTGAAGAAAGGAAAGCAAAAGATCATGATAGTAGGTCATGTGATCGTAAGGGTCATGCCCTCCGTAGATCCCAAACACCCTTTGATTAGTCTTTATACTGATGTTTGTAATTCAAGCTCAGGTGACATTTAAAATAATTAAATTCATCTATCATTATTATAACAATTACATTTTAATGTGTAAGAATAACAAAATAAACAGAATGATGTAATCTCAGCTATATATGGAAACCAATATAAAATTTGCCTAAACAAATACTATCTCGATCACAAAAAGAAATAATAAAAAAGTGATATTGCAGGACGCAGGCACTTATCAGTTGTTTCAACTGATTGCCTGATAATTAGTAAATATAATTTTCTGATGTATTGTGGTAATGCTTTCGTAACCCAAAACACACTAACAAAATGTAATGTAAGTAACTTCGTAACTGGCACTGTAGTTTTTTTTTAATTTCATTTATATGTGCTATGATCTTATTATTCCAAAAAGTAATAATAATAATTATATGCTCTTTTCCCAGGCCCGGGTGGAGCAATCAGAGGGACACTCCGGGGGTTTTTAGTCAGTAAGAGTCGGACACACTGGGTTCGCTGCCCTCACAGCGTCCCTTATGATCCTATGTAGGATTTCCCCCGGAATAGAAAATAATAAAAATAAAAAAGGGGTATTTATACAACACAGAGATGCGGCCGAAATTGTAAAGTTTGGAATTTATAATAAAATACTGTTCATGTTCTATCATTTACTTGGTTACCAATCAATCAATCAGTTCCCAAAGCAACGTCATCACCTGACGGCCAGATGTCGCCGCGGACCGGAGAAGAGGACAACGCTGTACCTCCGATCCCGGCTAGACGAATAGGAGGAACACCCCGGGGGTTTAAGTCGGTGCAAGTCCGACACACCCGGGGGTGGCCTTCACCACCTCCTGAGGTCCAATAGAGATTCCGCTGGGTTACCAAAAAAAGAGTTATTTATACACACTGTACATGCGAGTAATATTAATTATACATACGTTATAGAAGTGTATGCGGAACTGTTGAGATGTTAGCAAAGGCAGCCTGTTGGACAAGGCCCGAGCTTCCCGCAGAAGAGCCGGCCGCGGTGGCAGGGTGCCGTCGCGGATCGCGCGCACTGTCGCGAGCACGGCCCGCACTCGAGATACCAGCATTTTTATAGCAGAACGCTGTGCTGTCAAGTGTTCCGCCACTGAAATTATTTTACGAACTTATAATATACATAGACAAAAAAAATCATTAAGGTGGTAGGGCGATTGTCTGAACTGACTCGAGACCACAGTACACAAGTGCAAAGACTATCATAATGACACATTGCGACATTACGACCTCGTTTTGGTTAAAGCTTGATCACTTCCAGTTATTCATATCCCAGAGACCTGCTGTCATGGTAAATGTGAACAACAAGGTAACAGCTTAGCGAGGTAACAGTTATCAATATAACAGATTCTATTTCTTTGGTGATCACTGGCCTTCTTACCCTATATTGTATTTACCATAAGGTGTGTTTTAGTCACTTTGTCAAGCCAGCATACACATGATAGTATAATACACCCAAAATATATACTGTAAATATTGTTTTCATTTTTAAAAGAGTTGTCCCCTTTAGCTATTAATTTATTTGTGTTCATGCTAAAAACGGGACATAGATCTGATCTCCTGTCTTACACTCTTAGCACAATGGATGTGGTGTCATGATGCATTTATTTTAGATAATACTATCCTCATGATGCGCATGCACTTGTTGCAATTAAACAATTCACAATAGTAAGAAGTATAAAAATATTCTATAAAGTTCACAATTTGAACTATAAAAAACATATTGCTAGCTAGAGTCTAAGACAAGTTTTGAACTCTTACATTTACTTAGATAGAGTAATATATCAAAGTTTATACAACAAATTGGCAAAAAAGTAACATTTTGTTTAGAATTTGGTAATATAATTGGCCATTTACCTAAACTATTGAGAGCTGCTTCGCCTGACGACACCCTGGCAACATGATCAACACCAATCCTTTCAGCTTCCTCAGCAGCCAAAGTATATGCAAGTGGGGCTAATAGCATTGTAGCTCTTCCGTTCACAACATCTATTACTGACTCATACAACACCACTGGTAGTTGCTGAAATTTATGAAAGGTATAATTATCACTATAAATTATTTATTTATGTAAACTTGAAAAATATTGAAGGTTTAGCATAACACCAGTATTAAATAGGTGTTTAAAATTATGTTATAAAATTTTGTAAGTATAAGTTGGTTAGCATTTTTTTCTTTGTTTATTTTTGGCCCACATTATTGCCAACATATGAAATATATGACCTCAGCGCTTGATGGTACCCACCGCCTAGTATTACAAACATATGGGGACCACCATTGGCACATTCCGTGCAATGAAGCAGATTTGTGCAAGCCACCAGTGGTACACTCCAGCATGAACATGTTAATGCTATCTGATATATTTGGAAGTTTATTTTATATTCAAAATACATGGTTTTTAAATGAAATCACTTGATTATCATTTTCTATATGATCTTATGCTATAGTATGCAAGTCTAAGCATTGGAGATAAAAATAAATTCTAATTTCTTTGAAATTACTGCAGTACTGTTATGTTACTCTATATACCCTCAGAGTGTATGAGATTTTTTCTTTACTTACATCTCCATTTCTCCCAGCAGGATTTAACATGAGCATCACAGGACATTCATTGATGTCACAAATTTGCCTGTGGACTGCAATATCTCGTTCTGTTGGCGTATCTCCAGTTGTGTACCAGCCCAGAAAATCCATATCAGAGAACACCTGTTTAACTGAAAGGTTAAGGTTATTTGATTCAAAAATTTCACTTTATTAAACTGAACAATATCAACTGTCTTGTAGACAATATTAACATAGATAATTGGGTTATAATTATACAGTGATAAGGGAACAAGATCAACATAATAAAGGAAGCACCTTTTTTATCTTTTAATCAACTAAAGTGTCTATTGAAAATAATATTCAAAAGACGAAAATATTCCCAAGGACTGGAGATTTTCTGGGGATGTACGAAAAGCTTTAAGATTTTATATTTCAGTTTCATTACAAATCAGTAATATGTAAACAAATATTTTAACTGAACTCAGTATCATAATTACTATGTCTTTAGCTATATAAATCATCAGTTTAATCAAAGTAAAAACAAATATTCACTAAATATACAAATCCTCTGTACTTTGAAACACAACAAGACACACTATGAGATCAATATGTGATGAATTTTTAAAATCAAATATAACTTACACTGTCCTTCTTTCAAATTATAGTAGTCCCTATCTATAATTATGTCTCCATCAATTACACTAAATACTAATTCAAAGGAATTCATCACTTCTATGTTTCTGCCTTTTTGTTTCCCAATCAAAGCTCCAACAACTGAAAGAAACATTTTTTTTAATAATACATTTTTTTTTATTAATAACAAACTTAAGTTTATTATAGATTATATGAGCCGTTCATTTTCAAAGTCCACTTATCTTTAATTTGAAATACTCAAGGTTTTGCATTTTTTATACAGGGTGAAGGGTAATGCGATACATTCCTTGATAGACATTGTAGTACAGCTTATTTGGAGTCATTTAAGTCATATGACACCATGTCCGAAGCTTGTTAATTTCTGAGATATTCAAGATTTAAGGTATTTTTTAAAAAAACTCCAGTTTTTATGTTAAAATGTTCCCTTGTAGTGACGAATACAAAATAATGTTATTGTTTATGCTGTATTTGTATAGCTTAATAATAATAATCTCATTTTAAATTAAAATTTGTAAGAAGGAATCGTCATTACTTAAGTAAAAGCTAAAAAACCAAGTATCATTTTGCAAAAAAAATTGTTTTAGGTAAATAAACGAAGAATTTCCAAGAAAATATGTATGGAATGTTTCATACAAATTACATAATTTTATTCCTTGATTCATTGGCTATTCAAAAAGGTACAGGTTGTCAACAAAAACTACATACTTATTTTTTTATTTGAATTTTAAATGCCTAGTAGATGCTTCAATAAAAAAATGAATAAATAAAAAGACACACAAACAACTAGTATTTTTGGGCCCTAATAAATGAAAAACTTAGTATTTTAATAATACATTTATTGGCTAATAATCTGGGTACATTATTTCAAGTCCTGCTCAAAATGTGAGCCCCGTCTTCTAATACAAGCTCGAAGTCTGTTTCTCATTTCTGTTTTTGTGACTCTTGTTATCAAACTTTGCCGGATATTTTGAGCTGCCCTCTGAATGCGTTCACGAAGCTCTTGCTCGTTGTTTACGGGGGTTACATACAGGAGATCCTTCATGTGACCCCATAAATAAAAATCGCAAAGGGTCAGATCCGGGCTTCTGGCTGGCCAAGGAATAGGTCCACCACTCCCTATCCAACGAAGTGGATGTTGTTGATTCATCCAATGGCGTACACTGAGCCGAAAGTGAGCTGGACAGCCATCATGTTGGTAGATAAGATATCTTCTCGTGGCTAAAGGGACGTATCCCAATAAAAGATTCACTTGGTTTCTTAGGAAAAGTTCATAAGTTTCCCCATTCAAATTTTGAGAAAAAAAGAACGGCCCATACAGTTTGCCATAAATTATTCCCATCCAAACATTCACAGATAATCTTCTTTGATGTTGCCCTTTCTTTTTTCATCCTTGGATTCTCTGTTTTCGGTGTCCAATAATGTGAATTGTGATAATTAGTGATTCCGTCACGGTCAAAGTTGGACTCATCAGTCCACTGAATTTTCTCGAGAAAATGAGCATCTTCCATATCGGCATTTAGCATGAAATGACAGAATTCTATTCGTCAGGCTGGATCGCCTTCTTCTAGAGCTTAGACCGGTGTGTAGTGGTAGGGATGTATGTAATCTTGCTGTATGTATGGTAAACCAAACCATCCACTAGGATAATCCAAGGCTTCTAGCTGCAATCCTAGTAGAGATTGTGGGATTTCTGCGAAATAAATCAAGTATTTCTTCTTTTTTGTAGTATTTCAGCAGTGTCAAGTGCAAGGCGGTGTCATCATAGGAACAAAACCTGCACACGTGCGCGGTAACATAATGAAGAGGATTTATAGGAAACGGGTCACTTATTCTATTATTAGGGTTGCAAATCAACCTCTTAGTATTTTTTTATGACATTTGTACTTTTTTGAATAGCCAATGAATCAAGGAACAAAATTATGTAATTTGTATAAATCATTCCATATATATTTTCTTGGGAATTCTTCTTTAATTTACCAAAAACATATTTTTTTGCAAAATGATACTTGGTTTTTTAGCTTTTACTTAAGTAATGACGATTCCTTCTTACAAATTTTAACACGTTGACGGACAATTGCGGCTATAGCCGTCAAAGCGAAGTTCACAATGTGGCATGACTGCTATAGCCGTCCAAAACGAAACGGTCGTTTTTAGACACTACGGCTATAGCAGCACAAATGTGCACTTACTGGCGTATACGTAGAAGCATAGTGTCGTGTTTTGAAAACATCTTTTTAGGTTGAAGTTCATATTTCACCTGTTATACGAGTTGCAGATTCAGTATGCACGTGGTTGTGAAGGGAGTAGTGCGATCGTGTTTTCTATTGAATTTATAGTTCTTATTGATACGTTTAACGATATTTATTATTATTTATATAACTATACTGGTATGTATTTGTTTATTATTCATTTTATACTTTAAACAGAAATAAAAAAACAAAATTTAGCATTTTAGGTTAGGTTAACGATACTATAGGTTATACTGTTTACTTTTTTTTTTTTTGGTTTTACATTTGAAATATAAATAAATAATGATAATGTAAATGATAAATATATATTATATATATAATATACAATAAATAATAATACAAAATAAAATGTTTTATTCAATATTTACAGAAAATGGACAGTTGGGAAAAAGATCAGGCTAGGCTGCTGAAGATTGTTGAGGAAATGAATAGTGGATCAAGCAACAGTGAGTCTGAATCTGATGCTGACAGTGCTGAAAATAACAATTCGGATAGTGAAGATGATGAATCAACTACAGATGAGGAATATGAAGCACCAGAAGAACCAGAAAATGATGAGACATGGCATACCAATACAACATCTATAAGAAACTTTTCTTTTGATGCAGATGCCGCTGGGATTCTTTTGGATATAGAAGAAAATGTTTCTCCAATTCAGGTTTTTGAAAAAATATGGGATGACCAAGTAATGGAAATGATTATAAAATCTACGAATGATTACGGCATAAAACTTTGCAATCAAGCACGGCCACATACAAGGCATAGTAGAAAGGCAAATTTCAAAAATACTGATATGATCGAAATGAGAAAGTTTTTAGGTTTGTGTTTGCTTCAGTCCCAGCTAAAATTCTCCAGCATTAGAAAACTCTTTTCCATTGATGCATTACATTACCACCCAGCATTTCCGTCACAAATGTCTGGAAGGAAGTTTGAGCAAATATTGAGGTGTTTTTGTGTTGAGGAAGAAAATTCAAACGACCCTTTGAGGAAAATAAAAATATTTCTTGATTTGCTCATACAAAAGTTTGCGAATGCATATGCACCAAATGAAGCATTATCATTAGATGAATCGTTGTTATTATTTCGAGGAAGGCTTTATTTTCGCACGTACATGAAAGGCAAAAAGGCAAAATACGGAATTAAATTCTATGAACTTTGTTCAGCCCAAGGTTACGTTTTGAATATAGAAGTATACAAAGGCCATCGAGAAAACGATGAAAACATGACAACTATTGAAAGTCTTGTGATGCGATTGATGCAGTCATACTTAAACAAAGGCCATCATTTGTTCATGGATAATTATTACAACAGTCTACCATTGTCTAACAAATTACTTAGCAAAAAGACACATCTGACAGGAACTCTTCGTGTAAATAGGAAGGGTCTGCCACAAGAAATAACACGTCGTAAGCTTAGAAAAGGAGAACATGTATGGCGACGCCAAAATCAGACTTATGTGTCCAAATGGAAAGATAAACGGGATGTGCTATGTCTAACAACAGCTTACCACCCAAGCATGATAAACACAGCTAACCGGCGACAACAGGAAAAGAGAAAACCAATTGAAATAGTGAATTATAATCAGAATGTCAGGTGTAGACAGAGCAGATCAGATGATGTCCTATTATTCCTGTCCATGGAAGACAATTAGATGGTATAAAAAGGTAATCTTTCATCTACTGGATGTAGCAGTATGGAATTCTTTCTACATCTTTAAAGAAAAGACAGGTTCTCAAATGAAGTATATAGAGTACAGGGAAGCAATCATACGATCTCTAACTGGTATAGATAATAAACGGGATGGAAGAACTTTGGTTCAATTTAAACGTGCACAAATCCAAACCAATGAAATCAACAACAATGGAACACAGCATTTTCCTGAGAAAATTTCACCTCCTGAAAATTATCAGCGAAAAACATATTTTCAGCGTTGTAAACAATGTTATAAACAGGGAATAAGGAAGGAAACATCATATTGCTGCAAGAATTGCATGTCAAAACCTGCACTGTGTCCTGCACCATGCTTTGAAACATGGCATACCGAAAATAATGTATAATAATTATAAAATTATAATAATTTTTTTTGTCATTTATTTATTTTTGTTTGATTAAGAACTAACATTTCGTGTAAAACTCCCAAAAATACTTTGTTGCATACAAAAATTGCTTGTTTGAACCATTAAACCTGTCATTTACGTTTTTAAATTTTTGCTGTTATAGCTGCCATCGTCCTATCACTTAGTGTATAGAGTCCGCTGGCGCCATGACGGTTATAGCCGCAACCTAATTAAAGGTACTAAATTAATCAAAATTAAGTTTATTTAAGCAGAAAGAGTAAAACTATACTTCTAACATTCTAAAAATCACAAAAACATATAGTGTCAATTTTCGAACTTCGCTTGTTCCTACTGTCCGTCAACGTGTTAATTTAAAATGAGACTATTATTATTTAGCTATATGAATACAGCATAAACAATAACTTTATTTTGTATTCATCACTACAAGGGCACATTCTAACATAAGAACTGGAGTTTTTTAAAAAGAATACTTCAATCTTCAATATCTCAGAAATTAACAAGTTTCAGACATGGTATCATATGACTTAAATGACTCCAAATAAGCTGTACTACAATGTCTATCAAGGAATGTATCGCATGACCTTTCACTCTGTATTATTTTGAAAATGTATGTGATATAAAATTTTCAAATGTACTAAGTATATTATTATTTCTTTCTTGTGGCTTTTCCACTGGTGTATGACCAATGTGATTTTACCAAAGTCAGCGTTTTGATTTTGACTTTAATATTCGAGGAAGGTTGATCAGTGTTTGCTAATTTTAATTATATTGAGATTGTCCGGTAGAAGTACCTAAAACAAAAAACCTACTAACTACAACAAAATACACATCACAAACATAAAAAAGTTATTAATAAGACAGGAACAAGAACAAGGACAACACAAATCATGACGTAAATAATATACACAAGGAACCAGCACAATTATAATTATAATTTATACTGACCTATATAATTTAATAATATATATATAAAGGGACTAAGTATATTTCAATACCAATTAATTTTTTTGTCAGTTCAGCATAAATTACAAATGTCACAAGTGCCAACTTGATCAAAGATGAAAATGGACTTAAGCCACTTTCAAAATTAATGGCTCATGTAACCTAAAGGAAATTTAAAGCAATGTAGAAAAGTTACACAATTCAGCAATTCTCTTTTAGGCTTTAGCCCACTCAAGTACGGAGGTAGACATTGGTGCATATTTATGTTAACACAAAAACTAAAAACTACCCTGGTTTTGGTTTAATATCTAAGCTTTTAGATTTATCGAGTAAAAAAATGATAACACACCCGTTTGAGGTGAACCTTCTTGCGCCCGTAATCTAGTCCAATGTTCAGATACATTCATAATGACCAAGGGGTGCAGGGATACAGTCACTGATCCAGTTGTGGCCGTAGTCACGACGCTTTTTATCGTACCCGGCGTCAACGGTGGCGGTGACGTCGGGTTAGGAGGTTCCGCAGGAGGACCAGCTGATGCACTCTCCACTTCAACCTCCATCTCAAACTCAATTCTGTCGGCACTTGACATCTTAAAACTGTAATGCTTACTCTTACAAGAAAATGTCAGTTATTAGTAAAACTACAACCGACATCTATATTAAAATCAACGAGGAAGGTATAAATAAATGTCATAGAATAAAACTTGTATTTAGAAAAAATGAAGCCCTCGCAAGCAATAGCAAGTGGATACACAACCAACAGCACAAAGTTACAAACAGTGACACAGGAGACGTCAAGATGCCAAATCGTAAAAAAAACAACAACTAAAATAAATTTTTAAAATCGACTCAAACTCCTACAAATATTTAAGGGATACCTTATATATTTACTCTAAAGTTTTCTACTGCCTAAACTAAAATCATGAAATTAATAATATTTTTAAACGAATGGAAAATATATTATTATTGGTTCTGATTTGCACAATATTGTCATCATCATCAATTCCCCTTTGCAAATTATTAATTCTCCCACAATTAGGGAAAGTCTCCCAGGCTGAAATCATATCTATATTTATATATAACGTTATAAAACGTTTGAGTTTAGCATTTAACTTCTTGCAGGCTTTTTTATTCGAAACATTTAGGCAAAGATCAAAGCTATAAGAAATACAGAATAAAAATCTTATTTAAAAATGGTATAGAACAGGATTAAATTATTTTAATGACAACGTTCTTGCTTCGGTTTGTACTCACAGTGTATTTTCTGATTTTGCTTGAGTTATTGTATTTATAATAAAAATATTATATACTAGCTTTTGCCCGCGGCTTCGCTCGCGTTAAGAAGTATTATAATTAAATAGATATAGTTTTTGTGGCTTTACTTTTGTTTAGTGTGTGTAAAAAATTAGGGCCTAATCTGTCATTAGGCGCTAAAACTATCAAGCTATTATATTATATTATAGTCGAAAATCTCAGAAGATTTATACAAACTTTCATCCCCTATTTTATCCCCTTGGGGGTGGAATTCATCAAAATCCTAGCAAACCAAAATCGTAGCAGATGCCTACGTCATAACATCTACCTGCATGCTAAATTTCAGCCCGTTCCGTCCAGTGGTTTCGGCTGTGCGTTGATAGATCACTATGTCAGTCAGTCAGTCACCTTTGAGTTATATACATTTAGATAGACACGCAACCAACATGCTAATATGACAAAACAACTTTTTGTTCAGTATTAGGTATCTATTTTATCGTAATTTTAGAGATATATTTTACTCCTTCCTTTTCAGTGTCAAATGTGACTGATATACACAAATCATTCCTTGTTTTCGAATCAAGGAACATAATGAAGAGCACCATCAAACAAGATGGCTAGCATGATGGCAGGCATTAACTGAATGAAAAGAGCTGAAGACTGTACTCACTGGCGCTAAAATGTCCAACTGTAGACTGATGATATTTCCATAGGTATGCCGAATACATCCAGGGTACACATAATTTGAACCCAGTGATAAAATCTAAAAATTCATTCAATTTATGTCTGTGTGACTAATTTAAATGAAAATGTAATATTGAATATTTTGCACTATTAAATAATTAGATTTAAGAATGTTCTGAATATACCATTTGTTTTATTTCCTGTTTGTAATACAAATTGGGTGAAAAATTGCAAGAAGTGCTAATTTAAGGGATAACTTACGAATATGAAGAAAATTGTGAAACTAGCAACCTTATTAGTTGTAATGTTTGGTCATGTAGGTAGGTATAAATTACAATTATTACAAACATATATAGAAATAGAGATGCAACTCTATTACCAAAAATGACTGTAGCTATTACATAGTTATTAACAGATGGCGTTTTTAGCTAGAAATAAATTCAATATTTAATAATTTGGTTTTTTTTTTTTTTTTTCGGCGTGTCCTACGTTGGTGGTCTGGGAAAGACCTTCACAACAAAACCGGGCTTGGTGGGCGAACGCAGAGGGCGCTCAGCCAGCGAAATTTATGGGTTGGGCGGCTACGCAAGGGCACCCCTGTGGGTACGGACCTTGACTTGGGCGGCCGGCCAGTTGAAAAACGAACCTAACGGTGATCTACCAGCGTTTCGGAAGCGACTACCTTGAGAAGAAACGCCGAAAGAAACTCAAGGCTGCGTTGGAGTGAAACTGTGTTATTTAAACAACAATTGACGGACCTATCCTTAATCGTCGTCGTCGGCGCCGCCGGCGACGCCGCTGTCTCGGAATGTGACGAGTGCTTGTGTGTACCTCGTTGTTGATAGGATCGGCGGTCGCAAGGGCCGCGGTAATTGAATCGACGGGATCCAATAGGACATGACGCGGGCGGAGTAATTTGATTACTGGTGATGGTATGGCCCGAGGCTTACGTTAGAATTAACAAATGATAACCAGCTTAAAAATTAGGTTGCTCATTCAAGAACGACATAGCCCTATCATATAATTAACTTCATATTAGCAATATATATATTTTATTATACGAAAAAGTCTAAATTTCAGCCAAATTTGCATCATTTGCGGGAACTTTGAATTAACTTTTTTAATTTAATAAAAAATCTTCAGCTGAGGCGCATCGATTTCTCGTAGAAGTATGTAATAAAACTGATTTGAGTGAGAAAACATGTCCTGAGTCCATGGTCTCAAATGTTCAAAAACGGTGATTTTGACATAAAAAACAAAATGAAACTCATCCAGACGCCCAGGGAATAAGAAGCCTTGTTGAGGCTACCTCTCTGGGTGAGGTAGGGGTAAAGCTCACCCTTCCAAACCTCTCTCCCAGGCGGGCAGCAGACTCCCACAAGAACATATACAACAAACAACACAAGAATATCAATAAAGATAAAAGTTTAAAATGACAACAGGCTTACAAGTTGCTAGATTGGGATTTTCCTGATAATCATGCTATTTTCAAATTAATAAATTGTGTAACTTTTCTTCTTATTTGTTTTTCTAACAGGAAATAAAACTAACCTCAAATATAATATATAATAATATATATATATATGTATATGTAATATACATAATATAATATTAAAATTATGTTTATATTTAAGCAGATCAAAAATATTAAATATTACATAGTAATAATAAAATTCCGAAACTTTTTTTATCTGTTGGTAAGGTGTCGGTCGCACATATATTGGTAATATTGCTTGAAATCAATTTACAGTAAGTATAATATTGCGTTTGCTACACATATTTCGATTACTCGTGAGTACAAAACAATTTCTATCGCAACAATGTTTTTCTCACACTGTCACCTTGTTTTATGTATACAAAAAAAATATCCATGCTATACGAAAAAAAGATAAATTATTGAAAATACATGGGAAAGAAATAGTCAAACAGATGTTTGTCAAAACATGAGATATTTTCTTCGGACGCACCATAAAAGACACTTTTATCTCGGATGTATTTAGTAAAAACATTTTATACTGGTGTTTGCTCTACTTGTAAGTACAAGAAATATGTGTTAAGGATGCACAAAAAAAACGTCTCCTATCTTGTTACCTATTTTCTTTGCCCCATAAAATTCCTTAAGAAATTTTTTCCTCAAAGTTGTGAAAAGGTATCTAGTCACACTAAATGGCGATAAATTTCGTAAGTGAAAATTAATGCCAATAAAAAAAGGTACACATTTATCAGATTTGCTTCTAACATCAGTGCCATCTATTATTTCAACATTCACACATTCTACATTTTCTTTTACTACGTCTTTCAGATGGCGCCACTTTGTTTTAAATTAAACTTCAGTCTAGTAGTTTCACGATCCGTGAGCTTGGTTGAGTAGGGTTATATTTTAAAGTTTATTTTCCTAAAAAATATTTATTGTGAAAGATAGACATCAGGAAAGTACGAAAATCAATATCTACTGTGATTATTGCTACTGCTAATAACTACACAAGAGCTTAAGCTATTGCATGAGAACTCCGTCGCCAGCCTCAAGCTTTACCATTGTCACCAGATCAGCAGTAAGCTTCTTATTCTTCATAAACATGACGTCAACAGCAGTTAAAGTTCTAGGCAGCGTAACCAAAGACATTTCTCCACTTTACTATAGAATACTTTCTAAATTTCCGCAAAATTTTACATTTTGCTTTGCTTACGGATCTGCTGTTAAAGCGCAAATAGGAAATCAAAATAAACATAATATGATTGATTTAATATACTGTGTGGATAATTCATACAGATGGCATGGCGCTAATATCGAACAAAATCCATCACATTATTCTGCACTGAGGTATATGGGCAAAAAGTTTGTCGCACGATTTCAGGAGAACTGGGGTGCTAAAGTATACTTTAACACTCTTGTCGAAATGAAAGAAGAAAATGTGACAATAAAATATGGTGTTGTGTCACAAAAAGATTTGATTGCCGATCTTCTTGATTGGAATGATCTTTATCTTGCTGGACGACTTCACAAGCCTGTGGAAATAATTAAACAAACAAACAGTACTCAACTACAAAATGCTCTTCAATTGAATCTCCGTTCTGCAGTACACACAGCTCTTCTTATTCTGCCTGAAACATTTACAGAATATGATTTCTACTTTGCTATATCAAACCTGAGTTATGCTGGTGACTTTAGAATGACTTTCGGAGAAAATAAAAATAAAGTGAGAAACATAGTACAACCACAATTGATGAGTTTTAGAGAATTATATAGGCCAATCTTACAACAATTTCACACTTATGTTGACTTTCCATCTGGTGATTCACAGTGTCGTCAAGATTTGCATCCTGAAACTAAATTGCATCATTTAATGCAATTGCCAATGGTACCACAGCAGAGAATTGTGAAATTTTGGAACCACGGAGGACCTCAGCAAGATATGGAAGAGGTCCTGAGAGCTCTAGCTTATGATATAGATTGTGCAGTTATATTACGTCAAATTCTTAAAGATTTGGTTTGGCAATCTAGTGTGAGGCAATCTTTAAAGGGAATTTTAACAGCTGGTTTTTTAAAATCTGTTAAATATAGTGCAAAGAAAATAGCTAAAATGTTCTAATATATTTAAGGAAACATGTATATATAGAATAAATATAACCTAAACAACTAATTTATTTGTTTTTCAATGTATTAATTCCTTTTTTGTTTTTAGGCTTTGGAATGCTTTCTGATGATACAAGCAGTGATTCCGAAACAGGTAGATTTAAATGTCGATCAAAACCTGAAAAAGAACAAGAATCCAAACATAAAGATGAAAATCGATCTTTAGGTAGAAACAGAAATTCTGAAAGTAGTAGATTTCGTAGAGATTTTGATAGGCGAAGAGATGACAGAAATAATTTTAGTAAAGATTCCCGTGACCGAGATAGATACAGACATTCAAGAGGTTCACCACGAAGAAGGCTATCAAGAGAAAAGAGCTCTGATAGAAAAAGATCCCATGAAAGGAAATATTCTAGAGAGAGAAGTACTCATAGTACACCCCAAGATAAGCATAAACATGAAAGAGAATCTAAAGTGAATTCAAAGCCTAGGGATCAAAGAAGTAATAGTAAAGATAAACATAGACATTCTCGTTCTAGATCTAATAGAAGGGACCTTAAAGATGATAGAAGGCACTCAGATAAAGTTGCTAGACATGAAAGAGAAAGTATTTCTCTGTCTCCAAATAACAGGGGAAAGAGATCTGAAGTATTTAAACCACCTCCATCAACATCAAAAAAGAGAAAGAGTGAAAGTCCAATCATTGTTGAAGAACATAGCGACAGTGATGACTTAGAAAAAGTACAGCCTGGGTCATATTACAGCATGATTCCTGCAGTAGTAACTGAGAAATCTGAAGAGTCCAGTGAAATAGATTCTTCAGATGATGAGAAACTAAGAGCAAAGCTTTTAAACTTAGAAAAAAAATTACATAAAACTAAAAAAAAGAAACACAGGAAGAAACACAAAAAGAAACACTCTAAATCCAAAGAACGTGACCCAGATCCACCTTCAGTAGAAGTAACCAGCACAACTGATATTGAGGATAAGTCTAAAATTGATCTTACAAAACCTACAGATCCAGTAGCAGAAGTGACCTCAACACAGAAAAATATTCAAAAGGAAAGTAGTGAAGAAGGGGAGATATTAAGTGACGATGATTCTCAAAAAGAAATTGATATAGATCCAAATGATTTGAGACATAAGTTAAAACGTTCAAAACATGGAAGTTCCAGCCAAGAAAAAGATGTTTGTGGGCCAGTATTGCCTCCACATTGGAGAGGTCAACACGCGAGAAGTGTTTCGCCCAGTGTTGAGGGTCCAGCTTTACCACCACATCTTCAAAGGAGGCCTGGAAATATAGGTATGTTTATGCTGATTTACTCTATCTTATTTATGGCCACTACTGTAAGTTTACTCAAACATTACAATAATATTTAATTAATATCAAAATATATGATAAGTTACTAGTGTTCTCAACTTGGACTTAGCTCTGTGAATACTTAGGCTAGACTTAAGCTCCTATTGTATATTCAGTTCTTTGTCAGAGTGATGCAAGTAGTGTGCTTCCGTCCCTATATTTATGGTAGCATGTAGAGTTGGGTTATTAGTGCAAATTTATCTATAGGGTCCGCCAAATACCTTTTTTTTTAATGCTATAAAAAAGCTACTGAATATTTTCTCAATTTTTTTGTTAAAGGACAATCCTTCCCGTTTATATAATGGAAAATAATTTCATTAAAATGGCTGCCTCGGCTGGCCATGCAGTAGCCTACACGATCGGTCCATTTTTAAGCACATTGTCGATTGTGTGCAGCTGTATTTCACCAATGGCTTCACAAATATTGTCCTTTAAAGCGTCAATTGTCTCTGACTTGTCGGCGTAACACTTATCTTTGACGGCACCCCACAAATAATAGTCCAACGGTGTCAAATCGCAGCTCCGAGGTGGCCAAACGAAATCAGCTCTGCGGCTGATAATGCGATCTTCAAAAACAGGGCGCAAAACATTGAGTGTAGCTTCGGCTGTGTGGCACGTAGCGCCGTCCTGTGGAAACCATTTGTTGCCAATATCCTCCTCTTTAATTTTTGTGAACAAAAATTTGTTCAACATGACCCGATAACGATCGCCATTGACTGTAACGGTCACTCCTTGCTCATTTTCGAAGAAGAATGGTCTAATTATGCTTCTGGACCAAAATCCGCACCAAACAGTTACCCGTTTTGGGTGCGTCGGCTTTTCAATGTCTGCGTGCGTATTTTCTGTGCCCCAAATGCGACAATTTAGCTTGTTTACATACCCGCCAAGATCAAAATGAGCTTCATGAGAAAAGATGATTTTTTTTTTGCAAAAATCGACATCTTCTGTAAGTCTTTTTTTTTACACTGGCACGACATAGTGACTACAGAGTACCTGATGGTAAGTACAGTGTAGTCCAAAAACGAAAACGACTATCAAAGGATGAAAATCCATTGATAGTCTACATCGTCATGTCGGCCCACATATACCACGACTGAAGGTCTCTAGGTATATGAGCAAGCCGACTTAGCGAAGCGAAAACGTATTGGATGGTCAGTTGGCTTCAACTCCTGAACCAATTGGACTTTGTATGGCGTCATACCAAGGTCTTTATGCAAAATTCGTCTCAATGATGTCACCGAAATGTTCAATTGTTGAGAACGACGGTGAATTGATGTTGTTGGCGCTTCACGCACACTTTTTGCCACAGCAGCAATATTCTTGGGTGTACGCACTGTTTTTGGCTTTTCACGCATTGGTTTATCGATGAGGATGCCAGTTTCTTTCACTTTTTTCACAAGATAACGAACATACGGAGCTGACGGTGCTTCTCTTCTTCCAAAATCCGTACGCAATTTTCTCACACATTCTGCAACATTACCATGATTTTCAAAGTAATGTCGCAATATTTCCCAGCGTTGTTCAAGCGTATACACAACCATATTCGTTCAGCGGAAGGATAAAACTAATTATCTATCAAATCAAACATGAGCTAAGTGTTACCATTCATGAAATAAGAACTAGTTGAAAAAAAACGTTAGATGGCGGACCCTATACATCAATTTTTAGCGGCAGGAGTATCACAGCATGCATGTTACCATGCTACAATCTCAACCTTAATCTGTCAAATTGCTAACCTAGGACTGATTTATAAATATACCAGTTCCAAGATTAGTATACCCAAAAAGTATAGTAACAAAATAAAGCATGACTTGTATTCTGCTGTAAGAAAATTTCATTTTGTAATTTTTCTACCGTAAATCCTTTAATGTTTTCAAAAATATTATTATATTATTTTATATTTCCTTACCTGCAAAAAGAACAAAAAAACTCTTATATGTATATTTCATGACAGCTTGAGTAGCTGATGCAAGAACAATAATTTCAAAATTTTGTATAGTGGTAGTCTACATGTTATATATATTTGTAGTATAATTTTATTTCTACAGGACCAGTGATTGCTGATGATATGCGGAAAGTACTTGCGCAAAATGATAGACAAGTAATTAAATATGAATTATCTGATGAAGAAGATATTGGTCCACTTCCAGTAGGGGCAGAAGACAAATGGTCTGATGCACACAAGCGTCTAGAAGTTAGAGCATTAAACATGAAAATCAGACAACTTGATGGACATACTTTACAAAGTCATCAAGTTAAATCTCGAGAGCAATGGATGCTCGAGCTACCAGAGGGTAAAGCTAAATATATTGGATTAGAAGCACGAAGTTTCAGGGCAAAGGAAGGCCCCGATATGTCTGACAGGTCAGTATCATTAGAGAAAATGTTTGAAAAAAAAATGTGTTTAATGGAGTTGGGTATATCGCATAAATGTGCCAATATTTAATGGATATTTTAATATTTGACAAGAAATATTTGCTTTAATTTGTTAATAATAATGGTTTTATATTGCAGATCAAGTTGGACAGACACTCCAGAAGAAAAGGCAAGGAAAGCTGCAGGTATTGTTAAAGAAGAAGATGCTGATGTTGTTTTAAAACGAGAGGCAAAAGCGCGCCACATAACTAATAGAGATCTAGAACAAGAAGAAGCTGTGAGGTGATTTAAAAAATATATTTTATCCACTTGTATATAAGGAGAATATATTAGAGTATTTGTGATGACCAATTTGGGTAATGTGTATTGTTATATTATTTTGTTCTCCAACAGGAAACATAAGAAAAAACATAAAAGAGAAGAGAGTTTGCTTGATATACATCAAAAGAAAATAAAGAAGAAAAAAAAGGTTAGTTAATGAAGTATTTTCTTCTATCTATCTGTGTGTTTTCTTACATCTTCTAAGCTATGCAACGGATTTTGATGTGGCTTTCATCATCATTGAGGAAATGTATTTTAGATTGTTTATGTGTATAATGTATTTGTTTTACTTTTAAAAATAGGAGAAAAATCGTTCCTATTTCCCTGAAACGTGTAATTGGATATCATCTGTTACTTCATCAATAAAATATATACCCTATTTCGTGTTTCAGGCATGTGTAGCTAACGTTTTTGTAATTTAGACGTTTTCCATTGTTTATATTAATTCACACAAATTTGTGAGATGACAAACATTGAATTAATTTGATTTTGTTTTATGTACATTTATTTTCTACTTTCGATTTGTTACGTGTTTTTTTTAGCTTGATTTAAATTGTAATCATTTTTTTTTTCCGGAAAAGTGGCTTGTGTATTTTTTGTATATAATTTTATACAAAATATTTTATATAATATATTGCCGTAGATATCCCTATATAAATCAAATTAAAATAAATAAATTAGTTTTTTCGTATAGCAATTAAAATAATAGCAAAATAAAAGTTTTAGGGATTTTCTTTTTTTTTTGCAAAATGAAATGTCTCATATGTATATTTTTTATTTTAGAAAGATGATAAAGGAGAAGAGAAAAAGGAACGGCGTCCGTTTAGCCGTGATGTAGATTTACAAGTGAACCGCTTTGATGAAGCTCAGAAAAAATCTATTATAAAGAAAGCTCAAGATTTAGACGGACGATTCTCCAAAGGCGAAGCTAAATATTTATGAAAATGTAACCCTGGTTATGGTTTGATTTTAGTTAGAGTGGCATTTGTAAGCTCTTAATGTACGAATCGCATTGTCACAATAATGTTAGGATTAGAGTTAGGATGACCATTGAACTTTAAATTACAAATCTGAACTAAAGTTGTTTGGTTGTCATAAAGTTTTAATAAAGATTATAAAAATCATAGCGCATTTGATTTTGGCCCATTATAGGGATATTGCTTAAGCCATTTTACACTTTTAGTACACACAAGTTGTCTCTTCGTTTGATTTACTTGTTTAAAGACATTTTCGCTATGGCCTGATTAAAGTCTTGATATCTGATTATTTCTGGTGAATAGACTCTTATATTCTGTTTTCCTCTATTCAATCCGTGTTCACTCAATTGTAGATAAAAGCAGTCCACAAATACGCTTTGTTCTCTGAAATCAATTCTATTTACTGATATGTACCCACGCCTCCGTGTGAAAGTGCTAATTTTATTATGATAATAATTATTTAAAGTTGAAATCTTTGTATAAATGATAATATAAATGCCATCGATTGTTTCTTTTATAAATTAATGAATACTCAATAATAGATGTTGGTTCTTTCATTCAATACTTTGAGATAAAAGTAGAGTATACTTTTTTGGGATAAAAAGTAGTCTTATAAATTACTAGCTGATCCGGCAAACGTTGTTTTGCTATATAAGGTTTTGTAATATCTTCTAAGATGTTCATTGAAATTAAGTGATGTCAAAGACAATTTTGTTCACAATTAAATACTCTTAATCAACAACATATTTATTTGGATAAAGATTAATATTATTACGTTCATACAACTCTTAACAAATAATTTACCATAAAAACGGTTCTAGTGACTTAATCTTAAAAGATAGACATATACTGTCGCGGACATTTTGTTAGATCATTTCAAGAGGAATAATTCTTTCTTACATATATTTTTGGTATCTTGAACCGTTTTTGCAGCGCACGCAATAGAAGCCCTCAAGGATGAATAATTTTCCCCGTTTTTTTCACATTTTCCATTATTTCTTCGCTCCTAATAATTGCATCGTGATGTTATATAGCCTAAAGCCTTCCTCGATAAATGGTCTATTCAACTCAAAAATATTTTTTCAACTCGAACCAGTAATTCCTGAGATTAGCGCGTTCAAACAAACAAACAAACTCTTCAGCTTTATAATATTAGTATAGATAAAGGGTTTCTCATATTAGCGCAAAATACACACATAAAAACATTGTAATAATCACTGTTTTGGATTTAGGCATTAAAAAGGCCCCTAACAATAGTTTTTCTGATATAATTTCCATGTACAGATAGCAATCAATTGCCATTTTATTGAAAGAGTAATGCTATATGTATTTCAGCCAAACGGCACCTGAACAATTGTATTTATTTATGAACCGATAGAAATATGTAAAACTAAATGTAAATGAAGTTTTTCACAAATATTTTTTAAAAATGCATTCATATCAAGTAAGCCATTTTAGATATGAATACAGATATGTGTATATTAATTAATTATTTTATAATAGTATTAATAAACATAGATAAATAGCAGTAACGTGTTTTTTTTTTTAATTGAATGAATAGTTCCTATTCCGTTTTATTTTTAAAAACTTTGTTATTTACTAGGATTATAATCAATATATGTGATTCACTCACCATAGTACAATAAGCATTTTTGTTAAAATCATAAATATTTTTTGAAATTCATATAAATTGCATCGCGCAAGCGAAATTTTTTACTTTGGTATATACCCTTTACATTGAGTAACATCTAGCTTGTTTACGTCTAGGTGGTTGAGCAATAGATGTATTGATAATTTGACTCCACCAGGTGTTATTTGGAGACCTGTGTCCTACCTAGTGATGAAAATTCCCGGGCATTTTCATCTCATCCTACCCAACACCTCTTGCTCAAGTTATAACTAGATCAACGTCAAGGAGTTTAATTTAGCTTACGTTTTTCTACATCCCGTATGCAATCCCAACATAGTAGTGGTATTATTATAACTTTGAGAAATGATGTTCAAATGAACAAAAAAAAACAAATGAAAGCCTAATAACGCCTTTACACCCTGTTTCAGAAATTTAACTTCTTAAATTAAAAACCATTTAAACTAATGATTCTACGTTTGCGTACAACAATTCTAATGAATTGAAAACACTAATGTGTTTTTATAATGTGATACTGGGTATTAATGTTTAGTAATTATCATTAAGATTTATCGATATTCCTTATAGTAGCACTCTATTATTATAAGGGTAAAAAAAAACACTTTCATTTTGCTTTAAATTGTATATTTTTTATTTTCAAACTATTATTTTAGAATAAAGGCGGTTTGTCGAAGGAAGCAGAAACAATAAGCGAGCAAACGATTTGTATACGAGTATATATATATTGCGTATTCCTATTCCAATGAAATAGTACGTACTGTCAGCAAATGACGTGCTTCCGCTGATTCCTCGTCCTATCAACCCTTAATCCATTTAATTGTTGCTATGACATATTGCTGCTGTGATTGTAATTTATCTGGTTAAAGAAATTTATTTCTCAAAAAGGAACATTTTACTTGTAGAGAAATTAAGTAAATAAAAAAAAACAACTTAAAATCCTATATAAGGTGATAGTTTAAAAATAAGAAGCTGAAGTATCACACGGGTATAGCAGTAGCTATATAATAAAATAATACAGTATTACAGTAATAAAACACTCATGTTCTGACTTTTGTTCTTCAAAAGCACAATCATTTAGACCGTTTAGTGACCGTGCTTGCGATGCTTAACACCCCAATTTCAAACCTTGGTACCGCAAAGTTTACTATAAAAACAGATTACTTTATTATGAGTCTTGAATTCATATTAATAAATAGGTTCTTTTTTAGTAGCTAGCAGGTGCTGGTTGGGAACAAGAGATAAGAGCAAAAAACGTGAAATAACTGATGATTTCACGGTGATAAATGAAAATAATGCAGACTGAGATAGCATTATGACAACACTAAGCGTGCGAAAGAGAAAGAAGAGATTCTAATAGCAAGTACACCCTTTGTTATAATTTGTACCATGCCTGTTAGGAACTAGATTGGTGTCTAAAATAAAAATTATAAAAGTAATATGAACATACACTAGAAAAACTTCAATTTGTAATGTTTTTTGGTATGTCTTATGCATCTGTATTTTATTTGGATATCTATAAAAAAAAAAACAAAAATAATGTTTCTAGAATTTATTAATTAGCCTAATTATAAATATGTTGCTTTCGTACAAAAATAAAATACTTGATATTGTCTTTCATACATAACCATCTCATATCTTTAATAACGTTTAGGTGAAGTAACATTTTGTTACTTTATATCATAGCTTTTGCATAAATGCTATCACCAACTTCTGGCTTGCTGGAAGGACACACTTTTACTTTACTATTTTCGCAGCATAATGAGGCATCCGCTGTCATGTCTGCATACTGCCATGGATTATCGCAAATTTTATAAAACGCAGATAGCTAAAACAAAAACAAGCATTACAAAGGTACACGAGTTTTTACTTTTTACCGAAAGTGATTTGTAAAAATGGGTAGAAATAGCGCCACGGTATGTCTGCTTGCTCCAGTGGGCACACGGCTTGACAATAGTGGCAGGAATTATTGTATTAGGTATCTATATAATTCGCCTATTCCTTCATTATTACAGTACTTATTCAATTAAAGGCCTTCATACTGACTCACTTTAATCAGTCGCGTTTCGGTATCGTCTTATGCACATCCAGTTGTTCATATCGAGGGGTGAAAGGCTATTTGGCTAATGCGACATTTTCTGGTGATCTAGTAATATCTATATATATTCGGAACTGGTGAAAAACGCTGATTCCGAAAATGTGTATTGCAGAATATCACCAAAGAATGTAATTTATAGCAAATAGCCTTTCACCCCACGATATACTCAGAGACCTTCTGTCGTGGTATATGTGGGCGGGTATGACGACGACTACCATCAATGCATTCTCTTCTCTCGATGGTCGCTGTCGTACTTTGACTACACTCCACTTAACATCACATGCGGCTTAGTCATTTTAAACCCAGTAAAAAAAGTATCAAATTTTATGTTATTTTAAAAGACTTTCAAACATAGTGTATGCATTAAAAAATAACAATAGACATCATGCCATATACACATACAGTGCACCACTCCAATTACGTGAAAGCGCAACATGACGCAAATGTTATATTTTATACCGATAAAATATAATTAACTTATGCCCGCGACTTTGGGTACGTTAGATGTTAATGAATACCTAAGTAATCCACCCCATTCAATTTATAATATTTAGAAATCACAGAAATTGTCTCATAATAATTTATACTATTAGTAAACGATAATAAATAAGAATAGAAGAATTCTAGTGAAATACCTTTAATTCATTTGTATTTTTGAGCCTGTTACATAGGACTTCTGGTCCCTTGGCTTTAGTAGCGGTTGCTAAAGCGTTACAAAGCTGTTTGCACGTACTATCACCTTCATGATTACATGCTACGACCAGGCTTGGAGTCTGGGACAGTATCGGTGCACTGCCAATATCAGGCGTAGTTGTGGGGAATCCTCCGCATGAGCAATTACCTTTAGCCACATCTTCTGAAGCCGCAGGGCTGTAATAAAAAAACTAATGTTTTATCGCATCTGTTATCTATATAATTAAAAAGGTGTAATGGTACACATGGAACAAATGTTTCATGGTTTGCAAAACATCTTTTGCGCTTTTATCTTGTTTTGAAAATATGCAATAATTTTCCTTTCTACCAATATTTCACGAAGGCGTAAAAGAAAAAAAACAGTAATTGCAAAAACACGAGAAAGAAAAAGATAAACGGATATTTTGCGAAGCACGAAATATTTACTCCGTACGCACTATTAGGAAGTAGGTATAGATAAATATTTCAAGCTATATACTCCTCAAAAACGATTTTAAGAATATTTTATTATTCTTTTCTAAAAGCACTTTAAAAGGTGTCCGATATAGGCGACGTCTCAAATTCGAGACCGTGTGGCATACAACGGACACCTTTACATATAAATGTATACAGAGCGCAGTACATCACGACGCCACTCTGACACAGCCTTGAGTTGCTTTCGGCGTTTCTTCTCAAGATGGTCGCATCCCCAAACGCTGGTAGATCATCTTAGGCTCTTTCCTTGGCTGGCCGCCCAAGTCGAGGTCCGTACCCACAGGGATCCTGTTGCGTTGCCACCAACCTGTAAATTCGCTGGCTAAGCACCTAAGTGCTTACTGCTTGCCCTCTACGCCCGGTGAGATTGTAAACGCTTTTCCTGCCTAATAACATTTTGTCCTATCAACAAAAACATCAGGACCTGGCAATTCCTGCCGTACCGCGACTATCATAACCAAAGACATAGCTTTGTATTACATTTTTTAAAATATGATTATAAATTATTCTCTCTGACTTACCTCTTAGATAAATCTTTTGCTAAAATAAAATTTAGACTGAACAACACGATAACACAGGGAACGCAAAGGAGTACCCGTGAAGCGGACATGTCTACAGCTAATAAGACTGCGCACAAAAAAACGTACAATCTTACATTTATACACTAGCGGGACATAAACTTACGCCAAATAATATGGTGACCACATTGTAGGTAAAAGATAAGAGAATTTTTCTTTTTTTTTTTACAAATACCAGTACACCACAGAGAAACTTATATTGATTATACAAATAACACATACTGTTAAGTCTGCTACCGAGGCAAATAGGACCTAAGTACCTGATTGGTTTGCAAATGTTGCAACCACATTGCAGTTGCTATGTATACCTACCATCAAACGGGGCAGAGATGGCAAAATGTAATCTGATTAATGATTAACGATTACAAAATGTAGTCGTAATTTTAATTTTCTTGCTCTTTAATTATGATTAAATCCACTGAAAATATGAAGAAATCATAAATGTGTATGCAATCTGGGATTCTGTAGCGTTTAAAACATATAACAGCAAAATGCAGTCATATTCATGGTAAAAAACGTAAAATGTAATCGTATTCATTTTTATTAATCTGATTACATGTTGCCCATCTATAAAACGGGGTAAGGGCTTTATTTATTTGCCATGCCAATATACAACTGTATGTGACTGATGATTCTTACATATTTAATTCCTGTCTATAATTAATTAATAATAATATATCGTCATGCTATATCCCTTTCAGAGTGAGTAGAGATATGCTCAGCATCATGACCAGTAGCGCAAATGATCGCGTTTTCAGGGCATTAAAAGAACATTTTTATTAGATTCCATACGGGTTTTCTCACAATATTTTCCTTCACCGGTGAGCATGTAATTCTACACTTAATATGAAAAAGTCCAGAGGTGCATGCCAGGATTCGAACCTACGACCATTTACGTTTCCACGCACGGATACCGGTAGCTTAACTACTAGGCCATCACAGTCAATGTTTAATTGCATCTTAAGATATTCTTAAGGCAACTTTATAGACTGTGAATATCGCAGTCTACCTGAAATCTTCCATGTTAGCAGTTCCTTTTGAGTTTCGAAACCAAAACATACTTTTTAATACAATTTGGAATCGTATAGTACCTACTTTAAGCTACATTAGCGGAAGTATATCAAATTTCGTATCAAAATAAATTCAAAACATAACCTAATTTCTTGAAAATTGTTGTTAGGCAGCGTTTCTACGTTTAAGATGAGAACATCTTAAAATATATTTAAACCCTATAAAGAATAAATCTTTCAAAAAATTATTCATTAGTAAAGTTCGTATAAAACTTTCAATTTAAAATCATGTACATTAATTAGTTTACTGGTAAATATATTCCGTAATTTATGTCAACACCAAAATATAATGGTCACTGAACGATAATATTACGGCACTCGTTGTTTTGATATGAGAAGAGGAGATTGTTTTGGTTCTACTCCCACACAATAAGTCATTAGTGAGCCAGTGGCGGACAATTACATGCTTCTTCATTTGATACTCAAAACATAAGAACCTTTCCAAGAGCAAGTTAATAATTGATGTCGACATATATTAATAGCTTAGCACCTTAAATACTCGCCCTTCTGGCCGGGTAAAGTTATAAAGGTCTTTCTGCCACAATATAAGTTACTCGTATCGTAAGTAGTGACGAGCGATTTAGTTGTGACGTAAACAACGATTGAACATCTCGCCGATGCTAATGCCGAATTGTTTGCAATGTAAAACAATCGAACAATATTGCGAAATTTCAATAATCAAGATAATTGAAAGAATCAGCTTATAGTCGTCATGCTTAATTGTAGATACGTTTACAAACACTAATTCTACATACGTATACAACCAGACTCGTAACAACTTGTCAGACCATACAAATACCTAGCTCATTGTGGGTATCAATCACGCGTCCCGATGCAATAAAGTTGATCTCTCATCCACTATCTCCCAGAATTAATAACCTATCTACATTTAATTCGTAGATCAGTAGCTATACCACTCCCTTTCAAACCTGCGTATACGAAAAGAGATGTACTATAGTTGCTATAGTAACAAATCTGAGATAGAGGATAGAACAGGTTATTAATTTCGGCTATAAGCCAATTGCATTATCAAATCTATTCGTCATCCTATCGCCATTATGTTTTATCTGCGTTCAATCGTGTTTGTATACTGATGTATTTTCTTGAAATTAACAAAGTTTGGTTGTCTGCTTATGGAATTTGAAACAAAATTAAACAAAAAAGATATATTTTATATTTTTTTAATAAACTGTCAGTGGATACAAAAATTTTGTCACAATATCTTTTCTTACAAAAACGTTTTATACATGATGGGGTTGAATTATATGAAAATTTGTGTATATAAAAGTTATTTGTATACTAATTACTGATGGGTAGTTGAAATAAACACTAACCTGAATCAATAATCAAGATAGTATATCGAGAAATCAGCAGCAACACTAATACTGCTTACCAGCAAATAGGAAAATTGTGAAATCACTGGTGATTTAAATGAGACACATTACACATTAAATGGAGACACATAAAGACAAAGCTACTCGTCTGAAAGAGATTAAACTAATAGGACTATTCCCTATTATAATTTGTTACATGCTTACCAGTGAACAAAACATTTGATTTTTACAGTATTGTATGGTGCATATTCGGATAAAGCAGCAATGTTACACAAGACATCATAGTACGGGTAACACGTGCCACCAAGCAGCATTACTGTTTTATCAAATATATTCCACAAAAATATATACAAACCAGTTGTTCTGATCTTTGATGAGCAACATTGGTGCTCTTGTTTCTTCATTTATATACTAAATTCACTCGTTAATATTTAAATCAGATACCAATCAATATAAACAGAATACTGAGAACTATAAGTTCAAACAAATATCCTGTTTTAAAGGATTATTTATTTTAGTACTACATATTACGGCAAGGGAAATTAAATGAATAAATATTACATTTCTGGTGAACAGAACACCAATTTTTTATTTTAAACAAAGCTAAGTTCTAAATAAGTTTCATATGAACATCTTTCAAATTATATTTACAGATGTTTGCTTAAATGGTGTTTACAGAAAGAGGCAGGTGACAAAAACAACCACACAAGGCTGGCACTTTTCTGCTCAAGTCACACCAAAGAGCAATCACCTTCAATCATTAATTTCAACTATATTAATACTATGGGATAATATTACTATACTTTCAAAGATCTATATCAATAGGCTGTTTCTGTAGTGAAGATATTATTGATTAGGTACAGATTTTTCAGGTAAGATGATTTTTATAACATCCCCACAATAGAAAAGTTACTACATCTAACTTTTATAAGGCTAATTTCAGTGTCTTAAAATTCAAAAACTATAAGAATAGGCACAATACTTTATACCACTACCCTGCTCCAACACAAACAAAGATAACAATGCTCATCAGTGTACATTGCATCAAAAATTAAGTTACAAAATGTCAAGCGTATTATTATCTCTGTGGCGCAGGCTTAGGTTTAGGCATTTTCCCCAAAAGACCTTGTATTTCTTTTTTTTCATCATAACTTTTCCACATTTCATATAAATTAATTATGGCCCTCACAATTTCTTGTATCTGAAATAAAGAAACATATTTATTTATAAACTTAATATGAATTATTAGATGCCTAATATAGCGGAACTTAGTTTGCAGCCTATATAAACAAAGGGCCTGTTTTCTTAAAGAAAATGTCACATTTTTAAAACCTACTAAAAACTGAGCAATACACTTAGCAGTTAATAATCCCTAGTGTTTCGTCCAGTATTGGATTGATTCATTTAACATAAAAAAAATACAAAATTATCTTCTAAATTTGATTGATTTTGATACAAAGCATTTCATGAGCTTATAGATAGTTCAAAAACTTTAATGTACATAATATAACCACTTCAGATAATCTCTTAAGCTGATATTTATAGATTACTCAATATTGATATTGAGATTTATTACTTATTTTGATTTGGTCATATCCTAAGTTCTTCTATAATCAAAAACTCTATATTAAAAACTTAAGTACAGCCTAGGTATTATAGTATACATTATTATGATATACAGAGCCAAGTCCAAGTTGACAAAATCGGTAATTTACCACCTACTCTGACGTTAACCAATAGATATGATAAATCTGTTTATCAGCTACCTCTCCAACATTCCGTAGATACCACAATTTGCGGGAACATACTTATATGTGTGTTGCACATAAATTTTGTGCAATATACGTAGTTCGTAAAAATATGTATCTGTTTGTGAATGTTATCTCTGAAACGGCATAACGTATTTAGATGCGATTTTCACTAATGTATTGTAAAAAGCTGCCTTTAACATTTAGTGTTAATTTAATTTCAATTGGTTCATAAATAAAAAAGTTATTTTACTTTAAGTCAATCATCAATTTATTGGAAAAAATATCCCACTATATCCTTGTTGATGTGAATAGACCTACATTAATGGCTTTATCTACTTTGTGCTTATATTGCATGCCCATAGAATCAGTAGCACAGCTGATCGATCACTGTTCTCACCATTTTTTAAATAAAACATACTATAAAGTTATTCTTTAATTAAAAACTATTTTGACTAACTATGGTACCAGTTATTGATATTCTATAATAACCTCATGATAGAGGCATGTCTGTGCATTTTTTTAAACTGTATGAAAGAGTTATAAACAACATCTATAAACAAGTATTAAGTCATTAGTACTAATTGTATTCTATAGTCAATTTTTATAATTTATATAAGAAAGAATTGATTGCATTTATATATTGATTTCAGCTTTAAATAATTATTATCATAATAAAAGTACTGCTTCCACGTGACTATGTTGTGGGCACAGCTATACCTTATTCATTTTATAAAGTCCTTTGTAAAGTAATTTTGCATATTAAGTATAAATCGTGAACATATTTGTTTGAGGTACTAATATAAAAAAGGTATAAATAAAAAGGTAGCCAGCCCACACACTATTAAAATAAACTAAAATCAGAATAAAATAATTATTTCAAAAATTAAACCAACCTATTAATTGTCTGTCATGAAGGATTTCATAAAATGAACAAGCTATAGTTACATAATATTAATTGTAATGTTTGACTAAAGTAGCACCTATAAATCAGTCTTAATGGATATCAACAAATTTTACACCAAAGAAGTCATATTATGTTAAAGCCAATAATAAGTCTTTTAAGTAATACTCTTACCTTATCCATGTCAACATTCAACTCGGCAAACCAAAGTTTGAGATTTTCTTTACCAAGCATTACACATGCTATATGTAAAGCTCCTATTGCTATCTAAAAAAATATATATTTATATACAGGCATGTAGTAAAAATAATTTATTCACAGAACATATCAATAAAAATATTTTCTTTGTGTATTAGTTAAAAAGCAACTGTCAGAATTTCTTCCTGACTTTTCTCAGTAGGTCCTGTTTTACAGACAGATAGTAGCTTAATTTTTCTTTTGGGAATTTAAAAATACTTATAATAGACCTACTTACATAAAAGTCTATTCCACATCCTTACACTACTTTTATATAATTTTCCAGAAGAGAGAGTAGAATGAATATCAATGTAATTTATTTTCTTTTTTAAATAAAATCTTATGAAACAATATTAGAAATAACCCAGTAACTTTATCATAATAACAATAAAATCTTATAACATACATACTAACCTGATATGGCGGGAACAGTAAACTCACATCTGTACGTAATGAATCATTGACTATTCTCCAAGCATATGTGAGTAGTTGGTCATCCTGACCTATATCCTGTACAAACAGAAGCAGTGGTCTGTACGGTTGGAAGACAATGAGACAGCAATCTAAGTTTTCCAATAAATAAAACTCACATTCTAAGATGTGATTTGTCCTATATGGAAATTCTTGTTGGCCATAGGCATAACTAAATTTAGTTTTAATCACAGTTTGGCAAGTCGTTATTAGTCTCGAATTGGATATAACACCAAATTCTTCTACTTTTGATGCAAGAAATACACACGTTGGCGCCAGAAGCAAAGGGTCTATGCATTTTAAAGAGTTTCTCGCATAAAACCTTTTAAAATATACCGTGGCTGTAGCTATAACTTGCTGGCGAAGTTTTAATTGTTCACCTAAGATCTGTATTATGCTCGCAAAGAAATTGAATATTTTCTGATACTCTTCTTCTGAAAGAATATTTAAGTCATGCTGACGATCCCGTATAAGATCTTGTTTGTCTAAAATCCATTGCTGGTGATGTGAACTTTGCCAAAAATTACCAGCCATTTCTTAATAAACATAAACACAAAGTACGGTAATATAAATGAGAAACATAAGTAACTATTTTAAAAATTTTAATAAACCCAAAGCGATGAAATTAGGGTAGGGATATTCACTTAAGACTGATCTATCAAATTTACTCGATGTTTTCCATACAATATATCAGAGTGAATTGATGTTTGAACAAATATTTATTGTATTGCATATCGAGGGGTGAAAGGTTATTTACTTTAAGCGACATTTTTTTGGTGATATAGTAATATATGTATTTTCGGAATCAGCGTTTTTATCGATTCCAAAAATATATATTGCATACAAATAGCCTTTCACTCCTCGATATATTGATATATTTATTTATAGAAACATCGTATATTTGCTTTTTTATCACTATTTTCTATTTAATTTGGTATTAAATATATCTTTCTTTCTTTAACTTGTTTGTAGTTTTGTGGTATGTTATAAAATATTTCTATTAATTTCTCGTTTTTGTTTCACTTACAAATGTAGGTATAACTCATCTCAGTTATCTCGCCGATATCTTACTAATGCAATTCTATACAAGTAACACTCATAGAAAATCATTATTATTACGCTAGTAGTATATAGCTGTTACTTTGGTCTCTAAATCTATATTCACACATACAAAATCAAGGACCACATACTTTGCGCATTACATTGGAAAAGGTAATTTTAAACCTTTGTGGAATGTATTCGATAGTGAAAAAATAATCATTATTTTCAAGTGATACATCGATAAGCATCTATGCTGGGATCCCATGGTTTATATCGAATATAAATATCGATATATTATTCAGTGGACAATATATCGACAGTGGCTAGGAGTAGACAGAAGTTTTACGGCCCTGGGCACAAATTTTGATCGAGATGATAAAATTTCCCCAATAGAAATATTAAAAATCATTTTAACAACATAGGTTTAACTGTAGAGAGTAAAAAGCTAAAGCTAAAAACATAAAATTCAAATCTTGGTTTGTTTTTGTATTACATAGAAACTTGACCTGTACTAAAGGCGAAAAGGGAATAAGAAAGGCTTTCAAAATTTATTAAAAAATCCGACAATTTTAAGCAACATAAAGCACTATGAAAAGAGATAAATTGCTTTTTTGTTAAAAATAAGAAACGTGTTTCGATGGTTTTGGAAAATCAATTACCAAGAGGGCGAATTATTTCTATGAGAACAACGCTGGTCTATCACAGTTAGTTTCTTATATAAAAAAATCTGTTTTGTCCTGTTCTGATAAATTTAAGTGGTTCTTTTAGTCACAAGGTTCATTTAGTCATTTATATTATACAGGATATGAGTATTTATTTCAGGTACAGGTACGTATTTGACACTTCTATTTGTCATTGAAAATTACGAACGGTAGGGCATGTAGTATGGAGCAGGTCATAGAAAGTGACGGAAAATAGTATTTCGAACTAGATATTCATCTATAGAATAACTCTGTAAGCTGATTGTATTCCTTAGTTAAATCTTATTTAAAGATAAATAGGTATATTATTAATTGTTTTAATGTGCTGTAATAAAATAAAACATTCATTTTTATAGACCAACATCTTAAACTTTTTTAAATAGTACTTAGCCAACTTAAGTTAGTTAATGCTAAAGATTAACCGCTATTTGCTTATACTTTTATACAAAGATTATTATCACGATGTTTATGTACAAAGTAAAAAATGCGTTGCCATTTTTTTTCGAGCTAAAAGATAAATGTACTAAAAATTATATGTACTTTTAAATTGAAATTAGTACTAGCAGTGATGACCCTGTCTTACTCGGGTAGATATAATAATATACACACATCAACAAAATCTTAAAATCAGCCTGTAAATAGTCCGTTATTTACAAGTTATTCGTATAAAGCTACGCGACTTAACGTATTGGCGACTTATCAATTTAAAAATTAAATTATTCTTGACAAATATATTGTTCTAAATTCAAATTTTATAAAACTTATGATCATTTTGTTTTGCCTAAATTGGCGGTAAAGTATTGCTGCAAGAATAGATGGGCAAAATGTTATCAAATTAATGAATTATAATTACAATTACATTTTGTATAGGTACTGATGAGTGAGTAGTAGTAAATACCGCGTAAGTAACTCCAACAAATTTATATTCAATTTTCATTATACATTTTATTCCTTATATTTTTTGATTACCTGCCGACCTCGAATGCGTGTAGCTAAGATTTTTTTTGTAACTCTGGAGCACCCTGGAGATGGGTACATAAGATATGATTAAATTATTGTATTGAGAGTGAATACTGTACAAGTATTGAAATAAACTAATAAAATACATATCTTTATCCAATTACGCTATTAAGGACGTCTTTAATATAAAAAAAAAATGCTACTCTGAATTTAATTACTGTATAAATTTTAAGACAAAACCATTAAATTGCAACAGCGGCAGCAATAACTTTGATACCTACATATATTAGGACATATTTACTATACTTATTTTGTTTTTTTTTCTAAACGCTGTGATCGATTTTGTTTAATTATAATATCAAACGGTCATATATAAACGTCGATTCAAAATTAACTAGTATTTCATAGAAAAATGTGTTGACAGTCACATTACTGATACGTAGCCAAAAATTAATAACGCTCAGAAACGATATGGCATTAGCTTTCGTTGTTCTGACCATTTTACCGATTCTACAAATAAACGCTTCAAGTAAGACCTACATATATTATTTATTCTTCTTCTTTATCATATCGTAGTCATCTAATAATATATCTGTAATATAATATGATGTTCTTATAGACTTTGTGGTGGGTAGTGACTGGCCTGAACGGTATTGGTTCAGTTGGTGGTTAATCATGTCATGTGATCATGTCTTAGTTCGAAAGCACCACATTGTTGGCCTATTATGTAAAGCTACTGAATAGGAAAGATATTTTTTCCCTATTATACTAAGATTATTAATATGTCTAGATGTGATCCAGCCATACGTCGACCTTAAAATTATTGCGTCAGAATTCATAGATATCATGCTAAAATAATTTATAGTCCAGATTTCGCATTAACATCGTAGGAGATGGTAAATGAATTGTATGCATATATACATACAATGCTTCTCATAAGCGATAGTTGTCACTTGGGAGGCTCATCATATTGCGCTCTCAAAATAAATTTTATTATGGCATGTCGTGCTTTCAGATTGTATAAGAACGAGATAGAAAAGATCGAGGGTTATGTAAAGACCACATCAAGATATGTATTGTGAAAATATCTTTTTTTTTCTTTGGTTAAACTATCTTTTCTGAGAAAGGCTTTCACGACGTACAGCCATGCTTGGTGTCTTTTCTTTCCAACTCTTATTAAATTTCCTGTCATGTCTTGCTGCCTCTCCTGCGCTGTTAAAGAAACAACTAGGCTATTAATAATGTTAACCTAATATAGATCTTATCATTATTACTATGATTTTGAATTTGAACAATACAGCGTTCTTTGCAGTTAATAAGAACTTGGGCCACTTTAAAATTAAGTCAACAATTGGAACCCTACCAAAGAGATATCCCATTACATTGGATGACCTCAATATAACCAGAACAAGTTTTAGCATATTATGCCAACAACAGCAAACGATAAATTCTTATATTGGACCAATTCTAAATTTTGATCCATTTGAAAAAGCATGGTTAAAACCACTAAAATTTAAGAAAATATTTTCCTTGGAGTAAGTACCTTGATTATTTTTATCTGAACAGCTATAAATTTTACGAATTTATAAAATAAAAAAATATTTCTTTTAGTTTTAATGCGATCATCGGAACTGTATATAGATATCAATTTCTCTTTTCAGGAGTCAAGTCAACCTTTGGAATTTGCGGGTAGTTGGTATTAAGAAATTCAAATTAAACAGTATAAAAATTTATTTTAAAAACCATAGGACCGAGTTTCACCTTAGTATTCCAAAAGTCGTGATTAATGGTGAGTGAATATTTGCCTGTTTTGCCTAAACATAGAATAAATGTAAGTTTATTATAATTAAATCCGATTCAAAAGGAACTATGTCGACATATTCATAAAGTTAAATCGATAAAAAATGGTCCGCGTTTGTTATGTTCCTGGACTATATATTTACTGTGACATAAACATTGATAAACGGAAACCCTGTTACATACATAGCATGAATATTTTAAGTTATGTTTATATAATATTGTCCACATCTTCTATGACCGACTAAACATACAGTCGGGCTGATTTGAACACGTGGAGAACAACAAAGTAAATGATTAGACAAATTGTCGAAAACAGTTATATCTGCTGTTCTCATCGTTTCGCGATAGAAAACTTATGCAACATTTTTATGTTACAGTTGATTTCATAACAAGTATGAAATTTACTTTTATTCCTATAGTGATGGAAGGACACCTAAAGTGAGTTTTTGTAATTTTTTTATATAAAACGTTTATTTTATTTAAAAGCTATAAATGGCATCCAAAAATGACTAAAGTACTCAATAATATAGTTGAAGTAAAAAGTATATTTATTTCCTGAAAATCATACTTATCAGTGATTATTACTCATTATATTTAATTCTATCAAGGAGACGATGAAAATATAAAGTAAGAATTTCTTTGTACAGAGCAACTTTATCAGACGTAAGAATCCACGGAGAGTTAGGCGCTGAACAATTGATGATCAACGATGTGGAAGTCTTTCAACTGACGTCTGCTTCTGTATATACACAAGCAAGAAATCTTCACGTTAGTAACATAATAAATGATAAGCCGGAACAACAGTCATGTCTTACTACCAAAATATTTTATTCAGATACTTTATGACCTTTGGCAACTATTAGCCAAAGAATTTTTCTGTTGACCTCTTATAGTCTACCTTTTTTTTTGGTAGCCCGGGTGGAAAATTCTGCATAGAACAATCAGGGCCGCTGTGAGGGCAGTGACCCCGGTGTGTTCAGTGTCCGGTGGGAATCCAGATTCTTCCAGACGCCCGGGGAGCCTTATAGCCTACCTACTCGTATTATCAGTGATCTACTTGTGTAGGTTGATTTTACTACTGAGACATTTCAAATGTTGTCCCCTTTTTCTTAACCCGGTGCAAATCCTTATGGATCTTCAAGGCAACCTTGAGAGCAAAGATTCCGGTGTTGTGCTCTTACCGATTTAAGCCACTGGAGTATCCTCCTGCTCACGTAGATGTGCCGGGGCCAACGAAAAGCAGTCAGTGGGATAATGCCAATATCGATAATGCAGGCAACTGTCTGTAAGCTTAGTTCCTCTGCCCTACGATTCCCGATATAAATAAATATACCATGACTATTAAAATAATTTTAATTTGCTTATCCTTGGTTTATTGACCTACTCACACGGCTTATTTAGAATATATAATTGATCCTATGATGCGAAAACTTTGAGTCAACTTGAGGTTCGGCATATTAATATCAGCGTTTAATTCCTAATCAAATAAGATAACAACTTGAAATAAGGACATAATATCCAAATATTTAGTCCGAAGCCAATTATGATATTTAAAATCATTAAACAAAAATCTGAATTAAGCTTTGATACATGTGAATGCAGGCAAAAATATTTTAATTTATTATATAGAGGCTAACATTAGGCAAAAAAAAACAGTTTTTATATATTGACTTCTATAAGAATTCATTATTTAGAAACCGGCAAAATGCGATATTTACACCTAATTTGTCTCTTGGTCTTTTTAAAAAAGATTTAGCGTTTTTAGATGATACCTGTGATGTTTCTTTAAAAAGTTGTCATGACTTAAATATCAATATAGTCTAAAGTACTGAAGCTAGAAACATGCAATTTGTACATTGGATTATTTGTGTAATAAACGTGCATCCTAATAGCGGATTTTTTAATATTGTATCTCCAAGAGGGTAATATAAGGGTTGAAATTTGATTTCAAAACTCGCCAGTTGTGAGTAGAAATCGCATCTGGACGAAGCCAAGCTGGATGAGTCCGCTAGCATTCTATAATTAAACAACAAATATGAAAAACTAACAATAGCAAAGTATTTCAAATATGGCTTTAAATAAAAAGCTTCTATATATCCTAAGATTGTTAATTGTCTAGATGTAGCTTTAAGCGCTCAGGAGATATTTTATGAATTGTACGTATATATACCCAACGCTTCTCATAAGTGACAGTTGTTACTTGAAGGGTTATCATATTGTGCTCATGAAATAAAATTTATTATATCGTGTCATGCTATCAGATTGTTAAAAACGAGATAAGCATGTGTCAGAATTCTATTATATTTCACGTTACAAAGATATGGTGTAAAAACGTTATGTATTTGACTAATAATAAAAATAATTTTAGCAATATTGTACAAACTTAGTGTTACCAATTTTTACATTTACAACATCCCCAAATTTAAATAAACTTTCTATGGACTGTTTATTGTTCAAAATATAAACAACATCTATATTATGTAAATTTCTCAAGGAGTTTTATATAATCATTTCTAGGGGATATGGGTTGACATGTGGCAATTCTAACTTAGGTTTATGGGCGGGCCTAGTCAGCCATGCATCTAATAGACTATAACTACAACATCTCATCTACAAATTCTACCGTGAGAATTTTATGGGTGACGTATGAATGGACTACATTTATACATATTAATAATCCTGCTATTTATTATGCTTTTCAGGTTCATATTGAGGGCCTAAGTAACATAGCAAGTCTGTCAATTAATGAAATATGGACGAGTTCAAAAGACGAGATCGCTTTATTTGCGCTACAGGAAGTATTGGAAGCTATTAATAATGTCTTGAAACCGTATACCGTTATTTATCTTAGAAATTGCTTTTCTGCTGGAAATAATTGCCTTAAACTTTTATCTTTTATTTTGTTTTTTATTGGTGTCGTTTTCAAATAATATAATTTATTCAAATTTGATACTTATGTTTGATTTAAAAATAGTAGTTATTTGAATGAAACATCGTCATGTAACCTTTTTAATATTATCAATACTAGACATGGGAAATTGCATATATCGCCTGCTATATAGCAGTGACAAAAATTAATCGTATACCCCACTTGTTACAAGAACTTATAGCATTTATGAAATAGCACGTGTGCCGACACAATTCAATCTACATAATATTATTTTATCACTTTTAAAAAACCAGTGATTTATAAAATAATCCCATTTCTAATAAGAATCAATATTAATCACTGTCGAAACCAGACTTATTCTTTTAAATGTAATGTATGGCTATACAGTATTCAAGGGAACATTATATAAAAATTACTATTAAAAATTGCCAATGTCTTCAAAATGTAGAGAATCATTTTTTACCTGCTATGTGACAAAAAACTGTAATTTGTTATCGTGCTAACTGTCATCAAAAAAGAGCAATAATTATTCCTAGTTAACACTGAAAGTGATGTTAACGTTTGTCAAAATTATTGGCCGGGAACGAGGTCCGGTGCAGTGATCTTTAAAGCTTAAAATAGATTTTCAACTATTATTTTATATACATTGAAGAAATTTTATATCAGCACTTGAAAATCTAGGAATAAGTTCTGATTTACGATTTACTATATTTGTGACTTACTTATTTACCATGCGAAAAGAATACCACAATTATTTTAAACATATGTTTACGTGGTCTTTCATCAAGGAACTGGCTATCAATCCTACTCGATTGCCATTTACAGCTGTGTTAATAATCTTAGCAGAATTAGTTATTAACATACTAGTTGTAGAGAGAGTGCCTTACACGGAGATAGACTGGAAAGCATATATGCAAGAGTGCGAAGGATTTCTGAATGGAACTCTTGATTACAGCAAGCTTCGCGGTGACACTGGACCACTTGTATACCCAGCTGGATTCGTATATATTTACTCGTTTTTTTATTATATTACAAATAGCGGTGAAAACATAAGACTTGCTCAATATATATTTATAGGTATTTACATGTTTCAATTAATTTTAGTTCTTCGCATATATATCAAAACAAGAAAAGTGCCACCATATGTTTTAATACTGACAATATTGACATCTTACAGAATACATTCAATTTATGTATTAAGATTATTTAATGATCCTATAGCTGTACTTCTTGCATATTTATCATTAAACTTATTTTTAGATTCAAAGTGGTATTTGGGTAGTATTTTTTTCAGTTTAGCAGTTTCAGTTAAAATGAATATATTGTTATATGCTCCTGCTTTATTTTTCTTCTATTTAGTGAACTTAGGTTTTGTAGATACACTAAAACAACTCCTTGCTTGTGGTATTGTTCAGGTAATTTTAGGTTTGCCGTTTTTACTTACTTTCCCTGTTTCATATTTAAAGGGAAGCTTTGATATTGCTAGAGTTTTTAATCATACATGGACAGTTAACTACAGGTTTCTTGATAATAACATTTTTACACATAAATATTTTCATTTGTGTTTATTGGGAATACATGTTGTATTGCTCATGATTTTTTTGCCAATGTGTATAAAATACTTTAAAAGTTATTGTAGACTTCGATATGTTCAGAAACAAGTACAACCACAAATAGATACCAAAAACATTGAAAATAGAAGAAAAATTAAAAAAGATATTAAACAAAAATCTGATGATCAACAAATAACCAAAGAACAAGAGAATTTCCTTAATATGTTTGAAAGTATGCTACAAAAATCTTCCCCTAAGGGAAAAAAAGTTGTAAAGAAATCTAGAGAAATAGAGGACACTAACTACAGCATCAATTTTGATATTCTTACACAACTATTTATACTACCAATGTTCCTTACAAATTTCATAGGAATTGTGTGTGCCAGAAGTCTTCATTATCAGTTTTACTCCTGGTATTTTCATAGCTTGCCATATTTGTTATGGTCCAATAATTTCTCTGTTATTGTTAGATTTTTAATATTAGCTCTTATTGAAATGTGCTGGAATACCTACCCGAGTACAAATGCTTCAAGTGTAATGCTACACATCTGCCACATTGCAATTCTATATGGAGTTTATAGAAAAATTTCAAATGAATTAAACTTTGTTTCAAAAATGGAATGATATTTATCGTTATGATATTATTGATATTTTGTATTTCCACTTAATATACTATTTCTCTGACAATTTCCAAAAAATGTTGGATATTATTCTAATGATTAAACTGTCATATATTGACTTAGCCAACAGGTGGCTGTTGGCTCAAATGAGGCAAATGCATAGTCTATCATGATAAGCTTCACAAAAATTTTGGCTTCAGGTGTACACAGCCACAACCAAAGACAATTAACAGCTCTTGATGGCACCGAAAGGTGCCTTATTACAATTGACATGCTCATTTAGCATAGTCAGGTTGTGATTTTCAAGCTCAAAATATAGGTAAGAGTTAACAAAGAGATAGGGAGTCAATTGTGTGGTGTGGCAGATGAGCAACATTACAAGACAGTATGCTGTTAGTGATATCATCAAAACCTTAGTGATCTAAAGGAGAAATGTATGAATTCTAAGTAAAAGACCTTAGCTGTTTATTTAGATAATTTAAAATATTTTTTTTTTAATTAAAAAATCTCCATTTCCAGTAGTAAAACACTTTTATGTCAGTCATGTAGTTGTAAGTCATGATTACATAGTCATGTAGATGTTGGATTATCACAGAATATATCTGTCAGCCACATTAACACACATAATTGAATTTTTTTAAACACTGATGCAGCTGCAATGGGAATTTGATTTAACTGACATCATGCCAGGCATATGTGGCTAACACAATTATTTATTTCAATATTGTATGTGAAATATAATAGACATGTTGGAATTAAGACATTCCTCACATTGTGAAATTTCAAAAACCGAAAATTACATGTACTTCAATTGTTACGATTTACAATGGAATTGTTTCTTCTTGTGTGTCCATTATACAAGTACAAACCTGGTTAAAAATCTTTCTGGAACTATCTATATATTTTATTATGTAATAGCCATAGAAGTACAAGAGTCGTTTTCCCACAAAAACCTTCGAATTTTATTATTCCTAATTGTTGAGTCTTATAATTTTAATGCATTTGTATTATACCATATTTAGTTCATTACAATTTTGACTACAGCTTTTATGTAACAGTATTTATGCACTACAAAGCAATTTATATTCAATGGTATGATGCAAATTCTGACTGTCATTGCTCCATAGTGGCGACCTGACAACGGCCACCAGGCCACTCTGTATAGCTCTATATAAATTCATATGGAAAGGCCCCTGATGAGTAATGTTCTAAGCTCATGGTTGTGTCAGCTGACAGTGCTGCGCAGTCATCTACATCAGACAACTTTCCATGTACGCTCAGATTCGGAGCGGTACATAGCAGCTTGGCAGTTGCTGCCCGGTTGCCGCTACCGTGCAATGACTCCGAATCGCGCCTTTAGTGTGAAATAATCTGTACATTATCAAAAAAAAAATTTTTGCACAGAATTGTCTCAAAAATATTTGTGTAAATAATAAATGTTTTCACTAAATTATTAGTGAACCCCGATTTTATTTAGATTGTACCAGAATTATACTTTATACGAAAAAAAATAACCCTAGAACTATTACAAAACCAGAACCAAACCATTTGTGAACAAAACATACCAAAGACATATGATAAAATCCATTTAGTTAGTTATCATCAGAGATGGGCAAAATGTAATCTGATTAATCATTAATGATTACAAAATGTAGTCGTAATTTTTATTTTCTTGCTCTGTAATCATGATTAAATTCATTTAAAACATTAAGAAATCATAAATGTGTATGCAATCTGGGATTCTGTAGTGTTTAAAACATAGATGAGTCATATTAATTAAAAATGCAGTCATATTAATGGTAAAAAACGTAAAATGGAATCGTTAATCATTTTCATTAATCTGATTACACTTTGCCCATCTATGGTTATCATCCATTGTGTGTCATATGTGTGGTAATTACTTTTTGTAGTTAGGGTAAAAGCACTAATACTAGACATTTAACTAAAGGATGACACATTCAGAAAAAACATTTTTTACTAAAAAGAATAATATGTGAAATTACTTTATTGTTTATTTAAAAGACGCCTTAGGATGTCTATGGTTAAAAACTTACATTCACTTCTCTAAGCTAAATTCAAAATGGCATCAGTCGACATTAAACAAGTGAGTGCAACTGTTTTTCATAATTTTATAATGGAGACTACATTTTGCAGTTATAATTTTTACTAGTTTTGCAATAATGATAATGTTTTGTTTGGTTTATAGAAATGAAAAAGTTGTATACTACAGACCATTATTTTGGTAATATTTACCAGCAATTTTAAGTGGTAGCAACTAATAGTTCTTGAAATTTAATGAATGCATAAAAGCCGACATAAGTATCACTAATGTGACATTAAATTTCTTAGTCAGCAGCATTAGTCTATAGGACGTAGTACTCACATATATACACGAATAGAACACACACACAAAAATACTCGATAGCCTTTGCAACTTTGACAAAACTCTTAAACATCTGACGCAACTCTGAAGCAATTCTGAAACAGGTATATGAATCACTGAACATAGTTCAGTCATTGAACTCAGTACAAGGTGGAAAAGAGATTTCTTTACCATCTCAACAATAATAACTTGATATACTATTTCATTGCTGATTTATTTTGTTAAAAATACTTTTGTGATATAAAGGTATGTTGACTAATATTGCAAATGGATGTGTATTACTAGTGTTGGTGCTGTCGTCTATTAATTTCTAGGACAGAGTTTAAAAAATATTATTTAATAATAACGATTTTATATGAAAAACTTATTTTTAACGTGCTATTCTAGTAATAACTTTTTTATGTTCCTTAATAGTAATTAACTTTTTATGATAATTTATTAATATTGAATAGCGAAATTTATTGTTCCTTAAAACGTCGGCCATTAGTGCTTTTACTTTACAATATTATTTGTTCCAAGAAATGTGTGAAATATACGAGTGAAGATTTATTAAATAATTTTTATTACTTTGTGGTTTTTTCTTTCATGATATGAGAATTTGCTGATCAACATTTTATTATTGGGAATAATCAATATCATAACCAGCTGGAATTCGACAGTGAACAAAGGATGTGGTAAAAGAAAAATAATATGCAAACATAAGCTGTTTTAAGATTGTTTATTATGAATCATATTATAACTATCAAAAGGAATCTATGAATAATCTTAAATTTAGAGAATGATGCACATAAATACTTCCTATCATATCACAAAACCGTCATAACTTGGATTCAATGCCACTCTAAACCCAAGGGAACCTAATAATTTGTAACAGATTACCCCCATCACTCTTCTACCTTATATAATTTTTACTATTTAACAAAGCTATATAAACACGCAAAATATTGAATATTTTTATAGTTACACTGTCTTATTCGCCATCAATCAAAATAAATTATGTTAATAAAAACGCAACCAAATATAGAAATTAGGCCACTAGAGAAGCGTGGACTAAAATTATCTTGAATTATACACAAGCTTAAAGTTATACAGTCGACATTTCTATAATGCTGCAAGAAAAAATGCTTCTAGACATTTCGTACAAGTATCCAATATAATATATATTACTAAGTTCACAGCTAGTACAAATCACATTGAATTGAAGTGAATAAGATTTCTTTTTCATTTTATATATAAAATTAAAGTAAAGAGTATGTAGTGGAATAAACACACTTAAAATCAAAGTTTGAAAGGTTTATAATGCATTTTTCACAAAAGAAATTCTGGGCTTCCCGAAAATTTTTAAATAAATGAATCGGTGTATAACAACGCTTTGTACCATTTCTAAATATCTAATAATTAGTTATTACCAGCAATATAGTAAGTCGGACTGTACGTGAGTTATTAATATTAATTTATTAATAGTATAAGGTTTGTGATTATGATTCATTTTTGTTTTAGACATTAAATACTTACGGTCTATGAGCTTAGTACTTTAAGAATTACTATGTACTTGTGCAGACCATCGCATCAGGGCAATTATTTTAACATAAAAGTTATTGAATATCACTATTCAGTCAAATATACCCAGTCATGTGTTTAGGTCATGTTATACATAATATAAAACAAAACTAGTAAAAATAAACAATACAATCCGGTATCATACAAAACAATTTTTTGATAAATCTACATCAGTGGAATACAGCGGCAGTCTCCCATGACTGGGCTTTAGAAACTAAGGGACAGAACATCGACCAGAATTTAAACGAAACCGAAGTTCTTGGTTTTGATGGCTAAGAGCAATTTATGTTTGAGCACATGACGCGAGGAGTACAAAGGTATGTAGAGCCGCGAAATGCACGTGTTAGCGGTGGGCAGGTGCGCGTCGTCCGCCGGCCGTATCGTCACCGACGGCATCGGCTGGAATCCTTCTTCGGAAGCAGGCAAAGCTGGCGACCCGGTCCAGAAATAAACCTGCAGTACATAACACGGTCATACCAAATCGTAGAAAAGGATATCCGTATATTTTTCCCTTGGTATTGGTCACAGTATTTGTAAGTTATGTTGTTTTTATTTTTTGATGAAATAGTAAACATATAAAGAGATTATCTGCATTTAATTATAAAATATATTAAATTTATTGTTTGTTAATAAACTTCCATTGTTTTTTTAAAATTTGGTCAATAGATGTCGCAAATGTCTCTTCAAAAGTTGATTATCAGTATACTCTGTGGTACAAAAAATGAAGAGGTGACAAAAAAACATTAACATGTTAGAATGTATCTAAAATACATAATATTTGCATCACGGACACAGCTCCTGAAGATGTACCAGTAAAAAGTCTAATAACTATAGCTATGCGTTTATAATGCCTGTGCTATGTAAGTAAATCATACTTTTTTGGTGGTAGGGCAATTGCCAGAACTGGATAATGACCACAGTACACAAGTGTAAAGATCTTCATAGTGACTCGCTTTGGCCTGTCGTGTACCGGGATCAGCTTGTGTATATCCAGTCACTTATATATATCAAGCAGAGATCTTAAGTCGTAGTATATGTGGGCCGACATGACGGAGACTATCAACAGATTTTCATCTTTTGATTTTCGTTTTTGGGCATACTTACCATCAGGTGTACTGTATTAACTTTGTCGAGCCAGTGTAAACAAAAACACTCGAATCACACAATTGAGTCTACTTCGATTGTAATTCTTACATCAAAATATGAACCGGTAAATAGATAGACAGTAGTAGTAAAACTGTAATTATTGCAACACGAAAGTAACGCGTACATGCAACACTTACCAAATCTTGTCTTTCGAGATGAGTCATTTTGTCTACTATTGCCCATAGCCAACGCTTGAAGCGAGCGAGTCGCTCGGGAGGTTCCCCACTTTCGTCGTTAAAGCTAGTGTAGGAAACGAGCGCGGTAACGTTGATGTCTCCCACTCCATTCAACAGCAGTCTTAAGTCTTCCGCGGTTAGACCTTCTAATGAAGACTCTGGCACCACATCCAGCACGCCCAGGCGCATTGCCTGCATAAATTCGCATAAAAACAAATTTAAATAAATACATAAAAATAGTTTCTCATTTTAAACATTATAACAAAAGCTTACCAATCAAAGTAGAATTCTAATTGGAGTTGTAACTTTAATGTTACAAAGTACAATTTTTTACTTGGATCTCGCTAGTGTAAGATGATGACTACTACAGAAAGGTGAAGCTGTATCACTGTGTTAATCCAACAAATCTAAGATAAACATAATAATAATATATCGTCACGCTATATCCCTTATGGGGAGAGCAGAGATATATGAGTAGATGTATCCACTTTGCACTTTTATGTCATGCATGTGACCAGCAGCGCAGCTGATCGCCATTCTCGAGTTACTTACACATGACATTTCTATTAGATGCCATGCGGGTTTCCTTACGATGTTTTCCTTAACCGGTGAGCGTGTGGTGCCTAAATCCGTACAATTAATCTGGAAAAATCCAGACGCACGTGCCGGGATTAGAAACTGACCTTTCGCGTTCCCGCGTATTGAAACCAGCCCTTTGTCCGCTAAGCCACCACAGCCACAAGCTAAACACAGCCCGTATAATGTGCGTAAAAACAACATCGAAGGGACTACTCATATTTAGTCGTAAAAACCGATAGTCGTAACAACCGGTGTTATTTCGAAATACGATCGGTCATACAAGGGCGGTCCGATAAGTACTTAGCCTCACCGCCTTATGGCGCCACTATCGCAAGGGAAATTTACCATCGTGTAATACATTCTTATAGACCGCTGCTGACAAAATTTCAGCCACATGCGGCTCATAGTTTTGATTTGACTCCGTGTAGAAGCAAGCGTTTTGGCGAATTTCAAAAAATGAAGAAAGAGCAGTATCGGTCCGTGTTAAGATTCTTGTTTTTGGAAGAAAAATTGCGCAGCGAAATCAAAGAGCGCTTGGATGCAGTGTACGGTGACTCTTCTCCTTCGATGGCGACCATCAAAAATTGGTTTACAAGTTTCAATGTGGTCGCACGTCGGTTTTTGATGAGCCATGTCCATGTGCCACAAAAACGACTACCACGGAGGATAACGTGACAAAAATCCACAATCTCATATTGGCAGACTGCCGATTGAAAGTACGCGAAATAGCTGAGACTGTAGGCATCTCAAAAGACCGGGTGGGTCATGTCTTGCATGAAATTTTGGGCATGAGAAAGCTGTCGGTACGATGGCTGCCGCGTTCGCTCACTCCGAACAACAAGCGAAATCGTGAAATCACTTAAAAGCAATGTTTGGCGCTGTTTAAGCGCAATCCGAAGGAGTTTTTGCGTCATTTCATAACCCTAGACGAAATATGGATCTACTGGTACATATCAGAGACTAAGGAACAGTCAAAACGTGCTCCGAAGAAGGCAAAGACTGTCCAATCGGCCGGAAAGGTAATGGCCACCGTTTTCTGGGATTCACAAGGTGTGATCTACACCGACTACCTGGAGAAGGGCAAAACGATCACAGGGCTCTACTATACTGAATTATTGGGTCGATTCAATGTCGAGCTGAAGAAAAAACGGCCCCATTTGGCGAAGAAAAAGGGTTCTTCCACAATGATAACGCACCGGCTCACACCTCCGCCGTCGCCACGGCCAAATTGGTCGTATTAGGCTACGAACTGCTGCCCCATCCACCATATTCCCCGGATTTGGCCCCGTGTGACTTTTTTTTGTTTCCAAATTTGAAAATGTCATTCGCAGGGTAGATATTTTGGTCGAACTATGAGGCCATCGCCGCCACGGAAGCCTATTTTGCAGACCTTCCGAAAACTTTTTTTTCAGACAGGTTAAAAAAGGTTGGAGCATCGCTGGATCAAGTGTATCGAGGTAAAAGGAAATTATGTAGAGAAAAAATCGCCACTTTTCCAAAATTTTCGTTTTTCTTTTGTAGGCTAAAGACTTATCGGACCACCCTCGTATATCATTTAGCCGGGACCTATGTTCTGGGTCAACAAAACTGGTATGTTGTATATTTGAGGCTATTTGCCTGCGGATTACCGTAGTAGGAGAGTCGTTCCTTATAGCATCGGCCTAAGAAATAAAAATATCGCTAGTGTTATTACCTCAAGCGCCTTCTCTTGGGAGATTAGCATGCGGTGCTGTGCATACTTTCGCACGTAGTCGTAAACGTTGTGCGCGGTCACCTCCAGTTCGCGACCACCCGGCACCAGTTCAACGCAGCCGCCACCTTCTTCTTCGCACATTTCCAAACTGCAATGCAGATTTAGTTGAAAAAACCGCACATAGAATAAAATAAAGAAGTACATACGTCTATGACTACTTTTCGAATATGAAAAATAAATAAAAATGCGACTAGTTAATTGTAAAAATAACAAAATATTTGTTCGAATAACTAACGACGTTATTTGATAATCTTCGACTGTAACTACTTATAATTTCAGAATATATTCGAATGTCAATTAATTACAATAATTATGCATATCAACACATAAATCGATGGTCAAGTTTTTTTTTCTATAAACAAAATTATGTGGTAAAATGTGCTTACCTAAAGTTGAGATCAAGAGCAGCGAAAAGCGAATGTGAATCGCCAGTTTCCGCGTCCACCACTAGCTGCCTGAGGCTTTCATACACAATAGGGTCGAAGAATGCCAAATCATGGAAACGCACAGGTCGCCCGAGGATATATTTCAACACGTGTCGATTGAGGAACATCGGGCAAAGCTCGTTTTGAAGGAGACATAGTCCGATAATTCTGAAAAAGATTTGAATACTTACTTATTGCATGTTTTATATTCTTACTATAAGAACGTACCTTCTACATACATCTTACAAACAAAGAAATTTTTTTCCTCATATCAAAATAACTTTATCCTTCAGAAAAAGCAAATGTATTATGATTGTTTTTTTAACCTTGAGAATGTATATGTGTTAACTTTTACATGATTAATACAAATCTAGTCAAAGCCGCAATTAAAAACCTAACTATCCATTCTCTAATGTTTGGTATTACAATAATCATAGCACCACTTTCACGTGCAAATCACGCTCCAGTCTTCTCATGAACCCACAATTTGTGTAAAATAAGTTGAAACGTCAAATAAAAATTAAAGTCAAATTTTTTATGCATAAGACCCGATAAAGCCTTTATAAATAGAAAATTTTTATTAAAGAAAAACTTAAATGTTAATGTGGTGATAAGACATATCACCCACCTGCCGACATTCCTGAAGGCGTTGATCCTTTCGGGCGTAGCGCGTCCCTGTCGCGGCGAGTAATAGCCACGCTTGCCGGGTGAATAGAACAACGGCGCAGCGTCATCGGCCGGCGGCGGCGGCTGGCCGGAGCCCGCGGAGGAGCTCGAGCCAGCGTTTCCGCCGCCGCTGCCGGCGCCGCGATCCGACAGAGAGAACACGTCCAAATCTGATAAATCAAGATCTATAAGAAATAATAAGATACATATCACAATGTTATGATGTTGCTGCATTCTATAAAAAAAAGAACTTAAAAATCAGTAAAATTTAAAGTGCAGTCCAAAAAGAAAGGTCGCCTTTGGAAAAACACACCCGCATTAGTTGCCTGATTACATACAGTAACGAACATAAGTATTGGCACAGTATGGTAAACAAAGTTATTATAGTGCTAGCAATTATAAGAATACAAATAAGATCGGTTTTGTTTATTATAACAATAGTTCCGTCCTTAATACCTCATTATATTTAAAAAAAAATCAATTGAAAACAGTTTCATAGTTCAGGGGAAAAAAATGACATCATCTATTTTGGCCGGAACAACAACATATATACATACATATACAACATATTCAGGCATATTTCCCCACCTACACTGCTCCGTACCACGCCGCGGCTGTACAGCGCGCATTGTGTACAGCACGGTGCTTGTAACCTTAGTTTTACATTTTGCAATGACTCAATAAATGTTACATCAGAATAGCTGTAATATCTCTCCCACAGTCCCCGCCAATGCGCAGAAGCAGTCAACCTTGGGGTTTTTAGTCGGTATAAGTCCGACACACCTCGGTCGCGCGCAACCCCCCTGTTCGGCTGAGACGGTCCATGAGTATATTCCCCAAGTAAAAAAAAGCTCTTATATATCTTGTCGCAAATTTATAAAACATTCACTTAAACCTTACATATTTCCGCCTGCGTCGACTCCGAAGTCGAACGCATAGAAGCCGTCCCTCCTATGGTAGAACTGGCGCCCGTTACAACTGAGGAAGTCAAAGATATCATTAAGGATCTCTCTATTAGAAAATCTCACGGCCTGGATGGTATTTCCAACCGTGTCCTCAGGTCGCTGCCCGAGCAATTAATCTTACTTCTCGTCGTCATTATCGATGTAGCGATCAAGAATAGAGTCTTTCCAAACGCGTGAAAAGACGCAACCGACATTGGGATCTCCAAGCGGGGTAAACCCAAAAATGTCCCTACTAGCTACAGACCCATCAGACTTATCTAGACGATGGGTAAGCTGTACGATCAGTTGCTTCTCAACTGTCTTCACAACTATGTCACGTTCAACAATATCCTTAGAAATGAGTAGTTCGGCTTCCGTGTCAGACACACATGCGTGAATCAAGAACACATCCTCTAAAACTTCTCTCGCTTCAGATTTGGAGCTCTCATTGGAGGAGTTTTCCTCGACGTGACGAAGGCATTCGACAAAGTCTGGTACAACGGCTTGATACACAAGTTTCACACTAACGGTGTGCCAGATAGTCTCGGGCACATCCTATGAGACTACTTGTCGAATCGCTTATTTCGCTAACGCGTCGAGGGAGCTCTCTCCTCCCCTCGCCTGATCCGTGCTGGAGTCCCGCAAGGCTACATTCTTGCTACGCTTCTGTATAGTCTGTATACCAACAACATCCGGACCTACGTTCGCTACGTAGCTCTACAGCTAGCTCTCTATGCCGATGACACCGCACTCTACATCTTAGATTACAAACTCTGTCATTATTAAGAGCTTGCGAAAAGCAATGCGCCTTCTAAGAATCTGGTTCCGCAAATGGAGGATCGAGGTCAACCCCGAGAAAAGTGTAAAGATAGATACTCTTTTCTCGGACGAGACGAGATTCTCCAGCGCGTCACAGTACCCTATTCAAACAGCTCATTCCATTGATAAAAAAGGTCAAGTAATTAAGGACGACAAGAACTTGACCTTTGCTCCGCACGTCAAGGCAGTGCGCGATTGCGCCGCCTTTATTCTCGGGAAATTACATCCAATGTTGTTCAGTCGCAGTAAACTGTCCCTTAGAAATAAAGTAACACTTTATAAGACTGTCATTAGACTGGTGATGACCTACGCTAGCGTAGTATTCTCCCATAGCTCCAAGTTTCCTCTGGATACCCTTCAGGGTATTCAGACAAATTTAATGCGTAAAGCCGCAGACTCCCCGCGGTATATCCGCAATCTGGACCTCCATGACGACCTCAGATTGGAAACGATCGCCAGTTATATGCGTGAAGCGTCTCGTCGATACTTCGACAAGGCGTAGCACCATCCCAATGAGTTAATTCGTAAATCGCAAATTCGCGCCAGACATTCGTCGCCCGCGCGACGTTTTAATGGATCCGGATGATCCAACTACCGTGGTCTTGGAAGCAGCCGTTCGTTCAAATAGTGAGGTACACACACGCATAAGGTTCATTCCACTACACCGGCACCGGTCGTCGGCAGCGCCAACAAGGGATAGTTCCATCAACTGTCTTTTAAATAACGCAGTTTCACTCCGACGTGGCCTTGAGTTTCTTTCGACATTTCTTCTCAAGGTAGTCACTTTCGAAACGCTAATAGATCACCGTAGGTTCTTTCCCTAGCTGGCCAGCCAAGTCAAGGTTCGTACTAGGGATGTAGCGGAGGCAGTTTTATAGGAACCGAAGTCGGAGTTTTTAAATTTGATTTATCGGAGTCGGAACCGAAGTCGAAATCGGAGTCGGAATTGGAGTCGAAGGCAATGTCAGTGAAGTGAAAGTGACGGCAGAATAGAATAGTTTTATTAAGGGACAAATAAAAACATTATTCAGTGAACCTTTTTAATAAGAAAGTGATAAATTTACACATACACAGACAAAGAAAATAGAAATTGCTATGTTTCTTATTAACATTTTTCCATTAGGAAAGCACAATTTAAATCAATTTTGCTTCAGTGTTGTTTTTGTGTTAATTTCTATTTAATTTAATGTAATGTAAATGTAAAATAAAAAAAAAACTTGTAGTAATAAATTAAAATGTACATTTAATTCTAAATTTAATCATATTTTTAACCTAAATTTTTAAAAATTAGATCTTTAAATTAAGTAGCACTGATTGTTTGATTGCATATAAAATTAAATCAAATAAATTGACTACAATAGTGGCGGTGACCTCCGATGAATACCTCCGATTAAAAAGTTTCGGAACCGAAGTCGGAACCGAAGCTCCGTAACATCCCTGGTTCGTACCCACCTATGCGTTGTCACCCAACCCATTAATTCGGTGGCTAAGCACCTTCTGTGCTCGTCACCTAAGCCCGGTGTTTGTCCCGGCCAATCAACATATGTTCGTACAAAAAAATAACTTACATATTTCCATACAAACTTTCATCCCCTATCTTCTATTATTGTTTTACACAATTTAGGGTAAAGCTTTTACAAACTTTGAATGTCATATCTATTTATATCGAAACAACAGCCTGACAAATAAGTTTCAAGCTTTTGGCTCTAAAAATGACGATACTTCCATACAAGTTTTCATCCCCCCCTTAAAACCCTTTTTTCGCATTAAAAAGTAGCCTATGTCCTTACTCAGGCTCTAGACCGTCTGTGTACCAAATAACATTTAAATCGGTTCAGTAGTTTTGGCGTGAACGCGCGACAGACAGATAGAATTACTTTCGCATTTATAATATTAGTAAGGATTTTGCAAAGAAAGCCCGTTTATGAATTAGTTGATTCGTTTCAAAGTCAAAATGGCTTATAGAATTTTCATTGCAATTACAAAATTTACTCATATATCATCTAAGCCAGAGTTTCTCAAAGTGAGATACGCGAATCCCTAGGGATTCGCCATCCGACGGTAGGGGACAAGAATTACGTAATAGCGACTTGATGACTAGCAAGCACGTGATAATGCTAAAGAGGGCTGGATTTGTATTGTAACACATTTGTGATCACGAACGAAAGCATAAATTCTACTTTGAGCATTAAGCAACAGGAGTTGAAGTGTCCGAAGATTAAACTCTTCAAATTAAATATCCCGAATCGTAACGCAAAGCGTTGAAATTCTTTTTCTCTTTGTTACAACATACTTATATGAGAATGGGTGTTTCACACCTAGTCATGATAAAAACGAAATATAGAATAACTAAATTTGTAAAAAGAAACAAGTCCACCCATTACATTAATATTAAAAAGATAATTCTTTTGACACCGTATTTGTTACCTTTTGTTGAAAAAAAAGAACTTATATTCTTCAACAGTCAATTATATTATTTTCTTTGTGGGGTTATTTAATTAGTTAATTAAGGTGTTTGCTCTGAAAACTTTCACAGAGGTTCGTGGAGCCAAAAGTTTGTGAATCGCTGATCTTAACTATCTAACTAGAGGCGTACATTACAATATAGGCTTTTAGGCACGGGCTACCATAGCCTGATAATTACTTTTTTCATATATTACATGCGTTTAATTGTAAACTTTTACATAATGGGCTGAAATGACGATGATCAGTTCTGTCTACTTTGTCTGCCGCTTCAGCGCACGCCACTGTATCTAACCAGTCTTATTAAAGTCCTATTACTCACTCCGTAAAAAACGTAAATTCGGCTGGAACATACCCAACTCTATTCATATAATTGCTATACATTTCAAAATGTAAAAATATGATAATAGTAAACACACCTAATATCGCCTCTGATGGGTGCATAACTATGAGATCCATGGCCTCGCGAACTTTCTGTCGCAATGCGTCTTCGCTCGCCAGCAATACTAGCAGTTGAGCCGGCGTTAACTCCAATAACATTCCAGTTATCTTACCCGCAAATGTAGGGTGAAGTGAGTGTACCTATTATAAATCAAAAGAAAAGAATTAGACAACAAACCTAAGTTCTCACAATACAATGAAATAAAACTCGTTAATATATTATATCAAATAATAAAAACATTTGTTTGTCAATGGTAATTAAAGATAGACTAGACTCAGTATATAAAAAAAACAGCACTTTTAATACACTTTAAAATAACTAGAAACAGCTTATGTCGATATATAATATTTAGTTTATTAGATCTTTTATCTCTATTACAGTTAAACTTTTAAAAACCAACATAAGCTTTAGGTTCGCTATGTTATAACGTCGACAGACAAATATAATTCTAAATGATTACAAGACTTACTCTGGGGTAAAGCCTTTCGCCCAGCTGTGCCTGATGATGTGTGAGATGATCATTGTGGCCCCCACTGCGCTCTCCACTGTACCCGGCGCCCTCAGTGCCAGGAGCAGCCTAAAATAATATTTAATATTACATTATCATTTTAACTCTGTAATAATTTATAAATAGGATAATATATATATATATATATACACAATAACTTTAATGAAGATATCTGATGATTGTGTCGTATTAAAGCAAAGGGAATTTTGGCTTTCATAGCAAATCAAAGAATTATCTGGTCAAATAACGCTTCAGATTTGCAAGCGGAGTGGCAGTACACTGGTTATACATCGACGGTTAGTCCATTGTTGAAGCAAACGAATTCTTTAGTTCAGATGGCTAACGTAGTATGGTATGCCACCGTGAAAATGGAACGATGACTTCAGCTGGCATGAAATGAATAAGCCAATGTCCGAGCTCAATAACACTTATTAGGAAAATTGAAAGACTATCTATGGGCAATAGTTACTAAATCCAAAGAATTATTCTAATCCAATCGAATAGCCGTCGACATCATTAGACAGTCCTCATTTGTGATTATATTGGTGCACGAATTACTAGCGGCGCGGCACATCGGCGACACGTGATCACAGTTCTATGTTCAATTGATTCGACTAACAATCAATTCTAACATATGAATCTTTGTTGCATGCATTAAAATAACAATCAATCCCAAACACGATTATTAATTTTGATATCTATTATAATGTAAAATTTTATTCTGGGCAACAATGAATCAACAATTGAATGGTTAACATTTTTTTTTTTTAAACAACACTTAGTTTAATGGGATGATGATGACAGTACGGTTATTAAAACTCCAAAATTAAAGGACTCCAAAGAAATTATTTCTAGCAAACCGAGGTCTACCCGCGGCTAAAGAGTCGGAGATAGTGATGAGGGATATTAAAAGCTACGAAAGTATGATTTACCTGTGGTGAATAGGGTCGTGCGTCTACACTGAGCACTCGGCGGGGCTCCCTCGCAGCCGCGGCAGCCGCTCGAGGCGGCGGTCGACCCGCGGTGCGTCGCGCGCCTTCCTTTGAGCGAGCGCGTCCTCCGCCCCTGTCAAGCATAAAACATGGAGATAGCTATCAATTTCATATAAGTCACATATTTTAACTACTTTCAGAGTAATCAGTAAAGTTTATATTATGTTTTCCTTATATTACGTAAAATAACTTAAAAAAGACAAAATATAAAGTAAGAAATGCATAATTTACTAATTGTGCCCGCGAATTAGTTCGCGTGGATGTAGTTCTTTTGGTATGATAATAATTATTTTAAGCTAAAATATCTATACAAATTATAATATAAATGCCATCGATTGTTTTTACATTAACTACAAGCTGTCGCCCGCAGCTTCGCTTGCATTTATGATGCATTATAAAGGAAGTTACATCTGTCCAAGTGAATAATTGTATGTATTTATATTTTGTAATAAAATCCTCTAAGTTAGGTTCTTTGACCATAGTAAATGTTTCTTTTCTATTTATATCAAAATAATATGTACACGAGGAGTCTAAATACTTGCATCCCAAAGCTTACACAATTTAAAACCACATTTTTTTCTTATTTCATCCCTACTATCTGCAAGGATAGCCTTACGGTGAATTTTCAAACACCTTTTATCACTCATTTTATATATTTCGTTAAACATATTACTACTTAAATTAAAACATACAAATCTCTGTGAAGTAATAAGAAAAAAGGTCAGAGACTCAGTATAAACGACAAGAGTGGAGCATCCAGCATCCATCTATTGTATATGTGTGTGTGTGTGTGTTTTATATGATTGCGATCATGTGTATGGATGTGGAAAAGGGTGTGTGTTGCGGTATAAATAAAAATACCTTGGTGCACTGGTGCTGACTGCAGCGCCAGCAGTAGTTCCAGCAGATCCCGCCGTTCCATTGGTGGTGCTGCTGTTGCTTCCACTGCCCGTTGTACTTTCTAGTGGCGGAAGTTTCTCGTTTGCTAGTAGCGCCTATACATATGAAAATAACAACACAATATTTGAAGATTATATGAGTAGACGTGATATTACAAGTTTACCATCCTATTGATGTATTGCCAGATATATCAGTGTTATATTTGATTTTTTCTTTAGAGTGATTAGAATGATATTTTTTTTTATATTTTATTATATTAAATAATTATATGTCATATTTTCAATGTATAAATAAGTTCAATTATGAGGTCATTAAGGACTGAGTGGTCGATTTAGTTACTGCTATTGCATGTGAGGGACTTTACTCAACTGTGGTTAGTCAAGTTATCAAGTAAGTAGTAACTTTATCAAGATAAGCACTACAGCTGAGATTTATATACACCACTTTGCTTAGACAAAGTCTAAGATAATGAGTTCGTCTTTGGCAAAAAAAACTGAATGCATAACATAAACTTGAGTATAGCCTAAGTATTCACAGAGCTAAGTCCAAGTTGAGGAAATCGGTTACTTACTATATACTTTGGTATTGAATTGAATGATATAGTTTGTAATGCTAAAGTCTAAGCAAATTCAAAGTAGCGTCTATAAATCTTAGACTAACAAGTAAGTAAAAATGTATTAAAATAATTTTTGGAAATGGGGTTTACTTGATCTACTTAGCATTCCCTTTTGGAATCGGTACAATATTTTATTATAAGCTTACGATTTTTATATATTAATAATATATTAGCATAATCCATTTCAATTGGGTCATATTAAATTAATGAAACCTAATATATTACCTCAGCAACGCTAGTGTAGAAGGACCGGGCGACGCCGCTACCCTCGCCGGGCTCGTCGCGGAAGGTGACCTTGACGCGGTTGACGGCGAGCGGCGGCTGCACGCCGTGCGCGCGGCGGTTCTGGCCCGCGAACGCGCTGTTCAACTCCGCAAACGTTTGTTGCAACAGTTTCGCGCGGTCGCGTTCCATCTACGATTCAATTTTACTATTTACGACTATCATCATCACACACACACTCCTACTGCTTCTCACACTCTGTTACCAGATCAAAACAACTACAAGAAAGATATCAAACTTTAATGGCACATCAGCTCGCAACAATAGTACGGCTCTGTAAAGGATGAATATTCTAAATAATATTATAATATAAAGAAAGGAAAAAGTGTGACAATAATATTATTACGTTGTTTTGAAAACAAAAGTTCTTAGATGATTAAATATTGGTACGATTACAGATTAAAACAATATTACAATATTTTTCCAGAACCTCCTTGGTGTACACTTTAAGGTTGTGAAATGGTCATACAGTCGCAATATTTCCCTGAGACTATGACATATTGTTCTTCAAAACACGAATGAAAACGCTCTTTTCGGTCAGCACCTTGATTATGACATATTTAGTGTCATGTTACAATTGTCTATAGGCGACAATCACCGCTTTTCATTAGGTGTGCTGTTCGTCTGTTTATCTTTCTTTCACGTAAAAGAAATATAATAAATGTGTTTCATCTTAAATAAACAAAAACTGCCGTTATAATTCTAGCTTGAGTCGAAATTTACTACATACCTTATGCAAAGTTAAGTCTTTTTGCTGTGAATTTCTTAACTTCTCCATCTCCCTGCGGAACTTGACTTCGCGAACAGGAAATCCGCCAAGTTCTGCGACTACGGACCCCGGTTCCAAGCCCACATCCTCGGTGAATACTCGTCCGAATAAATCGAGCGACAGTCGCCAACGACCCAACAGTAAATCATGAGATACTGACGCCCCCAAAGATGGACAAGTACGTCTGGAAAATAAATTTAAACAATGGAACTGAGCTTTGATAAAACACTTTTTTAGAGAGCGCATATGCGCAGGCGCTTGTACTTAGATGCCCGTCTCTTACATATTGGTTACGTGCGGTCGCATCTACATCGAAGTAGGCAAGGCCAAAGAGTTAGGTACGGCCACTCTTAGGAGATAGAAATATCAAAGCCAAGATCACATCTGCGAGATATATTATACAGGTTTCAAAAATCAGAATTTCACTTATAATAGGGCAAGTTTAAAAAAAATATTTAATATGAAATTTGATTGATTTATTCAGTTTCAATATAATTTAATGGGATTGATATGAAGAAAGCAAAATTAATCAAAGACTAATTAACAATTAATGATCAAAGAACAATCTTATAGAATACAATGAAAAAATGTATGGATGACGATTTAGATGAGTTAAAAGGACATATCGCTAACAGCGCTTAAGCATTTTGAAGTACAATTTTGATACACCTGCCTATGCCTCATCAGCTCTGTGAACTTGAAAATGTTAAGATCTGCGAGCTTGCACCCTCCTTGAAACTCGATCAACTCATTGGCATGAATCCAATAAAAGCCTGTATTGTTATAATTGAACATTTAATATATTGACTTAAAATCTGGTAATTACCAGAACTGGAGTCTCGCAATCCAAATTTTTAATCAATATATATGTCGACGCAAGACTCAAATTTATTATAATTAATCTGATTTTTAGTATAACAATTAATTAAATGCAATCTATTTGATTTTTAATCAGTTAATTTGTCAATAAACACTGAATCTGAGGTATGATCTGGCAATAGAAAAAGTTATTATCTATATTTATTTAGGAAGAAATCTGTTTGCATAAAATCAGCAAATGATTATAATTAGTTTCTAGTTTCAAAATGAATATTTGAGATTATGAATTGATCATTAACTAAGATCGTAATTTTAACATATGGTAACCCTTGCTAAATAAGTAGATGTTTTAACGATTTGTTATTTTAGACAATAACAAATCGTTAAAACATCGTTACTTTAAATGCTGACTATTAATTACTTAAACAAACTTTAGGTTTATTTCATGATTTGTAAATTATAACTCAATAGGTTTTTACTAAATTTATGATAACAGAAATGCATTGTGTCGTTTTCATTTCCGGGAGTTCCGGTCATAAATTAATTGCTTTTTTATAATATTTCTGCTTAAACTTAAAACTATTCGAATTGTTTGATAACATTTAAAACTAGTTTTGTAATTATTATTTGGTTTCTAATAATTTCTGTGAAGTAAAATAAAACATTGTTATTTAAAAAGTGCAAAAACAGATCCCCGCAGTATGGCGGCCGTAGCGATGTTTCCTTATGAGAATTTTAGTGTGCAGATGATTATTAAAAAGTCAACCTCGGCAGAGTAAAGTAGTGATCCAAAATAAGTGTTCTATATTGTGAAAATTCTGTAAGTACTTGAATTATATTTATAAACTTGTTACATTTGTTTCATTATGAGTGTTCAGAGAGATAGTGACATCGACCTAGCTCATGTCACTATCTCTAATGATCCCGTTAGTTCTTTACCTTCGTTATATACATATATTCAATGTTCAAGTAAAACAAGATAATATTTTTATGCTTCTATGGGATGCACGCCACTGCTGGTCCTGAGCAATATGTTGAATCACGATTACATCACATTATTACTTATTCGATGTAATACTCACGGCTGATTAGGTGTACTGAGCGGAGCCAGAAGTGGGGGCGAAGATAATCCGGTCGTTTCAACAGTGACATGTGCTGATATTTCCTGAGACTCGAGTGGATCCGCAGAGCTTAGTAGCTCACCCTTAAACAATACACAATAAAAGTGTTTTTTCTTAATATTTTATTTCTTATATAAGCTTAGGAATATTAAGAAAACAAGTGCATGGGATAATAAGATGCAAGTTTTGACGAACAATGGATTTCTTAATCGAAAAGAGTGTACAATATTAGCACGCAGTCACAGAAACATTCCAAAGCACAGGTGTCGTATGACACAGATGTTTAATCGCCAATGGTTGCAAAAATCTATTTGATGAAAGTTAGTTCGGCCGTCAAAATCCAATCACAGAAAAATCTCATTGTCCTGTAGCATAAGCCGTTCTAAACACACACACGTAGAAATAATGTCCAATCGCAGTACAAGTATATTCGCCAAAGTCGTATTCGATAACTTGGAGTTATCGCCTGCATTGCTTCCGAAGAGAAACTGTCTTGTGATCGAGTCCGGACAGTATTTATATGGTTGGGGAATTTTCTACAAAGATCTATGTATCTTATGTACTTTCCGGGATGTTCAAGAATAGCTTATCGATTTATCACGACTCGACATTCCATAGATAAACAGCTGTCTAATAATATTCAGATCACGCGCGCCTCATTTCTCAGAACGAACAGTGTAGGTAGGGCGGCAACTTTGATGTTCAATCATCGCTGTCGATTTGTTTGGTAGTTATTCCATTCGAAAGAGCCTCTCGAGACAAACTATGCGTTTTAAAATCATAGTAATGTGATCTTTAAACCTAAAAATCTAGCGTTCAAGTTCCACCCTAGTTCCTTCTTAAGTATTTATATTTAAAATAAATAAATGTACTTAGGATCACATGACAAAAATTAATGCAACAGTATTGTTAAAACTTTATATAACACTTGAGCTTATAATTTGTCAGGAAGGATAAGTTATAAATTAAAAACAATCAGAATAGTTTTGATAAGAAAAAGTCCCTCAAATAATTGGAGTGACTTACAGCACGTACAATGACAGACTTCCCGGGGCTGCGAGAGGATGAAGCGCGCGGCTCCACAACAGCACTATTCGATCCACTGGGACCTGAGACAATAGATATATTCAATTTATGCCCAAAAGGTATTGGGTTAAATATTCACTATATCTGCACTAAAATTTCACTTCTCCATTTATAATGTGAATAAGCCAAATGTTTGTTATGTTTACATTTTTTAAACAAAATTTCCTAAGCATACAATATACTTTTTATATTGTCATCACCAGCAAATATTGGTCGTACAACAGTAGTATTACTCATAATATTATATTAGATATTAAAGGTGTTATTTAAACCAACTGCGAGTCAAAAGATACTCTATTGCAATATCCGACACCTTTTTATCTTATTATTTTAAAACTGTCTTTATCATAAACAAACTTTGAAAAAAAAACAACACATTTCAAAAACATATTTTTGTATAATTTGACAAACTAACCTGGTGAAGTTGCGGTTGCAATGTTCTGTTGGTGAGGTGCCTCTATGATAGAACAAGCAGTGTCTACCAGCGTATGAAACTCGGAGGGCTGAGATGTCGTATCTTGTAAAGAACTACCCGCCGACATGTTTACGGTGTGTGGGTGTCTAGGAAATTTAATATTTTATTATTGTTTTTTAAATAATCAAATTTAAAATAAATGATCAAAGAACAACACATACAAGCTTTTAATTATGAATCAGCGCAGTAACAATAAAATGCGAAGATGTCTGCTTTTTTACTGTATACATTTTGAATATTTTCCTATTTTTTTTAACAGTTTAGAGATGGTTCAAATTTACCTATGATGCTTTTTCCTAGGTATCTGCCTGGCATCATTCGAATCTGAATCGGACAAGTATTCTCCATCCGTGTCGACATCCATTTTTGTAACGCCGTCTTTTGCACAGGACAAATCCTAAAATTATAATTTCTAATTATTTATTAAAATCGTTATTTCAACATCATACCTTTCCATTTGTTTTCTTTTGTGTGTTTGAAAATATTGCGGATCAATCATTTTATCTCCAAAAGTATTACTGAATTCGTGAAAAAAAAGCTCTGCTAATGGTTAAAATTGAACTCTAACCTGTGGTTCGTCCCTTGTGAGTGTGTGCGTGCGAGCAGGCGGGGCGGATGCAGGACGCGTCGGCGGCGACCAACCACGGTCTTTACCACGATTAGACAGACCAAGCCGACGGGGTACTACTGTTTTGCCAAAATAATACATTGAGTATTCATACTGTGTATTTGTGCAAACTATAAGACAGAATATAACATAGTAATAAATTATTACTTGAAGACCTGTAACGATTGAACGCTCAATCGATGTATACAGCAAGTTGTGGTCTAAATTCTTGTATAAAAATATATACATCCTTTTTTCTTATTTGCTAGATATCTATTTCTAATTAGATTATTCTAATTAGTGTTAATTAACACAACTCAAATATGATTATACAGGTGACACTAAAATTCGTTGACAATCAATTTTTTTAAGTGCTGTAATTTCTAAATAATAAAAAAATCAGTTTTATTTTAACTTAAAAAGCTATTTATTTTCAAAATAACCGCTTTTAACTTTGATACACAGGTTTAAATATTTTCTGAAATTTTCAACGATTTTACATAGCTTATCTTCAGATATTATAAGTTTTGCCTTCAGCTCATCTACACTTTTGTGTGAAGGCAGATATACCATTGTCTCTAAGATATATAACTAATCGGCCGGGTTTTAGTGTGGTGAACACAGATGCAATTCCTTAAAACTTATGAACCACCCCTGCTGCATGCTTAAGGCCTGAGAGACCAAAGTCTGTGATTCTGGCAGCCGCTGCTGGGTCGTCGCTGCCGAGCCGCGGCAGACAGAATCCGACTTGTACCTTTAGATAAGACTATTTATACTAAGTTGCATACTAAGACTGGCCTCAACCGCGCTTAATAAGAGATACCTATGTCTAGCAGTGAACTAGTGTTGTTATTGATGATGATTATAAATATAGTCGAGTCATGAGTGATCATTGGGTTACTAAGTGACTAGGTAGCGTCACCTTCCAAGGGGTTGTTGACGCCTGGCGGCGCGTCTCCCGCGGGCGGCACGGTGACCGGCTGTCGCGGCATGCCAAACAGCTCCTCGCGACGTGCATTCGGCTGTAAAAGCTGCGGCTGGTCTGCTAGCGGCAAGGCGTCTTGCATTATCACTAAAAACAACCACAACGCTCTATTCTATCGTCTAAAAATCATAGTTTTTTTTTATGTATGCTTATTTTAATACTTATTGATATAATTTACTGCAGATTCTTTTTGATATTAATATGGACAGAAATAAATCATAGAAGGTAAAGAAAAATACTCGAATGCTCAATAAAAGATATTCAGTAAATTTGATAATGAGAAAAAAATTTAAATGTAAATCCAATCAAATTATTAAAAAAGTTCAAATGTATATCATAGAGTAACAATAACTCAATAAAGGAATGTAATGTAATTACCTAATCATTGGGCAAGTTATTGTAATATGTGGAGTACTTTTTTTTTAACCCGGGGGAAATCCCTAACTGATCTCGGGGGGCGGTGAGGGCTGTCCCCCGGTGTGTCGGACTTGCACCGACTAAAGCCCCCAGGGTGTTCCACCTTCCACCTACCGGCATCGAGAGCACGACTGGGTCTCATCCTTAATGACCGGCAAGGCGTGCAGCCTTAAGTAGGCCTCCACTCGTTTGAGGAGTGGTGTAAAGAGCCACCCCTCTCATACATCTTTGTTGTAGAGCGGCACGCGGGAACATGTCGCGCGCAGCTCGCATCCTTGTTGGACGACACACTTCCTCAAGTGTGCCGCCGCTAGATTCGGACGTTCCAAAGGAACGCCGCTCTGCGCCGCCCTGTTCGTTTGGGCCGATGGGCAGGTTGGGACGACGCTGCCAAAGATGTTGTAGCCAGCGCCTCCCGGTCCCGCTCCGCCGCCTCCTTCCTAGCTAGCACGTCCTCGGCGAACCGAAGGACCGCCCTCCATGCACCTTCGCTGCCGACCATTAGTGAAGCCAATGTCGGCAGCGAGAGGTCTCCTCCCACCACTCTCACCAGCAATATGTGGAGTAATATTATAATAAAAGCCAGATTGGCGTAAGTTAAAATGTTGTACTCAAATATTTAAAAAAAAAATCATTTTAAAGTATAATTTATGTATCGTTGCTTAAATAGATTTGTCCTTCATACTGTTAGAGCATATTGATTTGTATGTATCATTTCTAGATCCGAAAACATCATTTAACTTGGGACACTGAAATTTTGACGACATCACTTAGGCTATTCTGGCTCTGATGGTCTCATATGTACTTACTGTTGAAGGGATCAGGGGGCGGGCATCCCAGACAGAGTGTGGAGTCGGATCTCTGGAAGAAGGCGTGTGTGCGACCACGCGCGCCGTCCCCTTCGCCGTCGGACTCGGCAGCGGCCCCTCCGCCCACTACCATCTCCTCTTCGCCTTCCTCATTTTCATTCTCATCCTGCTTTATTAATTATATATTCATTAGCCGGAAGCAAAGACCACTCAAAAATAGACGTCGAATATAGTATAGATTTGTATTATACTAGCTTGGAAAAGTGATTGCACTGCACCTGACAGTGCGTAACAGGAGATTGCTCGTCGACAGTTGCCGTAATCATGCCAGCATGTCAAGAGTCCCTTTACACTTCTCTTAAAGGACGATATAAATGCGATTATTTATTATGTACAAAAAATCTCAAAATTCTAACAAATAGCATCATTCTTCACTTTTACTGGTGCACGGTGTAGTGGCCTTTAATGGCGCAGCACATAAGAGCAAGTTGTATGTTATTCTGTGTAATAACACAGAATCGACGAGCATCGACGTAGAGTTGCCTGCCTCGCGATCTTTTACCGTTTTTGAGAGTGTTCTCAGGAACTACATTCTTTGATTCCACCAGCCCCATTCCACCACAAAACCACAAGACATCGCGTCAGATACCATCCGTATGTGGTGGATGTTCTTTATATCCGCATGAGAAGATTCGCTTCTACATTCATCATGCGAACAGCTAAGGAGTGGAATATGCTTCCAGCGGTCATATTTCCGCGATCTTATGACCTGGGAGTCTTTAAAAGAAGAGTGAATAGGCATTTGTTAGGCGGACGCGGTTCATCATCGGACTCATCTTCACCTTCCACCAGGTGTGATTGAGGTCAAGGGTTCGCCTATAAGTTATAAAAAAAAAAAGAATAACAAACAACTGCGACTGCAACTGCTTGTGTGTGTTAGTCACTAGCTGCGCTTAATTGTAACAACACAAAGTTATTATTAAAAAAAAAGCAGTCAAAAACCTACGTCATTCATCCACGTCATCTTTGATCGGCAACGCAATAACAACGCTCCTTGTAATGTAGTTGTCCATTGGCTGCGGTAACCGCTTACTATTAGGTAGGCCATCAGCCTGTTTGTTGAATAAAGTAAAAAAAATGTGTGTTTTGGCTAAAGAAGTGTAATAGCATACCGGTGTCCAAAGATGATGGTGATGGTGCGGTTGCGGTTGCGCTGCTCGCATGTAATACACGAGCGCGTCCAAGACGTACGCGACGTGCTTGAGCGCGGCCACGTCCAGTACGGGCAGCTGCTCCGCGTGCTCGGCGCTGTGCGCACGCAGCAGCGAGAGGCAGTACGCCAGGAACTCGCGGCGAGCGCTGCCGGCCTCGACACCTTCGCATTACACATAGAATGTTGAGGGATTTTAATCGAATACTTAATCCGTATTTATAAATGGATACGTTTTTATGTAGATAAATTTTACTTTTTTTCAAATATAGAACAACTTGACGCAATAGAATGGAACATAATATAGATATTAACAACGAAAGAAAGACATGATAATATAATAATTTCCATATCAACATTAATATTTCTGAATTATCCGGGTCTATTGTCATAATACGTTTTCAAAATCGATATTTGGAAATAGCAGGACTGTACGTTACTTGTTGTCATTAAATGATCAACTAATGATAACTGATTAAGTGTTATTATCAAAAAGCATTAACGAAACGGCATTTCATGTTTCCCATACATTAAAATTAGATGAGGAAAAAAGTTAAATGATTGATGATTTATTATCAACCTGTACTCTCCCATTGCAGGGCAAATGCCTCCCTTCTCTACCGGTGCTTTAACAGTGATAAATGAAAATTACGCGAACGGAAACATAGATAGCTCTATGACAACACTAAGCGTATGAAACGGTTAAACTCAATAGAATGGGCGTACATATAATATAATTCGCTCACGCTTAGCAAAACAGCCCTAAAATTTATTACTACTCAATTACGCCACAGTGCTCACCTTAGTTGTTTTGGCGCGCTCTTGAGAATAATTTTGTATTAAGGTCATTTAATTATATGATTATAACTATATTTAAAAAAATATATTTATACCTTCTTCTCGGTCTCTAGTCCTCGAAACTGTGGATAGGCCAATAATTCGTGTTGCAGGTGATGTTAATGAAGAAGAAGCAGTACGTCGGGCAGCTGGTGCGTTTGGTCGTCCGCCTTCATTACTCGAGCTATTTACGTTGTTTGTCGTCAATGACGCGCCAAATCTGAACACAAATAATCAAGTTTTGTAAAATAATCTTATTAAATATCTACTATGGTCATTAAAAATTGTAACAAAAAGTACTGTTCTATCATACTATTATCAGACTAGGATAGACTAAGAGTTGCCATCAAAATCATAATAACCAAATTGAAGTAGAATATAGGGGAGTAATAATAATGCATAAAAATTACACTATTGTAACCACAGATGGGCAAAATGTAATCAGATTAATGATTAACGATTATAAAATGTCGTAATTACAATTTCATTACTATGTAATCATAATTAAAATCTTTTTAAGTATTAAAGTGTCCTAAATTAGTAAGCCATTGAGGATTCCTTAGTGTTTAAAACATAAATGGGCAAAATGTAATAATATTAATTTTGAACAATACAAATCGTTTTTCATTAAACTGATTACATTTTGCCCATTTATGGATATAACAAATGTGAAATAGCGAATTCTTTAACACTGTTTGGAATACTACTGCCAAATCGTCACAAAATTATAATGTTTTAGTGAACTCTAAGCAAACTTAAAATTGCGTCTATAAATCTCAGCCTTAGTTGGCTTACCTTAGCTGTGCTTCAGTAGCGTCCATAACTGTGACGAGCCAATCCCAAGTCGGTTTCAGCTGCTTCTCAAGATAACACTGTAATCGTAACGCTTCGCGGTATGCGAGCGGCACTAGCCGTGGTAAAGGCAGTGTGATTCGTTCATATTCCCACAGTAGATCGGCAATTTGACGTATTACAATACCTACAAATAATGTTTAAAAATTATACACAGAAGACGCTGATTTTTATTTCCTTTCTTTCTCTCGATAATATAAATATTTTAGTATATTTTTAATTTATTTATTAAACAAAACAATTTAAAAAAATGAATATAATAATTAATAATATAATTTTATTAATAATTTTATAATTTGTAAACATAAAAAGCCTGAAACCATTAGCTGAAGCATTAGCGGCTCTAGTAAAGCCAGCCTGTGAGATAGAAAAAAATGCCATCCACCAAAATAAATTAAACAAAAAGAACTTTAGTGATCATTGAAAGAAATATCACGAAGATTTTAAACAACGAATTTTTTTCTTTTTTTTCCCAGGAGTTATGTTCAGTAATTCCTCAAAAACCTTTAATGTCAGGTTAAAACTTAACCGTTATATTTCTTGTATTACAGTTGCCCATGGGCGTTAGTAATCACTTCGTATCAGATGGACTGTTAGCTCTTGACAGTGACCACACCATAAAACTACCGGCTACGTCTATCAAGAGGAATGAATAAACCATCAATAGTTGCAGCGGTCGTGACAGCCTACAGAAATATCTCTCCAAGCTTTTTTTAAGGGGTCCACTATCATTGAATGTAAAAGACAATTAGTTTAACTGACCAAAAGCGCGCGCCAAACAGACGGCGGTAGTGGAGGTGGAGTGCGGGTCGTGCGCCCCCGCAGCCGCCGCCGCCGACCGCCGCAGCGAGGCGGGGTCTATAAACACGAGCGACGAGCCGCCGGTCAGCCGCACGCCGCCCGTGTTACTGCTGCTTGTGCCGCGAGACGCCTCGCGCGATCTGTTACACATACATCTCTACTATTACATTATGTTAATTTCGACATGTTTCTAGACTACTCTCTGAAACAACTGAACAGGTATTGATGATAATTTATATGTTTTCACGTATATTTTTAACCTCTCTAGTTACATCGCAATACTTAGTTAAATTGTGAATTAAAATATTTTGGATGGTTGCTTCAGTATCACAAATTCACCTCTGAAACATTTATTTTGGTTTATATTATATCCATGAAGACCTAAATGGCTACAAAGAAATCATTATCTAGCTCCCTTTAGTATACCGCTAGATATTAGTTGCTCTAGTATTAGTATAATAAGCACAATTGAGCCAGCTTGTAGGTTTGCAGGTTGTCGTTCTACCTTCCAGAAGACATACCTAACTATGTCTTCTGATTGGCAGCCTAATACGAAACCCAAAGTTTCAGCAATCCCCTTTGATATATGCATACTGTTTTCTATCACTTTAACAAACTAGCACTGTGAGCTATATCTACAACTCAAATCATCTGTAGGATAGCCTAATTTGATTTTCAATTTTCACCATATCTCCTTCCATATCACACTGAACGAACTTAAACTGGTAGATTAGTCCAACTGTTAATGACTATGATATAACTCAGAGAAGTAAATGTAATGACCTTATTGCCCACTGCATGGAATGTGGAGCGAGGTTAGGCCTGGGCGGGGGCGCGGCTCTCCTCTCGAGCGAATCCGCGTCGTGCATCGGCGGATCCGGCTCTGCGTCCTGCTCGTCCGTCTCCCCAGCTTCAGAGTCCTCGTCCTCGGGCTGCGTCGAGTCGCCGCTCTCGTCCTCCGGATAAAGCAGCAATGAGGCTATACCTGTAAGCAAAACATAAATCAAAATGCAAGAGTGTCAGTTTTTGCTAGATTAATTTAAACTAATCTTAACTGATTGCTCACTCACATCCAGAAAACTTTCGTCTTCTAGAAATGTGCTCATATCTTGGATATTATCATTTTCTCAGAAAATCGAGTAGATATTTAGTAATAATCAAATTGGCAGTACCAGAAAATAAATTTATATTAAAATACAATAAAGTCAATTAAAATAATTTTGTTTTTTTTTTTTTCAAATTGAACTAACAGGAAATTAATTGGATCTTAATTTTACTTAATGAAAAGTAAAAAAATTGACTGATGATGGAAAGTATCTGCCCAAGCAATGCCTATTCGTATTTCTCTAACAACTCCCAAATTAATATGAATGTGGAAAAAACTATGTGTGGTGCTCCTATATTATTGAAAATGGCATAATTTTACTCATCACTTGTACGACATATGAATTAAAACACATCAGAGTCAGAAGAAGTTTAGAAAAGTTGTTTTGATATCATATTAATGATTAATGTCATACCAGCATCAGAACCTTGTGTAGCGCCGGTCTGCACACTGCGCTGAGCAGATTCGGCGTTATCTTGATCATCAGAGTCACTTTCTGTTTCCACTTCGGCAAGTAAGTCTAACTCGCTCTCGCTCTCGCCACCTTCAGCGCGTTCCGTTCCGTTTTCAACAACCACGTGTTGCTCTTGACCCCTTAAAATGAAACTTTTACATTATGTAAATGATTATTATTATTATTATATATCTCGTATTTATTTAGAAAAAAAAAGTACAAATTATTTTTATTCATAACAGTGACTGCACATACATTTCTTTTGGGCCAGATAAAGCGGTTTTGATGAGCAAGAAACTGATTCCTGAAAAGTATGAGAAAGCCAGTCTTTTGCACAGACTCAAACTTATATTGAAGATGGTATATCAAGTGAAAGATTTACTTTAAGATTTGTTGAACAATTTAATGTTTTTAAATATCAAATTGTATGGATATTGTTTCCTGAATGACAGAGTAAAGGTATCACCAAATATTCCATACAATTTGACATTTATGAATGTAAATTTCGTCAAATAAATTCTACGAGCTTCAAATAGGCGTTTTTTTACTTTACAATTCTTATGAACTGTTTCTTCTCCATACATAAGAGTGATGCGATTGAGATGTACCGGACATTTATTACTAAAAACCTCCCAAGGAGACGACTATAATTACACGCTGACAGGGATTGCGGGTCTTGTAATGGATTCTAGCATACCTCCGTAGGACTAGGACGAAGAGACTAGGTTATTAAGGTACCTGTCAGCCAAAGCATCATCGTGATGCTGGGCATCAACCGGCGGGGCCGCTGCGGGCACGTTTGGCTCATCGGTCTCAGAGGCGTCGTCATCTCCGCCCAACGCCTCACCAGCGACGTCGTCCGCATACTCGGTCGCAACCGGAGTCGACGACCGATCAGGCATCATCGCTGAGCTACCCATCATCGCACCGTTAGTTGCAGCGCTGCGACTGCCTCCCGCATTTGATTCTCTAAGTATACAAGAAAATTACATTTTATTAAAATATGAACATGAACCATTTCTAAGCAGGAAAATAGAACGTGGACTAAGCTTCGAAAAGATTTAATAAAATCAAATATTTACTCAACCATAAAATGAAATTGACAAAAGGAATAGTTGAATAAAGTATTTCTCAATTGTTTCATTTCCCTGCCTGGTAAATAAACAAATATAACAATTTATCAACACTTTACACTTGTGCGATACAATCAAATTAAGAAAAAGGAACTCCCCATATCAATTTTTACGGCATGCAAAATTGCATTTTGGAATGTATATTTATGTAGATATTTCTTAATTGACCTTATTTGTAGTAGCGACCAAAAATGATTGCAGCTATTAATATGGCTATAGACCATTAATTAAAAATCTTTTGATGATAATTACATGAGTGCATGATTAGATGCACTTATCACATCACATTATAATAGGGTTTCAACAATATAATTTATTTTTGAATAGATATTTTTTAAAACAATTGACATGGATTCAGAAGATTAATTATTCGTCCCCAATGAGGTCTTAGAGTGAGATTTATAGACGCTTTTCCACTTTGTTTAGCAAATATCTCAATAAATTAATTTGTTGTGACAAAAAACTAAATATATAACAGGAACTCGAGTATAGCCACAGTATTCGCAGAGCCAAGTCCATGTTGACAAAATCGGTAACTTACCAAATCCTTTGACATACATTGGTAATATAAATCTCAGCCTTAATACAACAGACATTTTACTCCAAAAAATTAATAATAGAAATGCCATTATCCAATCGCTTGTTACTAACCTACGTGCGTGCGATAGGCGTGCATGTCCTGTTGATAACGGCTCCACTCCAAACAAGTCTTCACTGCCATTGACTAAGTCGACGTAGGTGGTCGCTAGAGGGAAAGGCGCAGTGGGTCTCACGACGCCAAGGCGAACTGGAGCCAATAGAGCGTCGGCTGCTTCGACCAGTTCCTCCACCGACAGAGCAACTAGTGCGGAAAACACACGGCGGCAACGGACTAGCGACGACGTAATGGATAGTGGCCTGAAATGATTGAAACAAGATTCATTGATTTTATTTGTTAAAGTGAATCTTTTTTGCGTTCATTTGATAATCAATAAATGGACGAGAAGAGACAGTTAAATTTAGGCACCTTTTGTTATACGAGTTATATATTACATCGCCAAGGAAGTGGAGTGTCGCACATGCACGCGTTGTTTGCTAACATTACTGAATGACTTTGAATGAAAGAGACGTGATATAATTTTTATATAACGCTGTCACTTTCACACATTGTCTGACCTAATATCAAATATTACGGAAACAATACTGACACAATAAACTGTGGTATAGCTATAGCAGCTAGCAATGATGTCTATGACTCGGCCACTGCGCAAGACGTGTATAATAATTTAGTTTGTTGGTAATGTAGTTTAGCACAACAAAATGATTGAAATGTACCCGATAGTCAGTATAAGAAAATCCAACAATTCTAAATTACTCATAAGAGATTGAGATTTTTTTAAAGGAAGGCTTTATGTATATCGATAGGCAACTGGATATCCACAAGATGATCCCAAAAAAAGATTCTTTAGGTCAAACTGCCTATGTCAGAAGTTCCCCGGGTCAGCTAGTTTAGTATAAATTATTATACATACCCTTTTTTCTTAGCAGCTCCAGGCGCCATTTCAACACTGAATATGACGAATATTCTTGCAACGGATCGAACAAAACGCCGTGCAACATCGCGTGCGCGTTCTGCGCGTCCCGGTACAGTGTCATTTTGTTGCTCGCGGATTAAAGTGTGTAGCAATGTGTCCAACATCTGCAGAATTATAATAGACGTGGATATATCCTATACTTTTTTTTAATGAGTAACATACAATAGTTGCCATTTGCTATAGTTGCGTAGGGACATTGTCTCACTTAACGTTTTTTATCATTGCATGATGAATGTTCTAAAGAGATGTATAGCCTCATCCTACCCTCTTCCTTTCATAAGAGAACCACAGTTATACATTAACTTTTTTTTCAGCTAGGACTGAAAAGTTCTCTAGCTCTAACCTTTGACGGATTATTGGATTATGGAATGGGTTTACGGCGGATCTGTTCCTTCCGTTCTATAAGCGAAGGGTGAAGAAATATTTGTGTAGGCCGCCATGTTCGCGGTGACTGTCGACAGGTGGTTATCTCTTAATAATCGTACCCGATTTTTGAATTGCATTGCACATTTAATCTGGTACAGTACAGTCCAGTGCCGATGTAGTGTGGTACCATGCACGATTCGATATCTTCATCGCTGTTTAGGTCTAGTATTAATTTCTTATACATGAAACCACAACTATCCAAGTTCCCCCAAAACTGGGGGAAAACTATTTGTTGCCATCGAGCTAGATAGCTAGAGTACGTATACTGTACGATTTAAAAATCCGGTTAGCGGATAATTGTTTTGTAATTACCTAGGTCATCTAAATTGTTAAATATAGCATTGAATTATCATTGTATTGTTTAACGGTATTGTCATACTACCTTCATTATTGCATTTAGTAAGACGCAATTGTATTTTGTAAAACCCCAGGTGCAGGTCGTGGGGAACAGTTTTGAGACTTGTCTCAGTATCTGTAACAGTTAGTGGGGGAGGGTCACGGCACAAGGCGAGCCTTCGCCAGGTGTCGGGTCCAATCGCTAACACGTCCTGTTCCTTTACTGCGAACCTCACTTTTTACACGGGATGTTTGCGGTCTTTTCCTTTGAAATTTATCAATTGAATAATAAACTGTTCGGCGTGGTCTCATGGTCCCAGACGTCTTAGCTCTTGAGCAAGCTCCACCGCCAGCGACCACCTTTAATCAAGGCAGAGGACGGAGGCGACCGCGACCCACAGCAGCAGAACATTATCACTCCCCTGGACGTACCGATACTCCAAGCTACGTCCTGTCTTTTTATCTCCTTCCTGAAGATGAGTGAACTGTGCTGCCATTGACCTACCTGCGCATTGTGTTCTAAACCTTATTTTTTTTATTCCTATATTGATTTATGTAACAAGGGCTGGTGTCTTATTTCCTAGCTGGGAAACCCTTTGTTACACCAAGTCAGAATAAAAAAAAATCAAGCTGTATACATTTTTATTTAAAAGTGAAAAGATTTATTTCATGAAACATGTACCTCATTAGTGCACTTGACAATAAGTGCATGAGTGAATTTGTCGAGCAACGTTGTTCCTGATTGGTGAGGCGACGACGAAGTGCCAGGTTGGGTTTCTTGTTCGGCAGTTGATGAGTGCGCACCACACATTACGGCTGCTTCAACCGCAGGCCAGTTTGCTAAAACATACAAGTCACATTGTAACGATTTTAACTCAATTTATATGATAGTTATCTCATTACAACACAATAATATATGACAGTGGCTGTTTTTGGTATTACGGTAGTGAAAGCCAAAATGATTCTTGCAGTTTACCTTAGTTAAGTTTAAATATAACTTCATAGTATATTTAAAGTTCGTAATATACTAGCCACAGTATAAAGTATAGACATAATATAATAATCATGTATTAAAGTTAGTGTATATTTTTATGGGTTAAACAAAAATTATTAGGTCTTTACTAAACTATTACTATCAAAATCATCATTGGTATAATTTATGAAGTTTTTTTTTTAATTTCTTACACTTAGTACATACCTAATAGATGTAACAGAGCTCGGCGAGCGAATCTTGGCGGCTCCAGATCATGGTCGGGTGCGTCCACCTCGGCATCAGAACCGGGCTGTTTACGCGGACCTCGGCCTCGTCCTCCGCCTGCGCGGAACTGGCGCTGTTCTACAGCTTGTCGGCCAACTGTTTGCACCAAGAATAGTAGTATCGACTCGCCTCTGAAATATAGCCATACGAATAATACCATTGAAAATATAACTAAAATTCATAACTACTGCATAATAACACTATCAACATTAATAGAATGTTGATGTACGCCTTCTACTGTGGTCATAAGCTAATTAATCGACTTCGGTTCAGCTGATATCAACCTATAATCTGATACTTCCACGTTTTTGTCTGACGCGTGCTAGAAACCTCAGTCTTTAGGTAAAATTTCAGCACTAAATATGTTACAATATAGTACCTAAACCAAGGGATAATATTTAAGTCTATTTGTTCTTCGTATGCTACTATTTTATTGTTTATATTTAAAATCATAAATACATTTGCTCTCATATAACAATTACTTCACTGCACTCTGCATAGATGATAAAATTCTAAGTTGTTATTGTTTTTACTGAGTTTTTTAACATCAATACATATAGTCTAAACGTGTAATATTGATGTCTAAAAAAATACCTATAGTTGAAGTGTGTCGCGAGCTGCGTATCTCTCGCCAGTCTGCTCAACAGTTCACACCTAGCATTCCAATTGCCACCGACGAGAGCTTTGCACCGACACTTCTCCCAGCAATCGCAGTACGCAGTAGGCGACGTACGTTTTAATTTACAATCATGTCCCTTGTGACATACCTACAACAAAATGATACCTATTAATGGACAATTCAAATTTTATATACTTATTAATACATGTCATTATAAAATATGTTACCTTGGCACACTCTGTACAACAGCAGAGGGAACCAGTAAGTCCACATGTTTTACATTCAAATATATCCTGAAAGAAAAACAAAACAATTGAGTATCATAAAAAGCTTTGCAATGACCACACAAATTTAATTTTATTCCTAGATCAGCACATATCATATCTAGACTAGTAGTTTCATGAAAACTGCCGCAGATGTATTCAGTTGTGGTATATGTGGGCGACATGTTGCCGGTCCCGTAATAATCGCTTACGTGCAGTGTGTTCGAGGACAACACTGCACTTTTCATCAGGTGCGGTATACTGATTTTGTCGAGCCTAAATAAAATCACTTCATTCAACGCGGTAGTCTTCAAAGGGGAAGAGCGATTCAATATAACAAAAACAATAAAGCTTCTGTAATGTATATACGGCATCATATTTTTATGAGGTTGTTAGTTAAATATCAGTCTTTGAATAAACGTATTGCCGTACGTTGACTTTTATTTAAGCTAGGAAATAAGCTTTTAAATTGTGTTTTTTTTTTAGCGCGGGGGAATTCCTGTATAGGACCGGCAGGGCCATTGTGAGGGCAGCAACCCCGGTGTGTCAGACTCCTACTGACTAAAAACCCTTGGAGTGTCCGTCCCATCACTCTAACTGGACCTGGGAATCCAGATTCTTCCAGACGTCTGAGGAGCGCACAGCCCATTTAGATTTCATCTCTGGCAGGAATGAGTGTAAAAAGCTCACCCAACCAAGCCATTCTCTCACGGGTAGCGCCGTGCCGTCGTCTAATCCAGGCAGCAGACTCCCTCAAGTCTACTGCTCGGAAATTATGATCACATCCCAGGAAATACCAACCGGCGATGAGGATGGCATACCAACCCACGCATGTACAACATGCGTGTAGAATGAAGAAACTATTTTTTCATACTTGAAATGCTGTTATTGCACAATTTTTTTTTACAATGACACGTGTTATACTTTTTTAAGAAAAGTAAAAAAGGTTTCATTAGCATTTCAGTAATTGAAGTATCTTCATAATTATATTTAGTCTTGCCTGATTGATATGTTCTTGACCAGTCCAAGTGAAGCTGCATGTGTCATTACAGCAAAGTACAAGTAGCGGCGAATGATCTGGATGCGCGTTGGGCGGGAAAATAGCTTCGGATCTCTGAACCTCGTCTGTGTCAGGACAGACGCGTATGGCGTCCAGCAAAACCAGTGCCGCGCGATAAGCACGCTCGGCTACTGCTGCCATCAGTGGAGTTTGGCCCATTCCGTCTCTATAGTGCAAATGTTTCATAATTTCTATTGCATTCGTACAAAGATTAGTAATACAAGTCTTATAATGTGATAGAAGGATATTCGGGATTTTAAGCTATTTTATTTATATTTATAAATTCATATATGTTTTTATAATATTTTTTATATGTATATTGCTGCAATAAGTGTAGGTGACCTTAACAATCTTAAGATAAATTACCAATACTGTGGAGTTCACTTATTGTATTGTTGGTCACTTTGTATCTTTATATCGAAACTAGCTGATCCGGCAAACGTTGTTTTGCTATATAAGTTATTGTAATATCTTCTAAGATGTTCATTGAAATTAAGTGATGTCAAAGACAATTTTGTTCACAATTAAGTACTCTTAATCAACAATACATTTATTTGGATAAAGATTAATATTATTACGTTGATACAACTCTTAACAAATAATGCATTAATTTCGACCAAATTTGTTTACCATAAAAACGGTTCTAGTGACTTAATCTTAAAAGATAGACATATACTGTCGTGGACATTTTTTTAGATCATTTCAAGAGAAATAATTCTTTCATACATATATTTTTGGTATCTTGAACCGTTTTCACAGCGCACGCAATGGAAGCCCTCAAGGATGAATAATTTTCCCCGTTTTTTTTTTACATTTTCCATTATTTCCTCGCTTCTAATAGTTGCATCATGATGTTATGTAGCCTAAAGCCTTCCTCGATAAATGGTCTATTCAACACAAAAAGAATTTTTCAATTCGAACCAGTAGTTCCTGAGATTAGCGCGTTCAAACAAACAAACTCTTCAGCTTTATAATATTAGTATAGATTTGATGACCAGCTGAGTTGAGTACAACACGCGCGATTGCGTTGTGGTTTTATTTTATTATCAATATGCTATAACAATTGTATGTTCGCTCTTGACATCTTGATAGCCTTATTATTTGTTAGTGCGCATATTAGTTGGAAATGGGTCATTGTCCAGCAGACGTTACTAACTTGGTTGTGAGCAGTTGTATGAGGTAGGGCTGCATCACGGTGCTTTCGCAAAGGGCGCGCAGGGCTGCCAATGCGTTCCCACGTCGCTCGGCCGGGTCTGAGCTTACAGCACCGTTTCCATTATTGCTACCGCTTGACATTTTTCTGCAAGCATTATTAAAATAAATTATTATATAAAACTGTTACAACAAATCTCAACATTCAGTATCCATAGCTCTATAATGCTTATTAAAGCATTTTAATAAATTGGCACTAGTTTTAACATTCGCACGTCCAACGTTCATTTTAATTTGCATTTCCGTGCAGTTATTAAAGGTTATAAACTGTGCAATACAGGTAGTTAGTTTGTAACAAAAAATTCTATTGTTACTTTATTATTAGGTGATAATTTAATTAACTTAGTTTACTAGCAATCATCCCATCCTCTAGTTAAACCATATTTTTAACTTAAACAGTACTAGTTTAGACAAGTTGGATAAATTATTATGTATTCAGTGGTTTTTTTTATGTACGGACTTACGCTTGACCTCAATCACACCCGGTGGTAGGTGCAGAGGAAGTGAATGATAAACCGCGTATGTCCAACAAATATCGATCCACTTTTCTTTTAAATATTCCCAGATCGTTAAATTAAGGGAAAACAAGACGCAGGAATTATATTTCACTACTTTACACTTAGCATTATGAAGGATGAAGCGAATTTGATTGTTGATGTAACATTGGCTACAAATGTATCTTTAGACTTCTAAAGCTAAACATTTTTTAACACACAATAATATAGATCTATATGAATGATAAAAAGCTGCATCATGATTAACAAAATGTCTGTATTTAACGAGTTTTAAGATGGAGAAGGAACTGAAAATAAAAATATCTCACCCATTGTTTGCAAGACCCATCAGGCTGTCTTCATCGCCCGACGCTTCAAAAGTATCCGAAGGCCATGTTATTGTGGGCACCGCCTCATCAGCGTTGGCCCCGGCGCTTCCAGTGCTGCCAGCTAAGTTCGGCATAGAATTGTCCACTATACATGGCGGAAACATGATTGGCACACATTGAATAACGTACGCAGTTACTTTTGCTACTAAGCAATCACTTACTATAAATATATTATAATATTACTATACAAATCAATGTAAGTACTATTATATGTTATTCCTTTATCAGTAAATACAGCATAATATTGCACATTTTTTTTTTATTACGTTAATTTAGAAATCTATTTGCTTGTTTAAATTTTTTTTTTAATATATATATAAACTTTAAATATATATATATATATATATATATATATATATATATATATATATATAAACTTTTCAAATTAATTCGCAATACACATATTCATAACAGAAGTTAGAACAAAATGAGGTTTCTGACCGAAGAAATTCGTACTGTTACAGATAGAAAGACACGGACTTGACTCAAAACCTATGGATTTCAGATATCGATTAAAAAATAATTGGTTTTAATTTTTGATGAAACTCTCTATTTAAAGGCAAGATTTTTACAGTTGTTACTATGTTTGTTATACAAATAAACAGTTAGATTTCTATAATAAAAATAAAAGAAACATATTTATACAAACCAATATCAGGCTCCTTATTAGAAGTTGGAGCACACATGTGCACACATGCATGGAGTATGTTTCTGTTACCATCACACCGTTCTTGTAATATAGATAATATTTGTTGTTCTGTAAAGAAAAATTATGATAACCGTATGCTAGACCGCCTTCTCTTTTTCGAAGCAACAAGATGTCACTTCAGTAAGAAACTTGGTCCTTTTATAAAAAAAAAGGAAATAACTACCGTATGCAACCGTAACAACATAAAAATGGCACCATATTTATATGTGGCTGATTGTGACTAACTTGCCGGGATATAGAAGTAATAATTTAAACAATTAAGAAATAGCAAGAAACAGGCACTGATCAGTGGATACAACTGCCTACCTGATAATAAATAAAGAGCCAATGAAAAGAACTAGACAAAATCGTATAGGGTGTAAATACGTTTTGACACGTGAGCATATTAAATATATTGACTTAATTAGGTATCAGCTAGTATTAGAACAAATAGTATCCGAGTAGAAAAACTATCAGGATGTTAATAATAATAAATATATCGTCACGCGATATCCTTTTCAGGGTGTGCAGAGATACATTAGTGGACAGCCACTAATGTTGTATATACAGATACAGTTTATGCTCATATATCGTACAGAATAATAAGTTTATTTGGCCACAATAAAAATTATGTAATTTGAGAATCTATAATCGTTTTTTAAGTCGACATGTAGGCATTAACGTAATCAGAAACAACCAGTCCCAGTGAAAAGTATTACAAAAAAAAAAACTTACTATTGTTGTCTGTTTCCAACTGATGTAGCAATTGCCGCACACCGTCCAAGTCACAACGCAGTACACGCGGCATCATTATCTGTGGTTCTGGTACTATTATAATCAATGCAACCTGTAAAAAAATTCAAACTAAATAAACCAATAACTAGGAGATAGAAACTATAATTAACGTGTGACAATCTTTAGGTACAACAGATTCCAATAAAGTTAAATTTGTTTATGTGAACTTTCGGAAACTAAACACTAGACTAGACGGAGACACCCATACAGAAGTGGGTTATGACATTATAACATGCTTTTAAAGACTAATGAATCATCTATTAGTATGCTATTGATTAATGGATAAATGTATGATTCGGATTATGGCAGGCCCTGCTCGGCACAGCAGATTGCGATATCAGTTTAAAGAGTTTATTCTCATTATGATAGAAATCACTTACGTAAGAACAATTTTGTCTTAAAACCAAACTGGAACAGCAAAGTAGTAAGAGCTGATTTAGCATAAATATAATTATATTTTTGAAAGCTATCTTTAATATGTTGTAGTAACTTAGACCTCGATATGCCTAGTGAGAATCACCTTTCTTATGCAAGAGCCAAACATATTGTAAAATTATGCTTCCTCAAAAGTGATATTCTGTTTTTCATAATTTTAAATTGTCATGATCGTGAGCTTGACAGCTGACAGTGCTCCACAGTCGCCAACATCGGACGCCTTTCCATATTAATGCATACAGAATAGTATATATCGCGCAGCCAATCTGAATGTACCTTTTGTGTTTAAAAGCATATTTTCAAGATGAGATTTTGAAACCGCGCGAAACCCAACTAGGTTGTAGGCCATATGAGCCATACCTGGGACTTGAGCGCATTGTGATGCGTGTTGTGGGCCGCGTGCGGATGCAGCGGCAGCGCGTGCGCGACGAGCGCGCGTGCGGGGGGCATGTTCAGCGGCGGCGGCTCGCGCACCATGCCCACGCAGTCGCGCGCAACCGGGTACAGTGCGCTGTTGCCGTCCAACATCATCACCACCGGCTCGCTACCCTAATGCACAAGGACACTTATTATAAACAGATTTTCCCGGACAGTGGAACCTGTTTGGGAGAGATTCGGACAATATAAGTTCATGTTAAAACGACTACTTTACTTACTGTTACTTTCTTCTTTTATCTATGTAGTTTTTGTTTTTACTGAGGCGACATAAATGTTTTTCATTTTATTTAAAGTGTAATTTTATGCTTTTTATTATTGTGTTACTAAAATCCTATGATCGATAACTTACTTCAGCTGCTGTAGCTAATTGAATGGCTTGTCCGTTTGAGTATCCAAGCATCGCATTATTGTCTGTGGGGAATGTGCTATCGGTGAGAGCTCGTGTTGTTCCAACTGCGTAAACAGCGTAGGCCAGCGCTCCTCCTGCACGCTTCACTACTGCGTGCACGCCTCGGTTGTCCACCTTCACAACATACATTATTATACATTACTTAGTGTCTACAATATTCTATCTTATTTTGACAAAGTGAAGATGCATATCATTTTTCAATCAATATAATAAATCCAGATTCAAGTTATTTACTTGAACGTAACGAACGTAAGGAACTTTACGTATCAACTTACTTTTACATCCACAATCAAAAAGTTACTTATTTTATTTTAACAAAAAATGGTTACGGGTAAGAAAATTACCAAAAAAGAATTATTATTTATAGATTAATTGTTCGGGAAAATGAAGACAATCATAACTTAAACCGTGGGCGTCTATTTTACCAAAGTTTTTCAAATTAAAACGTAATATAAGATTTGTCTTTGCTTGCTTGCTTAGCAAATTTGTTTCAATTGAAGATATACAGCATAATTGTACATATTACAGTAACTTCCGTCTCATCCGGATAGTTTAAAATACGGTAGTATGATGGAAACAATACTGCTATAAGAAACCGTTTCATGGCCGTCGATTAGTTAGTAGCAGAGATGGGCAAAATGTAATCTGATTAATGATGAACGATTACAAAATCTAGTCGTAATTTTAATTTTCTTGCTCTGTAATCATAATTAAATCCATTTAAAACATTAAGAAATTATAAATGTGTATACAATCTGGGATTTTGTATTGTTTAAAACATAAATAAGCAAAATGCAGTCATATTAATGGTAAAAACGTAAAATGTAATCGTTAATCATTTTCATTAATCTGATTATATTTTGTCCATCTATAGTTAGTAGATTGCAAGTGTAATACTACTTACAGCAATCGTAAGAACTTGAACTTCTGGCGGTAAGGCAATCTTCCTAGGTGCGCGTTGAAGACAGTCCGGACCACGCGGGCCGGCGGCTCCACCAGCGCCCCACTTTACCGCAATCAGGTCGTCCTTTTTGACGAGCCGACAATCCTGCAGCAGTACTGTCCAGTCATCGGGATTAGACGGTACTATTTCTTTGCCGTCCTTACCCACAGTGGGGAACCGTACAGCTGCGTAAGCGCCGTCGACCTTCAAAACACGTCCCAGTGGTACACTTTTGACATCTTCTAGAAATACTACTTCTTTAAGTGGCCATTCTTCCTCGTCACGTTTTGGAGCATCATTAGAAGACCCTTCTTCACCACGTACTGTGACCCTTTTGGCTCGTTCTGTAAATAAAATTAAAATAAATAGCAGGTAAACAAGTGATTAGGCTGATAGAATCATGGATTCAGTTGCCCTATTGCTTCAATTTCCTATTATATAAAACACCAGAAGTTATTCCCATGACTCCATTTACAATGTTAATGATAAAGGACCCGCATTTTAGTTAAAGTAGACACTATTTTAATATTATGGAGAAAATTATTTACCTCTCTAGTGTAAGTTGGCTACTATTATAGAAAGTCCAAGCAATATCACAGTCTAATTGGTTTTGTGTCTAGCCGAAAAGTGCGGCACAGCAGTGACCTAGCTAGGCACAAGACGCGAGCACAGGAATCACCCCGGGGGTTTTAGTCGTTGAGAATACGACACACCGGGAGGGCAACCCTGACCACCCTCATGACGGCTCATAATAGGTTTCCCCAAGGTTACAAAAAAAAAATCTCCAATTGGTTTATAAAAAATTTGTAATAATATATAGCGACTATAAATATAATAAACTCATATTCATTATCATTCTATACACCAAATATGTACGACGTTAAGTTTTTTATTGTAATTCTGTGAAAGTCGCGTCAGGATCGATTCAGTGGTTTCATTGTGATACTTAAATAAAAATACAAATTTTATAAAAAACGATTGAATTATGTTTAGGTTTCATTAGATTTGATCGTTTTTCTTTATTTTACCCATATTGAAAAAAAATATGTTTCAATCTAAACAATATTATAAAAATACGGATTGTTTTACAACTTATTTATTCTATATCAGATATTAGTAACTACTTACTGTGGGATGTACTGGTATCGCTGCAAGTGGATGAAGCGGGACTAGGTGGCGGCGGCATATCGAGACGGTCAGCCATATCTTTATTACTATCTTTGCCACTATCCTTAGAGCTTCCGCTTGAAGATGCCTTCACTGAAGATACTGTCAATGGCGACTGGTTCTATGTATAATAATTATAATAAATTTAACATAAGAGATATAGACATTATGATTATTTTATTTTCTGTTTTAACAGCCATTATTGGACCCATAATCTCACCTGTAAATCTCTCTTGTCTTTTTCGGAGACGGAGCGATCAGGTTGTGGCGCCGGTAGAAGCTTGAAACGGCACATATCTGAGAGATTCCAAGCGGCGTTTTGGAGCACGCCTACTTTGGGCACTCCCGTAGACATGTTAAAGCCTATAAGCAAATTGTAATACAATTATTTTTATGCCCTACAAATATTCAAAGAAACTGAAAATCATATTTATTCTAAAAGTAGATACCATCTACTTATCGCTTCCGAATTCGCAAAAGTAGCTTTTAATAAACATATTTGAAATTTAATAAACTTTTATCGAGTTAAACAAACATATTTACATTGTAAAAATTATAATTTCAAATTACTTATTTTAATCTTTGTATCCTACATCATATAATATTCAACGTCAAGTGGGCAGATATCGCTGACACACACACACACAAATTACAATATCACTGTACTCACCAATGGCACCTGGTTGATACATAGGAGCATTTTTCATAGTCACACTCTGACCAGCTTGTAAATCCTGAGTTGTCGATGACGAGTGTCCTCTCTGTTGTTTACGAGAGCGGGCGCGATGTTTCTCCCACAAACGTGCTCGTTGACCCAATGGTAAAACACCCCTGAACACATAATTTTTATTACATAATTCAGTCAATAACATACATTGATAACGGCACACATTGACCTATGTCTAATCTGGGCCTACATTTGTATTTTGGGTACCAGACAAGGATATAAATATTTATACATATAGGATGGATGTTATTGTGTGAAATATTATTATGCATGAAGTAGCAAATGCGAAGATCGGAACGTATGTAAGTGAAAGGCAGGAAAGATAGAGAGAGAGAGAAAACGGTTTTGTTGTTGCGACGCGAGAACGAGAGAGATATAAAGACGAAAAAAGTGTTAATACATAAAATTATTTTTGAAAAAGTGCAATAAAGAAGTTCATAAAGTTTATTTGGTATTTATTTGGTTAGAAGATCCCCAAAACTACATACATATATCCATTACTTTTGACAAGTCATTCTGATTGACACAGAAAAGTTTGCCTGTACCTGGACTTGTACTTGCATACAAATACAAGTCAAGGTACTGATGCCTTCAGCATCGCAGTAGGGTCACAACAAATTGCACTTCTGGCAATTAAATTTAATCTATACTAATATTATAAAGCTGAAGAGTTTGTTTGTTTGTTTGAACGCGCTAATCTCAGAAACTGCTGGTTCGAATTGAAAAATTCTTTTTGTGTTGAATAGACCATTTATCGAGGAAGGCTTTAGGCTATATAATATCACGATGCAACTATTAGGAGCGAAGAAATAATAGTAAATGTGAAAAAAAAAACGGGAAAATTATTTATCTTTGAGGGCTTCCATTGCGTGCGCTGCGAAAACGGTTCAAGATAGTAAAAATATATGTACGAAAGAATTATTCCTCTTAAAATGATCTAAAAAAATGTCCCGGACAGTATATGTCTATCTTTTAAGATTAAGTCACTAGAACCGTTTTTATGGTAATCAAATTTGATCGAAATTAATGCATTGTTTGTTAAGAATTGTATCAACGTAATAATATTAATCTTTATCCTAATAAATTTGTTAATTAAGAGTATTTAATTGTGAACAAACTTGTCTTTGACATCACTTAATTTCAATGAACATCTTAGAAGATATTACAAAACCTTATATAGCAAAACAACGTTTGCCGGATCAGCTAGTGTAACATATGTATAGGTTGTAATGTATGTAAAAACAAAAAAGAATTATGTTTTTATTATATAGTAGCATATATAGTAAATTTTTCAGGGAATACTATGTAAGTAGAACTTTTTATTCATGTGTTCAAATTGAATAGTTACCACCAATAAAGTGCTCCAGATTCGAGCCTTGCAACAGTGTACAGGGAGCACACATGCAGTGATATTGGTTTGTCAGTTCCAAATTCAGCAAAAGGTTGGTATGGATGCTCCAAGCGTGATGCGCCTGGTGCATGAGCTGCAAACAAAAGCAATCATAACTATTTGAATGTCCATATGTACAATGGTGTCCAAGAGATAAGAACATTAAAACGGTCTGAAGACATCTGGACATATATTATACTACCCTTCTGGGCATATGTATTCCCTATTAAAAACAAAACGAATAAATGAATATTCATTTATAGAAAAATTGCCTCGAACAAGTTTAACAGAATATTTATAACATTCATTTAAAAACTTACCAATAGATTCGTCAAGAAAAGTAGCTATCCGACCTCCGTCAGTGAGGACAGACACTCTGATGCCGGCTGCACTGACGTTAACAATGCGTTCTCCAGGCGATAAGCCCATCCAATTGGCGCGAGGGTGATACGTGATGCCGGATCCAGTAGCCTGATAGATAATCGTAACGTCTATAAGCTCTTTCTCTAATTTTTTTTTTTGCATGATTTAACAAACTTTTATCCTTTTATATAAAAAAACTGTATAATTTGATTTCTTTATAATGCACTGACTATATCACTCCAGGCTATTATTACAAAAAATATTTTAATTTGTTCTTTTTTTACAGACTGTTTTTGAACTTATCGCTATTGAGATATTATAGAAATATATCTAAATTGAGCTCTCCCTTTTTTTTGGTAACCCAGAGGAAATCCCTAATGGACTGTCAGGGAAGCGGTGAGGGCCAGTCCCCCGGTGTGCCGGACTTGCACAGGCTAAGACCTCTGGGGTGATCCTCCACTCGCGTTTGCGCCAGGCCCCTGGGACTCCTAGGACTTCCAAACGGCCTGGCGTGCGATCAGCTCCACTACGTGGTACGCCGAAATAAACGGAGCTTTTCCTAGCATACGATGGTTTATAATCATTTTAAAAATTGAGCTAATCTTTCAGGTTAATCTAACTAAAAATATAATGGGGTTTGAAAATATACATTTTAACTGTACGTACACAAAACGTATCTTTTGTACCATTATTTTAATGTATTTGGGTATATTATGCTTTAGAATTGCCTTTGTAATGGCGTTCCTTTGTAGACAATTTCTAAAGAGTAAAACCTTTTTAGTAATAATACAATAGTCAATTTTTCACGGTGACCAATTGTTATGTGTAAACAATTGCTATGTAGCCGGCAACGCACCTGCGTGCAGACCGTCTTAGTTAGGCCCAAACTGTGAGAAGAGAAACTCTGCAAAGTCAGTACGTTCTGGGCTACCAACGCATCCACACTGAACTTTATCAAAGTTCAATTGAATGCGACATCAATTCCGAACGACATAATCACTCCCAAATGACAATAAAAAATGTCATGAAAATTAATTCAGAGGTTCTTGTTTCAACGAAAATAAAAAAAAAACTTCTAAAAAAAATACTGTCATGTATCTAGAATCATCTAAATATTTAATAATAGGCAGTTTAAGTTAAATAATTTAAATTTATAATTGCTAAGATTAGGCTACTCAATAATTTTATAAAATGATATTAAAGATAATTTTGAAAACTCACGTCAGTGCGTTGATAAGGATGAGCATCTGCCCACCGCCACTGGTGTAGTTGTCCTTGATTAGAAATCGCAATAAGTTCGCTGTACGTAGCTGCTATATGAGTGAACCGTATGTTGCTATCCCAATATTCCAATTCCTCAGAAACCCAGAGTGGAGATGCTGTCATTGCAGAATCCTTTTTTTTGTTTTCAGCTAGAATAATGACATCACTAATGTTTAATATTATTAATACAATGATGATGATGATTTCCTAGCCGGATTCGGCCACGGCGACTGTTTCAACACCGATTAAGAAAATCAAGGTCCAGTTTTCGGAAACAGACAATTGCGCAGGAGATATTTCAGTGCATAACTGGACGTGCTGCCAGAAAAGCACTCTCTCGTCCGAACTCCCTCAAGCCCGATGGAATGGAGAACCAGTACGATCGGGAGGGAGCAGGATGCAGGTTTGGCCGAGTTTTCCTTCTCTGAACACCTGGTTGAATTGCAGTGTTATAGAGATACCTTAGTCGCCTTTTACGACACCTCAGCAAGAAGAGGGGGTGCTATTCTAATCTGCCGGCAGCCACCACGGCATATTAATACAATATCTATTTTGTAATACACTGAATATAATTATCACTGGTATGTCATGAAAAGCACTGCTGCTGCTACTTTGATGACATAAAACTTGGTTTTCTTCAAAGAAAACGACTTTACTTTAATTTTTTTCTTTAACACGTTAACGCCAGCGCATACTACTGGTAACTCGCACAAGTCTGCCACATTGGGTGGCACTTATCACCGGTGGCACACAGATGATTCACTCATGGGACGGTGCGTACCACTGGTGGTTCGCATCTGATTGTGATACTAGGCGGTGCATACCATCAAAAATTTTGATCGTATGTATACTATGTTGGCAATAATATGAACAAAAATTACATAAAAGAAAAATCCTAACCAACTAAAATTTCCAAAAAGATATAAAATTTGTATTAATTTCAACACAATTCTAGACATCTATTTAATTCCTTAACTATTTACTTGCCTTGTCCACAATTGTGTGTTTATTCAATATTTTAATGTGTGCATAAACACTCAACACATTACCTTTGTCCTTTTTCCATGAAGCCTAAAGGTTTCCTAAACTAAGGTTCAGGCTTTCTGATAGAGGGAAAAGCTTTAAGGGCAGCTATATATAAGCAAGAAACATGAACTACAGGACCGGCAAGAACGTATTAATCCTTTCACTTCTGACCTATATATAGGTTATAATAAAATATTTAGTCTTAATTAAAACATTTAAAGTTATGTAATGTTGGTGGGCAATAGTGCAATGATATTATTTAGGCTAAATAAAAAATTTTAATACCACTCGTTTTTAACTAAAAAAAAGATGGTACCAAGTTTAATATTGAAAGCTGATGATAGAATCAATTATTTTAGGCAAAACATTGACAGAACAATACATACTTCCATCTTTATCCCAGGACGTATCACGCAATGCAGATTCGAGCCAACGACGTGGGCCAAAATATTGCCGCTCGCGCCATCTACTGAACTCGGAAGGCCGCTCTTGGGTAGAACTACTACTTTCTCGATTAGTACCTCCGCGTCCACCGCTACTACCGCTGCCGCCGCCGCTGCGACTATTTTCAAATAAAATTTATTATTTTTTTGCATCTTAACATGTCAACTGCTGAATATTATATGCTTCGATAAATGACATTTTTAACTTTCTGTTACACATAAAAGTCTCCAGCAGTTAACATGTTCTTTGTAATTCTCTTTTAATATAAAACAACTACAGGTCTACATATACAAGACATACCCATAATAACTTTTAAATAGAATTAGTACATATATTTATTATTTTCTTTAATAAATATCAATCTCACATGAAATTTATTTACATCCACAGACAGACTCAAGTGATTCATAAAGTTACATTTATGACCAAAGGGTATATCTTTTATATACATGGTGTAACACTATAAACCAACATACTGGAACTAATTTGTATTAAACTAACTAACTAATTAACTATTACTTAAATACGGCTTTGTCAAAGATCTCTATTTTTCAAATTAAGTCACTGGCAAATTACATGAAATTGAAATAAAAATAAATTGAATCATAAATCCAAAAAAATTGCCATGCATTATTTTTTTTAAGATTTGCACAGTGCAACCACCCCAACTAGTGTACAGTTTTTCTGAACACTACTACTGGTTATATAAAAAAGTTGTTGGTGATTAGATAGGACATTACACCTTGTATATTTAAACACCCAATCACAACATTAAGTAAACAGCATAAGCTATGAGCGTGCTAGATCAGGTCAAGGGCTGTGTTCAGTCAATGGACGGGATTAAGAGAGGTGAAAGGAGCATAGCATTACAGGTATACCTTCTGATAGCCGCGTACCCGAAGATGTCCTCTGAAAACATGGTATCAGCGTCAATAATGACAGAGTGGTCCTGCTGCGCCGCGTGGAATCCGCCATCCAGGAGCGAGATCAGGTCCTCCGGCACGTAGCCATCTCCTCCTTCGCCGCCTTCCGGCTCCTCACCCTCTTCATCGTCACGCGAGAGCAAGTTATTCACAGCAAGGTTCACATCGAGATTGGTACGCTGTCACATTATAAATAAACATGTAGTTAATCATTGTTGCAACATCTGAAGCTAAAACTCAAACTGCCTTATACTAAATGAAAGTTCACATTATAAAAGTTAAAAAATTAATTTCAATAAAGAATATATTTAAAAACACAAAAACTATAACTGGATGATGCAACTGCAAAATTGCATAACTTATAGTATTAACCTGATTTAGCCTGTCAAGTTGTTTGAGATCAACTCCTATGCATCCAGTTATCTATATGTATACTTAGCTCCAGCTCCAGCTTAATGGTTTTTCATTAGTTGCTGCCATTCTTAAACTATAGATTGCAGTGTGGCAGAGTAGTCATTTTGCAAAATAAGTGTAAGAAAATATATATAAAAACTTTTTATACCTGTAATTCCCTGATAATGAGGCTTCTGCTTTTCCCCTGTAGAACAACTTGTGCTTGAGTAACCAAATCTTCTGGTACAAATGGCGCTGGGACTGAAACAACACGCCCTGATCCTGAAGCACCAATGATAACACCAGTAGCGCGACTTGTTGAACCTGAAAATTCCATTACTAAATTATTGCATTTTGGGAGCCCTGTAAACTTAGTGGTTGTTCTGAACATAATTGTCATCAAACTTACGCAAGGTATATTAGAAATGTTAGTACAAAACCTAATAATAATATTTGCAAATATAATCATTCAAAAGAAAAGTTCATAAAACTTAACAAAATTCATAATTATTTATTTCTTTATCAAGGACCCATTACAAAATAAAAAAAAAATATTCTTATCCAATACTTCACAATTTTCTGGATGAAATGAAATGTATTTTTACTGCAACTTTAGTGGCTTATGTTTTTTTCAATTCTTTAAAAATTGCTATTTATTTTAATTAATCAAGATTTTATATTTATTTTAATTAATTAAATATATTATATAAATATATTTTATTTAAAGCAATAAACATGTAAAAAATGTAATAAGATATTGAATATGTATTTAAAAAAATGATACATTGTTTTTTATTACTATTTAGAGTACCATTTTATTCTCATTTTTGGCACATAAAATCTATGTTACTGTACCTGTTGAAGATGTATGGTAGTTTAATTCCTCAAACATTAAAAGAAATAGAATAAGTACCCACAAAGCAAGTACAATTTTCATTATCAGATATTAATATATCTACTAGAATGCAACCTTCCAAGAAAAAGAAGTTTTTTTTTGTCAGAAAAAAAATTCCTGTATGGGAGTATCTAAAGATATTAAAAATACCTTGTGAGCTGGGTGCTGCACGAATAGAATTCCTCATAATACGGGCTCTCGTGCGAGGCTGTTGGCGTGAACCACAGCCCCCTCCTCCACCACTTCCTCCTTGTTTCCCACCACTAGTTCCTCCACCTCCGCTCCCACCACCGCCATTTCCACCATTTTTGCTAGCTTCAGATTTGCTCAAATCAAGTCTGTCAGGAATAATAGAGAAAGCAGCACGACATACAGTTCCATCTTCAAGCAAGCAAGCTATATGCGCCGGACCAGCAGTAACTGCCCTCACACCTCTCAGTGTACTCAGAGATGATGATCCAGGGCCAGTTCCATATCTATTCCAACGTTCTGCCACTTCTCTTAGTCTACAACAAATAGTAATCACATATAGTACAATACTTTTATATACAATAGTCTGTAATGTAAATCATCAGACCTATGCTAAACACAACAGCATCAACAATAAGTGACTCTTTGATGGGTAAGAGCCAAGGAATGGTGAAGGCAACTTAACTATTCAATTGTACAAGTGACATTTTTCGGTTCATGTGTCTCTTCAGAATATTCAGAACAAACTTCAATGTGAAAATGATATATAATAAAAATGACCAAATTTTGAAAAACAAATAATATGGTTAGCCTAATTTCCATTTACATTTAATGTATGCATGTCCAGACCTTGACTTGGGTGACCGGCAAATGAAACAAGCCGTAACGGTGATCTAGCAGCATTTCGGAAGTGACTACCTTGAGAAGAAAGGGCGAAAGAAACTCAAGGCTGAATCGGAGTGACACTGCATTATTTAAATGACAGTTGATGAACCTATCCTTATTCCTCTTTGTCTGCACCACCGTCTACGCTCATTGTTCTGACTTGACGTTTATTAAAATACACATACATTTGAGTATGTATAACACACAAAGATACCTTTAGGTCTATACTCTACACCATCCAGTTTTTTATAGAGTTAAAGGCAATATTAAAAATAAAAAACATAAACTATTCATTTAAAAAGGGATAGTATTATTTTTTTCATTTTATATTTAAAAGTCTAGACACTTTCTCTTGGATACCACTTATCTCTATGCTTATATATAAAAAAAACAATCAAAATGCATTTATTTAATATAACATTGCCTGCTAACATCAACATTATAAAATCTTGGAAATAGTATTTACTGTCCATACAAAATTAATGTCTGAATCAGGCAGCCCTGAAAATACACCACTTTGTTATTAAAGAACAAAAAGGTATATTGTATATTAGGGTAAAACATATCTAGTTATTATGTCTGAATTTATAATCCAAATCTAGAAAATTCTAAGAATTATTATTTTTAACCTATTTCTTTGTCTATGATGATAAGACATAAATTAAAGCAATTGTAGAAGTTACCTAAATATGAATTACAGTCATATTCAGAGTATTTCTAACTGATTCAAATAAAGTATATTTGTTTTCAATTATTACTAAAATTTTTCCATATTCTGAAGAACCTTAGTATAACCATAAATAGTATTAAGATATTAAGAGTACAAACAAGGTTCCCCCATTTTTTGTCAAGATTTTTTTTTTGTGGAGGAGTAGTAGTTTAAGTTTCATCAAAATATTGTCCATCACAAGCAACTACTTTTTCCTTTTTCCCATCTTTTGAAGCTATTCACAAATTAACCCAATTTTTGGTATCTTGATATGATGTGAACCACTGCTACAACAGAGTATGTGCCATTGACCGGAACAGAAGATAGTCGAATGAAGCAATGTCTGGTGAATATGATGGGTGATGTAGTACTTCCTAATCAAGTGTTTTTCAATAGTTTTTTACCAGAACTATCTCCAAATTCTAATGTAAGCCTCAGGCCATGTCATATCTCTCAAAACAGTGTAAACTTATTTTTAATCCTAATAGATTATAATATTATCTAGAATTTTCTATTGTGATGATATATTTTATTAAATTTACTTAATATATAAAAATGAAAACCATTATCAAAATAAATTTGGCTATGTCCAGGACAAACAACTTTTATTCAAGCAAAATTACAGTTGATTAATTCAACTTAATTATTTTTTCATACACTTATATTCATACATTTATACATAATACTTAGAATAGGACTAATGGAAATCTTTACTACCTTTCTTGGTTTACAATTTTTCCATTAGTACATTTTACCCTCTATTCAAGTATTAATTTAGGACCACTGTCCTAATTTTAATTTTCATGTAATATAGTAAATACTTCATTATTATATAATATACTAAGCATAAGAAAAATATATAAGTATAAATATATTGTTCACTTCAATATTTTTATTGTTTTTTAGAAATAAATCATAATTATAATTAATGACACAAAAATTGATCATAGTATTCATATCAAGTTTAAGTCAGAGATATCAGTAAATTTTAGTTTAGATTTATTATTATATGTTAACGAAAATTGCTTTAGATTTTTTATAATTCAATAAAGTACTGTGAATCAGGAATTCATTTTCGTCTTTTATAAAAGCCCGGAAACAGGTCAGAGTAATTTAGAATAGCGATGACAATAATAGTAATTTCCAATATAGACTTGAAGGACTACGAAATTTAGATTTACGGAAAATATGTATGAATAAATACAAAAAACGTGGTTAACAACGTCTGTCAATCCTGAAACATTTCATAAATCATAGTCACGGAATGTCGGATTTCACAATGTGAACGAAATGGAGTCAGATCCAACGATAAAATTTGTTTACCTGTCTATCAACTGATCCTCTGTACCAGGCAATGGATGAACAACTAAATGCATCGAAGACATTTCCAGTTCCTCTCGTGCTTACGATAGATTCCAAATAGTACACAAAAACATTTGTTAAATTCACCACTTTAGCTATAGTACGAACAATAGAACACAATTTAATGGTCTCTTGCAACCACCATAATTCTCGTTGATTCCTTCGTAATCGTTTCTCTTCTCAAATACATGTGAGGCGGTACATGACGAAAAAAGAAAGAAAATATCAACATGGCTTCCATTTCGTTCGGAAAGTTGGCACTCTACAATTTATGTTGCGCAAGCTAAAAATCATTGAACTGAATCAAAATATCATTTATAATTTTCATTCATTTTTATTTTTCAAGAATAAACTCTCAATTATTAAAAACATTTCATAATTATGAAAACAAAAATCAACACGCAAAATAAAATCTGTATGGTATTTTTTAATAAAATAGTCAATGTGCCGTCAAGTGAAATACATAGAAGCCGTGTTGGGAATAGCAAACTTGCTGTAAATAAGTTTAATTGTTGTTTATTTTATTTTTTTATTTTTTTTCGGTAGGACTGTACATCGATGGCCGGGATAGATCTTCACAAGTAAGCCGGGTGAGATGGCAAACACAGAGTTGGTCACCCCGCAAATTTATGGGTTGAGTAGCAACGCAAGGGTACCCCAGTGGGTATAAGAACTCGACTTGGGTCGCCTGCCAAAATATAATACCTGACGGTGATCCATTAGCGTTTCGAAATCGACTATCTTAACAAGAAACGCCAAAAGAAACTCAAGGCTGCATCGGAGTGGATCTGATTAACGTAAGGGCACCGGTTGGCGACAGTAGACTGAAGTACCCAGTACGTAGTAGTAGTACCTAGTTCTTCTACGGCGCCACCAGCGACGCCGGTGTCTTCGTATGTATCTAGTGCATGAGTATACCTCACTGTTTTTCGGATCGATGGTTATTAATGTTGCAGTGATTGGATCATAGGGATCCAATAGGACATGACATGGGCGGTATTAAGCGCGCGCGTCGCCACTGGACGCCGCTGAAGCTTGTTGTGATGATAAGGTAGCTTATCGAAATAACGGTGGGACACTGTATGCATGTAACTGGCCACCGTCTCCAGTTCGAGCTCATCATAAAGGCCGACATTGCGTAAATAATAAGAAGCACCTACTGCATTAGCATTACGTAGGTATTTATTTTGGAAAACTTGCATCAGTTTAAGAGTATTTGTGGAGGATTGGGCGAAGACTACGCTAGCGCAAATCATCACCGGTGTAACTACTGTCTTGTAAATTGTCAACTTATTTCTAAGTGACAATTTACTTCTTTTGCATACCATAGGGTGCTTGGGTACCTAGGATAAAGGTGGCGCGATTGAGCACAACCGTAACATGGGACTTGAACTTTAACCACTAAATACTTGTCCTCACCAACTCAAGGGATCGTTTGGACAAAAGATTTGATCTTAAAGGTGAGAGTGCCGAAGAAAATAATGCTCCAGGAATAAGTATAGTAATACTGGGCGTAAGAGGTAAAAGTGTAGTAACACTTCTCGGAGTTTACCTCTAATCATCATTTGCGGAACTATTCATCGAGTTCAACGCGTTGTTTAACGCAAACGGTTTGATCCTAGTGGTTGTGGATGCCATAGGAAAAGGCAAAAAAAAGAAAGAAACGAGTCTCTTCCTTCAGCGAAAGTGCGGAAGTTTTAGATCGCGTCAATTAACTCAAAGTACTGGACTATCAAAGCGAGCCTGGACTCCAGTCAATTGTTTGTTTGGTGAAGACTACTCTCGCGGGCTGACACTTCGCTCATGTTAACCAAACCACCAAACTAAAGCGTGTTCAGCTACGATGTTGGTGGTAGGCGCAGACGGCGCAATGGGTGCATGAGCGCTGCGAAGCACCCAAAACGCTTGGATCTTGTGTGCGGGCATGCTCAGAAGTAACAGCATCGTTGCTGGCTAGCTAAGCCAGTGCGGTGAAGCCAGCCTTCTATTGGCTCAGCGAGACCGCGAAGGTGCAGCCATGTTTTGAGTCTAATGGAAAGCGGCGGGAAATTATCCGCGTCAGAGGACACTCTCGGGGCTGTATTTCGGGAGGATGGTATGGGTGTCAGCTGAAGCTTCCTGCAATTCTTGCACAGTGCTGAACCTACACAACACTCAGCTAGCTGATGTGGAAGCGTCTTTCAGATGCACACAGGCTTTTGTACCGTGATCGACTGCATAATTTACGCACGAGGCCTCTTGGGAAAGGGGCAAAACAACTCCAGTGACTCACGGTCACACCTAGTGCCAAAGGCCCCGGCTCCAATCGGGAGTGTGGTTGCCCAGAGGGGGCAAACATGATCGCCTAGGGCCTGCTCTAAGCTGGCTTAGTAAACACTGCCGGGGATACACTAAAACCGGGTATACTGATTTAATCACAAAAATGTCTGGATTTCACAAAAATCGCGTTTGGTACTATGTGTAGTTCTGAGAAACTACACCAGAGAGCCTGGAATAAGAGTCGCTATAGTGAATTCGTGTACGTGAAGGTCCTATTGTCCATATAAAAAAAAAAGAAAGAGATAGCGAAACCGCTAACGTGACAAAACATTTGCCCTGAGTTGGAAGGGGCTGCTTTTTACTTCTTTCGCCGTACGTCTGTGTGAAATAAGTAATAACCATCATAAGCAAAACATGAACCGTAGACAAAATATTTGCAGGAGTCGTGGTTTATAGAACTATCGTTGATTATGCTTCGATTAGGTGAAAACGGAATTTTGGTAGGCTCTAAAAAAGTAGCAACCAAACAGAAATATAGTACTGGAGGAAAATGTCAACCAAAAAGTCATATAATATGGCAACATTGGTTGTGATTGTGAAAAATGGCGGCCAAGTCAAAGAAGCGGCTGTCTAAAATTGATAATAAGTTGTTAAAATTAGAAAAATTAGAACTCAGTGATGTTATATGTTCGATTTGTCAGTCTATTTTAATTGAACCCGTTACTTTGCCTTGTTTCCATGATTTTTGTTACCGGTGTTTTAACGGGAGTGTAGAAAACAATGCTATATGCTGTCCTCTATGTCGACTACGAATTGGATCTTGGCTAAGAAAAGCAACAAAACAAAAGAATTTAATAAACACACAGCTGTGGAATTTCATAAAATCTAAATTTTCAGAACAAATAGAAATTAAATCTAGAGGGGAGGAAATCACATTGCCGAAAGGTGTGTTGTTGAAAAAGATCAATAATTTGATTCCAAAAGAGATAAATGTGTGTAAAATTTACACAACTGTACATCCTTTTTTACTATTCTAAACCTAGGAACTTTTCTCAGTTGCTTAAGATTAAAGTAAAATTCAACTCATTGATAATTATATTATTCTAGAAAAGCCCACATTTAAACTCTGTAATCCTGGAGAAATCAGGTCTGAGTATGAAGCTGAATTGAAAAGGTTGGAAACAGAAAGATTACAGTTTGAAGAGAAACATATTGAAGAAACTAATTTATTGATAAAGTAAGTAAAATATTTACTTTTATAATTGTTAAATGTTATTATATATTGCAGTGTAAGTTTTTCTTAACCATAGTTACAAAAGTTCAGATCAATAGTGATATTGATCTAAACTTTACATGTGAATGTAAGAGTTATAATTTTGAGCCAGATGCTACTTTTTTATTAATATAAAAAAATATATTACTAGAAAAATTCAACGTGAAGAAGAAATAGCTCATAGGATATATCTGGAAAGCTTAGAACAGGATGAAAAATTAGCACTACAGATGCAGAGTGACCAATTAAAGACAACTGTGTCACTACCAAACTCTCCTAGACAGCAGCACTTGAAAGCCAACAGCAAACTTAAGCTTAAAGCCACGAAGATTGATACCTACCTCTCTAAAGCACATACTCCTAAAGTCAATGAGTGAGTATTTTCTAAATTGTAATTTTAATTTAAGGTTTATTGTAATTATTTTAAAATTTACAATTAAAATATCATAATATGAACATCATGTGGCCTGTGGGGCTCTAGGATTTAAGTTTTTATGAATTTTGTTTATATTTTTTTTATCAGTGTAACTATTTTAATTTAGTTTACAATTAAATATATCAAGATTAACACCATGTTTTGATTTGTAATTAATAGAGTATTATGAATAAAATTTTAAAAGTATTTATTATGTGTTATTATATACTGTGTATAACACATACACAGTAAATAGTAAGACAGTAAAAAGTAGAATTAAAAAAGGAATCAGGAGTCTAAAATATGGAATTCAATCCTTAATAAATGTAATACATATTGACTTGCTATTCCCATAATTAATACATTCGTGTGATTTTTAAAGCTATGTAGTACTTTTTGTCTTTTTTTATTGTCAAGATGTGCAAATAATTATCTATTTTGCTTACTATTATTGTTCAGAGCTATGGTCTGCATGTATATTATGACTTAACTAGATAGTAACAATCTCATCGTAGAATTAATGTTTATTGAAATTGCATACAAATATAGGTCCTGGAATGTAAATGTGTAGCCACTGTTGCATTTACTCATGGTAGTAAGAATATCTTTAGTTATCAATCTATAATTAAGTAATGGAATAATAATTATTAATGAAATTTAAAGTGACATAAATATTATTTAAGTTTTGCTGAGAACCTCTATCACAATAGATGTAACAGAATGTGACTATATTTAGAGTGGTCATAAAATTTAGAGAGATATACCTCTGACTTTTCCTGATTTAGTATGGATTTGGTTAATGTATCACCAGCTGGGCACCAGTGAAGGAAAATATGGCAAGGACATCCTCCTGACATCTAACTGAAATACCCATATAATATACAATTGTCAGTAAACATATGCAATTTTTTAAACACTTTTATTATTCAGAATATACAACATTACTGTTAACTAATGCCAAACCTCTTAAAGGTGACTTAGGTAAATCAAAACATACAACTTTTGTTCTATGACTTTTGCCAAAATTTAACACTTCCTAAGTTATATATTTTTTTTTAGTTTTAGTGGGGATTTCTATCAATCCTTAGCTCTATGTTTAAAGTTCAGTCAGCTAATGCTACGAAATCGTTTGCCCCAGTTGCATCGCACCACCTTTCAAAGTGTTAAGATCAGAATTGCAAATCTGATTTATTTATTTTGTGTGGGGAACAAAAGATTGAATTAGAAGAAGTCGTAAAACAAAAGTTGTCAGTCTTATATAGCAAATTCACTCTTAAGAGGTTTTGCGTTTGTTACCTGTATCCCTGTATAAAGAATTAATTAATAATCTAGTTAAGAATTATTAATTTATAGTGTTCTTACTTCTAACGCAATGTTTAACTCATTTTATTTATTGTAAACTTTTCTTCAGGGATTTGTTTCTTAACAATGACAGTACATATGCAGATAGCTCTAGCCAAAAATCTAATTTTAACAACCATGATAGTGGTGGATCACCAGAAATGGTTCCTAAATATGGAATATTAATTAAAAGTTATTTAGATAAAAAAATCAAGGTTGACTCTGGAATATGGAATAAAGAGAATGGGAAGATTAAGGTTTGTGAAATATTTCAAACAACAAAAACTTACTCTAACCTATAATTTTTTTTATTTAAATAAAGCATGTTTATTTACCTATTTGTATTAACATGCTCATGATAACAAATATTTAGGGCTGTTATATAAATGTAAATAGCATAATTTATTCATTTGTATTAATTAGATAATATTTGTGACTTCTGATGCATGCAAAGAAAAGCTTAAACTGTACAAATTTTGTATTAGTCCAAGTTTTTATTGATTTATTTTACAAGTTACATATGATTCCAATTATACATAAGTTAACATTTAACATTAAAAGACAGTAAAACACCAATTTCCATCACAAGAAACATTTATTCCACAGTAATTTAGATCAAACCATATAAACTAGATAAAATATGTAATAATCTAGCGAACTCGTATTTACAAGGTGCGGTTGATCACAATACCTCACACGGTTCTCCAACTTACCATCCATCGTGGCTGGTGCACAAGTGATCACGTCAATCATTACGGTGTCTGTAAGAGTGGGCCAGCAGAGTGCACTCTAAAAACATTAATTAAGAATTGTACAGTGGTCTACTGATTGATCCTCCATATATTTATTTAACAGGAACATGATGAACTAAAGAGTGATATTGATAAGAGTTGTGAAGCTAAAAGTAAGACAAAAAGTAAACCTTTTATTCCATCATTACTAGTTTCACTTCCATTACCATGTTCTGGAATAAAAAAACCAAAAAAGATGGTTCTTGAAACTAGACACAAAGAAACTGGTAGTGCTGATTCCATGCAGCAAGAATTATGTTATTTTAAACCTATTGAAACAACTACACCAACAAGGTAAAGATTAATAAATTATTTGCTTTATAGACAAAAAAAAAATTGCTATGGACTTATTTTAATTATGAGAAATATACTTGTTTCTTTGAGATAAATAAGTTGAATGTCTTGGAAATGAGTGGAAGTCAGTTACACTTGTATTAAAAGTCATTAAAAGGCCTGAAATTGACTACTGTACAATACAAAGTCCAACTCACCTACACTCCACTATAATTCTTTGTATCTCACAATTATTAAAACGTTTATTCACAAAAAGGTCTGGAAATTAGTTATATCTTATCATAGGTTTTATCTTTTTTTTTTCAGTTTTAGTAAAATATGCAAAGATCTTCCAATTAAGGTGCCCTGTATACGAGCAGATAAAATAAATAATAATCCTTCTAACCAAGAAACGTCGCCTTCACGTTCTCAATACTTAAAAGAACTATGTCATCTTAGGAATTTATCTTTGGCTGAAAACCTACCATCAGCATTTGTAATTGCATTGAATGCACTGCGTGTAAATAAGGTAATAGCAAATAGTTCCAATATGTTTATTCAATGTAAGTTATTTAACATCATTTACTCAAAACTGAAACTTGCAACTATTACCTTTTTACAATTCAGGTAATTGCATAAATTATAGTAAATATTAAGTCATCATGAAAATGTGGCTTGTCTTGCGTCAGATTCTAGACCATGCCCAATGATGATATAGAGATATGAAATATTTTTATTTCAGAATAAAGTTCTTAGTTTTTTTTTCCTTCCTCTAGTATGTATTAGTAATTCAATTTCGTAATCAAGAGTTATTTTATAAAAATGAGAAATCAAACAAGCATTTTATTTTAGGGGTCTAACTTATTGTTTTATGGGAAATATTATTTACAGGAAAATACTGTTCAGTGTGAAACAAATCTTCAGACAAAGGAAAAGAAGATTACTTCTACTATGTCTAGTGACGTGCCATCAGTACAAGTTAGAAAAAATCCTATTAGAGGTAAAAATGCTCTTCATGTTGGTGGTGTCACGAATTTGAGCACAGAAACGAATTTACGGCGTACCAGATCTATGGGCAGTATTGCTAAAGACGACAACGAAACAACGCCGAAGAAAGCAAAGATTGAAAGAAGGAAAGCGTCATCAGAACGAAAGCCTTATTTGAGAAGTGATTCAAAAAAACTAAACACTATCCATGAAAACTGCAGTTCAGGCTCAATAAATAACAATAAGATCAATTTAGTTGTAAAAAATTTGTCTAGTCCTTTGAAAAATTGTGATGTAAAGAAAATATTGCAAGAGCAACTTACAATTGAGAAAATAATCGAACAAGAAAAAAATGACTTTAAGTTAGCTCAAAAGATGGATGCGGAATGGAATGGTCGAAGACAACCGCGCCGGTCTACCATCAAACGACAAGTTACACTGAACCACTCCCTCCGACCGGCTAAAAAATTAAAAGTATAATTTTATCAGTTTAATTTTAATAAAGTATATAAACTTGGTATACTAAAATTCTGAATAGTGCTTTTGTATTTTTAAGAGCTCATTGTTAATTGTATCTGAAAGGCTGATTTGTTTCTCTGTATATAAATTTTGTTCTTTATAACCATCAAGAAGTAAATGCGCGATAAGTATTTATGGCACTCGCTAATCGACAGCGATGACCCAGCAACGGCTGCCAGGCTCAATGTACCGCTCTGTTTGTATTGTAATGGAAAGTCATTCGATATAGGTATCTGCTGCGCTATAAACGGTCATCATTGCAAGCCTGACACGTCGCCGGACAGCACTGCATCACCTATTTCGAAAGACTTTCCACATAAATATAGAGCGCGTAACATCCGTTGTCGAGCAATGACTACCAGATTCCGAATCGAACTTTAATCGTAGTTTTTTCAATTTGTAAAATGTTTTGTTTTGATGGTAATCATTATTTGAATAATCAATAAATAAACCGCATTTAATATTTAATCTCCCAAAGAGAACACAATATTATTTAGTACCTGTTAAGTTTTGCAGCTTATGTCAATTTCTCACCGATTTTATTTAAGTGTTTAGTATTAAAATTGTAAATATATAGACATAATAAATAGAAGAGCGTCTTTTCAAATGTGGGTATATCTATTTTTGTTTAACTGAGCATCTGGGCTTATTTTTCTAATATATACAATTTTTCCCAATAATGTACCTTTCAAAGTTTTACTTAAATGAAGACTTTATTTTTAAATGTTACTGGACTCCAAGAATTGCTTCTGGATGTGATTAAAAATTTAAATTCCACATTCACAAACCGCTGGTACAAATACCTGTAGGGCATATAAGTTTTTGTTTTGCATCAAATTGAGATCAAACCCATGACCTGTAAAGCAGAAGATCCCTTAACCATCAATCATCAGAATAAATCACCAAACATCAAGGCTCATAATTAGCTTCATAAAAAGTGAGATATTATTTAGAGCCCTTTTGAAAAGGCATTTCTTAAAAGATACTGTCAAACACATGATCTATTTGACATTTATATTAATGCCAATGTATGTATGTGAGAATGATGTGGGTATGATTTCAGTAGAAGATATCTAAATTAAAATAGAAGTTTTATGTTACTTTAATTTCCAATAATGAATCTAAGGATAATAAAATATCCCATTGTTAACATAATTATGATATTAATTTTGAGTACTGTTGAGTAATCATTTTTATTTTGTAATAATATTTCAACAGAAAGAATAACAGTAACCCATGCTTTACTTACATTATTGACAGTAGTATGTTTATAAATCCTAAACTGGTATGAATTATTATTTCTTTAGAACTATATAAAAGAATTGTTAATATACTAAATAAATGTGGCGTACTGAAACAATTTTACGTCTGATAAGGTATTTTATATAAACATTTGTGATTCTTTTTGACAATCTGCATCACGTGAATAATCCATTATGGTTTGATCGTAAACGACTTGCCATGGATCTCATAACTTTGTGATTACCATGTGATTGTATGTATTTTAAGTGTATTATAAATCTTTAGATGAATGCGCGTATTTATGATGTGGTGCTTTATAAACTCAATTATAGTATTAGTAAAGTTCCACATTTAATAAAAAATAAAAATACCTATGGTAAAATTAATTGTTTTATTTTTACACGATTTTCATTCATCATAATGTTTAGTTAAATACATTTTGGCTTTCAGCATTCACACCTGTACAAATCAATTCTCATGTCAAGTGCATGTAAAAAATATTTTAATATACCACCTCGTACCTTACCTTATTCCTTTTTAATTTAAACTGTGCTGTTCCACTTCCGGAAGTTATATTCTTTTTGTCACAATAATCAGATCTTGATGAAGTCTCCTAGTTAAACACCTAACCTGTAACACTCAGAATTAAAAACAAACTTTAAACTTAACTTAAAGGGTAGTAAAATAGTTTTTTTTCCAATATCCCAATTTGGTAATTTCCGTCTAAAATAAAATAAAACTATTTCACTATAATTAAATTTCAATCTTCAATCATTTTAAAAGTTTTCTATTTTTGGCAGTAAATGTGTAGACAACCAAGCATATAACATGCAGTAAGAATTAAAAATTTTAGCATGTTTGTAATGATATTTAGGTACATTAGAAGGAGCCTAGTCATAGTAATTTAGACTGAACATACATTTATTGACTTGCTCAGTTGAGTTGTAATGGTCTGTACTCGCCAATCAACATAGTCTGTCCAAAAAAAAACATTTATTGTACTACTACTTTGCTGTCACCAAACCAAATCATATCACCTAAAACATACCATTCACCACTTACCACAAAGTACTTCTGCAGTCAAATTCCTCCCAAGATGCTTACACACTATGCAATCTTATGCTATAGCATACTTATGTATATACTTTAAGTGTATACTCAGCTAAGATTTTTTTTACCATACCATGGTTGCATATTTTTTGCATTTTGAATACTCTGTGATAATTTGTAATGTCTAAGCACACTACTAACAATAACAGTATTTGTCACCCATTATCTATTTTATTTTAATTCAAACAGAACTCAAAATACAACCTTTAAATTAGTGAAGAATGGTTTTATTTGGAATAAATCCTTATTTGAAATTTTAAAAAACTTATTGCTCTAAGTTCTTATATCTTTTAGTGGCATAATACATCTACAGCATTATGAGAAAAAAAAACTTGGACTTGGTATACTAATTGGCACTCAATCAACCAATAAAATAACTCAATTTTCAGTCATAGATTATAAACAACGTTCTCTGCCTTAGAAAATGTATAATAACTAGAAATTGTTATAAATATTGACATTTCTTTGACTCACTACCATAGTAAAACAGCAATATCTCTCAGATGTACATTCATACGTAGTTAAACAAACTTCAGGTAATACATCAGTTACAGATATAGTAAGAGTTGCCTGATTGTGCCAATGCTAAAAATGAAAACATCCATCTCAAGTATCATACTTTTTTTATTAAACAAGTAGCCTTGTCACACCACATCACAAATTACACACAATAAACTCTAGTCATCTTACATCTATTAAAAACTACATTTATTGTTTTGCATCCAAATGTACCTTTTGTATACATCTTCACTTGTTAGAATATTTCTGCATACACATTAAAATAACATAAGTTTAGTTTCTAAAGCTTAACATAATCTTGGCATACATCTCTGATACATCGGCTCAGTGAGCTCACCTCACGTCTGTGATTTGTTGTTCCATCCGCTACCTGAAGCATTACCTGGACCAGATCCATTATTACTGTTCCAATTTGATCCTTGACCATTAGGCCAATTACCTTGATTCCAGTTTCCACCTTTACCACCATTCCAACCTTGATTACTACCTCCACCTCCTTGGTTCCATGCTGGTGGTAGATTGTTAGGCCCCCAGTTTTGATTGCTATTCCAATTTTTGCCTGAATTACCTTGAGGCGGACCCCCTTGCCAGTTATTTGGGCCAGAATTGCCAGGACCTCCTAGAAATCCACCCCACCCTGCTTGATTTAAGGCAGCGGCAACAAGACTAATAGGTAAATTAAAGTTTGGTGGTGGTCCTCCATTTGGGTTTATACCTAAGTTTTGCATGTTTAGTGAATCTATATTACTGTTTCCTCCACTGCTGTTTGATGGTCCAGACTGATTGGATCTGTTTGAATCCCAATTGTTGTTTCCATATGAATCATCTTTCCAATTCTGGTTATTTTTACTCTTTAGCTTGGGAGCAGCACTAGACACAGAGACTGATGCACCCTTAATAACGTGATCTTCGCCACAAAGACTTTGTGCCACTTCGGGATCCAAAAATGTGACAAAACCAAATGCTCTAAATGGCCGAGGGACAAATACATCAGTAACTTCGCCAAATTTAGAAAAATAGTCACGGAGGTCATCTGCAGTCATGTCCTCAGTGCACCTACCAACAAACACTTTACATGGTATTTGTGGAACTAGACCTTCTTTGGAGTTTGGTATACGAACATCAACCCAGCGTCCATCTATGTTATGCCTTTGAGCAAGAGCTCTCATTTGAGAGGCATAAGTCGCAAACCGAATGAAACCAAATCCTTTGAATGATCCGTTTTTGTCTTTTTTCAATTGTACCATGACTACTTCCCCAAACTGCTCAAAATATTGCCGGATAGACGCTTCATTAGACTTCCAAGGCAGGCCCAGACAAATTAAGTCTGAACAAATAAGCTTTTTTTCTAAGCGCTTTGTTTTAGCTGCTGTATTATCGGGTGACACGTCCTCCATTTTACGTTTATTTTCTTTGGGGAAAACGCAAACATACAATTGCTTACCCCAGCCCATTTCACTTGGTGGATGCAATTTGCCATCACTTAACCGGATCCCTCTAATTGCCTTGGTGCCGTTATGACGGTATTTTAATCCGCTTGCGCCAGGAAACTGTGCAACAAGCGTTGAGAGTAATAGAGTTCCATCCATTTCGCAAGGTATCTCCACTGCATTAGATATATCTTCATCTTCACTAACTTTGATATATTCGAAAAGATCTTCAGTATATTCTGCTTTAGTTACCATAATGAACATTCACGATCTTTAGTAATTCATAAGTTCTTAATTTAGTATATTTGGAGTTACGGCTTATACTTCAATACCTATTACTTATTTATTTTAAAATAATTTACAATTAAAACTAGCTTTTGTACAGTCGCAATATATTTAAACTTTATATTTAGCAACCATTTGCCTTCAACATAAAAATCACATCAACGAAAATGGCTACCAGAGCAAAGCAATAATTTTTTTTTATTATATAATTCTAAATATGGTGAAGGCAAAGGCCTAACAGCCAAGTCTGAGGTCATTTCTCTTCATGTTTTATTAAATTTCTGTTAAGTCTTCCAGCCACACTCCATTATCTCTACCGTAGTTTCAATTTAATCTAATATATTTTTATTTCCTGTTTGTTACACTATTTCTATATACACACAATATAAGCGTGAAAGGCAGCATAGCAGCATAGATTGGCGGGAAAACTCAGCAAACCAAGGGATGTATCACTCCACTAGCGTCTCGCCAAATAAACCGTTGATTCGCTATCGCACACGGTCGTTCGGGCATTCCTCTGCTTCCCAAGCCCACAAGACAAGCTCAAACTACAATTGAACACCTAAACGACCGCTACAACAAGAAAACAACAATTATTCAACAAGAATGCAGAAGAGATGCAACCACCTGGCTTTACGGATGTCGAATATGAAAAATAATATCGTTATATCGATTACACAAAATTACAAAAATATCAAGAACTAAAAGGCTATCTTCTAAGTTTAAGACCTATTTAAGATATCAAACAAAAATAAATAAAAAAGGTGCAATTTACACACGATAGAAGTGAAACTTCAGTAAATCGACAAAAGAATGAGATGAATATATATAACAAGGGGAGGATAATTCCAAAATTTATTTGTTTAAAAATGAGAGTATTTTGATTAATTTTAAAAGATATTTTTTATTTTATTTAACATATGTTACATAATTTATTGGTGTTTATTAACATTTATATTTGAACACCTATCTTGATTGTTCAAGAATAATTATTTTTTACGCGCCCGAAACTCACTACTACGTACTGGTTTTTTTGTAATATTGTTTTCATTTTTTTTGCGTCGACATTCACGACACATTCGGCATTAGTTTACGGCATCTTAAAAAAATATATTATTTAGCACAACAAGATATAAAAATACTCACCACACTGTTAAATAATAACACACCACGATGCTTCTTACTAAAAAGTAGAGTCCGACCGAAACTGGTTTTCCGGCCGAAACCGAAACCGAAACCGAAATTTCGGCCGTGGCTTCAGTTTCGGCCGAAACCGAAACCGAAACCGAAACTCACGTGGTCAAGTATAAAAGTCAACGTGGTCAAGTAAAATAATGAAACAAAAACTTACATGTAATCTGTACCATCAAAGCATAACCTCTAAAGAATGTTTACGTCGGGTGATAACGCACTAACTAAGTTGTGTGCTATAGAGCAATGCGAATTAGATCCGTCAACTGTCGTCTAAACGACGCAGTTACACTCCGACGCAGCCTTGAGTTTCTTTCGGCGTTTCTTCTCAAGGTAGTCGCTTCCGAAACGCTAGTAGATCACCGTTAGGTTTCGTATTTCTGGCTGGCAGTCCAAGTCGAGGTTCGTACCCACAGGGGTGCCCTGGCATTGCCACCCAACCCATAAATTGCCGGCTGAGCACCCTCAGTGTTCGCCCACCCGCCCGGTTAAGTTGTGAAGACCTTTCCCGGTCAACAAACACGCGTAAATTCGAAAAAAAAAGCAATGCGAACGGCGCACGAATCCTGAACAGGGCCGCCAGCGTCCGTCAAAGCGTTGCCGCGAGAAACGAAGCTAGGCAAGCATGTACGACAACTACCGAAATCAGTTTCGGTTTCGGCAAAAGTTTCGGCCAATTTTGGCCGAAACCGAAACTGCCGCCGAAACTTGATTTTTGGCCGAAACTCGGCCGAAACCGAAACCGAAACCGAACTTTCGGTCGGACACTACTAAAAAGCTGTAACACGCACAAACACACCGACATTTGCTCTCTCGCTCTGGCTCACTAATTTTTGTATTTGTGTTTCTTACTTGTCGTTATCCGTTGCATCCGGTTTGAAATCAGAATGGTTCTATAGAAGTTTCACTTCAATAAATAAATAAATGGCGGCAAATAATATACATGCAACAAATTCAGATGTCAATGCGTGCAACGTAACAAAACATAGTACTCAACAGTCGTACGCAATATAATTCTTTTTTTTTTTCGTTTATTCCTATATTCTACAGTTTCAGATTTCAGTGACTTCAGTGCCATAAGAATTAAAAAAATATCGTTTTCGATACAATTTTCGATACTGGATATTTTCAATCGATATATCGTTACAAAATATATATCCCGAAAATATCGATATATACAATTGAAAATTTCGATATATCGATATTTATTCGACAAGCCAGGCTGGCTTGAAGTTTTGCCTCCAATCCCTGTCTGGCTTAATTATTAAGGTGCGTTCAGAAATATATACACAGGGTTACACTTACAGGTTAGGTCGATCAAGATCCTTTAAAAGGTTGTAGGTCCAATCATTTCTGATTGAATTGACTATTACATTTTTTTTTTGTTTTCTCGGGGGAAAATCATGCATAGGACCATCAGGGCCGCTGCGAGGGCAGCAACTCCGGTGTGTCAGACTCCTACTGACTAAAAACCCCCGGGATATCCCTCTAATCACTCCACCCGAGCCTGGGAAACCAAATTCATCCAGACGCCCGGAGAGCGAAATGCCTTGTCGAGGTTGCCTTTCTGGGAGGGGTAGGGCTAAAGAGCCCACCCTTCCAATACCTATCTCACAGGCGTCGCGCCGGACACTGCACACCGCCACCCTCTCATCCGGACAGCAGACTCCTTCAAGTCTACTGCCCGGCTATTGTCACCGGGGGATGTCGCGCTCGCTCTGAACGGACTCATCCCTCCGGCGACGGTGCCTTGGCCGCCGAATAGCCAGAGAAGATGTTCGCTCTCTGACCCTTGCGGCGGCCTCCTTCTGCTTCGTCACAACCTCGCAGAAGGCTGTGACTCCTCGCCATGCCTCTTCGCTGTCAACCATGGCTTTTACCACTGCTGGCAGCGAGAGGTCGTCCCCGATGCGGTCCTGAAGGACCGTCCTATCTTCAGCCCGGGCTGAGCACACCTCAAGCGTGTGCTGCGCCGTGTCCTCGGGGCTCCCACACTCGTGGCATTCTGACGTAAGCTCTCCTCCAGACACCCGCTACCGGTGACGGCCAAAACTACCGTGACCCGTGAGGATCTGGGTGAGCCGAAAGGAGAGCGCGCCGTGTTGTCTGTCCAGCCACGATTGCAAGACAGGGCGCACTGCCTGAATTGACTATTACATACCCCATCCCAAACCTACACGTTTTCAAGACATTGAACTTTGATAGATATATATTTGATTTGATAGATTATATATTTCTTTAAAAAATATTTTAAACGAATAAAAATATTTTTTACGAACTTATTACAATTTATGACTGTCAATTCTCCACTACGACCCAGACGATTTATTAAACGTTACTTTTAGTGCTGAAAATAAGAAAGAAACTTATCTACTATAACTAAAATCGTAAACACAAATACATTACAGTTAAACAGAATAAAAAATTGACCTATAGACAAAAAATCTTGAATTTAAAAAAATACTTCACCCCTCACTTATACCCCTGTATATTTTTAATGGTGGAATGTAAAATGAATGATAATTAAATTTTTTAGAATAATTTTAGACTTCAGTATCTTTATACTATTTTTTTTTTCGATATGACGCACGTTGGTAGACCTGGAAATGTCTTCACAACTAAACCGGGCGCGTATTTTATAAATGATGTACTAAGACAGTATGATACCTATGTTTAAAAAAATAATTGATTAAAATTCCTATAAGCAAACACACCCATAGACATACATAAGCGTAACATTAGTTCTACTTCGGATAGTCAGGTAGCGTTCCAAATTCGAAAGCAGAAAAAGACGGCAAGTAGGCTCTCTTTTTCACCTATATACTCTGTGGGGATATGTTTCACGTAGGTTATACTAGGGATGTCATGTAAAAAAATATCGATTTTTTTTCGATATAATATATCGTAATGTTATATCGATACTATGCGATATATCGAACATATATATCGATATTTTTAAAATATCGTAAGTAATGACTTGTATTTAACTAGTCTATAATATTAAATAGGGATCAGGTTAATTATGAGTAAAAACACTTTAGAGAGAAGAAACAAATCAACTTTTTTTATAAATCATACGAAAATGAATCCAAGACAATACGACTCAAAAGCCATGTTTAGCATCTGCGCGTAATGAATTACAGATTTTTCTTTTCTACCATACGAATATGAAAGATTTATAAATCCCAGTACTTTTTCTCTAAACCTTGCAAAAACAAAATTTTATTTACCCTTTTGACTTGCAATCTGCCTCTCTGCTGTGTAAGAACCTATGCGACTTTTGAGAAAAGTCGTTCAGATGGAACTGAGCCAGCCAAAACAAGTGACCATAGACTCCACAGATTTTTTTTAATTGAAAGAAAAAATAGAAAAGTTGGCGTTTGGGTATTTCCAATACTGCCACCACCATAGATTATAAAAGTTTTGCTACTAGTGCTGCCCTCGCGGAAAGTATCTCATGTCTGCGATTCGTTATTGCAAAGGCTAGTTTTCAATAATCCGGGGTTTTTCGCTTAATTTTTACCCAAATTGACAATGTTGCAGATTTAAAGGAATAAGTATATATGAAGATAAAAAATTGAATGTGACACGATATTTGGTATATCGGATGAAATATATCAATATTATATTCGATACTAGATGATTTGATAATATAGAATTGAAGAGATATATCGCGTACATGTATCGATATTTTATGAAATATCGATATATATCGCCCACTACTAGGTTATACACGTATACATATTCTGATGCGGGAATTTTATGGTCGATATTTGGGCAAACTATATGAAGATATTTTAATAATCTTATGAATGTAATTAATGTGTGATGTATGTTACATCTTGTTATAATCATCATCATGTTGTTATAATCTTATGAATGTAATTAATGTATAATGTTATATATCTCTTTTTTACTTGGGGATAATCCTCATTGGACCGTCCCGGCCGCACGCAGGGGGTGGCGCAGCCGAGGTGTTCCGGACTTATACCGGCTAAAAACCCCAAGGTGACTGACTACTTTTGCATATAGACGGGGACTGTGGGCCCTGTAATTAATTCTTCACACTGATGTCTTAAATATCTATCTCAACTGGTTAATTATAATATGACATTTCTCGACAATTTTCTTGCTTTTTAATTACAAAATTTTGACGTCATAAAGACAATCCATATAAATATAGCATATTAAAATTAATAAAAATAAGTAGGTAGATAGTATAATAATTGACGCCTAATTAAGACTTGTAGACTGTTCTGCAATTCAGCTATTTTCCCACGCGAAGATTTTTTGGCTTTGCCTGTCAATCTAATAATATTTTTTACGCGGTTTTATTCCTGCATTCTCTTTAAATAGCAGAATACAATGTTAGTTGAAATGGCAGTGGTCAGTACACATAATTGGAATTGCCAATGGAGCAGGTAAATTCTCTAGTGGAGACCTCGTACTGGCATGCCCAGTGTGGGACATACACTAACAAGGACGACCTAATACAGATCCTAGGGCGACGCTGGATGCAAGCCGCTTCCGCTACGTCCAGCAGTGGACTTCCTACGGCTAATATGATAACGCAAATCTTATCTTAATTATGGAATGGTTGACTCACTATTTTAGACATACAATTTAGCAGGTACGCTGGCTGATGTGCTCGTCTGCCGCCCCTAGAATTTGGCTTTCAGGTCACAGGCCCCAGCTTGACCTTCTCTAGATCCTAGGCTGACTTATAGTTGTCAAATTTTGGCCCTAACAAAAGCTACAAACAAGGAGCTAGCACTTTGCAAGAACGGCATGTAGAGAATCGTTTTGGGAAAATACTATTAGACGGAATTAAAATATCCAAGATAAAAAGAGTGAACGAACAACTTAAAAGTTGTTGCAATTGTTATAGCGACCAGGGTAGCGATTGACAGATGTTCCTGAAACGAGGGCTTTGCTAAATAACAAACATAATTTTTATCTGAATAAAGGCATTTATTTTACAATGTTACAGAATTTAGGGTACAATATCGCGCGATGAAAATTCACGGTGTGTGATAGCCCTTAAAAAAGACACCTCTTGTTAACAAAGCTTGTTTTATACAATCGCCGTGATTAGTTAACACTTGTTCCATGATATTTTACATCGTTCTATAAGGTTGTGACTTTTATCGACGCGAAATCTGGTTGAGCCGATCATGTAATAGAAGATTTACCGCATCGTGGCGAATGCGATCGGAGCTGTTTGCGTGTCTCCGTAATACCGCGATCAGCAATTCGTCATGGTGTAAATTGGTCGCCGTTCGGTGATATATGAATTATCCATGGTCTGGTAGCCAATGGCGACTTTTTAATTTTATTGTCTGGATATAAAGCTTTTTTGGCCGGTACAAAGTGATTCCGCGTCTATAAATGTGGTCACTGTTTTATACTGCCACGTTCAATCTAGTCTAGACACGAAAATTACCGGTTTCGAACACAGTCACAATAATGCTAGCGTCTCAACCCAGCCCATTCGTTACTGCCTAGTTAACCTTGAAGATTGACTTTTACATTTGCTAATTCTGAAATGTCGAAATCCTTTAAATTCTTATTCATTTTATCATGGTTTTTATATCCGTGTTTGTGTTAGAGGTATATCGCATTATCAACTTAAATATATGAACATATTTTTTTATGTAATTAGTAAAAATATTTTTTACTTAAACAGGGATATTCGGTCAGTCACACGCCAACGCTTATATTCAGTTCGAAAACAGTAGAAGCTATTAAGTGATAGGATATATTTGGTCAAGCCCAGTAGCGTTCATTCCATAGATGCATACAAGCATTGCATACCTTTATGATAAATAAGTAATAAAGTAAAGTAAAGTAAAAGTAACAAAGTTTTTTATTAGACAAACAATTACAAGCAGCACATTAAAATCAGCTGACACCCAAACTAGGACAACCTGTATCTTGGATGTCAGCATATTTCACACAATTTGTTACAGTTTATTACCGCTGCGTAGCTCCAATCTTATAAACCAATACAACAATAATATTACATACTAAACAATAGACTATACAATAATAAAAAGTGAATAACAATTTCAAAAGAATGTTAATGCTAAAGCCCAAACACATCACATCAAACACATGTTGAACTGTTGTTCCTCAGTATCATTATATTTTAGATTCGACAACCAGTCTCTCAGCTTCATCTTACATTCGAATCTAGACAAGTTCAAGATATTTAATTCATGATTAAACTTATTGTAAATCCTTGAACCAAGAACCCAAAATTGTTTCTCAGCAAAATGATACTTGTGAATCGGCATATGGCAAACATATTCTTTTACTATCTGTCCCTACAAGGACCACTCTATGTTTGCGGAGGACAAGTTTCGAGACAAAGAGCTGTCTTACTGTCAAAACTTGACATCTAGAATATAACAGCTCAGTAGGAAACCTTCTGGATTCTTTACACATGACTTTTAAGACAGCTCTTTGAGCCCTCTCAAGTTTCAATAAAGTGGTCTTAGAGGCTCCACCCCAAACAGCAATGTAGAAAGATATCAAGGATTCCCACAGAGAGAAATAAACAGTCCTAAGAGTATAAATGTCAGCAGAATTTCTCAATTTCTTAAAGACATAGATAAGTTTTTGAGTTCTATTGATCAAAATATCTATATGAGATTTCTAACTTAACATTTCGTCTAGATATAATCCCAGATATCTCACCACGCCAGTTCTTGTTAGCGGCAAGCATTTGCATTCTAAATTAAGGAATAAATTGCTTAAAGTTAAACAAAAAAAAAAGGAACCATTTATATTCATATCTATTTTTTTTTTAACCAGAAGAAAATCCATTATGGATCTTCAGGGAGTTGGTGAGGGCAGTCCCCCCGGTGTGTCGGACACTCACCGACTAAAAACTCCTAGGTACTCCATCATCCGCTAGTACACCGGCCGTGGGCCCGGACTCGCAATCTTCCACGAGCGGCGCGCAAAGTGAACCTTGTTAGGCCTCCTCAGTAGGGAACGAAAAGAGTATTCCCGTCCCTCTTTTCCTCAGAATAGGCAATGTGCGGAAGTACACGTACACTGCCGCCCTCATGTACGGGCAGTAGACTCCCTCAGGTACCACTGCCCGCTTTAATGTCACGGCGGGGGGGTTGCACAGAAATTCATATTTATTCTATATTAACGCCGTCTAACTTTTCTATAAAAGAAATATAATATTTACTATCATAATATAATATTCAAAATAATTACACGAATTCTGCCTACCCTGTTAAAATGTCTTATGCACTCACTAGTGAAGCCAATATATATATTTTATAAACATGTAGTTAATTTGGTTACGGATCAGTGATTAGAACAGATACCGTAAAATCATATAATCATGTTGTTAAAGTTCTTATTCCGAAGATTTTCATCAGTGTTTTCTTCCTCGTCATCCTATGGAGCTATATAAATAGGTTGTATGTAGGATAATTGTAACATCAGTATGGCATGGGCTCAGTCTGCCACAAAAACTATGTCACTACTGATCATTTAGCATCACCTGTAGACATGGACCGCGTCTCTACGGCAAAGCTAGTGGACGGCTAATTCTCACCCCAGAACACTATCTAATGTTAGTCTTAATAAAGCGATGTATGAATTTATATAAATCCTACCAAACTGTAGACAAAGGATTTATATCTTAAATACCGTGATTAGAACTTTTAATTTTAAAGATCATAGATAAAAACTGGTTTGTTCTATTCGTATGTTTTGCCACATCTCTTAGTATTTACATAATTTTATATCAACCTTCGTTACGGCCAAATTAAAATTTTAAACGTTCAAATAATTTATATTAATTTTTACAAGAGTACCAATAACATGTGACATGTTATAGTTTACGTCTAATTATTATCTATTTTATCGTTCTTAAACTCTAGGCAGTTATTCTTTAAAATATAAATAAAACATTCTAGAGCAGGGCTTCTTAAACTTTTGTCATTCATGACCCCATTTATGATTGCGAGTTTCTTGACGACCCTATACAAATACATTTTTTTTTATGATTTATTTATTAGGTAACAATATACATATGAAAATATATAGGTTTAGAATTCGTTTTGAAACATAAAAAAATCTAAAATTGAAATTGTCCAAAAAATTATAAAATTGTATTTATTATAGTTTCAAAAATAAAAGTGGATTCTGACCGTCTTAACTCGCTCGAATATATTCAAGTAGTTGCGTGGTATGTATTAAATTAAAATATAAGTAAAAAATATTAGGTCCTTACATATGAAATTGGCGTTTTGTATGGGAGGAACAAAAAGTCGAATATTTTTTAATATAATATATTTAATTAATCAAAGTATGAACCATTATTTTCTATGCACTTTTGCCATCTCATAGGTAGTTCATTGATCCCTTTACTAAAAAAACCAGTCGGACGGGAATCAATAAAATCTTTGAAGGCGATTTGGACTGCCCCATCGGAGTTGAATTTTTTCCCTTGCAAGAAGTTATCCAAATTTCGAAAAAAATGGTAATCTGTTGGAGCAAGGTCCGGGGAGTACGGTGGATGTCTTAGACTTTCCAATTGAAGCTCTTCTAATTTAGTAGCCGTCTGTTGCGCAGTGTGTGGTCTAGCGTTGTCGTGAAGCAGCAGTGGCGTGGAGCGATTGACCAGCCTAGGTTGTTTAGCCGCTAGCTTTTCCATCATGGTTTGCAATTGCTGACAATAGACATCAGCCGTAATAGTCTGGCCAGATTTGAGAAAACTGTAATGAACAATACCGGCACTAGTCCACCAAACGCTTACAAGTAACTTTTTTGGGGTTAATTTTCGCTTGGGGCAGGATTTGGCTGGCTGCCCAGGATCCAACCATTGCGCTGAGCGCTTCCGATTATAGTAAAGAACCCATTTTTCATCATAGGTAATGATTCGGTTTAAAATACCTTCATTATTGTGCCGGTTTAGTAATGTAACGCAGCAGTCAACGCGCGTTTGCCGGTTTGCTTCAGTCAATTCGTGAGGTACCCACCTTTCAAGCTTTTTAATCTTCCCAATTTGCTTCAAGTGAATTAAAACAGTTTTATCACTAACATCGCAGCCTGCAGCTAACTCGGACGTGGTTTGCGATGGATCCGCTTCCACAATAGCCTTCAACTCTTCATTATCAACTTGAGTCTCAGGCCGTCCACGGGGCTTGTTCTGCAGGTCGAAATTTCCAGAACGAAAACGTTGGAACCAAAAACGAACTGTGTTTTCTTTTGCAACACGACCGCCATACACATCATTCACCCTTCGAGTTGTTTCCGCAGCACTAGTGCCACGGCGGAACTCGTACTCGTAAATAATGCGATATTTTAAGTTTTCCATTTTATAAAATGAGTGACGCAAACAGAAAAAAATAGAAGAAAAAAACAAATGAATGACGATCATCGAAGCAAAAATACATGAGTTTATAGCTGTACAAATTCGAATTTGGAATTCCTTACCAAAGAGGAGAAATTTGTGATTAAAGTGGCCAGTACGAAAAACGCCAATTTCATATGTAAGGACCTAATATAAGGAGATGGATGTGCCTGTTTTTTATTGCATAACAAATCAAATCTTAGTGGAATGTTTGAAACTGCTAGACGTTCAACATTTTTTAGCGCTGAACGATATTGGGATTTAATATGTGTTCAATCAACAAATGCGCGTGTCTAGACGCTGCAAGTCCACTGTATTGTCTAGACGCTGCAAGTCCACTGTATTCCGCCAACTCTAGTGATGTTATAAAATGATAAATATAAATATTTGACATTAAAATCTCTCGCCACCGCAGAATTTTTCTACGCGAACATACAACATCCACAAAAATATTGCAAGTGGTAGGCAAGGTGAATGGCTCCCGTGTGTGCTAATTGTTCACCGAATTCATTTTAGTATTAATTATAGCGATCAATATTATTACGCAGATCAGCTTTAGACACTCACTAGTATTGTTATTTATAGCTGCTTATTGTTCTCTATCTGTAACCCTACTTTAACTTGTTAGCAGTGGGTTTGTCTTCTGTATAAGCCAATTTAGTGTTAGGTCTACTCTACTGTCATGATTATTTAATTAGCTTTTATGGGATCTAGCGATGGCTGCTCTGTCTGTATGCTAGCTGCTAGACTGAGACATCCTATTTCTGTAGATTGGAGCGCCTATTTCATTTATTCAATTTAAGTAAAACAATGTAGTATTATTAGTTTAGCTTAGTAAGTAGTAATAAGGTTACTTATAAGTTTGTAATAAAAAATAGAAAAAAAAAATAAACAAAAAAGAATAAAATAAACAAAAAGAATCGAAGGGCGTTGCTATTGATAAATAGCAACGGATACAAAACAAAAATATGTGGTGGATAAGTTTTGATTTATTGTTTTGTTTGAAAGGTGACTCGATTAAGAATATTCTTGACTATGATTTAAAAACCTGATCAGCAGTGAAAATCATCAGCCCTTTTCTAGTTGTTGAAGCAGCAGCATAGCGTGCTTTAGACTGCCTTGTGTTGGAGGGCCTAAATGAAGGGTAAAGAAAATTCATAAAATAAATAAAAACACTTGCATTAAATTAAAATAATAATGTATTGATTATTTATAAGCATTTACTTTAAATTAATATTTCAAGAAACTAAATTGTCAAAAGACTTCAAATCAAGTATATACTTTTTGCTTTTTTTTTAAATTACCACCTCAAGTAAGTTGGGCACATTTTTATGTAAATATTTTTTTCCGGGAAGTACAGATTAAAAGTTTATGTAACATTGTGGTTTAATGAACTATTGTTTACATATTTTAGAGCCTATGTAGCCCGAAGACCCACGGCTGATACGAAGGTAGCTACATCCATGTTTTGATAGCATTTAAAAACCTTTACTGGTCTGAATGATTATAAATTTAGCATCCTGAGAGATCAACGGTATTCACCAAGACATATGTCATAATATATGATGATCTTTTCATATTCATTCCCGGATTACCTCAGGTATACATACTTATACAGCCTTATAATTACTTATACTTACATGCCTTTACAGGTATCTATCTACCCTATTAGGAACCCAACTGGAAATGCTGCAGTATTTGCTGCTTAGTTATACTAAAAAGTAACATTAGAGTGTCTAAATAACTAAGTGTCGCAAGAATAAAAAGGTCAAAGACCAGTTTCGCAACTTTTCTCTGTTAACTTGGAACAAAGGTTCGCAGGCGGGCTCCCTTCACTGATGTAGGCGCCACGACAGTGACGGGAAGCCTCGTCAGGCCTCAAGGCGAGCGCGCCTTGCACTGTTTAATAAATGCATACCGCAATCTAGATGAGAAATAGGAAATGGTTGAAAATACAAGAGGTCGAACTAGGTTCGTGTACCGGCTTACCTTGCACTGGTTCTATGTTCTATTTCCTACTATCAAAATAATTTAAGTTAGATATACATATCTACTTGAAGTAGTTTTATATAAACTACAATAAGCATGTAAATTTGGTTGCCTAGTGGTTAAGGGAATCGTAAACATACGCAATAGCATGAACGTACGCATGTGCGAATCCCATTTCAGTTTAAGCCCTTATACAAAATTTATACATAAGCATACTTATCTTAGGTATCGAATTAAAGAGGTAATTTTGCTAAAGCTTGCTATCAAATTCCCTAAAGTTACTATTGGATGAAATTATTGAGCTAACCTAATTTTTATCAATATTCACACGAAAAAGTTTCTACTAAAATAATAAACTGTAAATAATAAAATACACTTTAACTCGATTAGGCACCTACATTTTTCGCTATCCGTTAGAGATAATTATTATAAGTAATGATTATAATTTATTTGATTATTGCGAAGATGAGTGTATCAATGGATTTTCATCCTTTGATAGTCGCTTTCGTTTTTGGACTACACTGTACTTACCATCAGGTACTCTGTAGTCACTATATCGAGCCAGTGTAAAAAAAAATATATATATAGGAGGATAGTAACGTTAATTATTGGACTTAATGAAAGAAATGCGCATGTTACGAAGAACTTTTTACTGGTGACATTGTAGGTACTCACTTCCCAGTTAATATTCTGAGTGCGTCATATGGACCGTAGAATTTCGCCGTGCTCGGTGCCTGCGATCGCTTCGGGGCCACTGACACTGAAATTGCATCCAACTGTGTTTTTGTTTTACTTTTAGGGTTACTTACCAGCAGCCATGTTGACTTTGTTTATATATTACAAGTACTTTTCATATAATATATTGAATTCATATTGTACATATCATAAGTTACAGATGTTAGTATAAAATGTATTTCTCTCATATTATCAATCAGCCCCTCCTCGCGTAGTATTCTTTCCTCTTTTTGCTGCAAATCGCCAAGGAGTTGAATTCGCTTCCTGTGCCTGTTTTAGCAACATCTTACGACATGAGAATCTTTAAACGACTAGTGAATGGGTATCTGTTGGGTGATCGTGCTCCATCAGCAGCCTCATCATCACTTGACATCAGGTGAAATTGAGAAAAACCGTGAGCCTGTCATAAAAAAATCTCATTATTAGGGATTGTGAATCCCCTTATATACCCCGCAATAGCGAGTCGTAACTGTTCGAAACAGAAGGCTGTACAAATATACTCATACATGTTGTTTAATTTCTTTTTTTTTGTTATGAACCTATATACGATTTGTATATGATGTTATTGTGGCACTCTGGAAAGGACTATTCGGCAGTCTGGTTTTAAAATCGACACATTATCTATCATTTAGATTGAAATTGTATATCATAAATATTGACTTTTAAAACGTAGACTGCGTGTCGATGGTACCACTTTCTTTTTTCGATGGTCATCACATGCTTAAGTTCTTAGAATACGTTCCGGGGCATGATGCTGCGTCCCTCGTTACCAACCTTGGCGTCAACCGTGGCGAGCTTGGTGCATAATGTAATTTTCGCATTATCAATAAATAAATAAGTTTTATCTTAGATCGTGATATCAAGACTCAATTTTAATTAACAATATTTCATATCTAAATACCTTATATGTATTTTGGTAATAGATCATTATTTAATTTATATCTTGTTAGGTACTTCGTGGAATTATTGCAGTTAATATAAGTACTAATAAGTTTTTACTAACATAACAAGGCACTAATTGAATGGCATTTACTTTATAATCTTAATGATTGTAGATTGTTAATATATTTTTAAAATATCAAACATACATAAAAAATAACCTTGGGAGTATGTATTGTTGTTGTCTAGAAATCTGCAAGTCTTGTTCTGTGAGTAGGTATATTATACTGAATGACTACCTTACCTTTTTATTAAGTGCCTCCTCGATAGTAGTGTGCATCCATAAAAGCATTAGCTTGTTTTACCTACACATTTAATAACTATATTAACTTAAAATTTGATAATTTCCAAAATCAGAATCTTAACAATCAATTTCGACCAACTGTAAGTCAATATGTTTATTTAATATCCAAGACGACGTACAAGATACAAGACACACAAGACAACGTACAAAGGTACAAGATAACGTATTTTTATGCTTTTATGGGATGCACGCCATTGGTTAATATTGATGGATAGATTATAATCATGTATAAAATCCCTCTAGATTAGCACGGACACACTTTACGTTTCTGTAATATAATGACAATCAGGTTAGTATAAGAGTGAACACACGGCGCTTAAATACGAGGTAATGTAAAGTATCTACGTGGAAATAGCTAATTGAACCGGCTGTTTTATATATTTCGACGTAGCACTGCTTATTACCTATAATTAGAATGGGTGATCGATCGGTCGGTAGCGCGAAATCAAATAACTGTACATTTAGATAGTGCGTGAAACATATCCTTAAAGGCATTGCATAGATAATATTGTTTTGCATAATTTAATGCTTCTTATAATGGAAACAATGTTTCGCGGTAAAAGTCAACGGAATCGAGAAATATCTACCTGACGCAAGGAATGCGCAATTTAACATTTGCGCGTTGTTTTGTAACTTCAATATATACAAAGCTATATTCAGTGTTAGTTGCAAGTAACAAAAAAATTAGATACCGTACATATTAGATGTGAAAGACTTGTTGTAAATTGCTCTTTTTCACCTTCGACGCAAAAAGGAAGGTTTTATAAGTTTAACGCATGTGTCGATGGCTCTATGTATTTGTCAGTCTATGGCATCGTAACTCCTAAATGATGAACTGTTTTTTTTTTGTTTAAAGGTAAATGATTGAGAGTGATTTTTGTTACGGTTAAACAAAATCTGATTAGCTGATTAAAGGCAATCACCTCTTTTGTGGTTGTTAAAGGAATGTAAGCCACTACCACTAGGTAAATTGATTTGAAATTTAGTGTCCTGCAACATTAATGATATTACGATAACATGCAGTCTTAGACCTGATGCTGCAGCATCATCTGGAAGCAAAGGGATACTTAGCTCTACACTACCTTACAGCAGACGTATCATATTTAATCTCATTGGAATATTTACAATATATAGATTACAGATTTATAACTGAGTTTGGAGGAGGATGTTTTAAATTTTTAATTTAATGGTTATTATATTTAGTCCAGTTATTGAATCTTGATAACAGAATGAAAATAAATGATCTAAATTACATGATGCAAAAAATATAATCATATATAACTCAAATGAAAATTAAATCCAACCATGAGTTAAAAGGGGAACATTGTGCAAACTATCAGCATTACTAAACTAATAAAACGCAGGGTTTATGGTGTCAATTTATTCGGTTCTCTAATGTAAAAATCAGTGATGTGCTAATATTTGAAAGCTTTGCCCTTAAAACGACCTGTGCGAATGTACTTAAGACGGCAGACCCCAGAGGTATATGTATAATGCAATCGTATAAAGCGGGCCGGCCACTGACCGAATGTGAAGTCTCCGATGTCTGCAAACGCATTTAGGTAGTGGACACATGATTTTGAAACACATTATTAAGCGTTGTTAAGAAGACGTTAAGGCTGCAATTCAAGGCGTTGTAATGAAGATCCCCTTCAACGATGGCTTTTTGGTGTGTCTATAGATTGTGACGCTGTCTCAGTTTGACAATTTCTTCGTTTTTAACACTATTTTTTTGCAGTGCCATGGCAAAGTCGCTCTTCTGTATTTATTGGTAAGTACAGTCCAAAAAACTGCGGATACTTCCAAAGGGTCAAGAGTTTGTTGCCAGTCGCCATTATCGATACAACAAAATATATTTGTTTAAATAAACCCACAACAAAGGAAGTCTTCTAAGTATATGGTATATTAACCAATAACTCTTGATAATAACTATATCTGTACAATTAAACTTTTTTTTAACTTTACTTTTCGTATATTCAGTATATAATTATTTGAATTAAGGAAAAAGTGTAAAGCACTAACAACCGATGGAGAAAGAACTTGACAGAATGGGGGCCAAGTGGTACCAGAGTCCAACATAATATAGACCTGCTTAATCAGAAGATAATAAAAGCAATGTTATGAGCGAGACTTGAAAAAATAAAAAGAAAATATTTAAGATCTTTGCGTATTGCTTTTTTATATTCTGTAGTGAGTGCATGAAGGCTTATGACGCTTAGATTCTTCTCTTTCGCTTAGTACTTTACTATTATTAAGATTAATATTATTTTAAATTATATCTAGAAACAAATAAACTGTGTAAATGTAAAGCTGCCCACTGCACCTAATGGTTTGATGATGAAAAAAAAAATGTTTCGTGTATCACAGAAAATTTGCTTGTTTTGTCTGGTGTATTTCCAATTACTTTACTCTTTCTCACATGTGCTTTGTCTATGGCACGCAAAAAAGAGAAATAATTGTAGATACAAGAGAACGAAAAAGACAACCAGGTGTTTTACGAAACAAGATATATTTCTCCGGACGCACCATAAAACAGATCATAGAGATACTATGCGTAAAGCCGTAAATGTCTCATAAAATGGCCCTAAGTAAATCTGGGATAGAAATGGAGTGCAATTATCATCTAAAAGGTGTGTCCAGAGGCCTAGACAATGTATCATTGCATAACCGTTAACGGCAAAGAAAAGTGCAAAATCTATGTAATTTACGTAATGTGAAGACGTTGACATTCCGAAAGCTTGTATCAATTCTATACATTTTGTCCTTATTTTAGCGTTATCGTTTATCGAGTGTTACTTTGTCTAGGTCCGGAGTACAATCAAGCGTATTGTCTATGTTCATTAAGTCAATATTTTCATTCTATTTTCGTCTGTATAATATTTGCAAATACAGCAAACTGGAAAATAATAATATTTTATCTATTCTTTCATAAAAATATCAATTTTATGGGCGTAGATTATATTATTATTTTTGTCGTTAAGGGTTTTTCTTTGAATGGCCGCCACACGCTAATTATACCTTTTATTTTAAAATTAAATGCATTAATTATCCAATTAGGTAGTGTGCTCCAATTGTGGCAAATTACCCTTGATCAATTTACTAATTTCAAGGCTAATTTTGTCTCGTAACATTGCATAAAGCGGGTTTGTGCGGTTAAACTATTTGTAATAGAAACAGTAATAAATAGGTATATCGTTAGTGTTCAATTTGAAAGTTATGATTTCGCAAGGACCACTGTGTGTCAGGTCGATGGATTGTTGTAAACTTTGCTTAATATCTATTTGAATACTTCGATACAGGTTTGGAGGCTCGTTCTGAGAGGTGTCAGTGCTTTGGGCGTGGGCGTCTGTTCATCGGAAGCGAGCAAACATTGATACTAATTAGTAGTTTTACCTTTTAATTGGATTGTTAATGTAGATAGATGTATTTTTAGGGATTTTTTAACTTAAAACTGAATTAGCTCAAATCACTTTCGTACGTACATATTATTAGATATTTCAATTTATAATATTGCTGATTATGATGATAGATGTGTTTTGGAGATTATGAATTAATATAGAGAGTTTTTTTAAATATTTCTTTAACAATAATTCAAATAATATTATTACTATTTTTATTACTTTCAATAGGCATTTGTTTTTATGATTAACGACTTTATGTCGCTAAATATCAAAAACCAGTTTGCCCAGTTAATAATATATTTGAAAGCGAAGAAAAACAATGAATTTTTCGCAATTACGATTCGTAACCAAGTAGCTTTAATACTTCCAGGTTATACCCGAACCTGCCACCTGCTCACGTGATCCGAAACTATCCTATATTTTATAGCATTACCATCAACCACTCATCATCAGACAGGCTGTCAAATTATTTACCTTTCGGTGTAAAAAAAATCATTTGTGTCTATTTTATTTTTTTGATAAGGATTCCCCTGCTTCCTATTTGCTAAAAAATATCTTTCTTGGAATAAACGTTATTAAATAAAAGGATTAAGAAATTCTTCACGCACCCATGATTAATTGCCGATATTTTTTAAATATGGCTTCCGTAAATAGATATTGTTTTCCTGTCTTCAAAGAAACGATAATATCTTATCAATGTTTGGTATCGAGAATTACTTTTGGTTAAAGATATGCGACTCCGAAGAACTGCTTTGATCATGCAAATATTAACGAGATAAAGATTTTAAAGGATATAATAAATTCAAATGTACATGTAGAAATACATATGTAGGTATCCATAAAAATTACAAGAAAATTTATTTCACTAAAGTCAACGGGGGTTTACAGATTAAGTAGGTACCTAACCTTTATCGAAAATAACATAGAAAGATAATCAATGCAATTTTCGCTTATCTGCACATATAAATCTTCTATAAATCTATAGTCTTGTACATACGTTATAATTCATATCGTATTGCATGCTATAGTTATAAACAGCACGGTAAATAATCAAACGTAAAAAAATACTCCACCAACGACTGTGTAAACGGTACTAAGAAAATTGACTATTGTTTCTGAAAATACGTCGAATTTGTATGCTGTTACAATATAACAGTGTAAGTATGATTTATGGTGAGAATTAATCGCCTAGTTATTTGTTATATTGTGCGAACACAGTATAATAAGCGATTATGTAACATTATCATAACTTCACTGACTGAACGCCTTAAACACAAGATAGAATGATGATATAATTTGAAAACATTAGCTAGACGTTGAAATACGTCTGATCTGATATTTTATTCAAAATTTTCAATGGATATCTAGATTATGCTGAACTTGTCAGTAACATAAAAATTAATGCTTCATTTCGTTTGCCGCGCAAAACAGCGTTCCAGTTTTTTTCTATACCCTTCTTTTAAACAAATCTTGGACAGTGTTCTACCGAGTTCTGCCGAGGATCTGCAGGCAGTACAACGCACTCTCGCGATTTGGTGACTTGTTTGGTTTCTCTTTCGGAATTTAGAACAGCGTGTGGATAGTGACTGTATTTCTTTTTTTTTTGTTTTTGTTAGAATTAGTCACAGAATTATGTTAAAAGTTGTTATTTAGGCAATTTATAGTTTTTTTATATATTGTGTCTATGTATGTATAATCCTTTTTCTTTTTGGAATTTTACTTATATTCTTTACTCTAAGCTAGCATTATATATTAATTATTGTGTAAAAATAAATAGCTTCTTGCCCAATTTCATGATTCTAGGTCAACGGAAAGTACCCTATAGATTTTGATTCGCTAGCTAAAACGGCAAAAGCGATAAAATTTACTATATAAGCGGATTAACAAAATCTTTCGATTGCACATACTTAGAATTAGACTTATTTCAATTTGACCTATCTACGCGCTCCTAAAGAGACAGACAGACATGCGACAGAGATCTTGACAGACAGTCAAGAGGACAATAAAGTGATTCGATGAGGGTTAATTTTTTTCTTTGTGGAGAAGGAACGCTGAAAACAATATCATTGAACTCGTAAAAGTCCTCCCAGACCGATAGCACCTTGTCTAGTTGGTTGAATAAAAATAATAACTTTTGAAACAGTTCATTTTGCGCAGCGGTTGAGTTCGGTTTCTGCACTACGGGTCACGGGTTCACTTCGTGCATGGAGACAACGTGAACAATGACCTACAGCAGCCGTATAGCGGTCCCTTGTTTCCACCATACTTTCATACTTGGCACTAGCCGGACAAGACGTAAAATTGACAGAATTATTAAAAGTTACAATATCGCTTTCAATCGAATAAAACCGATAAGTAACTTTATTTCATTTAGGTCAAGGTGCGACCACCATGTACCACAGTTGCTCTTCAAGGTTTGTGAAATGTACACGCAGATATTTTAATTATTCGTGAATGATTTTATTTATAAAAAGGGGAATATCCCGAAAGGGATATGGCGTGACAATATAATATAAATGTATTTGTTAGTGAAGAAAATCAATGATTAGTAAAACGTTAAATTTATTTGGCTGTAGATTCAGATTTTAGTAACCAAGGCATGCTGCTCGCCTTCCAATACTTTAATAAATATTCACATTATACTGGTGTTCTGACAAGTTTGTTCGTTTGAAGGTCAGACAATCGAATGTCCGTGATTTAGTGAACCTATCTAAAATATAAAAATAAAGATATAGGTACGTGATGATCTTCAAGAATCCAGTTATATCATCGCTCATTCCGGTTATTTAAAGTCACATAATATACATTTAGCACTAATCTATCAAATATTTTTGGATGTCGCGATTAAGAAATTAAAAACTTATTTTCTGTATATTTAGTGGAAAGGGGGTTTGTTCATTAATCTACCACCTACGGTCGCCAAGTTCCTAAAGGGCGCTTGGATTCCTGGGGTATAACTCTATGCATGCAGTTTTGTACCATGTCATGCTCTGCGATAAAGAAGGCCAACGTCAAGAAACCCACATCTCATTTACCATAGACTGGATTACCATAGACAAGAAGTTGGCAAGGCCGTACTCTTGACCTCGGCAGACGGATAGGAGGAACACCCCAGTGGTGTTAGTTGGTAAGTCTGACATATAAGAGCCGCTGTCCTCACAGCGGAATGTCTTGAGGATTTCCACAGGATTACAAAAAAAGGTAAAATTAAACACTAAATTCCGTATAAAAATTATATTAAAAGGTATAAGTAAAATAACTAAAATAAACTAATAGAAATTAGCGATATTTCTGTTGTACAGATCCGTATTTTATCGAATAATTTTATCTTTATAACATCAATTAAGCTAAAAAGAGATATTTAAAAACATAATATGTAATAATAATTACGAGAAATAGTGTAATTTTGTACAATATAACTATAAAAAAAATAGTATAACTTAAACGAATTATCACAAAAAGACTCATTATAACTCATTATATTGGAAGCAAAGCAAATCATAGAAAGTTATTTTTTAACTAGGTTGGTTGCAAGAACAAAGCACGGTCTGATACTTAGTTTTAAATTATAGCTGTAATAATAATTATTGCTCAAATCGAATAGAAAAATAACAACTTCATTATAATGCTATTAAGTGAATTATATTACGTTTTGCTCTGTATTTCATTCAATTAACTAAACTATTGTTGAAATATATATGTATGTATTGCAAAACCACACCTAGGTACACACAATTTGTGTTAATACAATGCAACAAATGCTTAGCTAAGGTAATTTTGGAGTGTGTAGAGCTTGTGCATATTGTATTACATAACTGTACGAGAAAAATTGACTCTAGTGTTTACACATATCGGATTATGAAACGGATGAAAGTTATTATGTCTGAAGTATTTTAGTGACTATTTCCTTTAATACATAAATAGCATCGATTTCTATTCATATTTCGATAACTTAAAATTACCATTACTTGGTATTTTAAGAAAAGTATCTGCTCGTAATTACCAACGTCGTTTGTAACGCTATTTTTACCTTTTATATTAATGACAAAACAAATGTATGGTACCTACGCTGTGTCGGTAAATTAGGGAATTATAATATGATGTCCGAGTTATATAAATTTTAACGCAATTTATGTCAATTTAGCTGTCACCTGTATATTACATATTTTTCTTATTTATGCTAGATACATTGTAATACGGTTAATATAATTTCCAAACAATAATCAATTTAAAAAACGAAATTAACAATTCTGTCAAGTGTTTTAACGTGTAGCCTAATCTTCAAAGTATATATTATTTCATCTTATCATTTTTTGGAATAAATCAATCTAATCATATCAAACACTTAAAATGATTTTTTTTATCAACAATTTTATTGTTATATGGTTTATATTATCTACGACCAGATTCAAAGTAAATCAATAATATTATATTAATAAAAACCATTTTGGAAAAACAGTTTTATAAGGTAGTTACTATTTTGCACCATGTCAGACAGGTTTAAACTAAATAGTGTTGAATAATTGTTTTATTTATATTAAGTTTTCATATTTTAAGAATAGAGAAAAGTTCTTATTTATTAACATATATAAAATATTTCAACATGTTCTATATAAATAATTTGATATTTTTGTATGATTTAATAGAAAATGTAACTATGTTTCCCAACTATTTTTTACTTTGTAGTAACTACAACAATACTCGATATTGTAAGAAAATTTATCTGACTTAAATATAATTTATCTATGCTGGGAATTTAGATACAATGATACATTAAAGCCATGTATAATTTGTATACATATATATGAAATTATATTTGAAATTTTAAATTAAAAAAGGATATGACATTAATTAAACTTTGCGGAATAACAAAACACAGGCACTGATCAGTTGTTTCAACTGTTTCCCAGATAATAAATAAATAATATTCCATTTTGACCTTTTAATTCAAATATATATAATATTTTTTAATATCTTTAACGACTAAACAATAACAATTTAGAGATTTCAAGGAAAACAAATTTAAAATAAAATTAATAATCTGATAATGATAAACATAAACCAATTATCACGTCGGCGCACATTAAAAAAAACATTTTTTGTATACCGATTAATATATCGATAATACAAACTTATGAGATATAAAATCGCATTATTTTTAATTGATTAACTTAAGAAAACATATCCTAAAGCAGAGTGATAATGTTTTGGATTGCACTGCCATTGAAAATTATACAGAATCTTAATATAAAGAAAACCTATCAATAAGAAAGGAACATTCACAAAATCTCAAATAGATGTTACTTGATAAGAAGGAAAGCTTACAACATGAAGTCTAAAAACATATTGAACAAGTCTTACGAAAGGTACGTATTATTTAAGAAATACATATTATGGAACGATGTATCGTAAAAGTGAAAGGAAAGACCTTGATACAGCCAGTGTAAAAGGACCATATAAGAAGTTCAAAGTATGTAGATATCAATTGATGACAAAGTAATGGAATGTCATTGTAATTTATTAATAAATTTTCCGGAATGTAAAAAAAAATTGTAAAGAAACAGAAATTCTTAAGATAGCTATTTGACTCACATTTCGCTAAGTAGACTAAACACTTTAACAAAAATAAAAGATTACATTTTTTTTTTCATTTTGACGTGAAACTTGTTTCACGTCAATCGTAATCATTAGGAATACAATATGTATTCTTCGAAAACTTGGACAGTCAACAAAACATGTTTTCAAAACTTCCAGGTCTAAGTAATCTCTCTACATCTAGCATACAAACTGTACAATTAATTATAAAGATATCATTAATACCTTTTGATAGGTAATTTGATTACGTGCTTTCCGTCACAAGAGTTGCCTGAAAGTATAAAACTTCTCCAAAAAGACTCTGCATACTTTAAAAGCTTACTTATTCTACTGTAACTGATTTTGCGAGATTGCGTGGGCAGTCGACATTACATCCTCGCAACACCGCAATATGGTATGCCAGTAGTTGCATAGGTATTACTGAAAGAATTCCTTGTAAGCAGTCCACAGTTTTAGGCACCTGCAAGCTTTGAGACGCGAGAGAGATCGTCTCGGTGTCTCCTTCTTCGCAAACGACGATTGGCCGCCCTTGCCGAGCCGTAACTTGTTGCAATGCGTTCATACATTTTGTGTAAACAGGGTCGCGCATCACAATCATCATAACAGGCATTGAGTCATCAATAAGAGCTAACGGACCATGTTTCAACTCTCCGGCCATAATACCTTCGCTATGCATGTACGTCAATTCTTTCACCTTGAGAGCTCCTTCAAGACATGTGGCAAAGTTGTAACCACGTCCCATAATGAGCAAAGACCTCTGGTTGTAAAGGTCTTCTGCTAGTGCTTTAACCTCATTGTCCAAAGCCAATACTTGGCGAATTTTGGTGTCCAGGTGATGCAGTCCTTCAATAATATCTGCACGGCGCTTTTGTAATGAAATACGGTCTTCACTTATGACTAGAGCAAACATGACCAGAGATACAAACTGTGATGTGTAGGCCTTAGTGGAGGCTACACCAATTTCAGGTCCAGCATTGATGTGGACACCGCAATGTGACTCACGACAAATGGAGCTACCTACAGTGTTGGTGATGCCTACAATAAGGGCTCCATGTCGCTTGCAGTACCGGAGTGCCATAAGAGTGTCTGCGGTTTCACCTGACTGAGATATGAAGAAACAGACATCATCACGGAATACAGGTGTATTTCTATCCAGGAAATCTGAGGCTAACTCTACCATGACAGGCAGCTCAGTCAATTCCTCTAGCAGCTGACGAGTAGCTACAGCACTATGATAACTTGTTCCACAGCCAATAAGCATTAACCTTCTGCAGCGTTTAATTTCAGGTATGTAATCTTTAATACCACCTAAAGTGACTGTACCATCAGCAAAGTTGAGTCTACCTCTCATAGTATTGACAATAGATTCAGGCTGTTCGAAAATTTCCTTTTGCATAAAATAATCATAGTTTCCTTTCATAATCTGCTGCAGTTCCAATTTTAAAGTAAATATTTCACGTTCATGGGGATCATTGCTGCTGCTAGACATGCGATGAATGCTAAGTACACCATCCTTGATGTGAGCAACATCATCGTCTTCAAAGTAAAGTACCCTGTTGGTGTGTTCAATCACTGCAGAGGCATCCGATGCAAAGAAATATTCTACATCTCTTTCCTCTTCTGGTTCAAAGTGAGCATGACTGTTGACTCTAGGAACTGCTGGAACAACACCTCTTGTAGCCTTATTGTTAGTGTACATAATAGGTACATGGTCACTAGATAGACGTCTGCGAGTCTTGATGCCCACAAGTAGAGGACTACCACGACGTGTGGCTACACATTCATTTGGGAAGTAAAGTGATTTAAAGCACAAAGCAAAAGCTCCTTCGAGTTGTTGGATTACCTGCTCAACAAGTTCCTGGAAGCTATAATCCTTATGTTGATGGTACAAGTGATGTATCAGCTTGGCGATAGCTTCAGTATCAGTCTGGGACTCAAAAACATATCCCTTGTTCTCCAGAAAAGTCTTAACTTCCTTGTAATTAGTGATGATGCCATTGTGAATGACAACAAAGGCGTTATCTTCACCGGAGCGTTGAGGATGTGAGTTTGTGGCACTTGGCTCACCATGGGTAGCCCATCGTGTGTGGGCGATGCCGCAATGCGACTCTATAGAGTCTTCCACTGACAGCTCAAGGCTGCGTTCTTGAAGTAACTCTTCTAGAGCGGCAACTTTGCCGCTTCGTTTCACCACAGCTATGTCCTTTAGGTCGGCAGCGTCTATCGCGACACCAGCAGAATCGTAACCGCGGTATTCAAGCCGTTTTAATCCGTTTACAAGTAATTCCAATATTTCGCGACGCGTTTTAGGCGTAAGGTGGTTAATGTACGCAAAAATTCCGCACATCGTAAACTAAATAAAATGTTTAGTGAGAACTTGAGCGAACGAAACCACAGCTCGGGAGAGACTGCAGTTTTATAGACACACAACCGATATTGAAATCCTACGCGTACTGCTCCTACCACTAATAACTTACTTTCACTTACGGCGAGGCACACGTCATCGTGTTTCGTTATCAACAACTTTGGTATCGGAAAATAAATATCAGCGACAACAAAAACTAGTCTTACACCGAAAACTTGAATCTGTCAAGTGCCACCTGTCAGTTGTCAAAGTTTCCTGTTGAGTGTCAATGTCAACTTGACAATAAATAAATAAAATCTGATGACGTTAAGTCTTTTAGCCAAATTGTGGTTACATACCTACTACAATATATACGAACGTATTTATTGTAACAACAATTAATTACTAATAATGAATCCATCCAATTTTAGAAAACTTTTTCGATCACTAAAAAGTTAGATTTTGTGTCTTTAGACCTACCAATGATAATATGGCTATTGAGTAGCGCGGTTGAATGTCAGATACCTCAGAAATAATTATTAATAATTCATTTATAGCGCTATACTATATACACTATCTATTTTATAAAATCGGATCGGAAGGTCTGGTGATTGCTTCGTGGTGCGTGCACAGCAAATGTTTCGTGTTTTACAAAACATCATTGTGTCTTTTTCTTTCTATGTTTTGCGTACACAAGAAAAAAACCATGGCCAGAAATTGTATGAAAATGTGTGCCAGAATATTCAGACGAGAAATCTATATGATAGAAAAATATATATCTTCTAATTAAATAGAAAAAAAAACGTATTATCTTCAGTAGTGATGAACAAAGTTATGAAAGTTTAAAGACATAGATTTTGTTATCATTTTTGTAATAACTTTATATTATATAGATATTTTGAACGTTATATATTTTATAAATTTATATATATAAACATGAGCTTAAGATATGTATTTTTTAGTCAAATTCTTAGATTTAAAATAAGACTATTTTCAAAATTTCATTACATACAAGTGTGTAATGCTGTATGTTTTTATAATATTGTGATTGAAAGCTTTAACACAAAATGCTTTTTTTCTGTAATTCTGGCCCTCCTCTAGAATTTCTTAAACTTTGTGGTCCCCCATTAAAAACGTTTGTCCATCACTGTATTAGAGTGTTACATCTCACATCGAATTTAAAATGATTATTTCGGAAATTAAATTATGTTAATAAATTTTAGATATATTTAAAAATAATTCAATATTTTTAATATAAACGTTTAAAAACAAGCCTGGTCATAATTAAAAGTTGCATAACTAAGGACAATTCAGCTCCAAATTCTTAATTTTATTAATATTTGTTTTGTTTTTATATGTACATATAAATAAAAAACTCCATTATTGTAATAAATTTTGAATCAAGCACAATTTTACTTACGTACGTAATGCGTCAACGCAGTCTGTAAAAATGGGTCGCTTGTATCCCCGCCAAAATTAGTTCGTATGTAACAAAGACTCGAAGGGTCTTAGACTTCGTGCGTCAGAGGTTGAACCATTCCATACATAAGTGTTTTTGTTTTGAATAGTAAATGTTCCTTCCCCTTTCATCGCAAATGATAAACAGTTTTGGCCGATGCCCTATGAAAACGCCACCATATTAAGAATACATGGCTTTATTTAGTATAAAATTTGACTTAGAAAATAACATCAGTATAATTGTGACAAATCAATATAAAAATAAGTATAAATATAAAAGTGATAAGTAATAGCTAAGACGTGGATAATCTACATTTATCCTTCCTTCTAAAAATCGATTATAGATAGTCTTGAAGAGATTCTCTTCTCACAGGCTTTGGTCTAACTGAGCCGGTTTGAAGTAGGTGTGTTAGCGGCAAACTACATAGCAATTGTTTACATATAATGATTGGTCACCGTGAAAGATTCACTATTGCGTTATTGCTAATAAGGTCTTAGAAATTGTTGACAAAGGAACGCCATTAACGAAGTCAATTTTAAAGCGTAGCAAACCCAAACATTAAAATAAAGGTACAATAGATACTTGTTGTGTACCTACAGCATGACTAAAAAACGTAGAGTCACAACGTGGGAGTGCAAGAAGTGCAAAATTCCTTTACGTCTATCAGAATGCTTCGAATTATATCACACCATTGCATATTATTAATTTTGTATTACTGATTTTTGTATAAATAAACTGTTTGTAGTACTTGCATCTACCATAATTATTGCATCAGGCTGCAATTACGAGTACATCTAAAATATTCCACAAATATAATATTAAGAGGACACCGCCGCTCATATTTATATTTGACCCAATTATCGTACTACGGGCCAGATATGGACAAAATGTAATCTGATTAATGATTACGCTATGATAATGATATGCTACGGGCTATGCCCGTAAGAGTCACTTTTGGTCCGATCATCGCACTACACATCGCACGATAGTTGTATGTTAAGGGGTTAACAGTGTATTCTGCATCATCATCAAAATGTGGGAAAGGAGCTAAATGTTTATTGTAAGTAGTATTTCCTCGACCATATCGTAACTTTGATATAAGAATATAAAGGGTGTGCTTTTATTTATTCAACCTCTTGCTCTTTGCTTAACAAAATTGGTCATCATTATGGTTACGTAGTATGGTAATATAACGGTCCATCATCATGTTTCTAAAAAATAAAATGACCATAATGCGCACCGCCTGGATTTTATACTACGCCGCACACACAATCTAGTGAATTTTTCTTGCGCGAACATTTCTCGTGCGTGCTCTTTCATACGATTCACGGTGTAACAGAATTTACGGTGAATATCGCGTGATGGAGCTGTGCTAGTGCTGAGCGTAACAGGTAGTAGTTTGCGATATAAATAGTGTAATTTACTATATATAATAGGACTATTCATATAATCCAAATAAAAGGCTGATATACCAGTAGCTTCTTTATTGGTTTTATCAGGACCAAGGTTTAAAAAAAAACATTGAAATTACAAAGTTACATTTAGCTTAACCGAGTCTCAAATTTGTTTTCCGTATGTAAGAATTTATAAAACATTAATTAGTTTTACGAGAAAAATATCATGGATCAATTTATATTGAATATTTAAACCTTTTAAAAGAAGTTTAATAAAATAAATTATCTACTAGGAACAAAAATAATACTACCTACATTTTACAGACTTTCAAAAATTCATATAAAAACGTTCTTAACGCTTTACTCATAATGCTAATTACAAGGAATTGGTTTACAACCAACAATCCCTACATAATACAGTACACGATGTCATCCGTTATTACATTATACTTCAACCTCACTAACTAAAAATGACAAAGTGCATTTTCATCAACAATTAAAAGTTTAATCCTCACTATTATTAACATAGTAAGTGTTGTAAGAAATTAAGTTACTTTAAATATGTCACAGCATTATTTAATTATATTAGTATCATTCAAAAGTACACAATTAATTAATGAGTCGATATACAAAACTATAAATTTATAAATATTAAACAAAATACAGTCAGTTTGGCCGGTATCGGCAAAGGTTTAAAAATTCGACAAAACTACTCCATCGCTTTTCCTCCTAAACTCTTTACGATGAAAAAACAAAATGGAACGAGCTTTCAAATACGGAAACTCAAACTTCGAGAGTAACTTACGACTAAAATAATCACAAATATATAAACTTAACACGTAAGCGTAACTAAAACAAATTAACTTTATTAACATTGTCGAGTTGTAATAAATGCGAAAGCGGGGGCCGAATGTGATGTCACCAGTGAAGAAGCTCCGATGATGGGGAAACACTACGGGGAATCGTACACGGCTAGGGGACAACATCAAAGAGAAGGGAAAGATGCGAGACGCATCGTAACCATCGTCGGGTAAACACATACAGGACGTTACAACATCGATAGCACAACTACTAGGAGAGGAAGGTTGTCTAACATACGTATCGGAAGAGGGAGTCGGGGTAAAGGGGGGCACGGCCGCGTCGACGATGGTTACCGGCTGCCTGTTCAAGGAGCCCCATAGTTATTTCTTCTTCTGGGCCTTCTCGGCGGCTTTGGTAATTTTACCAGTAGTCACCTCCTTGAAAGTCACGCTCTGAAAAACATATTTTAACTTGTAAGCAATATCAGCTAATTCATTAAACGTAAGCTAGTGTACACTCAGTTTCAGAAATGCTCTTTAAACTTAACGTGGATTTGATGTCATTAATTAATTATTTTCTGCTTTGAAGTAAAAAAGCTTTTCAGAAACAGTATTTTGTGAATTAGCTAACTTTCCTTGGCATTGCTGCACTTAATTCTGAGATTTGTTAATTTAGACATGGATTTCTCGATTGCCCAGCAGTGAAGAATTAGCTTCTACTGTGTCTTTGCTGAATCATTCTATTTTTCTATCCATCTTCACACTGAATCTTTATTGGGGTAGGCAGGGAAAATAGATTCTCCTCTCTATTCTTGCATACCTCTTTCGCTTCCATAACATTAATTAGTCCTTTTATGCACTCTCACCGATTCCGCGTGCTTTTGACATTATTTTCATCAAGAATTAGTTTGAAATCGGCAATATGCAACCAGAGTATATGATCAGCGTTTTTTTTCATAAATTATAACTAGTGCTGAAAAAATCATAGGACACCTACCTTGATGACACCCACAGCCACCGTTTGACGCATGTCGCGCACAGCGAAGCGCCCCAGCGGCGGAAACTCCTGGAACGATTCGACGCAGAGCGGTTTTGTCGGCACCAGAGTCACGATGGCCGCGTCCCCAGATTTTATGGACTTCGGATCCACTTCAGTCGTTTTACCTGACGCAAGATATTTACATTTCATATTTACTTGATCGATAGCCTACAAATAATTTGAATGATTAGCGTTTCAAAAACGAACAATTCAAAAAGTAAATAACTTCATCAGGAAATATATATATATATATCTTTATATTTTATGGTATACCATTATTGCCATATCATACCGTCAAATGTCTTAATTTAGACTTACGGCCAATCTTAGCAATTATTGGAACAACGAGTTAATATATTTTTTACGTTAATAAGGGAGCTTTTTTCGTTACTCCAACCTTTGTATTTAAAAAATTTCTTCTTGATAAAACATATACATTGTTATTATGTTGATAGATTAAATGATAAGATATATAGATGCGGGTTAAACATGTATAACTGGCATATTATATTTTATGAGCATAGAACGACAAAATATAATCAGATTAATGATTAACGAATACATTTTGTAATCGTAATGATTAAATCCTTCTAAAAATTAATGATTCATAAATTTATATGCAATTGAACATTCCTCAGTTATATTAATGATGAAAAACGCAAAATGTAATCATAATAGTTTTTCATTGATCTGATTATATTTTATCCATCTATGTTTACGAGTATTGTTTTTTATGGACATCAATTTTGAGCCCAATAACTTACGAACCATATACAAAGAGTATAGAATTTAGCAGATTAAGGTAAATACACATTATTGGTACAATACAATAAAAAGGAAGGTAGATAATATGTATTACAAACCGGTACGACGGTCGCACTTTTCCTTGATTTCGGCGAATTTGCAAGCGATATGGGCGGTGTGGCAGTCGAGGACGGGAGTGTACCCGTTGCTAATCTGCCCCGGGTGGTTCAACACAATCACCTGTGCGTAAACAATTCAAATATCAATAAAACCAGTGCCTGATTGGCTAAGTAGCATGAATAACAATTTCTAAAGCCCCTGAGTAGACACGTTAGGCGTAATTTATTGAAATAGAACGTTTTAACGTGATAGAATCACTTCGCTTGATGTCACAAAGCGAAGTCAAAAAGTGAAATGCTCAATTTCTTCCAACTTCACTTTTTTATTACTTTTTAAATTTAATACAATAAAATATAACTATAACAAGATTTTTTGATATAATTTTGCTACAGCTTCAATCTGTTACTGAGTGAAATACAGCTTGATGAATAAAAGTATCAGCAACAATATGCATAGCATAACTTGCGTTATTTTTTCTTTTATAGCTATGTAACTATTTAATCTGAAGTTGTTAATAGTTATTAAACTAATCGATCACAATGTTTATAAATTCGGTTTAATAAAAATATCACAAATAAACATAAATACTTTGGAATAAAGTAAAATTTCCCCTATAAAAAGTACAAATTGTCGCTTACAATGCAGCAATATTCTTCCGGAGTACGATCGATGTTGCGATACCAGTTTTATTTGGAAGCAGGTCTTTAACTTTTTTGTAAAGCTACCACATAATCTTGAAAATTGTAACTAATTATAATTAAAAACCTGTGATTTAATTTTAAGTGCTCGTGGTTCTAACATAGCATTAATATTAAAAGTAGTTTATTGATTACCTTCTCATATGTAACGTAGATTTTATGCCGAAAGTCAGCAATTACTTCCTTATTAGTTCCAATAATACATATATGTCGATACTAACAATTTTGAGAAAAAAATACTTATGTCGATACGTTATGTTACGTTTAGGTGTGTTATTTAATTCTGACACGGATTTCTCATGTAATCTAAAAAATCCCAAAAGTGTAGTGTGTAATTAATATTTATATCGGCTACATATCATAAGGCTTTTTCACAAGAAGTCTAAGCAACGATGCATAACATGAAATAAAAACCTAAAAACTTAGTAAAAGTCACAGGCAAATACTAGTCTTGAGTAAAGACATTTCGCTGTTGAATGGGCAAGGTCACGTGACAACTACTACTTGTTGCGAAATCAGGAATCACCAGCTACAGGAAATTAATAAACACAGTAATAAGTTATGTTTAATTGTAGTAATTGAGATTTACTGACGAAAATAACCTGTCTATGTTAATAGAATTTCGTAGTGGTCTAGTAACACCTAATTAAAGTAACACTTGGTAATATCTTCTTAATTAAGAAACGCAAATTTCAATACACTTTATACTGTACAATGTAATATTCATTTTCATAAATCAAAACTAATAACACCTATGTTTGTTGACGAGTACCGCGTTTACAATAGAAATATCTCAAAACATTGAAAAACTGCGACTAAATAAATCTTTAAATATGCCTCTCTAATAGTTTAGACTTAGCGTGCGAATTGCTTATTGTAATTTTACTCCTCTATATATTCATATGACTTTAATTAACAGTTATTATTATGTATGTACTATGTATGAATTAAGTTATTTTTGCTATGTACTAAACGTTCTGATCCCTACTTCACACCATACTGATACTGGTACATACATACTGATACCAGTCATCGCTTGAGTAATTTAAACTAAATATTAAGATCCTAGATCTAAAAAATGAGAATTTAAAATTACCTGAGCAGTGAAATCGGAAGCTCCCTTGGGAGGCGCGTTTTTAGAATCACCAGCTACGTAGCCACGGCGCAGTTCCTTCACCGATACGTTCTGCACACAATTGTAGCACTATTATTTCTTATCCCATGGGTTATATCACCTTAAAACTTTTTATTTTATTTAGTTTTACCAAGTGACAGTAATCCGTTGATAGTTGTAATCGCTATGTCGGCCCACATATACCAAGACGGAAGGTCTCTAGTTATATGAACACTAAGGTGAAAAGGCCTCAATATCTCACTGGATTGAGTTCACAGTTATATATTTTTAATGTTCTATGGCCTTCGGCTGAGGAAATAGAGGGCGTCTACAATGTTATCTCCACTTAGACCTATCCTGTGCATCAGCTTTAGCTTTTCTTTTTTACACTGGCTCGACATAGTGACTACAGAGTTCCTGATGGTAAGTACAGTGTAGTCCAAAAACGAAAGCGACTATCAAAGGATGAATATCCATTGATAGTCTCAATCGTCATGTCGGCCCGCATATACCACGACTGAAGGTCTCTAGGTATATGAGCTACTGGATATACACAAGCTGATCCCGAAACGCGACAAGCCGAAACTGGTCACTATGACGGCCTTTACACCCATGTACTGTGGTCGCGATCCAGACGGGCACCGACGCCCTACCACCTCGCTGCTGCTCGTTTAGCACCACCCAGGAGTCACGTGTAGGGAAACTAGGGTAAAGCCTACGGACGCGAGCAAGTTCGACTCCCAATAGCTAGCCCCACATTTTACAAATGCCCCTCGCCTCAGCCAAAGTCGTACGTCTCTAGGTTTGCCTGAGACAATCACGTTTCTTCGTACCCAGAGCACAATAATCCAGAGCCTGATTGGGTATGTGAGCGTCGTCCCTGTGGAGTGTGTATCCAATCCAGGTCCATTTTAAGCGCTTAAGTCTAAACTATTTTGTTATTTTCAGAATCAGTGAGTTACCATCCAGCCATCCATCCATATCTTTTGTCGTTGTTAATTTTTCCAGTCGTGATGTCGGCGACAATATAATAGATTTCCCAGTCTTTATAACCCATAAACCAAGGGTCGGCAACATGCAGCTCTTTTGCTCCATACCCAAATATTATTTATATTACTATATAAAAAAAATAACCTTTCAAAATCGTTCTGAACCAAGTAACGAAGATAGGCACCATTTCTATCTCTCAACCACTTGCACTCAATTTTCACCGCACCCTCCCCCGTGACGCATGTCGTCACTATCGTCAGTCCGTCGAAAACTTAAAACAAGCTATGAACCAAAATATAAAATCTAATTTGTTGTGAAGAACCATTATTTATATATAAATAAATAGATACTTTTAATATGAATAAATAGATTTATTTTTTTACAATAAAAATTCTTTATTTATGCAAGTAATATTTATTGATGACAAGAAATATTTTTGCGCCTTATTAAAAACTTTGAAATCTTATAAGCTGTATGTTTTTAATCTTCCGACTAACAAGATTGCCGACTCCTGTCCTAAGCCCTTAGTAGTCATTATTGGTTTTGTCGGTACTGTACTAAGACGTACCAATAGGTGTAATGTTACATTACACCTATCTTACTACATTACCTTACTACATTACTAATGTAGTAGTTTTGCTCTGCAATATAAAAACTTATTAATAAAAAAACATACGTCGGAACATAGACCCTTTCCCTTTTTGAAGTCAGTTGAAAGAAGTAATATATGTAATACGATTAAAACAATATGATTCAAATTACCTTTACGTTGAAGCCCACGTTGTCTCCGGGCATTGCTTCCTGCAGAGCTTCGTGGTGCATCTCAACGGATTTCACCTCAGTAGTGATAGCAGCAGGGGCAAATACGACCACCATGCCTGTTCACAACGTAAATATCACATCAAATGACTGCGTTTGTTGAACTTGACATATATACTTTCAAGTAAATACGGTATATACACTTAATTGAGCAATAGTAATTGACCACAGAGTAAAAGTATCTTCATATTATCGTTTTATAAACTGAGGCCGTTTCGTAACTAGCGCTACTCCCCAAAACGACTCTTAATAAGCCGCTATTATAGGATTAAGACCATCGCAATGCTTAGAGAACTAGAGTTTTACAGGAAATTTGCATCGGGAAGTAATATTTATTCTGTTGTCTTCGTTTATTAAGTGCGATGATAAATTTTTGAAATCTAAATCGAAATAAGTAATCTTTTAAAAACTCGCACTTTGGCTTTTATATTTACTAACATCAATTTCAGTATGGTATATTTTCTTTAACTGTTTGAAAAGCGTAAAAAACGTAGTTAATTTGGTAAACCTAAAGCACAATAGCCTATACTATACAGCGTAGTTGGATGGGATACTAACCAGGCTTGAGAATGCCAGTCTCAACACGGCCGACGGGCACAGTTCCAATGCCACCGATTTTGTAAACGTCCTGGAGAGGAAGTCGTAGCGGCTTCTCAGTAGGACGAGACGGAGGCTGGATGGCGTCCAGAGCCTTAGAAAATAAACATGAATTTCTTCACTTAAATAATTTAAAAAGTAATGCTGTTCATTCATCAATGCCAAATAAGCATGAGTCCACGCCTGAACCACGTGATTTGCTGTATCAAGTTGAATGTGATTGGAAATTAAGCACGATTTAAATTCGTTGCCCTCCAGCGTTGTGTCGCGTCGTCCGATCCCAAATAAAGTTAATTGAATCTTTTTTGCTTTTATTGCTTAGGTATAAAGTTTTCTCTGACTTGCTTATGGCAATCTTATGCTATAGTTCTTTCGTGCGGCAATAAATATAATCACCGATTATTATAACTACATTAGTGTTTACAATAACTTACCTCGATCAGAGTTTTGCCCTCAACCTTGCCCTCTTTGCGGTCGATGGTCCAACCCTTGAACCAGGGCATTTTGTCAGATGACTCGAGCATATTGTCACCGTGCCAGCCCGATATCGGGACAAAGGCCACCGTGGCTGGGTTGTATCCTGATATTAAACACACATATTGTCAGCTGTGCAGGTCCGACACACCGGGGGAGTGGCCCTTACCACTCGCCTGACGATCCGAAGGGCTTTCAACCGGGTTAACAAAAAAAAAGCTACTCCATGAAGAATAATGTACAGTTCAAAATTAAAAAATCGGGATTTAGAAAGAAAGATATTTTCACACATCCTAGACAATCAAAACATTCATAGGTCAACCTTACATAACTAAACATTGACGTAATTAGCACAAAAGAAAGGAGTCAAGTACTTCAATCCTTTACCAATTTTCTTGATGTAAGACGACACTTCTTTCTTAATTTCTTCGTATCGGGCCTCGTGATATGGTGGCTCGGTGGAATCCATCTTGTTCACGCCAACAATGAGCTGCTTTACGCCCAAAGTGAACGCTAGGAGGGCATGCTCGCGAGTCTGCCCGTTCTTACTGATGCCAGCCTCGAATTCGCCAGTGCCAGCCGCAACGATCAATACAGCGCAATCGGCCTACCAAAGTCGACATAGTATAACACTTTTTCATGCTAGCTCAATAATATTAATAATACTTAAGAATAAAGGTTTAATAACTTATATTTTAACTTAGACATACTAACGAATAGATATATTAGGAGTACAAATAATTAAACGTAGTTTTAAGTAGAAAAAAATAATCGTGAAAGAACGGTAGTGTAAATTTAATAGAAGCATTGTCCATCACTAGCAACTACTTTTCCCATGTTCCAGAAAGCGTTCGGATTCCACGATCAAAGAACTTCTCATCTTTTTAGGCTATCCACAACAAACTTAATTTTTGGTTTCTTCATGTGATGTGAACCGCTGCTCTGGCAGAACATTTGCCATTGACCGGAACAGATGATAGTCGGACGGCGCAATGTCTGGTGAATACGGCGGGCAGGGTAGCATTTCCCAATCAAGTGTTTTCAAATAGTTTTCCAGCGGAACCGCTACAGATAAATAGTTTTGTCGTGTCTGGAGTAGTATTGACTAGAGTCTTTCATTCAGAGCTCGGCTCAATCACATCAAGTATGTTCGATAGAGAGTTCTAGTAATCGTTTCACTTGTATTACATAACTCGTAATACACCAAATCCAGCTGATCCCGCCTTACGCAGCATGAGTTTTTGCCATGAATATTCGATTTTGATGTGAATGTTGACGCATCCCCATGAATCTCTTGTTTTTAGATTATCAAAATGTATCTACTTTTATCACGCAATCCATTTCATCAGATTCTTCATGATCAACCCGTATCCGTCCACTATTGGAGATAGACCTCTCCCAAGGTTCACCACTGAGCCCGATCTTCAGCTTTTCTCAACTAACAATCGCGCAAATCGTCGCTCCACCTAGCCACAGGGCATCCTACAGTACACTTACTGAGCAATGGTCTCTTATTAAGAACACGTCTACCCCAGTAGTTATGAATTCTTCGGTAAATATTACCAGCCCACCGCCACTTCAGATAGCTAATCACCTGAGCTATGTGGACAACTTTAGTTCTCTGACGAATCACCCTATTTCTTATTCGATCCTTCAGAGCAACACCGAACCTAGCATATTTCATAATACGCTAAGCGACTTTAATTTATGAACTAGTCGTACCGTGAGTGTCCACGTCTTATCACCGTATGTCATTACAGATAGGAATCACTAGGACTTTCCTCTTCAGGCTTTATGGTATGGGTGACGAAAGGAAATTATCAATTAAGTATTACATACTTTATCGATATTATTTGTCCTTCTATGAGAACATCACTTGTAAGTTATATGTGGTAGCATTATTTTTAAAATTGATATTTGAAACGTGTCTTTGGTGTATAGAATTTAAAGTCGGAATTCCAGTGGAAACGCCATGAGGAAAGAAAAAAGTCAGAGTATAGTCATAGTTATTTATTGTGAAGTGGAAATGTTATGTGCATTGATGTTAAAGGCAACACATTTGACCGTATCATGTTGGTAGATAAAAGTAAAAAGATTAAAAATTGTCTATATAAGATTAATAGTGAGCTCCTAGAGATGTTGAGGTGTAAGATTGCTAAATTCGTGTATTTAATAAATTATTATGATACGAACGAACGTAAAGTTACCTAAACAAGATTGCTCAAAATTTAACTCAAGGCTGCCTCGAAAATAAATTTAAAAAAAATTAAGTTTACGATATGCAATCCGATTTCTCACTGTACCTGCTTTTGATAATTAGCAATATGTAGATCCTAGGTGTTTGGACAAGTAATACAATGTACGTAATATTTTACAAGTTTTTACGATTTCTTTGTCTGATTGTTGTAAAAAAGGAATTTATAAAAGGTGAATATTGTTTAATACAAGTCTCTTACCTGTGAGGTGCCGGTAATCATGTTCTTAATGAAGTCTCTGTGACCGGGAGCATCGATTATGGTCACATAATATTTGCTGGTTTCAAACTTCCACAGAGCAATGTCGATGGTAATTCCACGCTCGCGCTCAGCCTTCAATTTGTCCAGCACCTAAGGATGGAGATTAAATACTTTACATTTTATAAAGTAAAGTATTTGTACCCGAGAAATTATGTTCAGTTCTTCTGGAATCAAGTATGACAGAACTACAATACAAAACTTAACGCAACTTGGAGGGTTGGCTATCAAAAATTATGTTAATTTAATTTATTTGCTAATATCGACTTTATGGCATTCTAGGAGTTAATGACACTGACGGGCTAGCGTTGAGAATGTAACAATTAGAAAATTGTTTTTCTTTTTTTTAAGCCGTCTAATTTTGAAGTAATGTGGATACCACGAATAAAACTTCCTTTTTTAAAATTGTAAATACATTTATGTATAGCTGTGGCATTTTGAGGTAACCCTTGGGCAAGATATCAAATTTCAGAATTAGTGAGATTGCATGAAGAGGTTGATTAACGTTAAGATGGTGAAAGAAAATTTATAGATAGAGAGAGATTGTATTCTACTCTTTTTGTCTATATCAACCCTAATAGATATTCAAATGTTATGAGAGAAAAAAATTACTGTTTTATTTGTGCACCCTAATACATATGAACGCAAAGTTCTGATAATTGCTGGTTGTCTTAGGTGTACATACCCAAGCGTATTTAAAGGAGCCCTTTCCCATCTCTTGGGCCTCCTTCTCGAATTTCTCTATGGTACGCTTGTCGATGCCGCCGCACTTGTAGATTAGATGGCCGGTGGTAGTGGACTTGCCAGAGTCCACATGACCGATTACAACGATGTTGATATGAGTCTTTTCTTTGCCCATTGTAACAAGGAGACGGGTTTACAGTAGAAGATAGAAGTAAGTCTGAAGACAAATAAAAACATTGTAATGGTAGTCTATTTTTTGTAATTTATTTTTATAAAATCTTTTTATTATTTACGTGCTGGGCCTCATCACACCTTTTCTTTTTGGTGTCCCGGGGGGAAATCCTACACAGGAACATCAGGGCTGCTGCGGGGGCAGCGACCCCGGTGTGTCAGACTCCTACTGACTAAAAATCCCCGAAGTGTCCCTCTAATCGCTTCATCCGAGCCTGGGAATCCAAATTCATCCAGACGCCCAGGGAGCAAAATGCCTTGTTGAGGCTATCTCTATGGAAGGGGTAGGAGTCAAGAGCCCATCCTTCCAAAAGCTATCTCTTAGGCGGCGCGCCGGACACTGCGCACCGCCTCCCTCTCATCCGGGCAGCAGACTCCCTTAAGTCCACTGCCCGACTTTTGTCATCGGGGGATATCGCGCTCGCTCTGAGCGAACGCATCCCTCCATCCTCATTACACCTATGCCATATGAAGCCGATGGAAATTAGATGTGCATGCGCATTTGCAAATAGTACCTATTGAGAAGACATAATATTGTGGAAAAAGATTTTTTTTAATCGTACAAAAAATATAATAAATATATCCGGTTTAGGGTACACTTCTATTTAAAATTAGATTTTATTATGATATATTTTAAAATCAATAATAGAATACAACAGGTTTAATTAAATACATCTAATATGAAGTAATGTTAAAAACGTTTGTAATAAAATTATTGCTTTCTAAGTTAAATGTCGTATTAGCATCAGTAGTCTCAATGTTAAAAGTTTGAACATAAACAGCCACACCCAGTCTACTATAGATATTGCACAACCGCGCGCATCTTAATGTCATTTGCGAAATATCGAACCTTCCGAAAGGGCGGGGTCCCAGCCAGTTTTCTAAGTGGGTGTATACGAAACAATTTACAAAAGATATACGAGAACGAATTACTAATAAAACTAAAATTCAAAATGAATCTGCTTAAATTCTGTGATTAATATTGGATATTGCTTAGTTACTAATTAACGGTGTAATGTTGTTGAAATTAATTGTTTAAAAATGATTATATTTATTTTCCTTTAATTAATTATAGCAAGTGTATTAAATTTATTTGCTTCTGAACACTATATTGCGCAAATTTTTAATTTGAAAAATCCGAGAAGGCTTCACATAAAATATGGCTCCCAAAAGTCCTCAAATTCTCAAGCAACAGAAAAATCGGTTGCAAAACAATTATTTTTAAAACCTAAGTAACAAGCGTAATTTACGTTAAATGGAATTTGCTAAGAGCACAATAAAATTCACCAACCAATGATAAATTGCACGTGTTAATAAAATGCACCAAGTGCACGGACCAAATCAAGTTTACGACTGGATTACATAGACGCAATATTCCCGTGACGTTAGGCGCACTGGGCGTGCGCTGTGAGAGGTCCCGGACGTCGATACAGCGGGCCTATCCTGCCAAATATAGACATCCTAGCTTCTATCCCTTCGCACAATTAATGTACGCTTCACTGCTTCAGATGTAATCATTGAAAGGCCAAGACTGAAGCTTTTTCTGAACAGACTATAAAATTTTCACGTCTAAATTTTCAACCGTAGCCGGCGTTTCAAGCAATATATTAATTAATGATATTATTCAAAAATTTTATTCTCGGTCTAAAATTTGAGGCACTTTGCATTTAATGCTGCACGATATAAATCCTAATGTGCACCATAATTATTTATCTCCTACAGTGACAAAAAAATTTTAGATATACACTGCTAGCGTATTACTAATATTACCAGCAAATTTGCTGGCTTTAGTATTGCAGCCACAAACAGGTATATCAACTGAAATATAGATTATATTTCCGATTCAAAATATTAAGCAGTTAGGAACCAACTAAGTGTGGGAAGAAAAACACCATGAAGCTACAATTTTTTTGTAGCGCCATGGAGACTTACGTAAAACTTAATAAGCACTTACTCTCAGGAAAGTCATTTAAATTGAAAAAAAAAAATGGGGAAAAAGTGTTTTCGTTCCCTCAAATATTTTAATCAAAACGGTTGGCATAATGTTAAATACACCTATTTTAGGTTTATGGCTGTATCGGACTATAAGGGTACCTTCTAAGTAAGTGTACCTTACAGTAATGGTATAGACATCTTTCTAAGCTTGAAACAATTACAACTATGAAATAACAACAAATCAAATCTATTCCAGTGGCTCTAAATTTAGATGTCATCTATAGATGCAATTCTAATTGGATGTGTTTGCAAATAGTGTTGCAGAATTTAAATAGTCATTTGTTGAACACAACGCGACATTTGCTAGTGCGTACCTTAAGAATTTGGAAGTATTACAGTTTACTTACCTTATAAATATGTGTTTAATGTCTTAGTAAGACAAAAGGGTTAGATTTAGTAAAAAAACTCTTTCTCATTGTATTGGGTAGGTTTCTATTTATAAGATTTGACAGCTAAAAAGCCCAAGGTACATAGGCAAGAACCAGTGCCTATGCTGTGTAACCGCAAGAACAATAGGCACTGGTTATGGTAACAAGCGTGGAGAGCACTGAGCTAAGTTTTAACCAATTAATTTAATTGTGGAAAATCCTTATTGGATCGTCCTAGGCGAATATGAAGATTACAGTTGAGATATAGATACCGAGCTTTTATTGACCATATGCTCTAATGTAACTATGCACGTTGTCGGGCATGGTGCGTCCTGTAATCAAACTCGACAACATCTTAAAGTTCAATGTCGTCCCTCTTCTTGACCTTACCGTATTTCAAAGAGTACAACGAAAAAAATTAAGCAGTTTCTTCAGGTCTATTTAAACAATTATAACTAAAGATGGAGGAAAACGTGAAATCACTGGTTATTTAACAACGATAAATGAAAATCTCGTGGATCGAAACCGAGATAGCACTACGGCAGCACAACGCGTGTGAAAAAGATGAAGCTATTATATCAGATACGCCCTAACCCTAGTATGTAATCTAATAGATAATACCTGCGTGATGCTGAGAAAACGCACAGACATCTAAATTACGATTTTATAACAATAGGGAGTAATATAAAAATATGCATACCAATAGCGTCTACCTTTTTGAAGCGTCCTATCAATTACGATTTGTCTTGAACATGTCAAGAAATTGAATTCAGAATATTAAAAACGTTATTGGCGTCTCGAATAATTATATACAATAAAAATATGTGAATATTAAAACCTTCATTAATAAAGCAGAAATTTTAATAAGAACAGTCAAATTATTGTCAAAAAATAAAGTATACTTATAAAAAGTAATTTATCTGTTTATAAAAAAATACATTTATGATTAGCATACAATAAAAATTCCTGTATAAATAATATTCTAGTGAATAAAAAGATCTATTATTATTAATTGCGTAACTTAAAGACGCATGTACCGGCGAAACAATAGCCAAAGATTTTACCTTCTTAAATTATAGAATGTATTCTCGATCTATTTCTATAGTCAACTTATAATGCTCGTACACACGTTTTTTGCGTATAATTATAAAAACCAAAGCTGTCAATAAATAATTTTAAATTAAATTGGGAAGGGCTCACCTTTACAACCGCAGTGACGATCTTCAATAGCTTTCGAGCATGCGCCGTAGTCTCTGCCCGGGAATTGGAATCAATAAAATCAAAATTTGTCTTTTATCCCTAAAATAATTTTAAATCTAAGGGAACTTCAGAAATAACGTATTTACTTGCCTTTAAAATATCTCTTTGAAATAATTCATGTTAAAATGTGAACTAAATTGTAATACTATTGTTATTTGTTTTAACCGGAAACACCCTCTTATACAATTTAGGGGTTGATGCACCGGATGACCACCATGCGCAATAATTTACTCGAATATCCTCTTTAAATGAGAACCTTCTTAAATTTATCTATGAAGGTGAAAACTTATTTGTTTGTTTACAAAAAGCCGTAATATATTTTCAAAGGCAAATCTCCTTTTTAGACTTGGTAAATAATAGCATTTCAAAAATTTTAATCGTTAATAAAGTGTTGTAAATAAAAAACATTAAACTACAATTTGACGTTATTTTCGATTGAAAATTAAAAATATGAGCAATAAAATAAAGGAATATACTTGAAAAAGTTCTTTATAAAATAATACTTAGGTTGAAAAACTGACTCTTATCCGTTTTATTCAAATATTTCAATACAAATATAGTATTATTTTGTATTCGTAATTTTATCCCATAACGCAATTTTTCCGCTACTTACTTCCATTACACCTCAACTGATCAATGATTAGTCCTCTTTAGGGTAATTTAATGCTTGAACTTAGAATATACAAATAATGGCTTCGAGATATTTAAAAATGCAATAGATATTATAGTAATATAACTAATCAATGAAACTCCGTCAATATATTGATATTACATATTTATTCAATAAAAATCTTAACAGGAATTATATGTTTCTCATAATAATATTATAAAATTTAATTTATTTAAATCACTAAACACTAAGTATCACTAATTATACATTTCTATTAATTTTATCAAAAAAAAAAATGTGTTCTATTTTTCTATATAATGTTGTATTGTATTAGTTTAAACAAAGTTCAATAAAAACGTGAAATATTTTTAATGACGTTAGTCTGCAACTGTTACGGAATGTTTAATAAATAAAATGACCTGAATGTTTGTTCAACACAATTTTAATTTAGCCCATTAATGACCCACCTATTTGTTTAATGTCGTTCTGATTATAAAACAGGTATACTAGCTACTACAGGTATTTATTGTGAAAGAGTTTATTTGCAATTTATTCTAATGCTCATGTATATGGCCAAACGATATCACTTGTAGTACATAATGATTTATCTGTAACATAAATAGTATAGTACATTTGTTCCTTATAGTTAAACTAAATAACTCAATTCTCATCGGCGTTGTTAGAGAGAAGCGAGAGTGTCGACGAAGGATATCTCGTGAGGGGGCAGCAGTCGAGTCCCTTAGGAAGTTTGCTTCAACCCCGTTCTCCTTTAACAACGCAGGCGAGGACTGAGTTATTTGGTTTACCTATAGCTGTATTGAATTTCATTACCAGCCTTATGCATTTTGAATACTAAATCGACCGGTGAATAATTTATGTCTATTTGAAAAATAGTATACGAGTAACATAGTTTATTTTGCTTTGTTATAAATACAATTCAATCCATAATCTTGCACTAGTAAAAGACACGTTTCAGAATACAAAAATATTTTTTTAAGACAAATATAAAGACACCAGACACCATGATTTGACCGGTTCGGTAAACTTAGTGTCAATCAAAATAAGAGGAGATAGAAGATAGTTTATACCCTCTGCATATTATTAAAAATCAGTTATAAATTCATTCACCTTAAAAGGCTAATACTAGCACATGAACTCAGATTAACTTAAGTTACAATAAAGAAAGTTCGATGTTTTCAGTAAAAACAAATTATTATTAATTAAAAATCTCAACGTGTTTTAAGGCTATGCTGTAATACATAATTACGTTTTTAATTGCATTACGACGAATAATTAAGAATCATAAAATACTTAGAAATTAAAATGAACATACAATGCTTTTATTATCAAATTTTCACATACGAATGCTAATAATATAAAAGAAAAATAATTTCGTTAATTGTCATTATGTATTCAACAATTAACATTTAAGAAATAATAATTACAATGTAATCACAGATCGATAACATTTACAATGCATACAATATTACTGTAAAATTAAATTAATATAAACAAAAATTACTTTCCTCCAGGCCATGGCAAATAGCTTCCCCAACCTTTACTTGCATTGGGGTCTACTCCTGTAACAAAAGAAACATTTTTTACAATGTGTTTAATGTTTCAAATTTATTTGTCTTTAATTGTTTGTTTTAGTAAATATAAAATTCTTCACGCACTATGCTGCAGTCCAGGTATGAGATTTTACGAAATTCACTTAAGATATTACTTAACGTTTTTAAATATCGAAGTGCATAAAATTTGAGTTTGACAAATGATACAAGTATCTATAATTCCAAAAATGGACACACACAAACAACTCATACCTGTTCAACACTAGAAGAGGCCATCACAGAAGTTTTTGTTTAAATTATTGAGATCACAACAGCTAAGAGCGCCTCGTCGAAATTATGCTTTTGATTTACGAATACATTTATTTTAGAACAATTACCTTTAGCAATAGCCTGAATTTTTTGTGTTTCATCCGCAGTGAGAGTCAGAATCTGTTGCAGCACTGGCACAAGTCGACTGCGCTCGTCACCCGGAGGCAGAGTCAGGAACTGCAAACAATCCTCATTATTTATTCAAATATCCTCTTGAACATTTATAGCATAAACTTTTTATTACAACCTTTATTTACTTGTTCAGATATATTACCTAGAATAATTACAAGATAACCGCACAAGGTATCAGGAATACCCGCATAAAGCGATTAGACCCGTCATTTTTACTTGTGTACGTACTCATTGCGGAAATGAGTACAATAAAAAGTTAGGAATTATTCACGTCTGTGTTTTTATTAATAACATTCGCTTACTATTATGTAATTATAGAAGTAAATTTTGCGGTTTTTACGTAAACTGGATATATTTTGAATTCATAATTTGAGGAGTCATCCAAATCTAAAGCAATATAATGTTCTTTAAATATCTTAGCTTATTCATGGTCAACTCAACGATTTCCAACCATGTAAAGCTCCGGTTGTTTAATTATTAATTATGAAAAAAGATTTTTGTACATACCTTGAGTGTTACGTTTTTCATGTACTCAGTATTGTGGGCGTTCTGCGTGGACCCGCGTACGCGACGCAGTTCCGCCTTCAGGAGCTCGCTGAGTTGGGCCATGCGCGCACACTCGCGTTCGGACTCCGACAACAACACCGTTATGTGTTTCACCCTGTTATAACACATCCACGACTCTGAATTCCAGACCTTCATTTATGTTTTAATTTAATTAACGTTATTTAAGACCATAGAGTAATATAATTCAGTAAATCGTGAATTTCACCGGTGATATAATTGTGACAAAAAAAAACGCTGTCACGACGTTATCTTTAGCAAAATTTGCAATAATTTCCATGACTACTTGATAACCCTTTAAAGGTTAATTTTTCGAAGATTGGTACTGCCTGCGGCCTTGTTGCCTTCGTCCTTGTTACCTTCGGGGACGACAAATCGAGGTGCTTCGGACTTATATCAGCTAAAAACCATAAACTTCTGTGCATTGGCGGAAACTGAGGGATCTGTAATGAATTCTCCAGAGCCTCACCCAAGAGCAACAGTACCTACTAGTTCTTAAACAATTGATTAATAAACAGATAATAATACCGTTGCTGCTGCGCTTGCAATCTTCGTTTCAAATCGGCGATCTCCTGTTCCGACGTGAGAGCTAACGAAGTGGTATCCAGTGCTTCGTCGTCAGGAACCCCTTCTTCCAACAACCTCTCCAGTGGCACCGGTGATCGCCCGCTTCCTGAACTTGTCATATACGGCTTGGAAGGCGGTGGACTCGGTGCTGATTCGGAACCCTATGACACATTGTTTAAGCTTACCCTTTACAAATTCACATAAGTTATCGGTTCTAATCTCACTATAAATATCATCTAATCAGCAATTTATAGTGCTTACTTTACCATATTATAAAGCTACGAAAAATACTAGTAATTGAAAGTAATTAATCAATTTATATTTTCATATAAAAGTAAGTGTACATTGTGCGTGCTTCATAAACTTAAAAACGAATTATGACACGATCAAGTGACTTATATAGAATGATATAGCATTAACACCTCTCAATAAAGTTCCTTTTTGTTTTTACCTAAAGGACGAACCTTCGGAGATATAAGGGCTGAAGGTTTTGCCTTTCATACAATAGTCCAAACCCTTAATGAATATTCGATAGCACTCTAAAACATTCCAGAATCTTCTAGGATATTCATGAAAGTTTCAGACTGTTCCTAAAAATTTCAAAATATCCTGGAACATTTTGGAATGTTGTGGAATGCTCTCGACTGTTGTAAAAATTTCTAGAGAGCGAAACTTTTTGCTTTTTGAAAATAGTATATACCTTTCATCTAACTACAATAAAACTTTGTATCAAGTCCCGTTGCGTAGCCGGGTACTCTATCCAGTTACATTAAAACGATTGCCAACATTAATATTACGTAAATAAATAGCTAAACAAATATTGATTTATTAAAAACTGGTTTTAAGTTAGTGATTCCCGTGAGACAGTTAAAAAAAACACGAAGCATGTCACTAAAAATACACCTCTGTCGTAGACAAGTTTCAAACGTATAAGCACCAAGATCAATTTTGCGGACACATTCTTTATAAACCTCGAAAATAATGTTTTGTAGTGTATTTATATCTAAGTACTGTGTAAATAAACTCACCGTTAACATCGCAAAATAATACATGATTGAAGTAATTTATGTTAAGAATGAATACATACACCAAAATTTGTGAAATCGGCTAATTTAATGAACAAAAAGTCCTTACTCAGTACTCCAATTACACACACAGCACAGGTACTTTATCAATGTAACATACGATTTCAATTAACTGCATTAAAAATATTGTTATTTTATTTTAGATTCCTATCTTAATGTCGTATCAGGACATTTTCTGAGATAATATCTCTAGTAATATAAATAAATACATAACATATAGTATATTGAGGCTTTGAATTTGAATGATATTATCAACTCTACAGAGGTGTGACGAAAAAAAATTCTCAAACATATAGAAGCAATAATGGCTCAGTTTAGGGGAATGCCTCATTGAATAGCTTTGTGGAAATATAACATAATACTTACTTCGCCTTCTTCTCGAGGTATCAGTGATACATTTATATCCATCTCCCCATCGCTGCAATCATCTTTGGGAATAATGGGTAACATGAATTCGCCGCCAGATGCTTCCTCAATCGGCAAAACAGGTTTACCAATTTTGGTGATATCTTGAGCGGCTACTAACTGCATTTTCAAATGATCTAATTCTTTTTTATATTTCGCCTCTAATTCACCCATTTGTGTTTTGTAGCATTGCGTAAGTGTTGTTATCTGTAGGTCAATAAATAACATTTATATTTTCTTCTCGCGAATCAATGTCTAAACTATTAAATATTATTTTAACAATGCTCGTGATATCTGACGAAACGCAAATCGGGATTTAATTTGTAACCTGAGTTTCATCTGACTAGAAAACGCAAAAAACTTTTTTCATGTAAGTTGCAACAAAATGTAATAATAATTGAATAATATACTAAATTGCTTGCTATATTTAATATATAATCAGTTCACTAAAGAACTCCTTATTCGAAATGACATATAAAATGTGAAATTCACAGTAACTTTATTAAAATAGGTCCACTACAAGTACATTTTAAATGTCAAGAAAAACTAGTCCACATTTCTATTGAAGCCGTAAAAGCCTTCTGAAGCCTATCCTTCTTAAGAATAGGCCAAACAACATTAAAAATACAACAGAAACAAAACCTCATAAAAATACTCTGGTAGGCAGGCAGTACCTGATTAACAGCTTACTTCCTAAAATCATAATCTTTCAGAATGAAATGTATTTCATGTGGAATAAAACAACATTATGTAAGAGCATAAACCATAACACTCATGACAGACACATTTGTGATTTAATTAATTTAATCATTACACCGCCAGACAAATTTGTGGAGTTGTGCGGTATCTCATTGGAACTTTATAACTTGAGTGCAAAGAGAAAATAACTTTAAATCAGCGATGACATAGTAGGAAGGTTCAAAATGTATAGGTTTAACATAAGCTCTCAAAAACCACCTTGAAACGTATAATCATAGCGTATATTTTGTACTTTTTTTGCTACCGTTATTTCTGATCGATTGTTATTTTGTCCAAAACCTACGAACATGGTGTAGCCTTATACCTGAAGTTTATTTTGTGTCCTCTCAGATTCAAGTTGTTGCGAGAGTCGCATAAGGTCTGTTTGCAGGCGCGCAGTACGTTGTTGGGCCCGAGTCGCTTCATTCGCGACTTCTGCCGCACGACGTCTGGCGTTTTCTACTTCAACATTTTGTTCCTCACATTGCTCTCTACAAATAAATGCTTATAATAACATATCATTACACTACAGCCCTATCGGAGTAATTTGAGACATATATAAAGTATATATTTCAATTTATTTGCCATATCCAATTTCCGCTTATAAGCAAGTAGCAATTGGCAAGGGTAACGAAACTAGGAATTTCTTGCAAATTCGTCAATTTCGAAAGTGGAAAAAAGTTAAGTGCATATATTTGTTAGTCTCTTTCTATAACAGAATAAGTTAATGTATAATATAAAAGTTGATATTAAAAATTCTAGTCTAGTAAACTTTCTGTATTTAATTAATCAGTAACAAAAATGTTCTTACTTTGACACTTGCACAATGCGCTTGTGCCAGAGAAAAAGTACATAATATTTTAACTTAATATATACAAACTTTGACTTTCAAAAAGTGTAGTATGCTGAGAAAGGTCAATATAGTATGACAGTATCACATTGTGATCATCATCACAAAATAACAGGTTCAGCGAAAAAACATACACACAATAAAACTATCCATCTAACAGTAGCGTTAATTCCATAAATGCATGGAAGCACTGCATGCCCTGACGATAAATAAATCTTGACTAAATTCCTTAAAATTAAACAAAAGGTTAAGGTGCGGTTGGGTGTCGAGTATTGTTGTCATCTTTGGGACGGATTCGCTTAATATCAGTTGGCGGCTTTGGACTCGATTGATCGTAGAGCTCGTAGACTTATTGGCGACGACTCTTTGTCAAAAATTAAAATGCAGAGCATGGAGCATCGACGTAGAGTTGAGAGCGGCCATATTTCCGCGATCTTAGGACCTGGGAGTCTTTAAAAGAAGAGTGAATAAGCATTTGTTAGGCGGACGCGGTTCATCATCTTCACTTTCCACCAGGTGTGATTGAGGTCAAGCGTTCGTCTATAAGTTATAAAAAAAAACCAATTATACTAAAATATATTCTATATTCACGTTACCTATCTTTCCTATGAAAGCAATATAATATTTACTATCATAATATAATATTCAAATTAATTACGCGAATTTTGCTTACCCTGTCTAAATAATGCACGTCCCTACCATCTAATATTCCTGATAGTTACTTTCATGTATTAAACTTTTGAAAGTTGTATTTGAAACATATTTCATTAGACACAGGATAATTTTCAAGGCCAGTATATTTTATACAAAATTTTATTAATTTCATGATAAATTAATATTTGTATGATATAAGTGTAACTTAAAAATTTGTTTTAATCAGGATTCCATGTGCGTCTGTACAAAATTAATGCTTGACATTCAGTGTAACTGAAATCAAATGTATCAAATGTGTAGTCAAATGTTTTATTCTAATCTAACTTACTGTGCTGATGTCAGTTTAACAGTCAAAGTCTCAATCTGAGTCTTCAGAGCTGCTGCTTCTTCTTTCAGTTGCTCTTCTTGGCTGTGATCAATTGTTTGATTTTGCCTTAAAACTGCTTGAGCCCGCACCTATGGTTGAATATGATTATTAAGTATGTCTCACAAGTTGTGAGATGATTTAAAATGTGTTTAAAAAGGTATACCTTATAACTTGTGTATTCAGTTTTGAGATCAGCCAATTCAATATTTAATATTCTTAAATTGTCATTTAGTTCTGCACATTTAAACTCTAATCTTTTTACTTTACTATTCAGTTCCGCTTTGTCTTCACTCAAACTCATAATTGTCTTCTCCTTTTCACTAAGTAGAGATGTTAATTCTAAATCAGACTCTTCATTTTTCCGTTTTTCATCTTCAAGGAGTTGTTCCAGTTTTGTAATCATTTCATTCTTTGTTTGTATTACATTATCCTTCTCTTGCCTTTCTTCTATAATATGCTGTAACTCTTCTTTAAGTAACCTATTTTGAGTTTCTTCTGTTTTTATCTGCTCTTCAAGTAACTTTATTTGTGTTTTCATTGTAGTAATTGTCCCCTCTTGCGTATCAATTGTTGATTCCATCTAAAATAAAAGAATAATTGACTATATACACAAACTTATGTAAAGTATATGCAATATTTTAATAACTTTAACTCTTAATTTCGACAAGTAAAGAAATGGATGCAATTTAACAAGCCTACATTTTATTTTCATTGAAGCTGTTCCATATAATTCAGTATGCCCTGAAACTAACATAAGGTATATGGTGTTATATAGTCATTCAAATATTTTAACCAACCTGGATCATCTTCTTTTTGTTCTCATCCATTTTATTTGTAAGTTCCTTCATTGATTTCTCATAATCTTCCATTTCGAGACTTAATACATTATTTTTCTTTACATCACGACGAACTTTTTCCAAGTTTTCCTTAGTCACTTTATGAGCTTCAATTTCTGAAGCTAATTGTTGACTTTTGTTTTCTATTTCAGCTATGTGAAACATCAAAATTATTTTAGATATGTTTTTGCAGCTATAAAGAAATGATAGAAAAAAGACGAAATACCTTTTAATTTTTGTATCTCGATGTCTCTTTGTTCCGTTCCTTCTAAAGAAACAGACAAATCCTTAACTGTTTCTTCTAATGTATTTATTTCTGTTATTTCAGTATTGCTGGATTCAACTATATCTTGTTTTTGCGTTATCGTATTTTTATATTCAAGTTGCTCACTGAGCAATTTTTCCAGTCTTGCTTTGTCTTGTTCAGAATTTTGTACCTGATTAGTTAATTCATTTAATTTCTTTTTAAGTTTTAACGCAAATATTCTAAGCTTTGTATACCTGCAATTTAGATAGTCCATTATATAAATAATACAAAAATATTTGTGTTTAACTAAGCAATATTTTTGTTTATCAAAGCAATTACTAAAATCTTACTTTTCTTCAAAGGTTTCATCTAAATCCTTCATGCGGGAATGATCTTCCGCTTTAGATATAGTAGATGTAGACATGTTATCTTCATTTGGTAATTCTGGAGATGTCTGTTGTCTTATTTTTTCCATTTCATCTTTTAATGTTGCAATGATATAATCCTTTTCTTCTAACTTTTTAATAGCACTTTCTCTTTCTAGTTGAATTTGTTTTGCAGCATCACATGATTCATTTGTTTTTTCTTCAGCACATCTTAATGAATTTTCTAGGCCTTCTATCTTTTTTAATAATTCTGCTTTCTCTTGATGTACACTTTCTCTGTCTTTATCAAGCACTTCAATCAATCTTTCCATTTCAGAAATTGCTTTTTGCAATTTAGATATCGATTCTCCCCGCTCTTTTAATACTTGATTCAATTCTTTCATTTCATTTAATAATTCTGCATTTTCTGTTTTATATCCCAATAATTTTGATTTAGAGTCTTCATACTCAGCGACGACACTATCGAATTCTTTCGATTTATTACGTAATTCCTTAACTTCCACTAATAGGGATGAATTTTCTTGTTTGTATGCAGACAATTTGGTTTCAAGTTTTACAATATCTGCTTGTAAAGACACATTTAAATCAGACAAATTTTCGGAATCATCTTTAGGTTGTTCCAAAGAAAATTTTAAAGTATCTACTTCTTCTCTTAAAAGGCCATTTAGATCCTGTAAATCTTCATACTCTTTTTTAAGTCTATCATATTGTTCCTGGAGAGTCATCATCTCACACTTTAATATATTAATCTCACCTTCCTTGTCTGCATAGTGTTTTTTTTCAGATATCATATTTTCTTTCAGTATAGTGTCCAACTGAGAAGTCAACGAATTTATTTTTGCAGTCATTTCGGCAACTTGCTGGGTCAACACTTTATTTTGATGTTCTAATTCAATTGAATAATCTTTCGCATTCAGTTTTTCTTTAACCAGAATAGATTTTTCACTTTCTAAAGCTTTAATTTGGAAACTTAAATTTTCAAGAACTTCATCATTTTCTGGTTTGTGCTTTATGGAATTATTCAACATTTTATTTTCTTGTATCAAAGATTCTATCATATTAATAGAATTAGAATCTTTAAGAGCTAATTCATTCAACACATTTATTTTATCATTTAGTTCACCCTTTAGGAACTCATTCTCACTTACTATTGTGGGTAATTGTGTTTCCATAAGTTCTTTGTACTGTATTTTTAATTCTGTTAATTCTACATTTAATTTTGTATTTTCATCCAATGTCTCCTTATTTATTTTTTTTAAATTTTCAATTTCTACCTTTAATAGTTCTTTTTCATTATTATTATTAATTATTGAAGACTGGTAAGATTCATCCTGACTTAATACATTTTCATTAATATGTTTCTGCATCTGTTTCAGCTTTTCCTTAAGATTCGAGTTTTCATCATTTAGCTGAAGTATCTGATTGTCCAGTACTTTGGAAGCTTTAATAATATCATTTTGCCATTTAGGAATATTTTCAGAGTACTCTTGAACGGTTTTTGCAAGTATAAATCTTGAGTTTTTAAGTTGATTAATACATGTGGCACACTTTAGTATTTTATCTTTGTATACTCTTAGTTTAATATTTACTTTATCTTTCTTTGATTTTTCAGTTTCATATAACTGGGTTATTTCTTGTATTTTACATTCATAATCACTAGTACTTTTTTCCCTTTCTTCTTGTATTAGAGACTCTAATTCTTTTATTTTAACATTGAGTTCCTCAATTGTTTTCTTGTATTCATCATCTATTATAAAAAAAAAATACAATATAATATATTAGTTAATTGTAAAAGTTAAATAATATTAGTGTAACATATAATCAATGACCTCCTATAATCCTTGTCCAAGCTAGGAGAGATGATTTAGTAGCATCTAAAGTACCAATAAAAAACTTTCTTTACTTTCATGTTAAACAACTTAATTAAAGAATCTAATAAAGAGTGCAACGTATTTACCATGTAAACTTGGAGAAGCAACATTTATGAAAGAAATACAGTTAATATCTTAAAAGACAACTTTCTCCGTAAATAATGTAATTACAAAAGATCAGTAAACATTTTTAGATCTGTTATTAAGATATATGTAAATCTAGGTCTATTTGTTGTAATGTAATTATAAATTAATACATACCTTTGTTTACACTGTCTTCTAAAATACGAAGTTGTTCTTGTTGTTGCAAGCCAATATTATTAAACTCAGTTGTTTTTGCTTCAATGTCTGTAAGTTGATTTATGAGTTGCTCATTCTCTTCCACAAGTCGTTTATTTTGTCGCTTAAGGGATATTATTTCACAATCTATGTTTGATAATTTTTGGTTTATATCATTAATATTTTTATCCTTTGTAATCAAATCTGATTTATAGATCTTTATATCTTCTTCATAGTTATTGCATTTTTCGGAAAGCAATTTAATTTTATTTTGTGCTGAATCTACTTCTGTTATAAAGTTGAGTTTCTGCTCTGTAAGAGAATCAACCAGCTCTTGCAAGGTCTGTATATTTTCAAGACTTGCTTTCTTTTCACTTTCATATTTTGTAAGTTGAAGTTTATAATTTTCAACTTCAGTCTGAAGTTCTATAAAGTAAAATTTAAGTAAAACCTCAAAGTATTTCATTGAAAACAGTGTATTTTATATTTTGTTTATCACACATTTATTGTACATTATATACAAACTTTATTTTTGTTTTATTTTACACATATACATAAAAAGCTTATATCTGTTCACTTCTGGATAAAGGCCCTCCCTAAATTTTGATATTGAGCTAAAATTTTGGGAGTTCTTATCCAAAAAATGTGTCACTTTGAGCAAATTGTCACACCTTGTAGGTGGAGCAACAAGGACATCCAGCTCCAGCTAGCTGACTACTACTTACTAGCTAGCACTGTTTATCAAAATGTGGTTTCAACTCCTTGAGTTTACCTATATTCTTATTGGTCCTTAGGCAAATATGACTAGATCACTACTTCTTTAGCTAGTTAATATTTTGATGTAATGTTTTTGATCTTACATTGACAACAAGCAAGCCTTACAAGGAAAATATTATAAGTATTTCAAAATATTGTAACTGATTATTACTACTTGTATGAAACATAATATTATTCAATATTTACCAGATCTTGCTATTTTCGCTTTTTGCGCTATTGTAAGTAAGCCTTTGCACTTATGTATTAACTCATCTCTACTTAATTCATCGAAAGGACTCTTTTTGGCTATTGGCTCTTGATTCTGTAATTAAAAAAAAGCAATGGTGCGTGACATAAAGATGAAATATATCTTTTTAAACAATATGTCTAAAAGATATATTATTTATAATTATATTGAACGCTGATTATTATTAGAAGTTTAATTTTCTTTTATTTAATCACAAATGTACAAGTAAAAATACTATTAAAATATTGGAAGCGTACGTAATCTCTCCCTAAACACAAAATATCGAATTATAGTCATAGGAGGTGGAAATATACAAACCGATATTTCAGAATTACTAGCCATTGTATGAGAAGTTGGATCACGTCATTATTTAACTATTATTATTAAAATAAAACTTATTTATTAATATCTGCAGAAAATTATACTATTTAACAAATATGACATATTTAAGACAGTGTTGAAAGCCACTGACAAAAAAACTTATTTAAAATTTCTTTAAAAACGTTTAACTATATCTGTAGTTAAAACCAATTAAAAAAGAAAAACAGATTTCCATTGTCTAATTATTTTATTATAAATATATATGTAGTCGAAGATTTATTGGGATAATCATAGGACGAAGTAAAACTGGATATAAATCATAGAGTCCGACCGAAACTGGTTTTCCGGCCGAAACCGAAACCGAAACCGAAATTTCGGCCGTGGCTTCAGTTTCGGCCGAAACCGAAACCAAAACCGAAACTCACGTGGTCAAGTTGAAAGTCAACGTGGTCAAGTAAAAAAATAAAACAAAAACTTACATGTAATCAGTTCCATCAAAGCATAACCTCTAAAGAATGTTTACGTCGGGTGATAACGCACTGACTAAGTTGTGTTGCTATAGAGCAATGCGAATTAGATCCGTCAACTGTCGTCTAAACGACGCAGTTACACTCCGACGCAGTCTTGAGTTTCTTTCGGCGTTTCTTCTCAAGGTAGTCGCTTCCGAAACGCTAGTAGATCACCGTTAGGATTCGTATTTCTGGCTGGCGGTCCAAGTCGAGGTTCGTACCCACAGGGGTGCCCTTGCATTGCCACCCAACCCATAAATTGCCGGCTGAGCACCCTCAGTGTTCGCCCACCCGCCCGGTTAAGTTGTGAAGACTCTTCCCGGTCAACAAACACGCGTAAATTCGAAGAAAAAGCAATGCGAACGGCGCACGAATCCTGAACAGGGCCGTCAGCGTCCGTCAAAGCGTTGCCGCGAGAAACGAAGCTAGGCAAGCATGTACGACAACTACCGAAATCAGTTTCGGTTTCGGAAAAAGTTTCGGCCAATTTTGGCCGAAACCGAAACTGCCGCCGAAACTTGATTTTTGGCCGAAACTCGGCCGAAACCGAAACCGAAACCGAACTTTCGGTCGGACACTAAATTAAATCATCTTTTGTATCTCTTTAATAGGTTTAATATAATAATGATTTAATGTAATATAATGAGCAGCAGTATTATGAATTTATATAACATGAATAATTTGTGTAAAATCATTCTTTTTTTTCTCTGATTTAATCTAACGAGACAAATTTGAAATCCCCTAAAAACCCCAAAAACTACAGTTCGGATCTGGCTGTACCTATCATTATCGTATTCTCTTTGACTGCTCGGTAGCAGCGACATGACAGCGGCAGCCGAAATCCAAATCACGCGTTAACAAATTTTCACTTGTACAATCTCGTTAGTCATGTAAAAATCCCTAAATTTAGGGTTAACTAATCTTAAGTTGGCATTATGAATTCCATATAGGTAAGTGTACCTATTGGCTATTGATAATTTGTCATTATAGATAATAACATTTACACTTTGACGATTATGACATATCACAAATTTATAATCTGTCTTTAACGAAGGAACAGGCAGAAATTTACAACCAAATAGTCATATATACATCAGAAATATAAAAAATACTCAAATTTGGGCGCTCACCTAGCTAACAACGGTCAACTATTATCATAACACAAATCACAGAATACCTAATAATTATTATTTCATGAAAATTGTTCGATTTGTTTTTGTTAAGTACCTATTTAATGTCTTCAATACTGTAGATCTTTTGTGCATTAGGTTGCAAAAAATATAAGTACCTATGTAATTTTTGAGATATTCTTTTTCCATTAAATTTTTGCCTTTTACATTGATAGCAAATGCTTTAATATCTATACGATTCATATAAATATTTTTTTAATTATTAACAATATGTAATTTAACAGTCAACTTTTTTAGAACTTGTTACATATTTTCTCAACTCTAAAAATAATGTAATGGCGACTCTAGTGATCATTGCCGTTTCAAGTGTTGAGGATTAGGATTTATTTTTTTTTTGGAGAAAATACTTGTTTAGTGGAGGTGCCGTGATTTTATGAAATGTAATATCCTTGTGTGAATTATATTTTTTAAGTTTACTACAAATTCTAATTTCTATTCAGGTAAATAAAAAATCTTTTCAAACTTGACCATATATAATTTTGTCGCAGACTCGCAATCCTTCGCGGGGCGCGTCCATGAGTAATAATGTAGTTTACTTTTACGTTTTATTATGATACGGCTGTCAGGATTTCATATGACAAGTTGATGTTTCTTTTCATAGGTATACAAATACGATAAAGTAAAAAACTCTTGTAAGAACCAAGTTTGAATGAATCTTTCCAGGTTTTGGCTTTGAATTGCTCAAGTAATGTTAGCACAAATCGCCCGAAGGTTTTTGCTAACTTAATAGTATTCTATTTTGTTTTCTCAGTTTAACGTATATTAATATTTACTATATTATAATATTAAATATGTTTAGTGACTTATAGCCGAAAATGTCAAGTGACGAAGATAAACCACCCGCGCCGCCGGTTCGTCTTACCAGTAACCGTGCCACTGAACGCGGCGATTCTGTAGCTTCTGTAGATATGAGGCCTCTTCCAAAAGGTAACTAAAAATGTAATGACTAATCAGTCAATGTAATTCAATTGTTCTTTATAGTATGAATTAAATATCAAAGTGACTATCACAACAATAGCAACAACACATGCAAACAATCTGATTCAATTTGATTAATGTAAAGGATTGTAATTTTAGAGCCTGATGATGGAAGTGATAGGAAAAAGAAAACTTTAAAAGCTAAAATTAAAGGATCCAAAAGCACGGCTCATAGTGACAACAAACCTAACATTAGCTACCCAACAAATTTTGAGCACACAGTTCATGTGGGATTTGATGCAGTCACGGGAGAATTCACAGTAAGTAAAGATATTTAATGAAATACATCTTGTAATTTTATCTTCACTAAGTATTTTACTTCACCTTTCATTTACAGCAGGATACACCATTACATATAGATGATGTAGGTATTTCAAGTATGTTTTAATGTTTTGATCAAAAATATATCTTTGTTTTTAATTGTATGACTAAACTTTAATCCTTTTTTCAAACTTGACTTGAAGTTATAGTTTTGTAAAAAATCAATATATGACATAAATAACTCACCCACTATAAAGCAAACTGTTACTGTTATAAAGCAAAGAACATTTATCACCTCCTGTGGCCTCAGCACTGGCAGCCATTCACTACAGAACCCTATAGTTAATTGTCAGAAAAATTAACTACATACAACCTTCACTGCCTTAACACATAGCCTTACAGCTTTATGCTTTGCTTTATTGTTAAATAACATAATATTATTATGCTTTTTAAGCCAATAACACATAAAATTATTAATAAGATGTTGGACTTATGGTCTCTTTTAAGGGTCTCTGAATAAATGTAATTATATGTTCTTTGATCTGTTTGATATTTACTGTAAAAAATATTTATAACAATATATTATGGAGTTACTGTATTTGATGCATGTTTACTAGGATTATTATAGGACTTAACTTTGATTGAAACTGTAGACATTATTGAAAGCAAACAGATTACTTCTATATCATATAGGCAAAAATAGATTAAAACTATATGAGAAATATGGTAGCATGTTGATATAGTAGTCTACATTGACATTTAAATAACTCAATATACTGTTAAGAGTTATCAGTATTTTTACCATCTAATTGAGTTCCATGTGTTACCGCTTTTGTTTCAAGCTGCCTGTGACAGTAAGTAATAGCTTATGTATGTTTAACTCAAGTGCTCCTTCAGATTATTTAAAATGGCTAATAAAGTCAGTAAGTTCACTTGAATAATGTGAATATGAATTCATTTAATCATTATTTGAAATATTTGTACATATACTTTATGTCCATTATATGGTTTATTATATAGTATGTATGATATATATGTATGAGTTTATTTTACGCTGTTTGTTGTCATACTTTATTTTTATCATATATGCATGGAATATTTGTTAATTTTGTTTATTACTTTAAATATATTTAAATATATGTTCATACTAAAGCTTATAGTATTGGCTATTTATTATCATATTTTTGTACAATAAAAAAAAACATATAATGTCAGTACTAATTTATCAGACTTTGCTTTAAATTACATTTAACACACTTTCATGTCCTAATAATTTTGTTATATCTCAGTCAGTCTATTTTAGTAAAAGTTTGCTAGAAATATTCTTTTGTATACTATATTATGTAATGAACTCAAGTGTTTAGGGTTTTTTAGGAACACTTATTTTTCTGCCTATATGTTACGACGAAACTGTTTGTTTAATGAATATGTACTTGCAAGTCATTTACATTACTGCTTTTTATTAAAGAATATAAAATTATGTATGCAAGGATGATTGCAATACATCTATTTTACCTCACCTAATTGAACACAAAATGCATGTTCTCATTTTAGTTGAATAGTATGAAGTAAGTAGAATAACCATTTAAATTGAATGTTTCATCAATTATAAAGTATTACTCCAACGTTACGTTAACTTGTTGTGCATGAGTATTCCACAGATTCCTGCTTTGTTAGTATTGAAATTTAAATATATTTTGTTAAATCTGTTGTGGTTTAACTGATTGACAACAATGCATTGTACATATTCATTTAAGTTCACATATAATTAATTTATTTTAAAATTCTTGAGTTTTCAAACATAGCTTTTTTATTGCAGGGCATGCCAGAAGCATGGGCTCGGCTGTTGATGGCTGCAAACATTAGTAAACAAGAGCAAAAGAACAATCCGCAGGCTGTCCTAGATGTTCTCAAGTGGTATGATGCCTCTGCCACACAACCCCCCCCTTCCAAATACATGACTTCAGCGCAGATGCACACAACACACTCAGGTATTACAGCAATATAGTCAACTATGAAAACAATAAAATAACAATGTAATATTCTGAAAACTATCAAAATGCATCAAGTGCTCAGACTGGTGTAACTGGTTTGAAGTTATTATTTCAAGATCATTATTTTTCATTTTTTCGTGAGCTAGAGATTGGGAGAACAAATAAGCTACACTATTTTCAAACCCATTCTTTATCGGTTGTATCAATTAGTACAAAACTTTTACTTGTGCAGCCCTAATTAAATATTTTGTATGTTGTAGGTTCATCAGTATCAAGGGTATCTTCTAGTAGTCCTTCCTCGTCCACACCTACAGACACAGAGCACCCTGAACCCCCGCCGCCGCCACCCTCGCGTCCTGACCGCACTAAGAGTATTGTATGTAACATTACTAATTAAAAAAATTGAATCCTACAATTTTGCAACCATGCTAGTACTTCTTTTTTTAAATTGAATATATACATTTTTGTTTTCATTGGATTGTTTATAAAACACCTGTTTCTCAAATGATATTTTATTAAATAAATTAAGTTGTTCATGCATAAACACAGGTTGTATTTGGTATAATGTGAGTTGTGAACTTAATGAAATGGGAAAATAAAAATAATGAAGAAATAACTTCTTTGATAGTTATTGCTTTAATTATTTATCATTAAGATTCAAGAAATTTCTGAGTGTGACTTACACAAAATATTACCAAATTGAATATTCAAACCTTGGATCAAATAAGATTGGCATGGGAATTTGGACTTTAATTATATTGTTTTTTTTTAAGTATACGAAACCAATTGAAGAGGAGGAAGCTCCGCCACGCGCTGCGCCAGCTCCAGCGTCACCTCCACATGTCCCGCACCCAGCGCTCACCACACCTTCAGTGAGTGACATCTTAAAAGGGTCTTTCCATTTTTTGAAAAAAAAAAGGGTTTGATTTTTTAAACATAACTCACTTTTATTGTGTTTATTAATAATAGTAATCAACAAAATTATTTGGTAAAAAAGTCCCACTTTTTAGGGACTTTGGGCCCCATTTCGACCTTCTGATGCCCAGAATCCAGAAGGTCCTAGGGGCCCTGAGCAGGATTATGCCGAATGTGGGAGGCCCGGGCGTGGCCTGCAGACTTTTATACACGCAGGTCGTCCGCTCGATGGTGATGTACGGTGCCCCGTGTGGGCTGATTGTCTAAACCGCCGGAACATAGCTCTCCTCAGACGTCCACAGAGAGCTATGGCAATCCGAATAATCAGGGGGTACTGTACGATTTCATGCGAGGCGGCCTGCGTGTTGGCCGGGTCCGTGCCGTGGGACCTGGACGCACAAACCCTCGCGCAGCTATACCAATGGTGCGAGGAGAAGAGAGCCCAGGGCCTGCGGTTGGCCCCAGCCGAAATAAGGAGGAAAAGGACGCTCCTCAACGAGAGCGCGATACAGGAGTGGGAGTCCAGGCTGGCCAATCCAAGTGCCGGCAAGTGGACCATCGAGGCAGTCCGTCCAACTCTTAGGCAGTGGTTGTCACGCGCACATGGCTCGCTCACGTACCGGATGACTCAGGTACTCTCGGGGCACGGCAGCTTCGGGAGATACCTGAGTCTGATACTCGGGAGCGAGCCGACGGAAATGTGCAACCACTGCGACGACTGCCCCGTAGAGAGGGCACAACATGCCTTAGAAGAATGCCCAGCCTGGGCTGATGAGAGGGCCGAACTTGCCCAACATGTCGGCAACGACCTATCGCTGCCGGCCGTAATTCGTGCGGTCACCAACAGCGAGGCCGCGTGGAGAGGAATGGCGGCCTTTTGCGAGGCCGTCATGAGGGTGAAAGAAGCGGCGGAGAGGGAGAGGCACATCGCCAATCCCCGCAACCCTCGGCGCCGCCGCAGAACAAGGCGGCTCGGGAGAAGGGAGCAGTTCGCGCAGGACTCCCAGCACGACGAGCTCCCCTCCTGACACAGGCTGGGCGGGTGACGTTGAGGGCGTCCCCGTCCAGTACAGAGAGGAGGCGAGGGGTTTAAATCCCCCTCCACGAGAGGAGGTCTGCCCAAAGGCCAACGCCCGCCGAGCCGTCGGAAGTATTCGGATTCCCAGGCTCGGCGAAGGCGAAGAGAGGGCAGTGCTGGCACCCCGGTGGTTTTAGTCGGGACAGGTCCGACACACCGGGGGAAGTGGCCCTCACCACTTCCCCTGACGGTCCGTAGGGATTTCCACCGGGATAACAAAAAAAAAAGTCCCACTTTTTAATTTTTCTCTATATATAGTAGGGCGTTTAAAAAAAAAATCCCTCTGAACCACGCTCAAAAGTTTCGTTTTAATGCCAAAATAGGCCTCTGAAAATATGAGCCTTTGAAGTATTGAACTTCGATCTTGAATAACTTTTAACTGAGTTGATTTATCAAAAATTGACTTCAGACCTTTTTGTAGAGCGTTAAATTCTCTACAAAAATAATGAATGGATATTGCAATACAATATATCGTTCATTAGCTATAGAAATGAAAAGAAAAAAAACTTTTGTCCTGTGTTATTTGTATGGGAAATCGAAAAGTGCGATGCGGACAACCTACATATTAATATTAAGGGCTCATATTTTCAGAGGTCTATTTTGGCATTAAAGCAAAACTTTTGAGCGTGGTTTCGAGGAAAAATATATATATTTTTTTTAAACGCTCTAAATTATATAGTCCCTTATTCAAGTTTAAATATTTTCTCCATTTTTATCAAATAATTATATTATTCTTTAGGTTGATGTTTGATTAATTTGTACCTAAACAAAAAAAAACAGCTAAAAATTGCATTCAAATTAAACATATGTTTGCTTATTTTTTTGTAATATACATGTTTTAAACTGTATAATAAAATGATTTTTAAATATTATCGTTAAAACTGTGAACAATAAGGATAGTATGTTGATAAAGAAATAGTAGCACCAATGTTGCTAGGCAGTAAGCAAAGCAACAGATTTGTTTAGAGCATATACAGATAAAGCAACATGTGCAGCATGTAAGCACATTCTTTAAAAAAATATGACATGCTAGACCGGTATTTTCTGTTTTTAATATCCAAATCTCAAATCAGTAACAACCCACATGGACTCAGAAATAGGAGAGGTATTGTTATAAACAGAGGCAATGCAAGTTCCTAACAACAATAAATAATTTGATCCCTCTTAATGCTGAAAACTCTACGTCTACGCATTCACAACTATGTTAGGTTAGGTTTAGGCGGTATTTACTATCTCCTGAACTGTGCAGATTTTAAAGTGTCACACAATACAGTCGAAACTTGATAGTTTGTTTTAGGAAACAGATTGGAAAAAGACAACAGAAATTCTTACATATTATTACAGGAATACAGTCCTGTGTGGTTAATAATGTTTTACAAATAACCCCTATATACCTAGACAATTTTCCCTATATTGACACTCTGACATTGACATCCCTGGACTGGCAGAATCACCTGGGATCAGCTCCAAAAAAAAAGAAGATGAATAAGCAAAAATAAAAGATTTGGCTTACAGGTATGCAGTAGAGCAGAGGTACCCGTCGTTAGCCCAGTTGCCCTAGACCGCAACAAGAACCCAGCGAGTGCGGGGCCGCTCCCAGTCCAACAGCCGCCACCCAGCGCCGCTATCACCAACCCCAACACTGACAGCGGGTATACCCTATGATATAGCGTTTGGATACTTTAGTAGAACTGGCAAAGACTCTTGCATGATACCGACATGATTACGGCGATTATCAATGAACTCATTTTAAGATTTACAGTAGGCACTTAACTTCACCTGGTGGAAGCTGAACATGAGGCCGATAAATGACTGCGTCTACCCTCAAAATGTCTATTCACTCTTATTTTAAAGGCTTCCAAATAGTAAAAAAGTAGTAAAAGATGAGGAATGCATTACATACCTAAGCTATTCATATTACGAATGAAAAAAACAATATTTAGTGCGGATATAGGATATGCCCGCTATATAAGGATGGCATCCGTCACAACTTGTGGCGGTATTGTGATGAAAAGCGGGGATGGTTAAGTCAGAGAATGAAGCTCTTGATCTCACTGTCCATAGTGTAATGGTAAAAACTGCGAGGAGGGCAAACTTTATTCTGTTTTTGGACTATGCTGCGTTCAACATCAGGTCCAATAAATGGCTGTCGAGCTAGTATAAAAACAAAAAAAAAAATCTTTGCAACTGGTCCTGATGAGGTTTTTATGTGGATTCGCGTTCCAAATATGTTTGAAAAAATTGTAGAGAAATCTCAATGTTTTGATAAGGTTGGAAAATATTTTGTATTTGGAAATTATTAATTAAAATATTTTGTATTTGTCTAAACTGAACTTGAGACATTGTTATGACTATGAATTAAGCAACAAAAATTCCTGGTTAATTCCCATAATATATCAGTGTGTAAAATATTTGATTGATATAAAATAATGAATGTGAATGATTAATTTATTGTAACACTCCATTGTCACAGAAGAGCTGCAGGTCAGCAGCAAAGGAAAAAGAAAATGACCGATGAAGAAATATTAGAAAAATTAAGAACAATTGTGAGCGTGGGTGATCCTAACAGAAAGTACACTAAAATGGAAAAAATTGGTCAGGGGTATGTATTATTTTTTATATGTACCTTTAATTTATGATCTCTGTATGTTTTAAATATAACTATGCAGACATAGACTAATAAAAAAAAAAGACCAATCACACCGAAATAAATGTCGATAAATAAAATGCGTGCGTCGCTGTGTTGTTAAACTGTAGAATTTGTAATATTTAGGCTATTAATTGTCTTTTTACTTGCTTCTTATTGCATTATTCATTACCAACAGCCTTAAATGTGCCCATCTTTGGACATAGATCACCTAAAACATATTTCACATCTGACTCACTTGGATTACTTCAAGCCACCGAGTTCCAGCTTGCTCCACAACATCAGTAACCAACCGTTTTGGTAGTTGGTCTTGTCCGTTGGCGCATTCTCTGCTCTTCTATATTAATTGTAGAGTGAAAAACTCAGTTTTATTTTTTATTACTCAATATATAGGGGTAGATTATTAAATGAACTACTTAAAGATATAATACGTGTTATATATGTTATATATATATATATATATATTACATTATATATTTTCCTTTTACAGTGCATCGGGCACCGTATACACAGCAATTGAAACATCTACAGGAATGGAAGTGGCTATCAAACAGATGAATCTGAGCCAGCAACCTAAGAAGGAATTGATCATAAATGAGATTCTCGTGATGCGGGAGAACAAGCACAATAACGTTGTCAACTATCTCGACAGTTATCTTGTTAATGAAGTAAGTTACGCTCAATTTCAAAATTATTATTGTACCACAAGAACAGCATGATCAAATCTAAAATACTCATTAGATGGTTTCGTAAAAACCGATTCATGCTAAATGAAATTGAATTGTTTTCAAATTCTAAATAAGTTAATTAGTAATCATCAGCAATCAGCAATTAATATCAGTAAAATTATCCTATGTATGTCCAGTTGTTCATATGTCTAGAGACCCATCGTGGTATATGTGGGCCGAGATGGCGACAGCGACTGTCAATGGATTTATCCCTTGGCTTTTGCTGCTGTTTTTTTTTACACTGGCTCGACATAATGACTACAGTGCACCTGATGGTAAGTACAGTGAAGTCCAAAAACGATAGCGACCATCAAAGAATGAATATCCATTGACAGTCTCCGTCGTCATGCGGCCCACATATGCCACGACTGAAGGTGTCTAGGTATATGACTTACTGGATATACACAAGCTGATCCCGAAACGTGACAGGCCAAAGCAAGTCACCATGACGGATTTTTCATCCGTGTACTGTGGTCACGACCCAGTTCGGGCAATAGCCCTACCACCAACATCTTGGAATTACACTATACTTTCCATCAGATGCAGTATATTCACTTTCTGGCTAGTATAAAAAGAATTAGCTCACTCATTCACTTCATCTCACATCATCTATAATGTTTGTAATATGTTGAACAGGAGTTATGGGTGGTAATGGAGTACCTAGCAGGTGGTTCCCTAACCGATGTGGTAACAGAAACATGCATGGATGAAGGACAAATAGCCGCCGTTTGTCGCGAAGTGCTCCAAGCATTGCATTTCCTACACACGAATCATGTTATACATCGGGATATCAAGTCTGATAACATATTGCTCGGGTTGGATGGACAAGTTAAACTCAGTAAGTAATCAGTATTGCTTAATAGTGTTTTAAGATTTCTTGGTTTGTTAATTTTGTACTTAGAATCAGCAATAACTTGTCTGATTAATTGGGCTTGATGTTTATTGATATATTATATTGCAATAATTCGCAATTTGACTGCAATGTGTATCAATTAATGCATATCACACCCTTTTTTGAAAAAAAGACGTAACACAAAATACCTACTATACAGGAGCGTAAAAAAATACTCATTTAGGGATATCCGCAAAAACTTAGCTGAAAACTAAGAAGAATCAAAGCAAAAAAATTGATGATAACGCTTGTTAACTCCACTTTTTATAAAGTTGAGTAATGTTTGAGAAAATTTATGTCAATTTGGAACATTTTAAAAAGAAAAATCTTTGTTTCGGGTTTTATTAATTTACAACTTAGCCATAATTTTTTAACAAATTATGAATTGAGGAGTAATGGATTTGTGTGAATTCTTTTTCTGGACTATGGTAAAAAAATGAAACTACTTCTGCATCCTTTTTTGCGACCGATGCAATATATTCACTAGAAATATTAGAAAACTTACTACATATGTAGGGAAGGGATACGGAAGATCATTAAAACAATATAAACTTCATGGCAGAATATAGTTTTTATCTATTAATTTAATTTTAAACATATTTTTTTTAGCGGATTTCGGTTTCTGTGCGCAAATATCCCCCGAACAAAACAAGCGAACAACAATGGTCGGCACTCCATACTGGATGGCGCCCGAGGTGGTCACACGCAAACAGTATGGACCAAAGGTAATTCTAAATAGCTAATGAGGAGTAGGTAACTATCCGGGAATTAAAAAAATACTTAGACAAAGACCAATACAGTTTGATTAATTACAACCAGTTAGAGTAAAATTGACATCTCATTAAATGTCAAATTACGCTACTGAATTTGAAAAAACTACCTTTTGAATACCATTTCCTTATTGTTATGTATCTGTTAAAAATGTATATCGGGCCCTTTAAACAAATCGTAAAGATTTTTTTGTGTAGGTCAGCATGATGGCGGCAACTGTTGTCAAGTGTAAACCTCTTAATAATGAAATTTGATTTTTGGAAGCCACTATATTTTCCATCAGGTGCAGTGCAGTCACTAAACTAAAATAAATATATATAGTATGTAATAAAAACAATGTACGATCGGTAAAGGCGTTACTCGGTATCAATATTAGATTTTTTTAAGTTAAAAAAAAACTAATAATATAAAAAAAATATTAAATGGGGAAACTTACATGGCTACACTGGGAGCATGTATAGCTCGTGAATAAAAGAAAAAGCAAAGGATCATAGTACTAGGTTATTATGTCATTGAGATCATGATCCCATAGCTGCCAAAGCAACGTTTATCAGTTAAATTACATTATTAGTCTTTACACAGATTTTTGTAATTAATCTAAGCTTAGATCGCACTTAAATGGAGGCGGAGTTCACACAACACAGGAAGGAGAATTAGGAAAAACTGGAGATGATAAAAATAATATATTCAATTTAAAACAGTTTTTCTTAACATCTATAGCGCACCGTTGAACGTTACCGTTAATAATATAATTCAATTTTTTCAATGTAACATGTCAATACCTGTTTAATGTTCATGAAAAATATAATTTTTTGATGTATTTTGATAATGTTATTGTGACACCACCACACCACTTTCGGGTCAGACAGGTTATATATTACACTCTGCATATAGAAAAATTTTTACTTTCAAGGTGGATGTCTGGTCATTGGGTATAATGGCGATAGAGATGATTGAAGGCGAGCCGCCGTATTTGAACGAGAATCCGCTGCGTGCGCTCTATCTGATCGCGACCAACGGCAAGCCGGACATCAAGGACAAGGAGAAGCTGAGCACGGTGTTCCAGGACTTCCTCGACCAGTGCCTCGAAGTCGATGTCGACAGTCGAGCGAACGCACTCGACTTGCTAAAGGTAACAGAGGGCTTTTTTATTTTTACTACAGTCATTTACAGGCCTTACTCAAATAACAATTGATCCTAAGGGACTAATAAGCAAATCTAATCTAATCTATTGAAATGTTATACAATCATGTCTAAAAACTATCATTAATATCTTTTAAGGATAAGGAGTTTATTCGTGTGCTGTTAGTAGACGTGCGAAAAACACACATTGATATAGCTACAAACTAAGCTTATGGTTGTACTATTGGGTACTAGTCGAAGAAATACGTATTTACGTAAATAATAAATCTCCGAGTACGGCCGTTGATTGTTGTAACGACCGATTAATTGTCTTTGTCTACGGCCTGGAACTAACCTTCGATCGGACACTAAGTAAAGTTTGTTACAGCATCCGTTTTTAAAAATGGCCCGGCCGCTCGCCTCGCTGACACCCCTTATCATGGCTGCGAAGGAAGCGGCGAAGGGACATTAGCGCCGGCTGCCGGCGCCCGGCGTGGCGGCCGCGCGACACTAGCAGCGCCACGCTCGCGCCACGCGCGCCTCCAGTGCCTACAGGTCGGTTAACCAAAGCTCTGGCACGTGCACACTACTTAGTGATACCATAATCATGAACATCTGGACTCGGACAGATGTAAAGATACATAATACAGAGAGTTAAATTGTTTTTAACTTGAGCGACATTTTTTGGTGATTTTGACATATACATACTTTCTTCTCAGCCGCCTTCTTTCTAACCTAGTTCTCAGTCTTCCTCTTAATCCTACTTCCCCATTCCATTTTCACCGCTCCTCTTTCCTCCCTCATTATCTTCTCTGAGCAAGAGTCTTTGTTCGTTACTAAAAGTATAATTATCCATCCACGTCACGTCACGTCCAGAAAAAGAGTCTCCACTCTCTATTTTTTTTTGGATAAAAACTAGCCTAAGTCCTTTGTAGGACGTCAAACTATCTCCATACAAAGTTTTATCTATATCGGTTTATAATATGTAACAAAATAGCCAAATAGTGGCAAAATATGCGACATTAAATTGAAATAAAATAACATTGTTATGTCATGCAACGAAGTAGTAATAACTTGAAAAAAATAAGAGAGGCGAGATTGAAGGAATATATAAATGTTCAAAATTCATTCCGCTTACTCCAATTAAAAATGCAAAGTTTTTAAATAACTGTGAGTAATTTCGTTATGTATAAATTACCAAAGAAAACAATGTTATATTTGTTAAGTAATATCGTCTTTTTTTCTTATCAAATCCAGGTTAAAGGTTGATATTCAAACAAAATATCATGCTATATTTTATAGACTGTGCTATTATTTCAAGAAGCTTGATGAACATATAACAGTGCTGGATTAAGCCAGCGCGGGACCAGTAGCTTATTGTATTAAGAGAGCATCCGTTTGCTTTAAATTCTTAAATGGTAAAAAACATCCGTTTACAAATGAACTCTCCAAGCAAAATCGTTTTACGAGAACTTAAACAGTTAAACTTAAAATAATGTGTGTGCAGATTACACGCTGTAGGAATGAAACTATATCGAGGGTTGAAAGGCTATATGGTTTAAGTGACATTTTTTGGTGGTATAGTAATATATATTTGAAAAAATGACCCTAGGGGAGAGATCTAAGCAAGGGCTACCCCTAGCAACTGTTGCTCTTGTTGCGTGGCTAACGTGGCACTATACATGTTTATCTCTATCTGTCATACCAAACCAGTAATGACAGTGTGAATATCGATATTCTGTCTATATATAATAATTCCTTCAAATTTTACATGATTCATATGCGGTGAACCGTCATTCCGCGTATTCATACATAGAGAGTACACAAACGCAATGTGTTTTTTTTTTAAGCGGACTAACTACTGATTACCGGGAAAGGCATTTACAGTTCAACCGGGCTTAGGGGGCGAGCACAGAAGGTGCTCAGCCAGCAAACGCAATGTGTTACGTGCCAGCTTTAGTTAACTGAGCTATACCGCCTCTCACCGAGCGCGGGATTACCTACTCCGTTCTAATTGTGCACACAACACCTCCACTGTTGAAACGTTTATCCCTGGTTTAGTTTGAACTTCATTTAATTAAATGACTGACATTAAAGTCTGTCTTATTACAGAACGAATATTTTAGTACTGTATTAAACTATGGTTAAAATTAGACATTAGGAAAAAGGGGTGAAGGTGGTCAGTTACAAATTACAAAAAAAAACATAGTTTCAAAAATTTTCTCAGTTTAAACCTGATTGCCTCTTATATTCAATGTATTGTGAATGAAAATGTATATGTGTGGATTTTGTACAATATGCATTCCGATAGATACGATTCGAGCCTCACTGGAAAAATAGGCCCAGAATTATCAAATCCGACACTGGTTTATGAAATATTAAATAGTTTATCTTTATAAGCGGATCTTTGGATATACTTTAACCATAGTTTAAACTTAGACTAAATACAAACTTATTTTGTAATAAGGCTGGGTAAGACGGAACTCTTTGAGAAATAAGCAATATATTATCTGTGTAAAATGGCTGCTTGGTGAATATAATAGAGTTACTATTTTTTCAAAAGATTGATAATTAAATATGCAGTCCACTAAATATAAATGTAATTATATCGTCATGTAGTAATTTATAATGTTTAGCGTCGTAATCTCTAGTTAGCGTGTTTTCTATGGCCGCGCCCATCGTGTCTTGTGGGTATGAACGGTTAGGATGTAGACGAAATAGAGAATTTTGAAGTATTGTAGCTGCGATCAAAGACTGGCAGTTGTAAGCAAATGTAAAATATAAAGAGTAGATTATGGTAGCTACTGCTTGTTCACTGTCATGACAGCCAGTGATGGAGATCAAACCGAAGTTTAAGACTTACTTCTTAAATTTGTTTTACAGTCTTAAATCTAAAATTGTGTGAAGTTTTTGGTCGCCATCTCTACCGAATCTGCTCTGAAACAAATTGCGTACATTTTGGCATTTAGAAGGATCAATTTGTTCAAAAGGTTAATATTTTATGAATACACAACAGCCGTGAGTAAATGTTTTATAAAATTACTTAGTCTCTAGTTTGTTTACGTTTTTAAAGTAATATTGTATGAAGCTTTGTGTTTTCCAAATGATCTGGTAGAGGCGACGATTAAACACTGTCCTCGATGTTTTCATTTCTAAAGAAAACTGCAAGATGTAAATGTGATAAAAACGTATTCTAGGCTTTATTATGCCATCTCGGTTCAGAAATAGTTTGAGGTTGTTGCACTGTTAGCGTTCACTCTGCTTAGAAAACCACTACCAACCACGTAGGCGTTGATCGGAGTCAGGAATGACCAACATTAGGAGACTTATAATTTATATTGTCTATTCCTATTTTGAAATGCGTTTAATGTAATTAATTAATAATTTTATTAAACTATGATGCGGTGATATTTTTTTATGTAACCAGTTAACTATGTTTTATAGCGAGTGATTATTTGTGAACCTTATCACAACGTATTAATTGGAAATGGACCCTGATAGCTTCTGACATTGACTACTAGGTAGTTTAGCTTTGTGTATGATATTTTTAATTTATTGAATGTCATCTATTTACTTTCATTACAGTTCTGTATTTGAGATTATTTTATCGCGAAATATTTAATTTTTATACACTTTAATTTTGGTATATTTTGTTAGTATATAACATTGACGTGTTGAATTGGATTTTTGTAATAAAAATATAATATGATTTAGTATTGACTAAATAATGTATGTAAATTAAAGACACCACTTTATTTAGAATCGATAAGGAAAATTCGTACTCGTTGGCTATATAATAATACTTTCTTGGACAGTTAATGCAACTGGATTTTTTAATAGTATTACTGTAACTAGTGAATTGTTATTTTTACTGAAACAATTTTTGATAATATTTTTTATTGTTAGGTATTAAAAGGAAGCATTTACTTAGTATTAAGTTTATAAAGTTTATTTGTTTGCGAAATAGTCAGTTTGCGACAAAAACGGTACGATATTGAACAATAGAATTATATATTATAATATGAAATATATATAAACTATATACTGTCTTATAAAGCTTTGGTTTAATAGATAATTTGATTTTGAGAAAAGTAACTTTTATGTATCCATTATTTAAATTTGATTTTGTTATGTTTTATGTATCTCTGCTTTATGTTAGGCTGTGCCAACAGACGCTGTTAAATTTTATATATATTGCTAAATGTAAGAGTGTAATATGAAAGTCGCTAGCTCTGTATGATCGAGTTATGTGCGATAGAACTGTTTGGACTCTCCGGTCCTGTGTGTAATTGTACAGACACAAAACGAGACTCATTGACAATATAAAATGACCAATTTATGCCACGTAGAATCTGCAGTCCAGGTTGGTGCAAGCGTTCAATTATATTTGAGGCCCACAGTACCGGATTGACTTAAGTGAAATTTGTGATTTCCAAAACTACTAAAATCTAATATTTTTTTAAATCGGAAGTGATTACTTCGTTTATCAATAATAATAAAAAAAACACTGTTGAATTATTATTTTTATGGACTAAAATAAAATCTCAATAGCCAATCACTTGTGCCATTGTTATTTAAATAAAAATTTTTTAGGCCAATCTGGTACTTGTAGTCTGATATATAAACATATAGTCCATTTACTAGTACATTTTCCAATCTCAAAAAATATGTTGATAATAAAAAAAGTACATTCTAACTTTAATCTGAAAATATCACCTATAACAAGATATAAATTAATACAACATTATAATTTAAGGATTTTTTTTTTATCAATGTTACGTATTTGTAAATGGGCGAGTGTCATGTGACGTGTATTATTCGTTTCTAGCTTTAATACATAAAGGAATTAATTTAAATTTTATTGGTAAATGTCATAGAATACGGCCTAATTTATCAAGTATTTAAATATGTTGCGTCGCACCAACCACATAACAGACCTGTGCAATAATGTAGAAATGTAGCCAAATCATCAAGAGAGCTTGAACAAACTTGTTCAGTATGTATTATGATTAAAAATTATTCTAATAAGTGTATTAACTACATTGTGATCATGAAAATGAATTTGAGTATGCGTTAGAATGTTATATTGAGAAAGTACTGTAATTAAAAATGTACTGTAAGATAAATGTATTAAATAAATGTAATAGGTTAGTGAACAAGACATTTAATGCGGTTAGAACATTTTTCAAGTTTTGAGAGTTGTAAAACACCAGTGCCATGTATGAGCATCTTGTGCATGTAACTTACAACTATAATAAAAGACTCACCATGATTACTTTCATGTTTCATTTTAAGTGTCAAACTGGTGATGTTTATTCAAAACAAAAGAAAATCTTTTCAATAATAAAAAGTATTGAAAAAGTTAATTAAATAACAATTAAACAACGGGGCTTGAACTTTTTATTCTAAAGTTTAGAACTTTGTGAGGTTATGATGAAGCAAAAGGAGACTGCCGAAAGGGTTTGAGAGCGAACATCACTGGCCATTCGGGGCCAAGGCTCCGTCGCCGGAGGGACGCGTTCGCTCAGAGCGAGTAGACTTGAGGGAGTCTGCTGCAACAAAAACGATGGTAATACCTATTTTTGGAATAGATATAAATGTTCGTCGGCAGCTTTAGTGTTAAGGTGTATTTTGGTAGTGTCTGGCGCGTCGCCTGATAAAGTTCCGGAAGGGTGGGTCCTTTACACATGCCCCATCCCAGCGAGGAAGCCTTAACATGGCTGTTTGCTCCTCGGGCTTCTGGGCTAATTCGGATTCCCAGGCCCGGGTTGAGCGATTACAGTGACACTCCGGAAGTTTTTAGTCAGTATGAGTCTGACACACTAGGATCGCTGTCCTCACAACGGCTCTAAAAGTCCTATGCATGATTTTCCCCTGGGTTACAAGAAAAAAAAAGGAATTGAAACTAGTGATGCCACGAATAGTGAATTGGCCGAATACCGAATATTCGGCATCGTTGTCGGCCGAAGCGCCGAATATTCCTGGAAGTAGCGTGTTTAGTAATAATAATAATCTTTATTTCAACACAAAACTTATACATATACCTGTGTATATCACCCTGTATGTGACCCTGTGTTTAAATTAAGTAAATCTTGTCTCTGGTAAGACTCGCACTTCCGCTCGGGTTATTCAAGGGTGTTTTGTGTTTTTATATGGATATTAACGGTATAAGTTTATTAGTATGTGTGAGCGAGAGAGAGTATATGTGTGTGTTTGTGTGTGAGAGAGAGAGAGTGTGTGTGAGAGGTTATTTTCTGAGGCTGGTAACATTTACGATGAAAAGCGTAATCGTTTGCTACCAAAAATGCTGAAAAGCTTGTTTTTATCCATCACAACTTACCACTGATCAATTTTAATTACTAAAGTGTTGTAATTTGGAAATAAATACATAACTTTGAGTAATATAACGTGTCTTTTTTACATGATTTAGTATTCGGTATTCGGCCGAATAGTACGTATTATTCGGCCGAATACCGAATAGCAAAAAAAGTGTCCGAATACCGAATAGTTGCCGAATATTCGTGGCATCTCTAATTGAAACCAAATGACTTCCATCTACCCTATGCTTTTGTTGAATGTTAGAGCGCTTTTAAATTTTGAACAAAATTGTTTTTTGATGAAGTTCATTTCCATTTAAGCGGATTTGTCAACAAACAAAATTGCAGGTATTGGGCTGAAAAAAAACAAATGGAAACACCAAAGATCTTTGCATTCACTTACATGGGCGGCCATGTCGGCTGAAAGAATCATCGGTCACCGCTTCTGTGAAAATGAGCAAGGCATGACTATATGAATTCTAATCACAACACAGCAATGCTACGTAACGTTTTATTTATAAACTGGTTAATTTTGAAATGTAAACAATAGCTGGGCCGGGTTCCAACAAGATGGCGCGACAGTCGTCCTATATCGCGGTATCCCACGAGCAATGGGCCAGCGAGTTTTTACGAATTTGAAGTTTAGATTTGAGGTGTATATTTAGATGACGCACATCTCATTAATAGTATTTAAAAAAAATACAATTTTCATGTTTTAATTTATTTAAAATATAATTTATCTTCCCTACGCTTTGTTTTTTTTTTTTTAGTTTAATGGCCCACCTGTATTTACATAGTTCGTAGCAGCTCAACACGGTCCCTGCCGCGTGGGGCGTATGCGCCCCACGCTGAAGTTTCCGTTCAAGCCATTTGGTATTATCATTGTAAAATGAAGAATTTTTTAAAAATTCAATGTGCAGCCGATTACGGGCATCTTAGTACTACTGCTGATGCCTTCATTTAATCGTGGGGCGTATACAACCTTTCGTTGATAATTATGATTTTTGCGGCATTTTATTTATTGTAAGGCATTCGCCAGAAACAAAATAATACAAGTGTAAAGCGTGGGGCGCTTACACCACACGCGGCCTGAACAGAAAGTCTTCAAAAAACGGTCCAGCAGGGAACGTATTAAATATAACATTTATATGATAAAATATGACATTTCGTAATAACAAATCCGAGATAAGAGCTCTAATTGCCTATTTCTTTAGTCTACACGAAACCAGCTTATATTAAGACCAGAATCCTTGTAGCTTTTAGATATTGAAATTATGATAAAAATACGGAACAAATAAAAAAGATAATTCGTTTATAATATTTAATATCATAATTGATTCACAAGAATATTTAAGAATCATTATAAGTAATGTAGCTATTTACTCGTAAAAAATACTGAACCTGTTCTAATTAGATTGTAATTAAATATATTTTAAACTATAGTAACAAAATAACAGGAATGACTTTACAAACGGTAACGATATGCCGAGTGTTAAATAAAACAAACCAGTGAAATATTGATTGAAACATTTAAACAAAATAGACATTACTCAACTAAAACTATAACTGTAGCCTGAAGGCTAAAAATGACTTATGTTCAGATATAAAAATATTAGAATATACATCTTTACTAGATTTTTTTAAGTTTTCCTAATCCTCAACAAAGTATGAAACTTTAGGGAGTCAAAATAAAAATTGAATATTACGTGATCAGAGACATTACAATATGTAGATTCCAAACGTTCATAAATTTAAAACTTCAAAAGTATTTTAGCATCAAAATATGTATGAAATTGCTTTTCGAAGAAAACAAGTCAGCACTACATATATCAGATTCACCATGAATCCCATAGTTGAATCAGTTAAAAAAATTCAGTTAATATGAATTATTGCTTTTATTTTGGGCTTTTGGTTAAAAAAACCTACAGTCAAGTGGGACAATTTGGACCAATCACATTTAATTTTTATTATAAAATTGAGTTATATTATTAAAATTGAGTATTAAAACTATAGTAATCTTTTGTTGTATGTAATAAATATGCTTTTATATTTCGTTAATAAAGATGCATAAGAAACCCATTAGTAAACAGTGATACGTCCTATCATATATTTTCATCAACTGTATGAACCAGGGATGCTAGTTAGTAATATAATCATCAAATGGGTGTACATATCCAATACTACGTTAAAAATATAATATGTACAATCATGACTATAGTAACAACCCAGTAAGCACCTTTAGATAATTTTCTTAAAGTACTCGAATAACTCCATGTGTCAGGTTGATTTATTTATATTTAATTTGTTGATAATTGTAGACTAAGATTATTAGTTGATAGCACCTTAATTTCAAATAAATAGGCGTAAATTAAACAATCAAAGTTAAATAATTACATTATCAAATAATATTCAACTTAAAATATATTATTCCTAATATAATTTGACTAATATCCTTCTTAAAAAAAAAAAAACTATAAAAGCTACATCTGAACAGACATCAAAACAGTTAAATGACATCTTTTATTTAAGTTTTTCCTGCGACATAGACACCTGCAAAATATTAGGTCCTTACATATGAAATTGGCGTTTTTCGTACTGGCCACTTTAATCACAAATTTCTCCTCTTTGGTAAGGAATTCCAAATTCAAATTTGTACAGCTACAGACTCATGTATTTGTGCTTCGATGATCGTCATTCATTTGTTTTTTTCTGTTTGCGTCACTCGTTTTACAAAATGGAAAACTTAAAATATCGCATTATTTACGAGTACGAGTTCCGCCGTGGCACTAGTGCTGCGGAAACAACTCGAAGGGTGAATGATGTGTATGGCGGTCGTGTTGCAAAAGAAAACACAGTTCGTTTTTGGTTCTAACGTTTTTGTTCTGGAAATTTCGACCTGCAGAACAAGCCCCGTGGACGGCCTGAGACTCAAGTTGATAATGAAGAGTTGAAGGCTATTGTGGAAGCGGATCCATCGCAAACCACGTCCGAGTTAGCTGCAGGCTGCGATGTTAGTGATTAAACTGTTTTAATTCACTTGAAGCAAATTGGGAAGATTAAAAAGCTTGAAAGGTGGGTACCTCACGAATTGACTGAACCAAACCTGCAAACGCGCGTCGACTGCTGCGTTACAGTACTAAACCGGCACAATAATGAAGGTATTTTAAACCGAATCATTACCTGTGATGAAAAATGGGTTCTTTACGATAATCGGAAGCGCTCAGCGCAATGGTTGGATCCTGGCCAGCCAGCCAAATCCTGCCCCAAGCGAAAATTAACCCCAAAAAAGTTACTTGTAAGCGTTTGGTGGACTAGTGCCGGTATTGTTCATTACAGTTTTCTCAAATCTGCCAAGACTATTACGGCTGATGTCTATTGTCAGCAATTGCAAACCATGATGGAAAAGCTAGCGGCTAAACAACCTAGGCTGGTCAATCGCTCCACGCCACTGCTGCTTCACGACAACGCTAGACCACACACTGCGCAACAGACGGCTACTAAATTAGAAGAGCTTCAATTGGAAAGTCTAAGACATCCTCCGTACTCCCCGGACCTTGCTCCAACAGATTACCATTTTTTTCGAAATTTGGATAACTTCTTGCAAGGGAAAAAATTCAACTCCGATGGGGCAGTCCAAATCGCCTTCAAAGATTTTATTGATTCCCGTCCGACTGGTTTTTTTAGTAAAGGGATCAATGAACTACCTATGAGATGGCAAAAGTGCATAGAAAATAATGGTTCATACTTTGATGAATTAAATATATTATATTAAAAAATATTCGACTTTTTGTTCCTCCCATACAAAACGCCAATTTCATATGTAAGGACCTAATATATAAACACAAAAGTTGGGTCTAGCCTTAGAATCATATCCACTCAATTTAAGCTGCATATGAGTTCAGGCGGAGAAAGAAAACTTATTTCAAACTGCTGACACCATAATATATAGATATCGCAAACTCGTAATTTATATTTAACATTTTATATATTTACATTAAATACCTGATATAGTGTGCAATTAAACATATTTTAAACTAATATTATAACTCCAGATCTCTGCTTTATGTATTTGGACAGTGATAAATTTAATATATTGACACAAAATTTATATATATATATATATATATATATATTATTATATTATATGTTTTATCCAATTTTAAAAATAAATATCAGAAAAACTGTATCTATTGCAAAGAGTTGGTGATTCTACACCCCCTCAGTAGAGACGGGAAGTTGGGAACGGCATGTCATAATAAAAAAAAAGTTTTTAAAATTGAAAACAGAAACTACGCGTTTCTAGCAAGGAGTACTAAGTGTGAAAAATTGTGCTACCTCAACAAATTATTTTAATTAATGGAAATGATTCTAAAGCGCACACCCAAAAGTTAAATATAATTTATACACTTTTGAAATTAGTCTTTCCTTTCTTCCGCGGGTATGAAGTCCAAAGAGGCAGAATTAATACAAAAACGTTTCTTGGTAGGAGCCGGCCCATCGTCAAACACGTGTCCCAGATGAGCTGAGCATTTGGAGCACCGCACTTCAGTTCGCACCAAACCTGGCCGTGTTAAAACTAGTAATATATTTCCCCCGACTTCAATCGGTCACACCAAGTCCGTTCACCAAGAGCCCATAATATACATTTATTGCATAATGATAAATGAACACATTCGAATTGATTTTCACAAAGAGTTCGTGTAGTGAGGGTATGTATTTTGTTGACGGGCGCAGTCGTAGCGGTGTCGGGAATCGTCCTCCAGTCGGCAGCCATCCAGGAGCAGGCGGAACAGGACAAGACAGGGCAACGGATAGGAGAGGTAAAAGCATATTATTTATCATGCCCATTCCAGACAAGTTTACATTATTATGATACAAATGGAAGAATAATGAGGAAACTCAATGTTACAGCCGCATCAACAGTGTCAATTTCAAATCAATCGTGATTATTTCAGTAGAAATTAAGGAAAACTTCCATGAAATTATATTACAGCATTCAATATTATTATATAAAATCAGTGTTTTTGTACATTGATAAATGTGGCAATAAAAATGTCAGTTTGGTTACAAGAATATAGTGAAGCAAATAAATAATAAAAAAAATGTTTCACCAATGGAGGCCAACTTACATTTGTTTTGCATAGTCAGGAATTTTTTGAAGGGTGAGCGAGGGTACGGGAAAGAGACAGAAAAAGATAAAAATGTATTAGCACCAAAGATAAATTTTCCGTCACCAATTTTATATAGACTATTAAATAAAAGTTAACAAAACTAAAGATTATATATTGTATGATATATTATACTACTAAGATTATTAATATGTCTAGACAGAGTTCGCTTATATGTCGACCATAAAATTCCCGTTTCAGAATGTGTAAATATGATGGTCTACTAGATGTATACGACCCGTCTACTAACCAAAGTCAGAGTCGACATATGTTACTCCATATACCCTAAAAATTGAAAATACGAAATCGTACTAAACCTCTTACAGTCATACAATTTTTGCAATCAACTTGTCTTGAAGAGAATTAAAAATAATTTATGTAAATAATATATGTACGTAAAAGAATTGTAAACTTTTCAGTAGTGCATAATGATTCTAATCGTTCTTAGGGCAGACAAAATTTAATAATTATTCTTGCAAAAAAATCCAGACAGACATTCATTCATTGGACTAACCTTTACAAGTGAAACCTTTACTTTGTTAGTAATCTAAATTAAATATGGTGCCCATTTATTTTTTTAATTTAATCCTCATTAACTTTATCCTATAATATTAATTAGAAGCAAAAAATCGCCGCAAATAACTAGAAATAACAGTATAAGAATATAGATGTGTTTATTTTTCCTCATATTCTTATTAATATCTATTTAAGCCTCTACTATATTATTTTCATAATGATTATTATTTAAATTAACATTTGTATATAAACATTTTTGTTTTAAAAAACTCTTTGATAAATTAACATAACATAGGCTTACAAATATTGTTTTTATATCTCGCGAACAGTGAACAGTAGATAAAAAGTTCCGCTGAATTTGAAAATGTAAAAAACCGACAACACTAAGATCAAAGAACATGGTTAGAATTAAAAAAAAAATCATGTTTTGGCTAAATTTTTCTAAATGTGAGGTTTATATAAACTTCGATCTTTCCTATCTAGTTATAATGCAATCTGATAGCATGACACCTTATAATAAAATTTATTTTATGAGCACAATATGACAACCATCCTAAGTGACAACTGTTATTGGGTTTGATATATCAATCTAATTCATTGAACATATCCTGTGCGGTTTAAGCTCTATCTAGACATATTTGTTATCTAAGTTATACTAGTATAAACTTTGAAATATATTATTTTCAGTAGACTGCACCACTGTAATCATACATAATTAAAAGAAATAATAACTGTAGATAATGCAAACATATGCTATGTAATAAATACTATTAAATATTATTGTTAAGCATAATCATAACCATACAATTAAATTATAATGGTATTATTAAACAAAAATAAACCTATAACAAAAAGCATAATCTATCAGTTATAATATACAATGAAATGACCAATGACCATTTAACAATTGCCATTGGTTTAATTAGGTTGATTTAAGTAGGGACAGTTAACAAATGAAAAATATTTTACACTGATGACTTTTGTTACCACATTGTACATGGATAATGTTATGTCTATGAACAAGGATAAAATGTTATTGGATATGACGTTATAGACCATGTGGTGACCTTAAAAGTCAAGCAACCTGATATGGAAGTAACATTGTGAATCTAAAAAATTTGACCAACAGATGTTTACTAAAGATATTGTTGAGTAAATTTGTTTTGTTACACTCATTTAATTGACACACTTAGAATGAAAGCTACCTAATACAAAATTAATTTATTTAGAAAAACAGAGCAATGTATCCTTGTATAAGTTATTAATGACATAAGTTTATAAATTAATGAACTATTTTTTAAACCAAGATACAGTTGCTGCTTAAAAAACGATATTGATCAAAATATTTCAAAAAAGATATGAATAATTGGTGAATTAGTATTGTAAATAAAATAAAATGTAAATATATTAAACATTTCTCTTTTGTTCAATGTTCAATGTATGTACTTAGTGAGTGCCCACAGCTTATGTTTTTTGTACCAGCAAATACTGCAAACATCAGGACCAGGCATTGTTTTGCATAGACAAGTTTTGTATTTATATATTAATTTATGGCTTTTTTTTTTGTTAACCTGGTGGAAGTCCCTATGGACCGTCATGGGAAGTGGTGAGGGCCACTCCCCCCGGTGTGTCAGACCTGCCCCGACTAAAACCACCGGGGTGCCAGCACTGCCCTCTCTTCGCTTTCGCTGAGCCTGGGAATCCGGATACTTCCGACGATTATGAGGGGGACAGCGCATACGCAGTCCCCACTACCAAAAATTACGCGCCCGAGTTATCCGCATTAGGGATAATTGCAGAGGTCAACCCTACAGCAGTGCAATGGTAAGGCCTCGCCCTTGATCACGGTTTCCCCTACGCCAGGTAAGTATGTAATTTATGGCTTAAGTTTAGTATATGCAAAACTAAATATTTGTTGATAGAAAACATCTACACATTTTAGTATTGCCAACTCAAATATTCATTTTCTAAATTGATTTTTAACAAAAATTAAATAATATCTTAGATAAAACTTAAGCTACATGTATATAAACTGTTTGAAATAGTTAATAACATATATAAAAGAAATAATTAGTTAAGTACATTAGTTTTAATAGGTACCTACTTATGTTTTTATGTTAAAACCACAATTAGACTAAAAAATAGTCATACACATATATTTGGCTAGGCATATACAAAGCAATAGGTGCTTGTGTCCATAAACAAAAATGTTTTATATTGGTGTGAATAAATAAACATTAGCTGTGAACATTCACATAGTTGAAATCAATTATTTTAATTTTTAAGTTATTTTCCTTCTCAGAATGTATGATGTGTATTTAAATAATTAAATTATTACAGGAAATGATTAGCACAATATCTCTGCATTTTTCATAATATAAATCTATATCAAATAATTTTGTATGTATTTGGTAAATAGTGCCACTTCTAACCAATTCTAAAAATTTAGATGCCATCATTTACCCAGTAGTCATACTGAAATAATTTCCACAGTAACAATGAAAGGAACTTGAAACCTTCAATTGTGTCCAGCTGTAAGCTTAAACTGAAGTATTGTGCTAAATCTATTGTGTCAACCTTTTATTCAGTGACATTGAATATTTGTTATGCATGGCTTAGTTAACCTTGACATGAATTAGATTAATTTACAAATACCATATTAAGATAACTATAGGCAGTAATAAATGTACTTTAATATAGATATTTGTACATGTTATTGGCAATATGGCATGCACTATGTTTTAAAATATAATTATAAAGTATAATAAAGACGTTCCATGTTACCTGCACTTGTGTCTTTGTGTAATGTGACCTTTTCACGTGCTAGAACATCATTAAATGCTGGCCATCCACATCCGGAATCATATTTAGTCTTAGAACTAAACAGATCTTGTTTGCATACTATGCATATATATAATCCTTCATCATAAAACTTATTGTAACATCCTAAAATTAGAATTATTTTAATGTCTTAGTAAATGGTTCTTATTTATATATGAGTATAGTTATTAATACCTGTGAACGGTCTTTCGGTTCCACCTTCCTGTGTAACATGATACTGCACCGGAGTTAAGCGCTTTTTTAAACTCTCTTTATCTTCCATTGCTCTCCACACTAGGGCTAAAAAATTAAATTAATATAAAAATTTCGTTAAAACACAAATATTTTTGGCAGACTTCCAAAATCTAAGAAACGAAGCAGCGAGGTTGTCCGTATTTATAGGGGATTATAGTAAACACAAGCGCTGCTTGGACGAGCGACTCTATGAAGAGCGTCGTACCTGTTGTGAACGGGTGTTTCAACTGGCTTGCTCTGTTCGGCTGTAATATTTTCCTAAATGTAATTATTGATCTTAGTATAAAACTCATAACTCACATAACCTTTTGTTACGTAACTGAGTGATTTATCTTAAACAATAATATTGTAAATGATAAGATACAGAAAGAACGCCGCTCACTCGCTACACAATACACAGCTGTTTGTCATTTTGTTTATTTTCCCTTTGTGGGAATGGCAAAAGCTTTTACATCATAGAGCCAATTGTCCTTTTAATAGGACTATAGGCATGTTCAGGATCGTATAAATTTTGTAATGTGCCAAATAGCGCTGCTCATGGAGGTTTATGACATCATCAAATTTGCCAGTAATGACAAACGTCAAATCGTTTATAGAGCTTCAACAATGTCAAAAATAACGCCACTTTTAACGTACCTCAGTAGATGAGAATTTGGTGGCAATATTTTTAATGGAAAACTTGGCCGCTATTATGATAGCTAGGCGCTCGTCTGACGACCGAAGCATGGGCTCGGCTTTGCCTCACCCGCTCCCTAAAGATCTGGACCAGTGTAGATGTAGGTACTAGGACATTCAATCTTGATTATAATCAATATTCTAAGTATAGGCAAAACTCTATTGCAAATAATCTAATTTGCAAGTGTCAAATATCTCGAGAATTTTTACACCATGCCATATCTCGAAATTTTGAGGACACCGGTGGCCTTTAAGATTATTTTACGGATTTTCTTCATCCATATTTTCTTTTAAATAACCGAATTTCTATGCAGACTTACTAATACTGTGACCTTACACATCTATAAAAATTGTTCTGATGGCAGGTTTCTTTATGGCGGAAAAAGCTTATGCTTGAGTAACAGCAACGACCGCATCGTCTACACGTGTGTCTGACCAAATGTCCCGTGATCAATAGTTTTCTCATGATACGCAGTACATTTACGAGCCAAGTCATCCAACCAACTGGCAAAGTGGATTTTTTGCTCATCAGAGATCTTCCCTATCAGAAATTTTAGTGATCTAACCTTAATGTAATGCTTAATGTATTAATAAAAAGAAGTAAACCTTGAAATCATTATTATATAATACTATTTTATTAAAGCCAACATATTAATGAAATTATTAACAAATATTATTTCAAACACTGCAATAATCTAGATAAGAAAGTTAAAATAAAACTATCTTAGACAATACAGTATTAATAGATTGTAGAGTATTTTAAGTCGTACACGCTGATGAAATATCAATATTTCTTTCGTTATAATTATGATAACAATATAGTAATTCAGTCTACTTCTTCCTCCGCGAATTTGATTCTAAGTTATTTAATTTTCGTTGACTTTTCTGAAAACACAAAAAAAAATGATTTCGTTAATTATCGTCGCATTAGTATGATAAAATGCCCATTTATAATCAGTGAATTCTATGTAACATACCATTTTTTTACACATAAAAAAGTCAGACAAGAGTTACAATTATATTAAATACCTATTTAAATAGCATTCTGTGTCATAAGTAAACCAGATGATTCAGTTTTTACCTACAAAGTTAGAGCGTAGCGAAAATGAACACAAACGGGAATCGCGCAGGGAGCAAGAGGCAGGCGAAATTTTAACTTGCCCCTACACCCTCAACAAATGTCATCACGATGTCGTGCCAAAAAGTTTTAAACCTGATGAAAAGTTAAAACTATGTGACCCATGGGCCATGATGGAACCATTTGAGCCAACAAATGTTGTTTTTCTTCATGAGAGACTCTAATTATGGATACATTTCGACCAGACACTTTGAGGAGCGGGAAGATGATGGTATTCATTATGTAGTCAAGAGAAACATCCGAGACTTTTTAGTCTAACTGTTTGAAAGGAGCTCGATGCAAAAGAGAGTAGATTTTTTTTTAGGCAGAAACTAAAAAACTAAGAAAAATTTATATTTGTACAAGCCGACTTTAATAGTTTGGGTCTACGGGGGAATGCTGGAGGGATTTACAATCAATAATTACGATACCCAATAATGAGAAAATGAGGAAGAAGGTTAAATTTACGGCAATAGACTCCTTGCTTCTTTGCATCTGCATGAGAACATATTCAGCATCATCCTGTTCTGAGTCCAGACACGAGTCTTGAGGCTCCAACGACGCAGCATTATTTTGGCAACAATCATCATGTAACAATGGTCTCATCTGCAAAATTTTCTAAAATATTTTTTTCAGGTACTCACATGACCTTAATTATGCTTGGTAAAAAGCTTTACGATCATACTCAGATCTAAATGTAATATATTTTTAATTCATGATCCAAACGTTTGAATTTGTAAGATGGTAAGTAAGTAAAGATATACAAATACACAATAAATAATACTTTACGTAAATTGTTTGAAAAAAAAAACAGAAAAGTAATGAATGAGCCGAGAATTAAGTACCCACAGTCTCTGACTACGTTCTTTGTATTATAAAAGGAGAAGCGTTTTTTTTAATTGTCCTTAAAATTCACTTTTGATCAATTGTAGAGCACGTAACTTACAGGAAAATGAATATTTTTAATTAAATGTAAAATAAGTACATTATGATCCAAGTGACTTAAAACTCAATAGTTGCGACGACAATGAAGTACACCTTTCCATATTTATTCTGTGTAGGTACGCACATAATTCGTTAATTAGTGATGAAATTAAAATTATTAATATGAAAATTAGACAATTCTTACAAATTCACACTTAATTGGTTCTGGATGTGTCAGCGCAGTATCCCAAAGATCAGTAGACAGTTTATCAGCTTGCGGGGACATCCATTTATGCAAAGCACCTTTGCGCTGGCGGCACCGTGACTCCTTGCTCTAAAACCAGTCAGGAATTGCACTTTATTTTCTACAAATTACAACAAATACTGTTTATTATAAATTATTTGCAACTACTAATAATTAGATAAACACTTTAAGTGCAATTCCTCACTGTTTTAGAAAGAAAACCTATATCGGATAAAAAGACGGAAAAAATCTAGTACTTTTATAAATCCAAATATTCCTAAGCTACTTTATGATTGATCAACTGTGTTATAAATATTAGGCATCAAACAATACAGTTATCAATTAATAATTATTAGATGACGCATGTTGCCATAAGTAAATGAAGAAGATGATATTCTCTTGTGATTATCCATTCTGATGTGCAGTACGGTGCACTATTGCAAATTCATTACAATAATACCTACTCGAATATTTATTCAATAAGCTCGTTGTGTGTTTTAGGGATGTAACGGAGGCAGTTTTATCGGAACCGAAGTCGGAGTCGGAGTTTTTAAATTTGATTTATCGAAGTCGGAACCGAAGTCGGAATCGGAGTCGGAATCGGAGTCGGAGGCAATGTCAGTCACAAGTGACGGCAGAATAAAATAGTTTTTTTTTTTTATTAAGGGAAAAATAAAAACAAAAGTTGTTTTTGGTTTAATTTCTATTTTACTTAATTTAATGTAAATGTAAAATAAAAAAAACCTTATAGTAATAAATTTAAATGTACATTTAGTTTTAAATTTAATCAATTTATTCATATTTATTTAATCTAAATTTTTAAAAATGTCTTCTACATATTAAGTAACACTGATTGTTTGACTAATTGATATTATGTTTCAACAGCATACAAAATGAAATCAAATGAATTGACTACAACAGTGGTGGCGGCCTCCGATGAATACCTCCGATTAAAAAGTTTCGGAAACGAAGCGGTACCGGAGGTTTAATAACAATCGGAAGTTCCGACTTATCGGAGTCGGAATCGAAGCTCCGTAACATCCCTGGTGTGTTTTGTTGTTTAGTAATAAATTATAGATTTGTCGATGATGTAACTTTTTGATAAATTTATGAAATTATTAGGTATACAAAATATTACTATAGGATATGATTTGGACCTTTAAACTACGCTATTTTTACTAATTCTATTACTATTTCAATTAATGTTTAATAGAAAGTCACCTGTATATTATTATCATGAGAGCTGAAGCACTTTTTGCTAATTTTACTAAACACTTTAGAAACTTCAGGCTGATCTACTCCTTTGCAACTCTTTTTAATGTCCTTAATGCTGTCACATACGATGATACACGGTATGATGAGAAAAAAAATTAGATTTAACATGAATTCCATTTGCCTGTAATGTATAAATATTTGTAACTATTGTAAAAATATAGAAATATGAGAATGAGCTGCTTCATCAAGATATGGCTTTGTTAACATACTCATACTATTTTGGTCATCTACCAGATATATGTATTTTAGCTCAACTATTGATAGGTAGTAATTGCAGAGTATCTTCATATAAAGCTGAATCTTTTAACGTAGGTATCTGAGTTTTATCCATCTTGATAAAATGGTATAAAATACAAAAGTTACCCGCTACAAAGGTGCACTGTTCTTCTCTTAGTATCAGGATGAACAGGCCAACCTTCCGAATCATATTCCACGGGGCGTGAGCTGAGACAACTTTCGTAATACTGATCCAACTTCTTCGGTGATTTGAACATACGAGTCAGGCCCCATGATCTCACAAAAGGGCACACTAAGCCCAAGCATGCTTTAACTATACCTATAATTAAAAAATAACCCTATACTAGTCGAAATCTATACTAATATTATAAAGCTGAAGAGTTTATTTGTTTGTTTGTTTGTTTGAACGCGCTAATCTCAGGAACTACTGGTTCGAATTGAAAAATTCTTTTTGAGTTGAATAGACCATTTATCGAGGAAGGTTTAAGGCTATATAACATCACGATGCAATTATTAGGAACGAAGAAATTATGGAAAATTTAAAAAAAAAAATGGGAAAATTATTCATCCTTGAGGGCTTCCATTGCGTGCGCTTCAAAAACGGTTCAAGATACCAAAAATATATGTAAGAAAGAATGATTCCTCTTGAAATGATCTAAAAAAATGACGACAGTATATGCGACAGCGACAGTATATGTCTATCTTTTAAGATTAAGTCACTAGAACCGTTTTTATGGTAAACAAATTTGGTCGAAATTAATGCATTATTTGTTAAGAGTTGTATCAACGTAATAATATTAATCTTTATCCAAATAAATGTGTTGTCGATTAAGAGTATTTAATTGTGAACAAAATTGTCTTTGACATCACTTAATTTCAATGAACATTTTAGAAGATATTACAAAACCTTATATAGCAAAACCACGTTTGCCGGATCAGCTAGTATTAAATACAGTAAATGTATTGTGGCATGTATTATCATACTAAAATAGATTTATTATCAGAAATTAAAATTTGTGTTGCAAGAAAAATGTAGCTAGTTTAGTAATATTCTATTACTTACAAATAAAGAAGTTAGGGAACTAATGGACCGGTATTAATTTGTTTTTGTAACAATTTTGTATGCGCAAGTAATGCCTTTTTTGGTAAAACTATGTATTCAAACTTACCCAACATTAACAAAGTAACGAGCATGCCTGATATTGATACGAAGATATTCACTGACTCGGAATCGTCATAGCATACGGAACGCGCTCGGCGCGGCCTGTCGCGAACGTTCAGACCTGCTATAATTTGTCTAGACTCCGGCATTTCCCGACAAATTAATTTTGGATCTTGACCTGAAACAGAAGTTGTATTCACATTTTCAGTATCATCACTACAAATTATGAATGTTGATATAGTACGTGTCTGTCTTATACCCTCGATACGTGTGATTGCCAGATGATGCTAAATGAGCAGAATATGCAGAATTGCACCCATACGGGGTTGACGTTCCAGCTGCTCGCACGAGGCGAATCGCCTCCTCTTTTTAGCTGCGAACAGCCAAGGAGTGGAATCTATTTCCTGTGTCTGTTTTTCCAACATCTTATGACATGGGAATCTTCAAACATCGAGTGATTCGATATTTCCTGGGTGTGTGCGATCCGTCATCGGCCTCATCATCACTTTCCAACAGATGAGATTGAGGTCAACCGCAATCCTGTCTGTAATTAAAAAGCTTAATTACGAGTCAGTTTACGACTGCATCTTGACCCATAATATACGGATAATAAGCTTGTCTTAACGACTTGTTTTGCCTCTCGCTTTAAGTTATGAATATTACCAATTTACTAACATGCTACTCTTCCACGGTGTAGCCCGCCAGCACAACAACAGCGACTATAAAAATATCCTGATCTTTTAAAGATAGTCGCAGTTCTAGAATAATATGGCACTCATCAGCTGTGCTACGAAATTGTTTTGCTAAGCTATTAACAATTTGTTTTTTTTTTGTTACATATACAATTAAAAATCTACCGTGATCTCATACGAAGATATTTATTTGTAGTTTGTAGTGGTCATACTTGCGATGCTAAGATTCTAAGATCCTGGGTTCGAGTCCCGGTAGCGACAAACTCCACTGCGATGAGCAGATAAGCTTGTCGTAAGTTATGGTTTTATACAAATATTTATGTAAATCTTTGTCTTATCTCAATAGTACAAGTGCAAACTTAGTTTGGGACTAAGTTAATATATGTAATTGACTGTCAATATTAAATATTCTTATTATACATAAACTTTCAATAAAGACCTATCCAGAAATGATTATAGGTATTCATATTTGATAGGTATTTTACCAAATAAACAACAAAACAATTACCCAAGCAAACACAGTCGCAATGCCACACACAAAAGCAGCGATCGCCCTTTCTTATAGTCACATCTCTTATTGCAACCAGTTCGTTATCGTCGTTCATTAAGGCCACTGTTGATATTACTTTAATTTCATTATTTACATAATATATACATACAAAATCCTATGATCGCTGTAGCAGGCGAGTGTCATAGTAAAGGCCGCGAATCCGCGAATACCGTCACTCGGTAAGGGGTAGAGATAATTTGTAAAAGTTAGCCGGTAATAACTAAATGAGGAGAGTCCAATACCGAGCTCAATAGCGCTTACTAAGAGAGACCTGTACCCAATAGCGGACTAAAGTGGCCCGATGTTGATCACACATGTAAATATTAGGTCCTTACATGAAATTGGCGTTTTGTATGGGAGGAACAAAAAGTCGAATATTTTTTAATATAATATATTTAATTAATCAAAGTATGAACCATTATTTTCTATGCACTTTTGCCATCTCATAGGTAGTTCATTGATCCCTTTACTAAAAAAACCAGTCGGACGGGAATCAATAAAATCTTTGAAGGCGATTTGGACTGCCCCATCGGAGTTGAATTTTTTCCCTTGCAAGAAGTTATCCAAATTTCGAAAAAAATGGTAATCTGTTGGAGCAAGGTCCGGGGAGTACGGAGGATGTCTTAGACTTTCCAATTGAAGCTCTTCTAATTTAGTAGCCGTCTGTTGCGCAGTGTGTGGTCTAGCGTTGTCGTGAAGCAGCAGTGGCGTGGAGCGATTGACCAGCCTAGGTTGTTTAGCCGCTAGCTTTTCCATCATGGTTTGCAATTGCTGACAATAGACATCAGCCGTAATAGTCTGGCCAGATTTGAGAAAACTGTAATGAACAATACCGGCACTAGTCCACCAAACGCTTACAAGTAACTTTTTTGGGGTTAATTTTCGGTTGGGGCAGGATTTGGCTGGCTAGCCAGGATCCAACCATTGCGCTGAGCGCTTCCGATTATCGTAAAGAACCCATTTTTCATCACAGGTAATGAATGATTCGGTTTAAAATACCTTCATTATTGTGCCGGTTTAGTAATGTAACGCAGCAGTCGACGCGCGTTTGCCGGTTTGCTTCAGTCAATTCGTGAGGTACCCACCTTTCAAGCTTTTTAATCTTCCCAATTTGCTTCAAGTGAATTAAAACAGTTTTATCACTAACATCGCAGCCTGCAGCTAACTCGGACGTGGTTTGCGATGGATCCGCTTCCACAATAGCCTTCAACTCTTCATTATCAACTTGAGTCTCAGGCCGTCCACGGGGCTTGTTCTGCAGGTCGAAATTTTCAGAACGAAAACGTTGGAACCAAAAACGAACTGTGTTTTCTTTTGCAACACGACCGCCATACACATCATTCACCCTGCGAGTTGTTTCCGCAGCACTAGTGCCACGGCGGAACTCGTACTCGTAAATAATGCGATATTTTAAGTTTTCCATTTTGTAAAATGAGTGACGCAAACAGAAAAAAAAACAGAAGAAAAAAACAAATGAATGACGATCATCGAAGCACAAATACATGAGTCTATAGCTGTACAAATTTGAATTTGGAATTCCTTACCAAAGAGGAGAAATTTGTGATTAAAGTGGCCAGTACGAAAAACGCCAATTTCATATGTAAGGACCTAATATAATGACAAATCACAGTGCTTTTTATTTGGAAATATGTTGGTAGTTATAAAAACTCAGTATTCTCAATGGATATTACACCTAAGTTGTAAACTGACCCTGCCAAGCTCCCTGGCTCTATTATCCTGTATAATGAAATCCCAGCCTGACGGCAGTATACCTAACATATTATACAAATAAATTTTAATCTTATGGTTTTTATCTGAAGTATAGTATTTAATGGTGCCTACATTTTTGTTTACAGGATAAATGAGTTTTATAATATATATATTTTTTAAAAGTTAGAAAACAGAACATAAGCATCGATCGATCAATCGAGATGTAGGAACACGAGTAAACAAAATAGAATTACCAGAACAGTGTGCAATGTCGACGGGTATTTCAATAGGAACCTCTAATTCTAGTCGCTGCGTGTGTTTTGGAGGAATTAAGATGGAATTGGTGACTATTTCTTTTCTATCTTCACCATTGATAATTTCCGAGAGTACAGGACCACAGTCACGTACCATGGCTCTAAAAAATTACAATCATTTCTCGACATACTTCTAATATCGTAATACATTACTTAACTACTTTTTCCTGTAAATAATTGTTAAACCTCTGCAATGTTTCGGATGATCACTCTATTGTCGGCGTGCTATGATATCAATTCTCAGTGATATTTATAATATTATAAGGTAATTGAAATAAAAAATATTTAACCTAAATCTTGATGCGGCCAATCCAGTGTTTGTTGCTTGTAATATTAACGTAGTCCGGGTTTGTCGAGTGTTATCAGACACTACCGTGCTTATACGACCAGATACACTAAAATAATTCAATAAACTTAATATTTATAGTTAATTAGTTAGCTGATAATTGTCAGTTTTTTTTTAAATATATAATACAATTTAATAATAATATTAGCAATAGATATAAAGTTCCATCTATCTTCTATCGCAAGGTTACGAACCAACGTGACGAGTAAAAGAACGAATTGTAAGCACATATTGTTTCTTTTGTTCGATCTTCATTTATCATTGTTTTCAGCTTTTAGAGTTAGAGTTCACTATTCACACAGGTCCTTATTATAGGTCTTATAATATTTAGATTGACATAATATTGTACTGGATGAGGTCTCTCTATGGTTTTTTCTTTTTAATATCGTAGAGATGGAAATTTCTGTAGATTTCAGTGCCTAATTGCATAAACTATGAGAATATTCCTTGTTGTGATTCAGCAATAGGCAACTACTGTTATCAAAACATTTGAGCGGAAAGCAATGATTAAAACTAATTCAATATAATATATTCAAGAGACATAACATATACAGTAAGGACAGACGTGGCAAGTGGCTACCTACTTACTATCTATGAATATTAATTTACACATACTTAATTATTATGCCAAATTTTGTACGTGCAAATACTTCCGATCAAAGCGAGAAGGTACTATATCTACTCAAATGTTCAATGACTTACCCAACACTTACAAGTTGATTGTCGTCTGCTTTAGTTTCGAGGTCAATTTGAGCAAGATGAGCCCGCCGGTAGGGCAACGTCAGATATTGTTCATTTTCTTGCAATATTAAACTGAGATTCGTGTCAGAGTTCCCAAAGATTGCTCTTGTTGTACGAATTTTTACCCTATGCCGACCCTATGGTATTGAATTTACTAACATTAAATTATTCCTTCCCTTTATGAAAGACTCTTCTAGCCATTTTATGTAAAACGATTGTACTAATTTGGACAAAAGGTAAACCTCGAGAGGGAGGGCTTTTTGGGAGTCGAAACTGCTCGCGTCCGTAGGCTTTACCCTAGTTTCCCTACACGTTGCTCCTGGGTGGTGCTAAACGAGCAGCAGCGAGGTGGTAGGGCGCCGGTGCCCGTCTGGATCGCGACCACAGTGCATGGGTGTAAAGCCCGTCATAGTGACCAGTTTCGGCTTGTCGCGTTTCGGGATCAGCTTGTGTATATCCAGTAGCTCATATACCTAGAGACCTTCAGTCGTGCTATATGTGGGCCGACATGGCGATGTATACTATCAATGGATTTTCATCCTTTGATAGTCGCTTTCGTTTTTGGACTACACTGTACTTACCATCAGGTACTCTCTAGTCACTATGTCGAGCCAGTGTAAAAAAAAAACCTTAACGCAAGTTTGATATTAGTAAAAGCACATGTAGATAAAACCGTGAATTGTGCTTTTGCTTTCGGGCTCGGCTTTACCTTTACCTGTTGGCGATTCCAATTCACTGCCGTTGATAATGATTCTGTATAATTGCTATCTCGCTTGCCTAAACTATTTCCATCTTCTAGTCCCACAATATCTTCAAAAGGTACCACAATGTATTCATTGTCTAAGTATCCATAAAACAGACAAGCATAAATTAACACAATGCACATTTTCTTACTAAATTCTTTTAATAATTGTTAGCCAGTTATGATCAAGAAAGTTTTGTTTATCATTTATTAATTTATAATTTGATAAACTGACGCCTATTATTGTAATGAGCGAAAATTAGAGTATCTACTAGGTAATACAGAAAGATTTTTATAGAAAAAGTATTATAAAGTTTTCATTGAATTTTCATAACTTCCGCTGTTCAGATTGTTTTCATGTTATACAAGATACACCTATTCTTCATTCTAGATCTTCGCTTGAAACAGGGTTCATTTGTGTAAAAAAAAATCGAATTTTATACCTTTTTATCGAAAGTTCGCGATTGACCAAAATTTTAAGTATGTTAATTTTAATTTCAAGCGATGAGAACTAGTGATGCCACGAATAGTGAATTGGCCGAATAACGAATATTCGGCAACGCTGTCGGCCGAAGCGCCGAATATTCGGCATGGAATACATGCTTGTCGGGGGCGCGTTAGCTGGATTAAGGCAAGTTGCAACCTGTTTTCCTCGTTGCGTTGGCGCGGCCAGCGAAGACAATACAGTACCCAATACAAACGAAAAACAATACCCAAAGCTTTCGAAATTTGCTAAAGTTTATCTTTCTTCTCCTGGGAGTAGCGTGTTTAGTGAGAGGTTATTTTCTGAGGCTAGTGACATTTACGATGAAAAGCGTAATCGTTTGCTACCAAAAAATGCTGAAAAGCTTATTTTCGTCCATCACAACTTACCACTGATCAATTTTAATTACTAAAGTGTTGTAATTTGGAAATAAATAGATAACTTTGAGTAATATAACGTGCTTTTTGTACATGATTTAGTATTCGGCCGAATAGTACGTACTTACTATTCGGCCGAATACCGAATAGCAAAAAAAGTGGCCGAATAGGCCGAATACCGAATAGTTGCCGAATATTCGTGGCATCTCTAATGAGAACTAAAGTTTCTTAGGACCATATTATCACTCTCTCTCGTATCGATATCGTATTTCTTGCAATTTAGGATTTACCCATACTACATTTACATCATTCTTAAAATAAAACTGTATAGAGATTTTAAAAAATTGAAAATGGAATGTACTTGGCCTTATTATAATACATATTTTAATTTAAGCAAAGGCTTATTAAACAGTGGTAAATGTTTGTTCTTTCAAGAATTTGCTTATGCATTATAACGTTTTTGAAACTAAAGAATCTAACGTATTTTGTCATTACTCAAACTTGTTATATTACCTACTCTGTATTTACAGATGTATTTAATTGCTCTTTCGAGTTAAAAATGTACTATATATTGTAATGAAAGTACTGACCGTCTATAGAATTACTATTTTCGCTATATGAATCCATGTTTGAAGTTTTTGTGGAAACAAGAAGACAAAGGCTAGATGGCGGCAGTGAAAATTCTTCTCGCGGTATCAATTCTGCAGGTTGATATCGTATATTCACATCGGGACTCATCCAGTCCGGAGATATGGAACTAACGCTAGAAAAAAGTATTTTCATAAAACACTTTATACTTACCAGATTTTTATAACTATATTTATTAACATTTATAGTTTTGTTGAATATTTTATCTTTGACTAAATTTTTAGCTTGTTATTGTCGTTTTAAAATTACCTCGCCTTTTGTCCTTTAATCACAACATTCCAAAGGGGTTTTCCCTCGGGGCTACTTAATTTTTCATACATTTCAACGTGGACGGTCTGCCATAAATCTGGATTTCCTATCTCATACAAAACAAAATCTTTTTCTGGGGCAGCAAAAGAATCTATGTAATCGTTTTGTTTGTCATATGCTTTATTATATTCATTTAATGTCCTAGTACTACTTCGTTCCAATGGATTGATATTTATATCTGCATCTGCTTTAGATCTTTCATAACTCGTGTTATATGCGTCAAGTTTCATATCCATTTTATTATTATATGATCGAAATGTTTTCTTTCGTATATTCTGAAAACGTTTATCTACATTGTCAGTAAATCCTGTATCCTTTTGATACATTGCTCTTGCCAGATTATCCTCTGTCATTATACGTGCAGTATCTTCAAGTATGTTAGGAATTTCTCTATTACGTGCCTTATGATGGTAATAGTTGTCTGTCGCAACCCAGAGCTGGTTTCTATCGTCGTTAATACCTTGCTCAACCACAATATTATGTTCATGGCGCTTATCTCGTTTAGACATGTTGAAACATTGCTCGTTTACTAGAAAATATAAATAAACAAATTCACCTATATACTAGAAGTACTGTAGCAGGTACTTCGATGATTGTGAAAAAGAGATTTCCTCTATAAAAACCATTCAATTACTTTGCTAATAAATTTTATTTTAGTTATTTTTTATTATAAACGTGGTACATTTTAAAATAACGTTATTATATGTATTATTACAATTTAATACCCATAGTTTAATATTTTTAAATGTTCTCAATAATAAATCTTTTCGGGTTTATCCATTGTATTTGTAGCTCCTATCTTTCTTCTTTTTCTTCAAGGTTAGCAGAACAATGGCGACGCCTTTGCACTTAGTTATGGGTCACTGTAGCTACTTTCCATCAGATGCCTATTCGGCGGTACCTTTAGATATAAAAATAAATTAATGATCTTTACATCCATCCCGTTTATCTTGCATGTTTAACTTTAAATTTGTTTTCTCTTTATTGATCGACCGCAAGGTACTTCGCAACTTACGACGATGGCGACTCTAAAATAGTTTAAGATAATGAAATATTTCCTTTTTAAGCGCTAAATTAAGCTAATGAACTATTATGACTAACCATTTTACCGTCCTGTTCTGAAACAGAGTTTAAAGTTCCACTGATTGTCTAAAATCAAAAATACAGTTAGATACTCATTCATCAAATACTTAATGTTACTAACAGAACGAACAAAATATTAAATCAATAAAGATACTACCAATTTACCATATATATAATATAATCATAATATATTATTATACACCAAAGATTTCCAATTAAAGCAAACTAATAATCTTGGTAAAATGATCGATCATTTGGTATTGTTACGAAATGCACAAAGCGCTAATTATTTTAAAAAAAGAGCCTTTATAGACTTTTTACAAAACTTCAATATCTAATATCTTGAGAAAATAGTGAAATATAACTTTCATTAATACTTCGTTATTTTCGAACAGGTATTTGCCCAATTTGACTCTTTTACAATCTCGACTGAATAGTGATCCTGTTTTCAAGTATAAAAAATGAAATACGCACATCCATTCTTCGCAATTTATAAGCTTGTAGCGGAGATTGCCATTGTAACCGTACGACGTATGGATTTAGAAGGCGTATGCGTTTCTTATTAGGTCCATATAGAACGTGGTCGATGGGTATGTATACGTCGCCAAGATCGTCCTGTTTATATAAAAAGAAACATCAAATACAATATATATTTAGTCAAGTTCATTCAGGAATTACAGGCACGCACTTGAATTGAAATTAAAGCATAATGTTCACGACTATATTTATGCACTATTTTTTATTATGATATTTTTGAAGGATAACATATAACGAAACAAGGTTTTCAGATAGAGAACCAAAGTTATCAACATAGCTCTCCGTATCAGCAAGCTGAGCTGGTTGTGGTCAGGCCACATATGCCGAAGAACTGATGATCGTTGAAGCAGTCGGGTTCTTGAGTGGAGACCGCGAATCAGCAAGCGTGTCGTGGGGTAGTCCCCGGCAAGGTGGAGCGACGACTTACATGAGGCGACTGGAAAGGATTAAATGAGAAGAGCCGAACACCGCGCTCATTGGTGCTTGTTAGGAGAGGTTGTAGGTAGGTGCTTGTTATATCTCGCCGTAGACTAATAATGATGATGAATTTTAATGGTACATCAGATATATCTTACCAAGGCCAAATCAATGACTCAGGAAAAAACAAATGCTATACTAATCTGACCTTAAAGCATACGTTTTTAAAGATATTATTGCAGCAGATATCATTACTGGTGAATAAAACAGAGACGGTAGACTTGCAGCATGTACTTTACAAAGCCTGAGGAAAACGCCGGGCACACGAGTTTTTTTTGCAGCACCACACTATTGTATGTCTTTGGTTAGTCACTGAGCCTATGAGATAAGTATACTAAAACTCAGGTGGATAATAATTATACAACACTTGCAACTGTAGTTTCTCTGAATATCTATTTACTTTTTCTAATCTACAAAGCTTATCAGAACCAGATAGTGCATAATGACTATATTATGCCAATTTTCATAAATATTCTAGGTACACATGACTAACTTTAGATTCACTGGCCAATTTCACAGAAAGACCCAACTTTTTAGTACAATCTCTTAAAAAACGATGTTTAAAAAGCTCTTCGTTTTCAAAGCGTGTCATTTCATAATTTTCTAATGTGTTTTCCCTTTCCTAAAAACCAAAACACATATTTCATATACTTTTACTTCATTACTTACAGTAAATGATATAGGTATTCATATTACAAATACTGTTGCGCGACGTTTTAAAAAGTTCTTTATTGTTTTTCGTAGCTTACAAAAAAATGCTTCTTGAATAAGAATCTGGTAACCATGCAAGGACACCATATGTTTGCAGGTTCGAATCCCGGCACGTAACTGTGTTTTGAGATTAATTTAATACCCAGTCCAGAAATGTTTCTTAAATTTTAAAACATTTTATACACTCATATTCCCAATTGCATTCAAATTTGTTTCATTAGTATTTAAAGTATCTTAAAATTCAAAGAGCATTTCTGAAATTGGGTGTAAGTATGGACTGAGGCATCTCATGCACTTATAGTGCAACACAGTTGACACCTGACCAATTACATCGCGTTGTCGGCAGGAATAGTACCGTTTATTCGTTGACCATAAATATTATATTAATACAAGTAACCCAACTAAAACTGTTACGGGACTTTCACTAGATACAATCCAAACAAACTACACCACACAGTTGAAACAGTTTCTTCTGTGAAAACAAGTTACATATATGATAAAATATAAAAATATTATTTAAAGATACTTGCAGCTGGATCACAATTTAAGAATACAGCTCTGACTTGCACTTGCGCTTCATGTTTGTCGCCTTCGCTCTTGACCGATAAAACTTGGAAAATAACAAACAAAAACAGGTCCAAAAAATATCTCATGACCTTAGATGAACTTGCATGCCCAAAGGAGACAAGAAGTTTTGTTAAAGATGACATTTACAAACCACTATTTTGTGATGCTGTCACTGAAAAACAAAATTTTTAATGTATTTTAAAAAGTAAGAGACAGAACAGATAATTTTAGCGGGCGGCAAGCACAAGAATAAATAAAGCCTTCGTTCTAGATTCTCTCCTATTGTGTTGCAGGTGAGCTGGGTTGTCTTTGATGCAATGCATTATTTCGTGTCTGTTAACATCTGTGTTTTGACGTGCGCAAAACTAATGCCCACTTTTTCGCAAAAATCCTAACTTATGTTTCGAACCCTACTAAGAATCAATATCATCATCAATACATGTAAGTCCGTTCCTCAGCCACCTCTTCAACATACCATAAAAACGATTCTTGTTAAGAGCGAATATATATGTATGTAACTGGCCAAAAAAATCCATTTGCGCTATATAGGTTATTTAAATTTTCTAAAATAATTTACAATTTTAACAAACAAAATCGCATACAATACTTTGATTATCGAATATATAACTACATATTGATTATGATTAATGTTAACAACTAAAGAGATATAAAAATAAAACGTAATATGAGCATTTTATTAAATTAAAAAGGAAGGATTTTATTGCCATCTATCAATATTTATTTAAGATTTAAAAACTTAGCGGAATCGTTACAAGTAATCTATATACACATATTAGTATGTGTTGGTGCCGCTAATCTTAGAAACGGCTTATCCGATTTGTATGCGGTTTTCACAGATATATTGTGGTAAGCTTCACATAAAAAATGGTGTTAGTTTTATTTCAATCGGTTCGTAAATAAAAAAGTTATGTTAGCTTTATTTAAAACACATCGCAAATTTATTAAAAATAAAAAAAATGAGATAAAATAACTGTTCAGGTGATTTGGGTGCAGCCGGCAACCCAAGTCGAGGTCTGTACCCATGCGTAAAGTTAATGCTGTAACTGCTAAAGTGATTTTGATAATGGTAACTTATACTGTTTTCAATGAGAAAACGTACGAAAGTTTATATAAATCTGGGAACCGGAACATTTATTTTAAGTAGTTTGTTATACTACGTTTATTTATTTATGGAACTCCTACATTTTATACATATCTTATTATAAAGAAAAAAAAACAACGATCGTTAGCCATTAAACAAAAAAAGTTTATGATATTCGTGAAAAATATACGTTGATAGTAACCGTTAATAAGAAATGTTATTACACCTATTTCTCTACTAAACTGTAACTAGGCATAATCCTAGATCCGTTCTCTAGGCTCCTTTTTCACTAAATAAAAGTCCGCTAAGTTACAAATCGATTAATATCTAATAACAAACAATTCGCGTCTAATAATTAAATGTTGTTTGTCTTTTCTGTATCTCCAAAACGTTGAAAATATTTAACAATACTTCCTAGGGCGATAAATAGAGTATGTTCTACTAAGATCCCTGAATCCTAAATATTGAACCTTTCAGACGAGAAACATCATCACCATTGAATATAGGTTGAACATAAAAATATAGTACTATGACCGGTGGTCGTGGGTGTGGTTGTAGAAAGACACGGGTTTTGGCGTTTTACAGTTTATTTGCACTTTAAGGCACACCGAACTGCGACGTACTCTAGCCTTGGGTCTCGGTAGTCGACTACTTTTGCTAGAGCATCCCTTGCGCGCGCGCACCCCTTACACCGTGCGTCCCATAGCACCCTAACGACCTTTAGGGCGGTTACAACAAACGCGTATCGGGCGGCGTCTACATGCTATAGTACTGGAATACCAACTATAGAAATAAAAGAATACTTTAGCATATTTATTTATTCTCTTGATTTTTCCGAAATAGACAATTACAAGATCATATTTTTAAAATAAGTAAAGGATATTTTACTTTCGTATCGACGCGAACTAAGCTACGAGACGATATTTATTTATTTTATCAAAATACACAAGTTCTATCAATCCTTTTCTTATTTTTATAACATTTAAATGTACTATATATACTGAAAGTTTTGAATAACGGTTATTTCTGACAAATATTGGTAGTCTTTTGATAAATAACTAAAACAAAACTTGAAGAATTTGATTTGATTATGTTATTGACATTGCAACATATTTTTAAAGATTTGCGTACTCTAATAACTGCGAAAACTACATTCTAGTTTATTACATGAGATAAATTTAATTTCTTAGATTCACAATTTGAATAATTCTAATCAAGTAAACATGAAAGCTACAAGTTGCTACAATCATGAGACAAACTCTCAATCGTAACTAGATTAAATATAATTGAAACAACCTAATTATTTACAAAAAGACCTAACCAATTAGGAACATTACAATACCTATAAAATTACATAATAAGTTTGTTTGTTATAGGTTTTTTTATTTAAATATGAATAGACATTGGTTGGATCTCTTTGTTGTTGATTACATAGTTATAATTATAATAACCATAATAGTCTTATCGTAAGCGTATATTTATAAAATTGCAATGAAAACAAAGTTTATGTAATAATAAAATTTAAATAAATTAAATCAACTTAAATTCAATAATAGACATAATTTTTTTCCCACATATAAATATACGCTTTATTTATGCTATATCAGCTTTTGCATTAACTCCAAAAACGAAAAGTAATTACACAAATATTTATAATAATACTTCATAATGACATGCTTCAGTCTGATAACGCATAAATGGTAACAAACATTACAATTCTAACAAAAATACACGAAGTTAAGTCAATACACGCGTTTATTAACACGAAGAGATATATAAGAGAAAGTCGGGAACATATAACTAGATATAAAATGACAATACTTTATACTTCACTTAAAAGAAATTTAAGATTCCGGGTCCATTGATGAATAACTAGCGGCTTTACTCGTCTGAAAAGAGAGATCATATTCACTATAATTTTATATTACAATTAGCGCGGAATGTGTTTGTCGCGTCTTATATTTAATTTAAAGGTAAGATTATTTCACGTGTCTCGTTTTTCAATGTAATATGACAAAGAAAACATTTCAAAGCGATAACACTTTGAGTAATAAATATATCCGTGTTTTATTTTGTTGGTCTTCGGTCAGGGCCGACAGCCTATGCTCATTGAGGCGGTAAATAAATAAATTATTATTGGTAGAGAGATGATGTACATCCTTACAACTTTTTATTATAATTTTATTTTAGTGTGGTCGCGTTCCAGTCGGGCATTGAAACCCAACCCCCTCACTGCTGCCTCTTTAGAACCATTTGAGGTAGTATGTCGACGAAGCAACGACAGCTGACATCACGCTGCCACGGCCTTCTTCCGTTGCTTTATCGATACCACCATACCCCCTCTAGGCGTCATTGTGAAAGTCACGTCGCAGTTATAATTTAACTTGCTTCATGTGCGAATTGTTAAAATACGCGTACCACCATATTGGATGCCACGTTATTGTAATTTTTATGGGTTGAGCCTCGTTAAAATCATATATCATATTTTAAAATTAAAGTAACTGCTCAAATATAGATATTTAACTTGTGAGAAATGTTTTATGATTCGTGTGACTAATTTAGACAAATGTACAGAGAGCTTGCAAAAAGTTTCAAACTATTGTATCAATTTCTCGTGTTAAATATAAAAATTATAAACTTAGATTATTTTAAACAACTATTTTTTCTATATTTAAATTAATATTCACCTGTTTACACTTATCGGGAATCAGCGTTATGATAATTGCATTTAAAGCTTACATACTAGTATGATGAAAAGAAAATAATAAACTTACTTCACAGCTATCAAAGAAGCGGACGGTGGTTTCACTGTCAAAAAAGTTCACTGTAACGGTTTTATCAACTGGATCATTGCTGGTGAAGTCTCTGCCGGTCCACGAGCACGAGTCACCATCCATCTATACAACAAATATTCCAGAATAATTTATAAACAAACAATTGTATACATTATATGAAACTATTCATTTATGTTCTTATATTGGTAATTTGATAGTTTATTCAGCTTTAGATTGTGTTTAAATACTGTATATTGAGCCTATATATTTTTTTAATTTTAAAAGTAAAAATAGAATACAACTCCTCAAGTAAAGGTATTTGAGCTTAATTGAGGTGACAGAAGGCTCCATTGTAATCCCTCGGAAGTATATGGATCCCCAGGCCCGGCGAAGGCGAAGAGTATACAGTGCTGGCACCCCGGTGGTTTTAGTCGGTGCAAGTCCGGCACACCAGGGGAGTGGCCTTTACCACTCGCCTGGCGGTCCGAAGGGATTTCCACCGGATTAATAAGAAAAAAGACTCCATTGTAATGCTATAATGAGAACATGAGAATTAATGAAAAAAAAAAGAATTATTAAAGATGTAAAGTTCCCTAGGTTCAAGTACTGGTACAGCAAATTTTCCTGCAGTGAACAAATTAGTATATCGTGAATAATGCTTTGCTTTTATGTTTATTTCTATCTAATACATACTCAGAATGCGAACGTAAACATAGTTTGAGGAGTAGGTCAATGTGTCCATATTTATGTTGTTGTGTATGAAAGAAGAATGTGAGGATTATTATTTCAGCTTTAGGTATTACGGAAAAATAATTAGTTTTAATGAGACTGCCAGTTCATCCGGTTTCATATCAAAGTCTACAGCTTCGGAAACTAGCATATTTCCTTTGATTTCCTATATTTTTTTAATACAAATCAATCTAATTGTAACAACCTTTCTGACAGCCCAACGTAGTCACTAATGCTTTTAATGATATTATTAAATGTATTCGAAAGCCCTTTGATACTTTTAATAAAAATAGATATGTGAAATAGTTATAGAATAGATAGTTAGTTATCTTCAGCCTACCCGGAATTCGGTCTCGGTATGTATGACCATATCGGAAATGATCTCGCCAGTTGTGGCATCAGTGACGAGGATCTTGGGCGCGTATATGTCCTGGTCGAACGCCACCATGATCTGCGCATGTTCGCACTTCGTCACGTCCTCCCCTTGGGTGACCACGGCTTCTCCTTCGCACGAATAGAACACTCCTGTCTCGTCTTCCTCGTCCTATTAACGAATAAAATATCTCTACATCATTCGTCGTCTTACAGTGCGATTTATAGACGCCGCTTTGATTTTGCTAACACATTATTCAGATAATAAGTTTGTCTTTGATAAACTTACAACTTCTACATATTGGACAACAAAAGCTTGAATATATTCAGAAGCTTGCTCAACAGCGGCGGCCAACATCGGCCGCATTATATATAGCTTCATGCAGCGCGATACGTTGCGGCCGACTGTCAGAATTCTAATCGTACCTTTATATTTAATGGATATTAATACACATTCATACCATGCCTTTTATGGGGGAAGCAGTGATAAATTTACACTCCGTCCGACAGATATTCTAATAGCTTTGGTCCGAGGGATCGTGTTTGGCCAGACCCCTATACATTATCATGCATTTTGTCACGAATTAGTGGTGCAAAATTCATTTTAATAGAAACCAGGTATATATTTTTTCATTTCTTACTTTTCTCAGATAAATAAGAAATATACATAATTAACGATTGAAAGCGAAACAGTCTGGCTGGAACCCTCTAGCAGACAGAGGGTTAATGGTTGCATCTACTTTAATACTAGTACGTACTTTCTACATAACTAGTACCATTACCAGTGACCAATAGAACAAGCTGATCGCTATTCTCAAAACATTTCCATGATATATTTTGTAGAAAAATGAATGGTAACCAGCTCACCTCATTATAATATTGATCATAATCATTCTGCTCATAATCATACTCATCGTCATCTTCGTCATGCTCCTCATCTTCATCTTGATCATCATGTTTCTCTGGCTCTCGGAACTGGACATGTTTAAACATATCCACTCCCGAGGGTTCATTCACGTCACCGTTGGGTTTGATTTCAGTCTTTGTTTCAGTCCCCTGAGCCTCAACGCTTGTATCTTCGGAAGGCGGTGTCGCGATCTCCGCTGTAGCGAGCAAGGCGACATCGGCACGAGCATTGTCTTCCAAATGTTTCGGTAACCTCAATGGAGCAGCGCCTACAAATTGCTTATTGCTCGCTTCCTTCTCCTCTGCAATTGCCGTGGCCGCCGCCACTTGTAATTTCTGAAGTCGATAAAAAAAAAAAACTAAAATATAGTTTTACTCTATACTACCTGCACTGACCCGGCGTTGCCTAATAGAAATTATTTATTTTTCCTTTGCAAGTTTAAAAAAAAAAAACGTAGTACCCTTTTTTTAATTGGATATTGGGTTCTTCGTATGATGTAGTTCAGAGATGGGCAAATTGTAATCTGATTAAAAATTAACGATTACAAAATGTAGTCGTAATTTTAATTGTTGCTCTGTAATCATGATTAAATACATTTAAAACATTAAGAAGTCATAAATGTGTATGTAATCTGGGATTCCGTAGTGTTTAAAACATAGATGAGAAAAATGCAGTCATGTTAATGATAAAAAACGCAAAATGTACTCGTAATCATTTTTATTAATCTGATTACATTTTGCCCATCTATAATGTAGTTATCCACTGAGGACGGTTTTTTTTATTTTATAAAAAACGAGGGGTGTTATAAGGGTTGAAAAAAAAAAATTTTAAAATTCGTCAATTTGAAATAAGCACTATGAAAAGACTGTTTAGATTAATAAAAAAATATATATTTTGATGTTATTGGAAAACCAATCCCCAGAGGGGGTTGAAAGTTTGTTGGAAAGTGCGTTAGTTACGAAGTAAATACTACGAAAATTTATCTTTGGCCTTTTGGTTAGAAATAAAAATGACGTGAATCGACATTTTTGAAAAATCAACAGCCCAGTCTCAAAAAGAGGTTGTAAATTTGTTTCCCATGTATACTAAATTAACTTACTTTAACAGCTCCGATAACTTGCTCATGGAAACGTTCTGCAAGATCAGTAGACTTGAACCGAACAGCAAGAGTCTCCTGCACTCCTGCTGGGTTCTCAGCATAATTTATGCCAGCCCATGTCCAAGCTCTATCAGATTTCATCATTGGGAGCATTTCTAGATCACTAAATATTAGCATGTTAAGAACGGCTTTGTGAACCTGAAACAAATTATTACGATCTAGTAATTTTCTACTCATATGTTAAAAAAAATTCAGACTAGGAATATTTTCAACTCTAGTATACTATTTGTGTATGTGAGGTTAGTGAGGTGGACATAACAGCTGCTTGATTTTAGAGATTTATTTTCAGTAATGTTACAATTAAAAATAAAATAAACAAAATTCGTTGTTCACCCTGATACGCAATTGTGTATATACTCATATTGGGTCTCATCCTTAAACCCACAATGTATTTTTTTTTTCATACCTGTTCTCTACGTAATAGCATCCTATAGGTGTTCCTGCCTGGATGATACAAAATTTTCATTTCCCCGACACCTCGTTCCTTCCATTCGCGAGTTTTATCGTCATAGCGATAAAGTTTGCAGCGTTCACCGAACAATTTTTGCTATAAAATAAAAAAATATATAAGGCATCAACAATTAACAACAACAATTAACAACAATTATCAGTTTAGCTTTATATACTATTTCATATAACAATTTAATATCTATCTGTTGGTTTTAATTTCAAGTAGTTTCGTAAATAAGTTTTGTCCATCATCAAAATATAACAAACAAACTGGTTATTTTTTTTTTTTTAATAGTTATAAATAGAAAGAACATTCACCTCGTCCTCTTCTCCAGTTGTAACGACAATTTTGTCCGGCAGGGGCACTATTGGCTCATAATGAGGATCATACTCTTCATCTCCAGTATGGGCACCACTGGCCTCATCTCCTGCACCACTGGTGTTTTTGGATTGATTTAATTGCTGAGCCGCCTTAAACAGTTGTTGCCCGGCGCCCTCCCATTGAAAATCTGCTTTTTCTATAACATTGTTTATAATTGTTTAAGGATTAAGTTTTAAATGAAAAACTATGATATTATAAACACAAAACAAATTAGAAAAGATATAGGCAAATTGTATAGATTTAATTATGTACATTTTGTAAAGCATACAATGAAATATTTAATCTTGTGATATTCATTGTTGAGAAATATTAAATGATATTTGAAAATATTATTGCTTAATGTCTAAAAATTTACTTACTTTGAAATGTTGCACTATCAACATTAGAAGAAAGGTCTGCAAAGGATATATTACCATCAAACAGAACCGTTGTATCCTTTTTAATTTCTTTACTTTCTGTTTTATCATTGGAATTATTACTGCATGGAGCTCCATCAGACTTTAAATTATTGGATTTAGATTCTGGGGTTGGGATTAATTTTTGATTTAAAGTATTTCCAAATATAGATTTATCACTTCCAAACATATTTTGAGAGCCAAGACCAAATATCCCTGCTGCTGTTTTACTATCATATCCAGATGTAGCAGTTGAGCTGAAGAAACTCCCCCTGCTAGAGTTGGCAAATAAATTAGTACTGTTTTTGTTATTTCCTCCAAAAATAGATTTCCCTTCTGCACTCTGATTTTCTATGTCCTTGTTTGCTGATGTATTAAATATTGATGTGTTAGTAGAACTTCCAAGGCTGGTATTGCCAAATATAGACTTGACATTCCCAAAACCTGAATTTTTTTCAGGATTTGTACAAGTATCTTCTTTAGTAACCATTGTATTTAAAGTGCTCAACTTTGGTGGAGCAAGAACAGAGCTTTTTGTGCTTGTTGAAATTTTAGTGTCTTCACTAGTAATAGCTGATGCTGATTTTGTTTCTGTTTCCAGGCTTGACTTACTAATAGATGCATTTTCTTTGCTGGTGTTATCATTTCCAATGCCGATAACAAGCTCTGATAACATTGGTGTAACTGGTTGTTTAGAAGAGGCAATAGAACCTATTGGAGTTCGAAATAGAGAGTTATCAAAAGTTTTCTCATAATTTGATGGAGTGCCATAAAAAGAATTTGCAGGACTTTGGAATGACGAATGTGAAGTATTAATTGGTGTACTCAGATTACTTGATTGTGAATTAGCTTCTCTTGGTTCCATATTAGAAGGTGGATGTGACAATTCAGGATCAGTATCACAACCACGACAACCTTGACATGGTTCCTTATTTTTATATGTGTAAAAGTTTTCAGGAAGCATTAGCTCTTTGGCTTTCTCTTTTTCTTCTGATGTAGCATGTATTTCATTAACAAAAATTACATCTTCACCACCACTGTCATTAGTGTCTTTTTCAAATTTATTATATACTTTCATTTCAGTACTTAGCTTTCCTTCTCTAGCTTTATCAATAGTGTCTTTAAATTGTAATGTCATATCTTTGTTATTAAATTTTAAACTAAATTGCTGTAAACTAGATTCGCCTTCACTAAAGTCATTAGCTGCAAATAGCCAAGTGCAATCATCTTTGGGAGTATATGTTATTTCAGGAGCTAATGTATGATTTAAGCAGATTTTTGAAGTTTCATCATTCTTCATAATGACTCTAAAAACCAAAATATATTATTAAAAACAGATGATAATTAAACCATACTTATTAGAACCAGAGACAGTGCATGATACAATACACATATTCCAAGGTTTTCTAGAATAAATAGAAATAGGGTACCATTATTTCTGCTTAGCTTCATAGGGCCCCTAAATATTAATTACAATTATCTGTTATTAAAGTGGGATATACAATTATTTCGAATTAAATATATCAGTAAGGTGAAGGGCAGCAGCATCAACACTTGGATTCAAAAATTTTTTAATTGTGAAAGTATTTGTGTCTAAAGTATCTATTTTCAACAAAAACTTACCTTAGTTTTCCAGTATCATTATGTTTCAAAATTTTGACATTGCCGATACCACGTTTTTTCCATTCGCCATCAACAAATCGAAACAATTTTGCATTTTCACTATAAAGTACTGTTTCATTTTCTTCACCAGGTACAAACATTCCCTAGGAAACAAGAATATTATTTAAAAAGTTTAATGGAATAAATTATATTATTTCAAGATATGCTTAGTAGTATACTATGCAGAGACTCCTGAAAACGATTTTTTTGTCTATTTATAATTTGTAAGTGCACCACGTAATAGTTAAGAATCAATTGTGATGGCATTTTTATAATTGTTATATGTATTTTACAACTTCAAACATAGCTTATACTTGTTCCTTTTTCGTTACAAAGAATAAGAGATACAGCTTGTCAATGTATATATTATGACCAAGGGAGATTAATCACAATGAGAGTGAGTTGTCATTACATTATTGAATCTTATAATGATATCATAAAACTACTAGACACCGTGTCGGATACTACCCGTAAGTGGTGGAAAAGATTCACTTTTACATTCATTGTGCAAATAGATAAGTAGTGGAATATGCTTCCAGCGACCATATTATGGGAGCAGAAATCTGTATAGTATACATAGTAAACAAGCGATTTATAGATGTTTATGTTATTTTAGTTTTAAGTATTTGTAATTTGTCCAATTAATTAAAATAAAATTCGCTATATAAATACACTATAATGGTAGTAATCTTTCATTTTTAATAATTACTAATTTAACTAGTTTTAATCAAATTACATTTAATTTGTTATAGAATATAATAAATTTTCAAATATATGTTATTTGAATATTTTATTACATAATTAATGGAACAAATTTTCACATATGTACCGTAATTAAATGAAAATAAACATTCAAAAAATATATATCCTGAAATTTGATATAAAATACAAAGAAACTTTTCCCCCAATCTAATAAATACTTAATATTAAATATATCGCGAACACCGCTGCTGGGTCGCCGACACCAAGAAACGTCTGCCAGAATCCGAATCGTACTTTAAGATTTAAATAACGTTAGTAATTATAGATATGAATCTAATCCAACCTAAGCAGGTTTGTTTTATCATTGCTGCTGTAGACAAAATCACGAACTAAGTTTCGAGAATTTTATAAACGCAGATCTGATGCATCATGAATTTTAACTTCAATACAAACATAAACTAAGAATTAGTATTAATAATAATTGAAATATAGTATTGGATGTTGTAACTTACTTTGCTGGGCAAAGGAATTTTTGCGACGCATGTACTGTGTTCAGTAGCATATTTATCACCATCTCTGTCCTCATTTGAGCCTTTTGATGTCTTCTCAAATATAGTAGTATCTACTGGCAGCTTAGGTGTAAATTTGAAGCCAAATGTTTCGTTTTCTTTGCCTCCAGGTTGCTTAAATGCGTTGTCAGTTTGAGGATTTGGAAGCAGGGGTACTTTTACTTGTACATTCGTTTTACAAGTCTCAGTGTTATTTTTAAGACTAAAGTTTATGGGTCCAACATTGTTTGTATTTATGATAGATCCTTGATCTCTACTAGTGTCACATTGTTGTAAATTATCTGATATATTCTTTGGAACACCAAAGTAGAATTTATGTGTTCCTGTCCCATCAAATATAGAAGATGAAAAATCTGCTGGTTGGTTTGAAGGAGCAGGTGGTAAACCAAATCGAAATTTTACAGTTGATGCATTGGTATCAAAAATTGATTTAGTTTCTGTTTTAATGGCATTTGGATCTTTCGGGTTGTTGCAAGCACTGCAATTTTCTAAATTACTTTGATTTCTAACAAAACAACAATTACATTCCCATGTTCCTTCTTTGGGTTTGAATTCATCTCCCCATGTGGATATAGCAGATGTCAACAATTCTTTATTTTGTTCTACTTTGCCAGGAGTTTGACTAGGAATTCCGAAATTGAATTTAGTAGTTGTCTGGGTAGTAGTTATATTAATTGGATTTTCTAATGCCGAATCTTTGGAATTGTTACAAGCATTACATTTTTCTACATTAGCTTCATTACGAACTAAGCAATTTTGACATTCCCAACTTCCCGGTTTAGGTTTAAAACTGTCTCCCCAACCTGTTGTACTCTTAATATTTATAGCTTGAATATTTTGCTTCGCAGCATTTTGTTCTTCTTTAGCCGCTTTTGATTCATCTTTAATTTTAGATTGTGCAGATTTGATAGCTGCTACAAAATCATTACATATCTGCACAGTTTTGAATCTCAAGCAAAAAGTTTCAGCTACTAATTCTCCTTCTGAAAAATCTTTCGCACACCATGTTACAGCTTTATCAATATTTGGCATCTTCTGAAATACCATTTCTTTAGTTACGGCATGGTTGCAACACACCTTCATAATTTGTTCACGCCTCATTAATAATCTAACTTTATTAATGTTGTCTTTATGAATAAGCAATTTTATATTACCAAGACCTCTTTCTTTCCATTCTTTTGTTGTTGTGTCAAATCTTAACAGTTTCGCTCTATGTTCAAATAATACATTTTCATCTTCTTCACCGGTTTTTTGATCTATCAAGTCGGGTAATGGCACGACTGGCTTAAAATCTATACTTGGCTCAAAATCTTCAACTGTATCTGATACGTTTATTTTGTTAGACACATTTTTCTCAGTTGTGCTAATTGGACTTGAAACATCTGTTGATGTAACGCTAAATATATTATTATTAAATGGTGCACTTGGCTTAGTTTTGAATGTTAATCCTCCAAATATATTAGTCTTGGTAACAATTTCTTCCAATGGCTTAGCATCAGATTCTTTATTAACTGACACAGGTTTAAAAGAAGGTGTACTGCTGAATGTAAAACCTCCAACAACAGCTTTGCCTTGAGGTAAGCTAGCAGAATTAATTTCCACAACTTTATTATCTTCTGCTGGTGTAGAAGTTTTATCCATTCCTTCTGTCGTTATGTCAACATTTGTAATATTTACTTCTTTCTTAGGAGTAGTTGCAGATTCTTGTCGCGCTTTTTCAAAAGTATTGTAAAATTCTTGAGCAATGTCAGCAGTTTTGAATCGAATGCAAAACTTCTCTAAAACCATATTTTCGTCAGCAAAATCATTAGCAACCCAAAAATATGCCTTTGTTTCATTCATCATTGGTTTTATTTCCATTTCTGAAGAAATAATATGATTAGCACAAACTTTGTGAATTTGTTCCCTTCTCATTAGAACTCTTACTTTACCAGATATTTTATGCTTAAGTAACTTCATTTCACCAAGTCCTCTTTCTTTCCACTGCTTATCAACAAAACGGAACAATTTTGCTCTAGCACAAAATATCACAGTTTCATCTTCTTCACCGGTTTTAACTTTTACTTCAGCTGGCAATGGTACAATTGGTTTAAAATCAGGGCATGGATCATAATTTTCCACAGATGTGTTGCTTTTTTCAGAGATTGTTCTTGATTTATTAATACTAGCGTTTGGTGACGACTGAGTGTAAATTCCGTCTACCACAGATTTAGAATTGTCAAGTGATTTGTTTAGTAAAGAATCATTGAATAAACTTGTTTCAGTATTTGTTTGAGGTTTAAAGTTTGATTGTATTGACGGCGCATTCCATGTTGAACTAGTTGATGTTGTCGTGTTTGTTTTATTACCATGGAAAGAAAAGTTGAATACCGGTGGTGCTACAACTTTTGTCTCACTTGAGGAAGGCATCGGAATTTGATAGTTATGAGGAGTTCCTTTAATGTGTTTAGAAGGAATTGTTACACTAAGTACCGGCGCCTGAGTCACAGTAGTTGTTGGTAATGGATCTGAAGAAGTAATCACCACATTAACTGGTAGTGACTGAGATATTTCTTTAGTATCTTTTGAAATTACTTTGGAAGTAATCACACACGTGGTAGGCGCCGACACTACTGGCATTGCCGGTATTGTTGGTTTAGTTGGTACTGGTGGCATAGTGGGAACTACTGGGACATTAGGTATGATTGGTGCTGCTGGTACATTTTGAGGTATAGGATGTACCATATCTAGATAAATTTGTTCAGGTGTAGGATATACACCGGGATAATTAACTTGTGTTCTTGAGGGATCAAACATTGGTGTTGTACCTGGTGCTGAGGTGGGTTGAGAAAACAGAGAATACTGATTGTACAAATTATACAGTGTCTGACTGTATAAACTATATGGATTAGGTGGAGCAGGATAAGGTGGTATAAGTCGTTGATTGAAAGGAGGTGGTACAACTTGCGATGGGGCAAAAGGCATCTGTGATGAAAAATTAGCTGTACCATCACTGGATCTATAATCAGCATCTAAGTTGTACTTGTCATTTTCATTTGCAGTTGGCTCTGATGAAGATTTCTTTAACTTATTCATTTCTTTTTTCAGTTCTGTTATTTGTTTTTTCAGCTCCCCAACATCTTTACATTCACTTCTACATTCATTAATTTGATCTTTTACATGGTCTACTGATATCTTCAGAAGCTTAAACTGATCTGTTGTATTCTGTATATTAGTATTTATAGTACTCATTATTTGATTACCGAGTTTGCGATTTTCTTCAAACCAAAATTTTGTCTGTTCCATGAATTCATTAATATTAGAATCCCTCTTGTGTAAATTTTTTATTTCATTTTCAATTTTTTCTAAATATTGTTGATCCATACGAGTGTTTTCAAGAATATGGGTATCTACTGCAGTTCGATAACTAGATATATTAGTATTAGATGATGCTTTTGGTGTTGAACTTATATTCCGGATAATACGACGATTGGATCTAATTGTTTCATGATTTGCAGAGAAATTGTCATCAGAAAAATATTTATCATCTCCATCATTAAAAATTGTGCCTGATATGTTTTGATCTACATTATTCAGATTAGTTTCAATGTCCTCAATTAAATCTTGAATTTCAATATATAATGGATTGCTTTTACTTTCTTCTACTTCTTTTAATCGATCCAGTGCTTTGTAGACATATTTTTTAGCATGAGATAACAAAGTTATATGTTTGGAAATTTCATCGGGTGAACTATCTTTTGTAATAATACCATCATCTATAGCCAATTTCATGTATGTTTGACTAAGATAAAAATAGGCTTGAGGTGATTTCGAGCTAGATAATATTTCTACAACTTTATCATACTCTTCATCATTAAAGTAGCATTTAGCAACATATAACTTACTCTCATCAATTAGTAAATTGATATCCTTTGAACTCAGGTCCTTATGAGTATAATCAAACATTCTTTTTTCAGGAATCTTCACAACCATTTTATTTTTGAGTTTCTCCAAAATAGGTATTGCTGACATATAGTATAAAGCAGCTCTCAATACCAAATGCTTCTTATCTCCTATATTTGTTGAGTCTTTTGATTTTTCACTAAAAATACGCCCAAGAATACAAAGTAATTCTGCATCCAGACCATGATGATCAATGCATCGAACCACCTCAATACCACGAGTCAAAGTAACACGAATGTCAGTTAATTCTGTACCAAGTCCATTTTGACTAAATTTATAGGCACAATCCCACCATTTTAGCTGTGACAATGGACATAATAATTCAGTTATGTTAGCAGGGAGAATTATTGGTTTTTCATTTGCCAAAAAAGATGGTTCACTTGATTTTTGCTTATTACATGTCAAAGCCGCACAGTATAGAAAAGCCTGAATGTCTAATTTATTCAATGTTTCTGGGCCAGATGCAGACAGAGTAGGAGGGAGCATATCAAATAATGTGCATTTAAAATGTGCAAAATTTTTGTAATTCAACAGTGTCCACACAAAATGATGTAAAGAGCTTCCAAAGTGGCTTTGAGCTTCACCATCATATGTTTCAATTTCAACTTTTCGAGGTAACCTGAGAATTAAATTACTGGAAGCCTTTGATACAAAATGTGATGTTTTAATTTTTGTTAAGTGATTTCTACTTGGAAAAACCTTTTCATAAATTTTGTCCCTCCAGTGTGTTCCCGAACAACACTGGGTAATTTGATCAATAAAAGATTGACTTTTATCTTGAATATTTGTGAGTAGGTAGTGTCCTGATTGTGAACAACGGTAGTTTCCTTCATAATACCAACGATTTACTGCTTTAACTTGTTTTTCTGGAGCATGTCTGAGCCAATTTGCTTTTGGATCTACTGGAGTCGTATGCCAAGCAATCAACATTAATGGAGCAGCTAATTTAACTGCATCTCTCCAATTCATTTGTGATTTCTTAGCTTTTTTGAGCAAAAAAGTTGCTGCATGGAAAGCAAACTGGCCTCTATGATGATGTAACAACCCTGCATGAAACTCTGCAAAGCCAGCACATGGGCCTGCTTTTGCTACATTTTCTATTGCTTGATCATAAATATGAAGTAGTTCGTTTGACTCAATTAAACTTTTAGATAGGCTCGCAGGTATCTCTGTTAAACTCAAAACACATATTCTTTCTCGAACAGTTAAAAGAAATAACTGATACAACCAGTCATTAGTATTGTGTACATCATTTTTCAAAAGTTCTACCAAAACTTCATACCAAGCAAAATTGTTAACAAAGGTGTTGTCAATTAGTTCTATATTACAACTGTGTTCAAAGGCTTCCCTGAATTTGTTAGTGTGGAAGTAACTTTTTAGAAGACGAATGTGTAGCATTACATCTTTAGGTTTAACTACTAACTCTGCTTTTAACAAATTCAATATTGCTTCAGGATCAGGATTGGAAATTGTAACAAGTCTTTCAGATAAACGAAAAGTAACTGGATGTCTAGGAAATGTTGCTTCGGCTTTTTCACACCAATACTTAGCTCGTCCAGGGTCAATTGTTACATCTTCGTCAGCAAGAAGTTCACAAACTAAAATAAAACAAAACTACTTAATAATGTATTATTTACTGTTAAGGAATTACGAGATTGTTATATAGTTCAGTTTTATAGGTTAATATAATCATAATTACTTATTAGTATGTCAGTAACTTAAAGAATAGACACTTACTATCGAGAATTACGCTTGTTTGGGTTGGATCTATGTCCAGTGACATTTTGTACTGTTCTAACGCTTTTTCTTTTTGTCCCAATTTCTGTAACGCTTGCGCCAGAAGCTTGTAAGCCGCGGCATTGTTACCTTTTTGGGAGATATATTCTTCAACGTATTTCTGGCAGTTTGCAAAATCTCCCACTTCAAAATATAAACGTGCCACCGAATAAGCTCGCGTTTTAAACTGTAAATAATAACCAAAATTATAAAAATGAACGTCATGGCAATCAATTTTAAACCATAGAATGCACAACTCACTTCTTTTAGTGACAATTTAGAGAGTAAGTTTTCCACATGTTTATCAACGTCCTTTTTATTTCTATACATTTTCGCAAATGATCACAAAACTTATATAAGAAACACTAACTTTGATTGCTTTGTACTAGAAATATCGCGTGGGGCCAAGGATCGGCTTTTAATCACCGTCATTTTGTATTTAGAGTTCAGGGTTGTCGTTGTTATATTATTTTTACCGAAATTTTTATCAATGTTTTCCTATACTAATAAAAAAAGAAATAAATAACTATAAAAATATATAGTAATTTTAGTACTTTACTTACAAATACAATTTAATAAATAGTTATAAAATATTTGTAACTAATCTCGACTGATGTACAACATTTTAGAAAATTTGAAGACGAATAATTTTCCACGAAAATATTTATTTCATAATTGTTGGCAAAGATATGGTCGTATTTAAACATAAAATCGTTAAATTAATCAAAAAAATAAATACTAAGGCTTGTAGAGCTTTTTTATAATTACAGATACAATAATAAACACCTTTTAAAATACCTTAAAATACTTATATAATAATATAATTTCTAACAAGGATTATTAATAAAAAAAATATATAATCTTTATATTAATGTACGTAATATAAAAAATAATAATTAATTGTTTAATATAATATACAGCTAGGTCTCTTGCCTAGAGCGATGTTCATGTGCTTTACCGATATTGCTGTAAGACTGCTGGAATGTGGATAAAGACCGACTAGGTGAAACCCCAGGTCTGCCTACTGCCTCCCCGCGACCCTGATGTTTTAAATGTTTAGAACCCGGGCAAGTGGGTCAGGTGTGCAGATCTACTATTGATAACAGCAACTTATGTTATCGATGTGCTCAGCCGCAGCACAAAGACCAAAGTACAGGGCGAAGGCTCATTGATTCATTCATGCGCTAAGAACCACGCACATGCGTATGAACCATGTATGAACTTTACATAAAAATATAAGTATAAAAAAAAACTATAACAAATCGGATATTATTGAAGACCAGGGCAGGGTTCATTGCTTACTGTGGTTAATTTATTAAAGTCACTTTACGGAATCAACATATATTTACAGTTAAATCACAATTACAATAGTTATAATACTCTCTTATGTCTACAACAAGGTAACACAGTGCGCGGGCGGTGGCATTTTTTTTTTTTTTTTTGAAGCGGACTAACTACTGATTGCCGGGAAAGGCATTTTCTGCTCAACCGGGCTTAGGGGGCGAGCACAGAAGGTGCTCAGCCAGCGAAATTTTGGGTTGGGTGGCAATGCAAGGGCACCCCTGTGGGTACGAACCTCGACTTGGACCGCCAGCCATGGGCGGCGGCAGACTCACAGACTAATAAATACTGCCCAGTCCCGCCACGGGATGCGAGCAGGCGCGTTGCCGAACTACTCTCTTGGGATGTTCTGCCGTCAACAGATATACTAAATATTAATCTATCAATTATTCAGAGGGTTCAAACAAATTATAATATTCAATTAGCGATAACGCTAGTAGATGAAGATGGTTATTAAATGCAAAATATATGGATATGACGTGTCGACGTGTTATATTGAAACCACATTCATTCCAATACATTTTGCACGTTTCCACTAGCGTTATGGCAGATCGAATATCACTTTATCAAGATCCCTTAGGCTTGCGCAGATACCCAACACCGTAAAAAGTGACCAAAATAATTATTTAATATATTATAGAGCAGGGAAGCGAAAATGTAAGAATAGTAAATGCAAATATTAAAAACAAAAGCATTCTATAATTAGATTTTTTCATACCCAGTCTGGATATGAAATAAGTTTTTTTTTGTGTCCCGGGGGAAATTCCTGCATAACACTAACAGGGCCGCTATGAGGGTAGCGACCCCGGTGTGTAAGACACCTACGTACTGACTAAAAACCCCCGCGTGTTCTTCTAATCGGTCACATATTGATCACATAACACTAATATTACCTTGCAAAATATTATAGAACCTACCACTGGTATAGACACCTGCGAATTAATAATGGCCATAATTTAGCATAGCCCAATACTCTATAAAAAGAAAATAGGTGAATACTAATATTCTTTTAATATTTATTACTTGTTTTTTACATAAAGCTCCATCACTTATATTATTGTACTATGTAAGTTCCATCTAGCGTATATAAAGGAGATACGCTAATATTAAATAAAATGTATTAATAATAATAATAATAATTTTATTGGATCAAAAATTTTACATTGTATAGTTAAATTTACGTTGACGCCTGCACTAGTCGTGAGACTGTGTCGCAGACGTCAGCGCCCACCATTACAGAGAATACAAATTATTAGAAAAATATACAAAAATATACAGACGTGTTGTGTATAGGTGTGTTATGTGTAGAAAAGGGTGAGTAAAGAGTGTTGTGTGTGAGTGCAGATTATATATGAGCATTTAAAAGATTTTCAGTTTGTATATAATCGAGCTGCAACAAGTAATCCTTGACTTTGATTTTAAGTTCATAAAGGGAAAGGGGATATATATTGAGAATTACATTTAGTTTGTTGTAAAATCGAGCGCTTAAAATTTTGAAGTGTCTAGAGGCGACCGAGGTGCGGTGAAATTCAGTTTTACAGACAGTAAGCCCTAGACGTTTATTTAGAATGCCTAAATCCAATGATTGAGTGTCATGCCTAAAAACAATAGTTTGGAGCACAAAGAGCTGTCTCACAGTCATGATTTTAGTCTCATTATACAGTAGTTTTGTTGGGTATAAGAACGGTTTTTTAAACATGACTTTAAGAACAGCTCTCTGTGCTCGTTCCAGTTGGATTAGATGACTAGCACAGGCACCACCCCAAGCTGTGATGCAATACGAGATAATTGACTGCGCGAGTGCAAAATAGACCATTCTTACAACATCATCAGCAGCAACATTTCTGAGTTTTTTAAAAACATAAATAAGTTTTCTAATGCGTGATGTAACAGAGACAATTTGAGTTTTCCAATTTAGAGTATTATCAATTAATATACCTAGGTATTTTATACAAGTACTTCTTGAAAGTGGGAGACATGAACATTTATTAATATGCGGGTGGCTACAAGAGTGAGCAATCACAGAAAAATTGTCTGAAGTTGGCAGGTTTCTGATTGAGGAAGCAAAGGTGACATATTTTGTCTTGTCAACGTTTAATGTAAGAAGATTAGATGATAGCCATGTTGTAACAACAGAAAGAGCTGATTCTGCTAGCAATTTTGTTTCATGCCAAGTCTGTCCTCGAATTATTAGAGCAGTATCATCTGCATAAGTGTAAATATTACAATTTGGGATATCGAGCTCACAAAGATCATTTATGTACAAGAGAAATAGAGTTGGACCTAGAATACTTCCTTGAGGAACTCCGCAGGTCAACATTTCATCTTTGCTATTGAAACCACTTATAGTAACAGTCTGTTTTCGGTCAGTAAGATAGTTCTTAAAGATGTCATAGACCAAGCCGCGTATGCCATGGTTATCCATTTTATTTAATAATATATTTATTATATATAATAATATATTTTTTATTTATTGATATAGTTCAGTAATATATAATCCAACATTTTCATAAATACGTGTTTTTGACTCTAATATTTAATGTGTGTCTCATCTCTATATCAAACGTATTTTCAGAAAATTCTAAGGTGAAAGTTTGACCAAGCTTGGCAGCACTCACAGTTGATTTGATCAAATTTTAACTCGTGTATTCAATATTCAAATATTCTTTATACTGATTACATTCTTTAGTTTTATTAACTTTCAACGAATTATATTTTAATTGAAATAGTGGATAACTCATCACTACTTCCAGAGAAAGAAAAAAGTTTTAGAATTACGTTATATATATTGTAAATACTCTCATATTGTTTTACTATACAAAGTAATGATCTATCGAATTTTTTTATTAATACGTTTGTAATATATTTAAATTCTATATCAAAATGAGTGAGTCCGAGTTTACATACGGATCGTCGATATCGCTGGATTCAATAAAGGTTATTGCTGAGAGTGTTGGCATTGCTGCACTCGGCGACGATTCAGCGAAAGAGTTGGCTGACGATGTAACTTATCGTTTGAAAGTAATCTTACAAGATGCTATGAAATTTATGCATCACTCAAGAAGGCAAAAATTGTCTACAAGTGATATTGATCATGCACTTAAGATAAAAAATAATGAGGTTTGTATTATTTTTTTATAGATTAACACTAAAGTTTTTATGACAGAACAGTTAATGACTTCATAATATGAGTGCAGCATTTCTTATTTATAATTATTTGTCCATTATACACTAAGTTTGTATAGTAAAATATTCTTGTTAATCATCATCCTATCAACTCTGAGAAGCGAGAATGTTGTAACCTACAAAATGCCATTTTTTTAAATTATGTCTGTTATTAGCAATTAAAATAATATTTTAAGTTTGTTCTTAATTATTCAAAATGTAAGAGGATTAATTGACTATTGTGGCTTAGTGGATAGCCATATAATGGGAATAATTGTGGGCTCAAATCACAGCATGTATAGCACTTGCTCACCAGTGAAGAAATACATTGTGAAGAAACCTACATCTAGTAGATATATCTTACTAGTACTGAGAGTTATCATTGGAACCACTTCATAATATATAAATAAAATAATATAATATATTAATATATCAGTGCCAAGTGAATACAGCTATGCTCACCCCATAAGAAACAGAGCATGAGAATATATTATTAAGTGTACATATAAGTTTTTGCCATTTTGAGAGAGATGGTATAGCACAAGACTTATTTTAGAATTTGCAGATGATAACCTGCTTGAAAATTAGTTTGCTCATTCAAGAGCAACATAACTTTATTATGTAATTAATTTTCTATTAGCATATTTTTTTAAAATCCAAATATGTGAAATTGGAGTTGAATAAGTATAAAGGACAGAAACCTGTAATTTAAAAAATCTGCAGCTGATGCACATTGATTGCTAATAGAGGCTGCCTTGAGTGAGTGTACATTTCATGAGTGGTTTTAAAAGCTTAGTAGTGATTTTGATGTTGAAGACAAAGATTATAGTGCAAGGCCAAAATTCACGAAAGTGAAGAATTGGAGAAAGATTTGTCTCAAACACAAAAGTAATTTGTACTTGCTTTAGAAGTCACTCAGCAATAAGTCTCACATCAGGTAATTGGGCTCCACATGAATTAAAGCTGAAAGATGTTGAACATGAATATTGCATGAGTGAAATGCTGCTACCTAGGCACAAAAAAATACTTTTTTTTTCTTTTTGCATTGTATTGCCAATGGTGAGGAAAAGTGTGTAAATGATGATAATCCAACAAGAAGAAAATCATGGGGACTAGCTGGTCATGTGTCAACATTCCCAGAAAAACTGAAAATTAATGGAAAAAACTCATGTTTTGTATTTGGTGGAATCAGCTGGGTGTGGTGTATTACGAGCATAGATGGGCGTAATCATGATTACTTGTAATCTGATTACTTTTAATCAAGATTACATGAGTAATCTTTAATCTTGATTACAGTAATCATTCAATTATACATGATTATTTTAATGATTACTTTTGAGTTCTGGCTGAGAGAGAGACCAATTTAAATTCTCATTTATTTAATTTTTCAAGTTATCTTATTTTGAATTAGTTGACCCCGAATATCCGTCTCGTTGAGCAGTTCATTATAAGGGTCTGTGAAGTTGTATACAGCAGAAAATAGGGCGATGCCGTCCAGCGGAGAGTGGAGTTTGGTGTCCAGCGGAGAGTGGGGGGGGTGTCGTCCAGTGGAGAAAGGGGTAGCGTCCAGCTAGAAGTGGGGAGGAGGGATGGCAAAAAATTATATAAACTTCCACTCATTTTGGCCAGTGATTTTAACATCAACTTCAGTAAAGAAAAATCAAAACCATCAACCAGCGTGCATCTGTATACCATCCACACTTATTATTTTTATAACATCGGCCTCCTTCCCTTTTTTAATTATCTCGCTATCTATCAGAAATAACTATTATCACATAACATTTTTAATTTATGATGGCTTTCATTAAGAAGTACCCAAATATTATTTAACAGATAGATGGCGCTATAATCAGTACATTGTATCAGGACCAATATGTATAATAAATATTTATAAACAATGAGATATCTACATATATTATTATGTATTATTTAGCATGAATAATATTGGTTTACAGTAGTAATGGTGTCATAATTGCCACTCTAAACGCCACCCTCCTCATTCTCCGCTGGACGCTACCCCCCCACTCTCCGCTGATTGCCACCCCCCACTCTCTACTGGATGATACACCCTCTCCCCACTCTCCGCTGGACGAGACCACCCCTCCCCACTATCCGCTGGACGCCACCCCTCCACTCTCCCCTGGACTCACCCCCCCACTCTCCGCTGGAAGCCATCTCTCCCGCTCTCTGCGTGACGCCACCCCCACTCTCCACTGGACGCCACCCCCTCTCTCCACTGGACGCCACCCCCCACTCTTCGCTAGACGCCACACCCCCTCTCCACTGGACGCCACCCTCCACTCTCCGCTGGACGCCACCCTTCACTCTCCGCTGGACGCCACCCCACTCTTTCCACTGGACGCCACCCCCACTCTCTGCTGGTCGCCACCCCCCCTCTCCGCTGGACGACACACCCACACTCTCCGCTGGAAATCACCCCGCCCCACTCTCCGCTCGAAGTCACCCCCCCACTCTCCTCTGGACTCCACCACCCCCACTCCCCGCTGGACGACACCTCCCTAACCTTTCGCAACGCGCGATAAGAAACTTCGTTCCAATAAATATAGGCGAGCGCCGCTCTGCTGTCGGCAACATATTTTACGTATCAAATAGAAAAGTAATCATGATTAATTGTAATCCAATTAAAGATTAATAATCCTTAATCACCGAAAAATGATTACTTTTTATGAATACTTTCGTTAATCATTAATCATGATTAATAATTACAAAATGTAATCGTAATCGTTAATCATTAATCTGATTACGTTTTGCCCATCTCTGATTACGAGTTGCTTGAGTCGAGCTCTGAAAGAAAAACACCTTCAATACTACTCCAAACATGACAAAATTATTCTTCTGTATTTAGTTCCAGAGAAAAACTATTTAAAAACAATTGATTGTGAAGAACACTTCACAACAACAACTTTGGGGTAATAACCTCAGCCATCATATTCACCAGACATTGTGCCATCTGACTAACATCTGCTCCGGTCAATGGCAAATGCTCTGTCGGAGCAGCGGTACACATCATATGAAGATATCAAAAATTTGGTTGATGTGTGGATAAGCTCAAAAAATGAGGAGTTCTTTAGATGTAGAAGGCAAATGCTGCTTGAAAGATGGGAAAAAGTATTGCTTGTGATAGATAATACTTGGATTAAATTTGAAGTACCAATCTATCACAATAATCTTTTTTTTTTTTGACAAAATACAGCAGAAACTTTTTTGTGCTCCTAATATTATTATTAAAATTTAAAAATGGCTTGTAGAAAAAAAAACTTTCTTATTTTGAATTGTTTCAATATTTATATTTTAAATTGCTCATGGATTTACAATAGCTATAAAGCCATGGGATTGGATCTTTTAAAAGTAATCTTTTGCTGATACTAAATATGGAGACAAAAATTCCTTGACCAGATGTCACTTTTCATCATCAATGTTAACCTTGACAGAAGACAGTTTTTACATAAGTTGTGTGATCTAATTATTTTTTAAATTATAACCAAGAATTATGTCATTCTGTGTATTAGTAACCCTGAATATCCACTCAAATGACTATAAATACAATAGTTTTTAAGACAAGGTGGGCCTGTGGTCTCTTCTAAAATAAATTTCATTAGGAAAGTCTTAATTTTTGCGGAATAATCCAAACAGTATTATAGGTGTAAACAAATTGTATACACCAATTTTTATATTTCAATAACATGATATACCAAGTTTTTGTAATATTTTATATCACCCTAGGTGTTATTAATTGATATAGATAATGCAAGTGATGAGTTAACTAATCGCCTGTGAACAAGGTTGGGGCATGAAAAGAAGAGTTAAATTGTCACTGGTTAGCAAAATTTGAATAAATATGTAAAAGTTGTTCTTCAATTTCTATGTTACATTTTAATATAAGATGTTTGCAATTATTTATTCACTTAATTTTGAACTGATATGTTCTAAAATATTAATAATGGTGTCTTTTTGTAATATAATTTTTGAGTTTGTATAATTTTTATTTCAGTGTCAATATGGCTTTGTACAACAAGACTCATTGCCATTTAGGTTTGCCTCCGGTGGAGGCAGAGAGCTTCACTTCATTGAAGAGAAAGAGGTTGATTTATCTGAAGTTTTATCAGCTCCACTTCCAAAGATTCCATTAGATGTATCAGTACGAGCACACTGGTTAAGTGTTGATGGTGTACAGCCAACTGTGCCTGAGAATCCACCACCTCTGTCTAAAGAAGCACAAAAGCTTGAATCAGTTGATCCTGTAAGCAAGCTAAGCAAGCCTACCAACAAAGATGCTGCAGGTAGGAAGACTTTCAAAATTTAACCAAAAATTAAATTTTTATGAATGAAATTTAAATAAAGTAGAGTTTCCCTATATATAATCAGTATAGTAAAAATTTTGTGGCTTGTATTTTAGATAACAGTGGATCTTTTTTGTAGTCTAGTATAAATTTCGAGCACCAAAAATATATGTCATTTAAAAAAAACATACAAGTAAATAATATATTTAAATATCTATCATCACCTTGATGTTCTAACCGATATATAGATATTCAGAATGGAATACCACTTCTCTCTTTATATTTATAAAAATGTAAATTATATTTAAATAATTTTATACATGTAGCAGGCATAATTATTTTTAGAAGTTTATCCTAAATGTTTTGATTCAAGGTAAACCTATGTGTGGCAAAGCAGCTCGTTTGAAGGCTTCTGAATCGGTACATGTAAAGCAACTTGCTACTCATGAGTTGAGTGTAGAACAACAATTGTATTACAAGGAGATTACAGAAGCTTGTGTAGGCAGTGATGAAGCACGTCGTGCGGTAATATTTTTAATTTTAAACATATTATTGCAAATAAATAAACTTTAAATAAAACGTTTAATCCAATTTTATGATTATATACTTTTCTAAAATATATTAGGGCCACTTGTGAATTTTGTAATTTAGGTTTTTGTTTAATATCTGGTATATACATGGGAAAAAACTGCATAGAGTCATGATATCCTAAGTGTCAATAATACTTTCTTTTTAATATTCCACTTATTGAACTGATGGCGTTTTATGTTACTGTATTAGCTTTTTCATTGATGCCTGGTTTTATCCTCTTTTTACAAACATTTTAAGTTTTCTTAGCATAGATCAATATTTCATACAAACATACATATATATATACATGTAGCTGTAGTAGTACAGCTAGCGCAATAACACTCATTCAAGCAGGCCATTCAAACGATCTGCAGCATTACAGCTATGGTATCATGGTAAACTATTCAAAACGTTTGAATTCGTTTTCAAAAGACTGGAAGAATGAGCATAAGTCGCAGAGAACGCACAGTCAGCGCCCGGTCCCTGCAAATCTGCTTGCGTCAGGCGACATGTGCTCGTGTTAGTGACCAAACCGTTTTTGTAAAACTCACGTACGCACAACGCACGGTCTGCTCCCGAGAAACGCCCCATAGCGACTAAATTCTTAAGAGCCAGGCTACCGATTGACATAGACCCCGCGCCGCTCGGAATAGTTGCGTTCTCGCAACAAGCAAAAAAAATGTGTACTTTCTTTTGAGACACCTTGTATTAGTAATTGTTTACATGAAGAACAGCAGTTCTCCATAAGGAGAGTGATACAAACGACAAGTGTTCATAATACAAATATTTTAACATTGGGATTGGAATATCAATGAACACTGTATTTATCACAAATGACTGCAAAGTAAATGTTTTATTCTATGATCGTTGTATTAGATTATAGTGACAAACAGCTGAACGATTTTCAGATGACCACATTGACGAAATTTATTGATTTTGGAGTCTTAATGTTATGGTGTGAGGAGACATGTGTTTAACTGTAAAAATGGAGCTGTTATTTCTTACAATTACGGCCAGCGATACATTGAGCTGGTCAAAAGACCCCATGTGGTGTCATTCGTATAGGAAGTAGTTGTAAGTTAATGCACGCGTCCACACTGCTAGAGCTTCTCTGTCTGTTAAAAGAAGCGTCCGAGAAGCTAATCAGCCAGTGCTCAATAAAATGTAGCTTATAAATGTCTTAAATAGTGTTGGGAAAAATCCCTCAAGAAACATTACAGTGGCTAATAGAAGGCATGCCCTAAAGGCTACAAGAATGTCTTCAAAATAGAGGAGGGCATAGCACATACTAATGTATATTAATATAAAAAAACGGATTTTTTTAAATTAAAATTATACTTCCGTTTCTCCTCAAAATTGTTTTTTTTCACTAAACAAATAAATTTGTTCTTTTTCTTTATGATGAGTGTTATTCTATTCAAGTAAAAGCAAATAATTACAGCATATTTAAGTAATCATCATTTTCCTCAGAAATCAAAAATACAGGGTGACTCTTATATTTTTTTGACGAGTATATGGTTTTGAAATCCAGTGAATAATCATTCTCTGTACATAATTATTATGTTTTATGTTACACTAGATTGCTAGATCAACACTGGGTGATCCTCATTGCCCGGGTAAAAATAATTTACCCAGTTTGCGGTTAACTCTCCACAAACGTCGAAACATGTATATTTAAATTTCTAACTAAATACCTAATTATCAGTTTTCATATTACTTCAAAATTAATAGTTTTTTTAACAAACTTTTAACCTCTATTTTACCCTTGACAACTCATATTAAGTCGTAAAAACCGATAATCTTAACAACCGGTGATGTTTTCAACATACAAAGTCCTATAGCATTCAGCCGAGGCATTTGTTCTGGGTAAATATAACCGGTATGATGTTCTAAACATGTCGCCATAAACGGTTTTGTCTGTATTTATGTAATTAATTATTATCAAATGATCTATTGTTATTTGTTATCTATTTTATACGCCATATTGCTGATACTTATTGCAAATATACTGCTTACTTGATGGAAGCACAAGCTTAATGATGGGTTTCTATATCTTGTCGGTTCTAAGCCCATAGAAATTTAAAAAAAAATTGTCTATGGGAATCCGGATGTGGATTTGTGCAAGTGGAATTTGTATTCATAAAAATACAGTACACTGGGTTATACTTATGAGGGACAACACAATTATGGTAGTAAAGCTATTGCCCGAACTAGGTCATGACCACAGTACACAAGGTAAATACTGTCATAGTGACTCGCTATGGCCTTTAGCGTTTCAGGATCAACTTGTGTATATGCAGTTACTCATATACCTAGAGACCTTCAGTCGTGGTATATGTGGGTTGGCATGACGACGGAGACTCAACGGAATTTCTTCCTTTGACGATCGCTTTCGTTTTTGGACTATTACTACTTAACATCAGGTGCACTAAAGTCACTATTTCGAGTGTAAAAAAACACTTAAAGTATAAGTATAATAAACGAAGAAGAATTAAATCGGATTATGTATTTGCAGGAAGCACTGCAATCACTGGCATGTGATCCTGGATTACATGAAATGTTGCCCAGAATGTGTACATTCATATCGGAAGGTGTAAAGGTGAATGTGGTCCAAAATAACTTGGCGCTACTTATATACTTGATGAGAATGGTTAAAGCTCTTCTTGACAATCAGTCTCTATACTTAGAGAAATATGTAAGTTGCAATTCTTTTGTTTAATTGTATTAAGTGCCATTTGAATAGTAAAGTGGTAACGTCAATTTGTTTACTTTTTTCACAGTTGCATGAACTGATACCGTCTGTGTCGACATGTATTGTATCACGACAGTTATGCTTGCGTCCAGAGATGGACAATCACTGGGCGCTGCGTGACTTCGCAGCCCGGTTAATGACTCAGATATGCAAAACTTTCAACACATCCACCAACAACCTGCAGACGAGAGTTACGAGGTACAGGGAGTCAATCATTTTTAAAGAGCAGCGAAGACTTCTTTTTTCTAAGCTGCTACGACTAAATGCCTTGGTTACGTGTAGAGTGTAGAATTTAAAAGCTTACGGATCCGAGTAGTGTCAACCACTAAATATATTTTAATTCGTTTATTACTATTCACAAGATAGAAGTCTTCACCAATCACATGATAGAGAGTCGACGTCGCTGCGTTGCTGTTAAGTTTCTAAGTAGAATGGTATTCTGGACATAACTGAACTGTGCATAAATTTATATTGGCCACTAGAGAAAAAATCTAATCTAAAATAAAAATGAAAAAAAGAAAAAAGAGCATGAAGTTTCAATTTTACCTTGAGAATTAACGTGTAAAGAATCTAAATTCTAGTTTATTTGACATTCTGCCCTTTCAATTTTGTCTTATATAATTTTTTCTCATTTCCAGTATACCGTAACCTTTCTATGTTGATTTGTTTTTCTATGTTGAATGTTTCGGTTAAAGTGATGGATATATATTTATTGTAATAAAAAATCAATTTGTTCATCATTTATGCATTTAACGTAAACCTTAATGTCGTATGGTTAATAGATTAATGTTAATTTTCCATTAAACAGATTGTTTGCCAAGGCTCTTCAATGTCCTTCGCAGACGAACAACGAGAGTGGGCCATCGATGGCTTCTATGAAAGAATCAGAGAAGACACCAATCGCATCACTTTACGGTGCCGTCCAGGGCTTGGCAGAGCTTGGACCAGAAGTTGTTAAGGTTTATTTGTCTAATATTGAGCTATTTAGTGTCTGGCTGAAGCTTTGGCTGCGTTTTCGGCTTTAGTCATCTTTTGACAAATTGTGAGATTATTTTAAAATCAAGAGACGTTTTTGATATGAATAAAAATAAACTTTTAACGTAAAAGTATAGCATTACATATACATATAGCATTAAGGTCAGGTTCCTTCAAACAATTTACAAAAAAATCTGACGGGGAAGCTATTAACATTAAAAAAAACAATGTGACTTTGTTTTAGAGAAATAGGGCAGAACAAAGTCTGCCGGGACAGCTAGTTTATGATAAAATTCAGTATATTTCACCTTTATATATTTGCTTTAAATGTATGCATATATTTTTTGCAGTATTATGATTAAAGAGGTATAAATGATTGATTAAGTAAAAAGATTTATATCTGAAGAAAACAGCTATAATCATAATTATTTCTACATTACCCTAATAAATCTTTAAATGAATGCTGATACAAAAGAATTAGATTGAAAAGTATACTGGATTTCGAAGCGAAAAAGAAAACCGGATATCTCTAATTACGATTGTAAACTGCATCCAGTTGATGTTTTACATATTTAAAAAAAATCAATCCTACTTGGGTGATAGGTATTTATATTGCCACGCGTACGTTGGCTGGGCGAGCGAGTGGAAGGTGCGCTGAGCGGCCTGGCCGGTGCGGACCGCGTTGCCGCCGGCAATCTCAAACACCAGCTCCTGAAGGTGCTAGCTCCTGTTGTACGTCATCTGCGCCAGCCTCCCGACCTGCCCGAGGACTACAAGTAATTATAATATACAAGGCCACTAGAGTCGAAGTTGATATAAATGAAAATTTCATTCATTAATAGTTTCCTGGGGAAAATGCTTTTAAAATTATTATACAAGCCTATGACGGCCAAAAGTACACATGTGTAATACGTCGATTTTTTTTCACACTTGCAATGAAAAAGATACTCTGATAGAAATAATAATAATATATCGTTACGCTATATCCCTTTCGGGGTGAGCAGAATTACATTAGTAATTGTATATACTTTGCGCTTATGTGTCCAACATGACCAGTGGCGCAACTGATCGCCGTTCTCATAGCACTAGTGCATGTAATATTTTGCCTTCCACATTGTTGTACTATTGCAATTTGCTTGTATCAGAATATTAATACTCAATTTGTTTAACCCTTAAATGCATAATGATGTAAAACTGCAACATACCACTTAAATAGTGTACAGAAAATGCATAGTATTGTATATCTGCAGCATAAGGTTTTTTAATAAATTAGTATAAAACATATTATATATATATTTTTTTCTATTTTTCCTTGCATTGTAGTGTACTTATCGACAAGATATATATTTTTTAAAGTGTAAATAAAAGTCATGCATTTAAGGGTTAAGTCATGATTTTAATGACAACACTTGAGCAACTCTGGCTTTGGAGGTTTTTTGAATTAAAATATTTACTATATTAGAGAATATACGTGTACTTAATAAATATGAATTGTTGTAGGCGAGAATATGGATATCTGGGTCCGAGTCTACAGCAGGCAGTGAGCAAATTGCGTACTTCTCCATCAGGCGCCGTGGGCAGCGGTGGCGCCGTGGCAGTGGTCACCTGCACCCCGCCTCTAGTACCCACTGCACCTCTGTCTTCGCCGTCGCCCTCTCACACGACGCACATCGTGAAGACTGTCGGTACGTAAGATATTTATACTCAGGAAAACAATTTGTTTTACAGAAATATCAGTTACGGTACTGCGAATGGACTATAGACATGGGGCTTTTCTAAAAAGTAATGAATAGAGGTCTTCAAGGCTGGAAACGTAAAGATGCGATTCTTTTGTTGCAGAGGTATTTGACTAACAACAAACGGCAAATAGTTTACTTGGAAATAATAAATAGAGTCACACTAATTCCGGTGGCTTACTATTCAAGTTTCTCTATGGATATTGTTGTGCTACGATTTTATTATTAACTATCAGAATCAAACGAACTTGGTTTTCACAACCCGATTAACCTATGATAAACGCATATGCCTGGATTCCTCCCAGGCCAGCTCTGCTAGAATATCCAACAGACACCTGACATTACTCTATGCACTCGAAAGAACCTTTTACGCCTGAAATACCATCAGGGCATACTATACTGCACAACAACAGGGGAATTCTTGTAAATGAAAAACGTTCAAAATCTATTTTCGTTCAAATCTCAATCTCCCATATGTCAAAGATTAGTATTATAGTATAAGCAAACGTTAAATGTAAAACTTAAGATGAAAATAAAATTAAAGAATAATGTCCTTCAGAAGCCGACGTTTGACTTTCTTTTCTACGATGCATTCTGTGATCAGACCTGTTTCCGAGACACCTAGTGAGATTGCTTTAACAATTGGGTAAAGATATAACGATTGTGTGTAGATACGACAGCGACACGCAACGTGGTGATTGCGTCCCCCGCCCCGCAGTCTCCGGCGCCTCAGACGCCACCCCCACAGAAGTTCGTCATAGTGGCCTCTCAACAAAAACAGCCGCAGGTACATATTCACAGATTCAAGACGCCTCAGACTCAGGATTGCCCGATAACAGACCATATTAGGAAACACTTTTCTTTTTGAAATGTGATAATATTATCTTGGGATATTTTGCATATCCATAAATTAATGTAATGAAACTTACTCATATCCGAAATAATTTAACGTCCATAACCGAAATCTCCCGTAAAAGGTAATATTCATAAGCTAAATATTTTCCCTGCATTTGTCAGCATAAGCTGATATTATAATCTATTGTTCTCTTAGGCTCAGACAGCAAGCGGTCAGACTGGACACATTGTAGTACACGGTTCACAGCCAACAATTGTGAGGAGCCAGAATGTACAGGTTTATATCTTTTTTAACTGTTTTTGATACTTGACTGAACTTAGGTACTATGATACGATCAGCCGGACGGCACACTTGAGAGAGTGTGTCTTGAAACAAGGGTGCGCTCTACAACGAAGATGTATAAGAGGGGTTGCGGGGGTAGGGTGGTGCAAAGACGCCACTTCTCCCCAAACAAGTAGAGGCCTACTTAAGGCCGCATGGCTTACCGGCCATCGAGGATGAGACCCCAGTCGTGCCCTCGATGCTGGTAGGTGGAAGGTGGAATACCCCCGGGATTTTAGTCGGTGCAAGTCAGACACACCGGTGGGTGGCCGTCACCACCCCCCGAGGTCCGTTAGGGATTTCCCTCGGATTACAAAAAAAAAGTGGTACGATCGTGTACGTGTGATTCGTGCAGATTTTAATAAAACTCTCGATTTTGTTGGATCATTCACGTTAGGACATATTATTACACAAATTAATTATGTGGAAGCTTGTTATTCGAACGATAATAGATTAGGTAACCTGAGTGCATCACTTTGTAGTTACATGTGGTATCATTATTTTAGAAAATGTCTTTTAAAATAGCACTTTACTGCGGCAAATTAAAAGTCGGGTTTTAGGGTGTCGAAGATAAAGTCAACGTATGTGAGCAGCAACATCCATCAAAACACACCTGTGTCCGCAGTCGGTGGTGGTGACGTCAGGGCCGGCGGGCGCGGGCGGCAGTGCGGGAGCCACGGCCGGCTCGAGCCAGCCGGTCGGTGCGCCGCCGCCGCAGCACAAGATGGTCGTGCTGGGTGTACAACCGGCGCAGCCAGCAACACAGCAGACGCAAGCGCCCACTACACCCATGTCCTCGCAGGTCAGTGAACGCATATTAATGCATGATGGCAGTAACTAAGAATCATTTTCTATAAAATAGATATATATAAAAACACGTATTTTTAGATTACTGGTGAAATTTGAATTATTTTGGTAAAAATACCAAACATGACAATCCGCCATCATTAATCAATCACAGACTCGTGACGTAAAGTTCTCGTTGTGTAAAGAAAAACATGTATCGAAACAAAGATTTAATATATCTACAATTGTTAAGTATTTATGAAGGCGTGACGACATAGAGGAATGCAAGTTTTTATTATAAAGTTAATTTACATTCGATAACTATTTGTATCAATGAATGATTTCATATTCGAATGACTAATTGTTGATAAATTCGATTTTTTATTTTCACAACAATCGCCGATCCCTACACCTTATTACGTATTGTTGGTTTATGAATAAATGGACGAATCAACGTATAGCTTGTATACCCACATAAAACGCAAATTTACCCAACGTACGATATTTATCCAGTGTACATTATCATCATCATCGTCCACAGCCCGATTCAGCCCACTGTTCAGCATATGCCTCCCTTGTACTGTGACACTGTACGCGCACATTATAGGAAAATATTAAACAAAATAATATTTTAACTGATCTATGGTTCAGTGGATATGTTTTATGTTGTAGGCCCCCGTGACGGTGGTAGCGAAGCCCGTGTTCGCTCGCAGCGTCGTCTCTGGGCCGCCGCCGCCGCCTGAACTCGACGATTTATCGCATCTTGCCTGACAGCCGCGCACGTACAGCGTCACATTCGTAAAACAATTGCCCAAGAAGAAGACTTGATTCCCTATCACTGACTGATCACTGCCATGAGGTTCTTAGGCTGAGATTTGTAGACGCTTTTTCGACTTCGCTTAGCAAAGTTCTCAAAAAATAAATTCGTCTTGACAAATAACAGAATTTATAATTGGAACTTGAGTATAATAGCCATAGTATTCGCTAAAAAATCGATAAGTTATCAAAACCTTTGTAAACATTCATTGGGTAATATACATTGTAATGTTTTAGTAAGTCTAAGCAAACTTAATGTCTATAAAACTCAGCCTTACACACTAACATTTCGCACGAACGCGCTTATAGCACTTTTATATCAAGTCTGATCCGTGATCATCAATGCAGTGGAAGGTCCGTTTTCCATGCAGCCGGGTGCAGATTTCTGTAACTTAATGCATCCTGAAATATATAGCGATTTTTGTATATTTAATGTCGATGAGAATGTTAATACGAGTGTTACAAGTAACATTCGATAGCACTCGTCAAAGATCACTGAAATAGCGATACATTTCATAATATTTTATACGTTATATAAGTATGAACGCAGCTTTAAGGCCAAAGAAACGTGTAAATAAATACAATTAAAGAAGTACTATTACAGTTTATTTGTTATTGACAATTCTTAAAGAAAATAATTAACGAAGCCTGCTCGGCTTAAAAGTACACAAACGGCTCTAGAAGTTGCTGCAAAAGTGGCAGTAAAGTCAATTTTAAACTGTCCCGGTCATTTATGTTTCGTCATCCTAATAATCTAATCTCTAAAGATGTGAGACGTTCCATAAGAACTTCATTCCAAAAACAATGAACACATTCCGGGTAAACCATCATACATTAGATCTGGTTTGTTCTTTGTTAATACTTGTTCACACACATCATTGTTAGTGCCAACTGCCAACCCTCAGGACCTAGACAAAGTAACATTCTATATGCAATAATGACTGATGAAGATGTCCAAAATCAGATGCGATAGGCGTAATGTAGACCACGTGATATATCGATAGCTAAAGCTGCGATTCCACCTAAATTGCTTGTGGAATTGTGTAATTACCATATAAGTTTTCTTATTCTTTCTTTCAAATCGCACGCATGTTTGTTTATTTTTCACTAAAGTGGCGCAACCTAGAGAAACATCGAACGCTCCGACACAGTGCTACACACTGGTGGAATCGCATCTTGTATATCAGTCCACTACATGTTTTAATTTTTTAATACCGCTATTGGTGATAAAATGTAATGTCAAGAAGGAATTTTCACGATCTAATACTGCATTGGTATGACAGGTTGGTGTTGTGGCCTTATAAGTATATTGATAATATATATGGGCAAAATGTATTCGAATTATTGAGAAATGTACGATGAAATTTTTCATCGTTATTAATATGATTACGTTTTGCTCGTCTATATTTTAAACACTAAATCGTGAATTGCATACGAATTTATGACTACTCCTTAATATTTAAAAGAGTTTTAATCATGATTTCAGAGTAACGAAATTAAAATTACGACATTTTGTAATCAGTAATCTAAGGAAAAACTTAGTAATGTGTTACAACTGGTATATTTATTTTATTATAGATTTTCTCAGTAAAGTATTGTGTAATTTAAATAAAAAAAAACTATGTAATTATACTATGTGATCAGTCGATAGGTATTATTGTAGTATAAAGCATAGAATAGATGTGCAGGCGGTGCTCAATCATTATATTTCGATCATACCTGCGATCGCTATTATGTGAAGGTTATGAATTGAGATAAAACTATTATACTTTTAAATGCAATGTACATAAAATACATGACTTACGACCTGATGAAAATCTTTTATTACATTATCTTAATTTATGAAATATTCAATAAACGAAAACCTACTCAGTTTATTTTAGCCAATTTTCAATTTAGAGGTTTAGAGGCTTAGGTTTTTGCTGATTTATTAGTGATTTTTTAATAAATGTTATTTTACTAAACTATTTTAGACAACTAATGGATACAGTCACTGATGTGTATTTGTTCACCCTGTAAGGGATATAGCATGACGATATATTATTATTATTATTTTAGGTACCAAAATTCACCGAGTCTAACATAGAACCTCCTCGTTTCTTAAGTCGATTAAAAACATATTTTAATTATACTGAGGAAATTATGGCTGGGAGTGTAAGTAGTGTTGTAGATGACGTAGGGGAAATAATAAATTCTGCAGAGTTTCCACCTTTTTCGTTTATTTCTCACTTGCTATATAATATGTAGTACTTGCTTGGCGACTTGAGTATAGAATGAGCTGATACTTCAAATGTCATGGTTTTATATCGTTGTTTGTTTACATTATTATTATAATATTGGCTATACTGCTGACATTAGATTTTAATAAATTAATTATATAAAATAAAGATATATAAGACTAGAAGTTTTTAAATTTACAATAGTATCTAGCAACTCTTAAATAATGTTACATATTTACTTTATAATTAAATAATATAACTCGAATCAAGTTGTGATATTTGCATTATGTTGGTACTGCACATATGTATTCTATTTTAATTAATAACTCGTCTGTAAAAGCATATATTACGTATATAATGTGACGTAGTATATGATTTCATGTTTTAACACATGAATTAGGTTTTAAGCTTAGAAACTTAGTTTTTACTTAGCTAATTACAAGTACTGCCATCGTTAAATTATTCGTCCAGAAACAGTAAGAGTATGACTATTAAATATAACATTCTATTCTAAAAAATAATAATAACAATCAGCATATTAATTTAATATTATTATGAACACATTTAAATAATAATAATGATTACTGCCGTCTGATGTTAGTGCTGCCAGCTACTTAAATAGGAGGTAATATTGTATCATTAATTATTGGCGTCTGTTGATAGTGTTGCCAGCTCTTTTAACATTCGGCCATCCTGAAGCGTCTGTGTCCGCGCGACGCTCTAACGGCTGCTTCGTTTCCAAGTTACCGCTCATCTAAAAATGAGATAAAACAAAAGCAGGATCACAACAATATATATGTATAATACGAGCAATATTAAACAGCTTTGGCTATATAGACTGTTTAACGCAGGGTATATCGATTGTATATCGACTAAATTGTAAATAAGGTAGGTCACACAGACTGTAAGAAATGTTGGCCACACAGGCGGAAAATAAAGACAGTCACACAGATTATAGATAAAGTTGGTCACACAGACTAGGAATGAAATTGGTCACACAGACTGAGAATGAAGTTGGTCACACAGACTTTGGTCACACAGACTGAGGTCACACAGACTGAGGTCACACAGATTGAGGTCACACAGACTGAAGTCACACAGACTGAAGTCACACAGACTGAGGTCACACAGACTGAGGTCACACAGACTGTAAGAAATGTTGGCCACACAGGCGGAAAATAAAGACGGTCACACAGATTATCACACAGATTATAGATAAAGTTGGTCACACAGATTATAGTTAAAGTTGGTCGATTTTGTGTAACCAGTTATTGATATTGCTGTTGTAATCTTCGGGGCGGAACTTTGGAATGATCTTCGCATCGGCGTGGGTTAATCGGCGTTGTTTCCTGGGCGTAGGGGTGAAGACGTCTTCGGTTGAAGAAAAAAAAACTGTTGTTTTCTTCATTATTGCAGAGGTTTCTGCCATTTCCTTCTTCGCTCCGTCCGAATTTTCCACTTTTTCCCAGACCAGCAGCATAAGGTCCCGACATCTTTGCGTGATCCCACTTCTGAAGTGTTGTAGATGACGTAGGGGAAATAATAAATTCTGCAGAGTTTCCACCTTTTTCGTTTATTTCTCACTTGCTATATAATATGTAGTACTTGCTTGGCGACTTGAGTATAGAATGAGCTGATACTTCAAATGTCATGGTTTTATATCGTTGTTTGTTTACATTATTATTATAATATTGGCTATACTGCTGACATTAGATTTTAATAAATTAATTATATAAAATAAAGATATATAAGACTAGAAGTTTTTAAATTTACAATAGTATCTAGCAACTCTTAAATAATGTTACATATTTACTTTATAATTAAATAATATAACTCGAATCAAGTTGTGATATTTGCATTATGTTGGTACTGCACATATGTATTCTATTTTAATTAATAACTCGTCTGTAAAAGCATATATTACGTATATAATGTGACGTAGTATATGATTTCATGTTTTAACACAGATTATATTAGGTTTTAAGCTTAGAAACTTAGTTTTTACTTAGCTAATTACAAGTACTGCCATCGTTAAATTATTCGTCCAGAAACAGTAAGAGTATGACTATTAAATATAACATTCTATTCTAAAAAATAATAATAACAATCAGCATATTAATTTAATATTATTATGAACACATTTAAATAATAATAATGATTACTGCCGTCTGATGTTAGTGCTGCCAGCTACTTAAATAGGAGGTAATATTGTATCATTAATTATTGGCGTCTGTTGATAGTGTTGCCAGCTCTTTTAACAGTAGATAATAAATTTTCCCAAATCTTTCAATTACTTTCTGTTAATTTTTAGTTAGAACCAATTTCTATTGGGCTTTAATTTGATCATAAAATAAATACAGACACAATTTTAGATAAATTAATAAAAAAACTCATTCTTTAGTTACAAATTAAAAACGGAATTTTAATTCAACCGAATTAATGTTTGTGAAAGTTACTCACGGTTATTGACAGTAGCATGCGGACGGGTATATAAGCACCGAATCTGTGCATAATAGGCACAATGCTTCACAATGAATGAATACCCACTCGACTGAATTGATAAGTGGGCTGTGCCGCTAGCGTGGGGAAAGGAGAGCCCGCCCTCTGGATGAATTGTTACTTCACTATTCCCTAATATGCCTACGAGCGATCTGTCTCCGAAATACTTCACTTAAATATGCGAAAAAGTTAAGACTTTAACGAAGTTCCGTTTAAATTGCAAAATTATTAATATCAAGTGGCAAACCACACCGTACGGCCTAGATGAAAGCATCCTGTGGATATATGATAAATTACAACTAGCCGCTCAAAGCTCTTATGATGGGAAATATATTTAATTAGAATGCTTTTGTTGAACCACATAAGACATGAAAAGAGCAAGTTTTTAATAATTTCACATTTGATTGTTGTTATTATAACACAAAATTTGATTAGCCGTTAAACGTTGCACTGTTATATTCTATTCTTTAATCGAAGAGATATTTATCTAAGCCACCATGATCGCGGCAACTATCGACTAACACAATATATAACTTTAATACAGCCAATAAAAATACATGATTATAAGATAAAATCATGGCTTTGAGTAATACTATTTACACAATAAATTCATCTTCCCATGTTGGTAATTAGTGCTTAAATACGTATACAGTTTGTATATCATTAAACTTTGTTTTATTATTTAGTAAAAGTAGGTTCTATGATGTTTAATCTTTGCCACAAAGAGCCGGCTGAAGCGACGGACGGCGCTGACCATTGGCCGACCCTGGCAGGGTTGTCGCGTCCTGTTTTCTGTCTCAGACGTAGTCCGACCGCGACCAGACACGTAACGTTCCTGATGTACGCACCCTTATCATGAATGTACGATATTTTCCCGCCTAAAAATTAATAATGTTTTTATTTCTCGTTTATATTTATTTTTATTAAGTTTTAAAAGTGAACTTATATGAGGTGTGGAAGAAAATATTTTGTGATGCGTTTATTTTTTGTGATCCTTATTTTATTCTTTGTGTTTTTACCGAGATCGACAGAAGCAATTCGATGGCTGTAAGTACTGTTATTAATCTATTTTAAATATTCAAAATATTTGATAACATTATCGAAAAAGCACCTTCAAGCCAAAAACTCTATTGATTAATATTTTAAAATACAGAAATGCCGTACCGACCTTTATAAATAGGTACTGAGCGTAATACATACAAAATAAGTAACAATACTCAAACAGACCTGGTACTTATAATATATTTTTAAACGCACTTAGAAATCATGATCTACCCTGATGGGAGCACTATCCATTTCGAGTAAGATAATTCAAGTTAATTTAATTTTTCATATGGACTGCGTTGATATAATAGTTGCTGTAAAATGCAAGTGATTTTACTGCACCCATGTAAATAAAGATCAGGTGCGAATTAGTAAGTTTAATTTTTACTTTACAACCCTTTGGTTAAAGATAATGTAATAAAACCATCAAACTCAGTGGAATACATTATCGGCAAACGTTTCTGACGATTTTTTATTTGAACAAGATGGGAAGTGCGACCTTACACGTATATGTGAAAAATAACAGGTATAAATGAACCGGGTTTTTTGTGAAGACTTCTTCGCTGCGTCTAAACAACAATTATATTTTGTATACTAGCTTAAAACAATATTTTGTGATTTTAAAAGATGTAAACGTACTATTGATATTTTAGTTTTGATTAATAAATACCATTATACTCAAAATAATTCATATTGAATGTTAAATAGTTGGAGTTAAACGTATAATTTGTAATTTGGCGCTTTTTAAGCTTTAGCATAATTGAAATTGTAAATAATAGAACATAGATGGTAAAATATAATTTTATTAAGGTAGCTTACCACGGCACATTTTGTGAAGAGTCTATTTCAGTGGAGCTATACGCCGCGTCCTCTCCGGGTGTCTGGAAGAATTTGGATCCCCAGGCCCGGGTGGAGTGATTGGAAGGACACCCCGGAGATTTTTAGTCAGTAGAAGCTTGAGACACCGGGGTCGCTGCCCTCACAACGACCTTGATGGTCCCATGTAGGATAATAGGTAGGATATTCCCACGACAACAAAAAAAATAATACACCGCACCGCGCAGCATAGTAACAATTTCGCTTACATCATGGCGCGATCTTTTTGGTGATTGATTATGCTTCCTCGATACCCTACATGTGTCTTCCAGGTCATGATAAACATATATATATTTTTTTATTTACTTGGGGAAAATCCTCGTAGGACCGTCTCGGCTGCACAGGGGGGTTGCGCAGCCGAGGTGTGTCGGACTTATACCGACTAAAAACCCCAAGGTGACTACTTCTGCGCATTGGCGGGGACTGCGGGTCCTGTAATCAATTCGCCGCAGCCCCGTCGCGCCGCGCCCAGTGGGCGCGAACTCGGGGGAAGTTGTTGCCTTCCCCGATACTGCTCGTTGTATTTAGGCAGAGCACGTCACAATGCTCTGCCTACTTCCCGAGGGTCGCTAACCAGTCGCTCAGGGCCCCCACCCTGAGCAGCCACGACCCCAAACACATCAGCCAACCGGTCGTGGATCGACCGGTCGACTGGGACTGATGCACCAGGGCGGTTGCTGTCACTCTGGCTCCTTCTTCGAGCGGCCTTTTTCCGCTCTCGCTCTGTAGCCTCCTTCTGGGACATAACATCCTCACAGAAGGAGGCCACGGCCCTCCAATTGTCATACCCTGCCAGCATAGCCGACACCACTGCTGGCAGGGAGAGGTCGTGTCCGATCCTTCGGACCAGGTCCCGCTGCTTGCTATCCCACGCCGAACAGTGTGCGAGCGTATGTTGGGCGGAATCCAGGTCTGAACTACAGTGGTAGCATTGGGCCGTCGCTTCTCGTCCAAACCGGCACAGGTACTCAGGGAAACATCCAGGTCCCGTGAGTACCTGAGTCAGACGGTAGGTGACGTGGTCTCTACAACCCAGCCAGGCTTAAAAGGCAGAAAGCGTGCTAAGATTGTCCCCGCCTCATAGGAGATGGTTCTATAGCCGCGTGCGATCCGTATGGCCATCAACCGCTGCAGACTGTGTAGCTTCTGCCTGCAGCGGCAGACGCGCAGTCTGTGATCCCAGACTGGCGCCCCGTAAAGGACCACGGACCGCACGACTCCGGCATAAGAGGCGACGAACTCCCTCAGTGGGTCCCCCGAGATTGGGTAGGAGTCGGTGCAGAGCACCCACTACCCTTTGAACCCGGGGGACGAGGCGCTCGATATGTTCCTCGAAGCCCCAACGACCGTCAAGGGTGAGCCCGAGATACCTAATGAACCGGCCCACCCTTATATGTGTGTCACCTACTCGGATCGACGAATCGGGTGGTTCCCTGCCTCGCGGCAGTTTATGGAACCATAACGCCTCGCACTTATGAGGCGCTACCCGAAGGCCCAATTCGTGGATCTTGGAAACGACCCGTGCCACCCCCAGCAGCAGCGAGCAGGGGCTTGGCGAGCTCGATGGTCCCTGCGAAGGATTCCCCGGCGGCAAGTACTAGCGTGTCATCTGCATAACAGACGACGCTGACACCGCCGGGGAGTTGCGCACGCAAGACCGCGTCGTACGCGAGGTTCCATAAAAGGGGTCCTAGAACCGACCCCTGTGGAACCCCGCAGTACACCTCCCTCGTATAACGAGTATTGTTTCGACCCATGTACGAGATGTACCTGTCATGCAGATACGCCCCGACAATACAGCGCAGGTAAGGGGGCACATTGTGATGTTCGAGCGTCCCCTTGATCGCAGCCCAGGGCAGGGTATTAAAAGCATTGGAAATAACCAAACTTACACCTAGCACCACCCTGCCCTGAGAGACAGCTAGTTGCGACAGGGACCGAACACTTAATATTGCGTCCAGTGTTGAACGGCCCTGTCGAAATCCAAACTGCATATCATGCAGGTCGGGGCCGACGCGTGACAGATGCTGACTGAGACGGGCGGCAATAATACGCTCAAAGAGTTTACCGCTCTCGTCCAGCAGACATATGGGTCGGAACGCAGAGGGAGACTCCGCGGCCCTGCCAACCTTCTTGATTAGGACCAACTCGGCCAACTTCCAAGCCCTGGGGAAGGATCCAGTACGGAGACAGCTGTCAAAAAGCTGCCTCAACCTTTCACCCAGGGCTGCCAAAGCCAAGGCCAGGCCCGGGATGCCATCCGGACCTAGACATGATAAACATACTATAGTAAGATAGCAAGGCGTAATTATCTGGTTAGGTCGCCACCATAATATACGGACGCAAAGTTCGTCATAGTGACTCGCTATAACCTGATAAATATCGGAATCAACTCTAGTATGTGTAGCTATATATTCACTAGAAACTTATGTTACTAGAAATAGATATTACTGTCATTTTACTCTTCGTCCGTTGGTCGCCTCCGATCTTGGTCTAGATCTTTCTTTCCGTCAAGTGCAAGGTAGTCACTTTTTCGTGTTACTTTAAAAAATAAGTGACTGTACATTGCGATGAGGCACACGTGTCGTGGTGATGCGTTCTTACTCTTAAAATAATCTTGAAGCAGTACGGCTTGATGTAACGTGCATCGTGGGGGGACCCGCCCGGTTATGTTGTGAAGGCCTCTCCCAGCTACCAATGTATCGAAAGATCGGAAGAAAAAAAAACCATGGGAGGACTATAGACAATATGACATTTACATATACTATGTACAATATTATATTTATATAAAACTTGTGTTATTTTTTATACTTTTAATTATGTATATCTACTGTTTTATTTCCAAAATTATAATAAACACCTCAACAAAGTCTAAGACTCAGGCACACTTATGATGCTTACTAAATAAAATCATATTATACGATTTAAAGACTATTCATGCTTGTATTTCATTTATAATAAAATTGCAATGAAATGAACAAGATCAATGTTGAGTAAAAAGTAAAACAAAAAACATAAGACTCGGAGAAAGACAAATTGTAAAGGAAGAACATTTGCTCGAAGCTGCCCGTTCACAGAATGATTTTGCTGCAGCCATTAAATCTAAGAATTTCTAACCAATCGGTTATCTGACGATTGTGAGGATATTATCGAGTCACTGGAAGCACGGCTAAACAGCATCCTGGAATATATCGTACAACTTCTGCAAAAATATCGGTTTCTGATAGATCAAGGTTCTGTTTCCATCCTGATTCAAGAAGGATACACGTTTGGCGAGGTTTGGGACGTGGTATCCACAAGAATTTCATCCTTATCATGGCGGAACAATCAAGGTTTGGCCTGGTATTCAAGTTGACACAGAACCGACCTTGTTTAAATACTGGTCATCCTGACTGAAAATACTGCCACGAGGTGGTTCGACCATATTGATTCTATTCGACAGCAAACGGACGAAAATTTCGTTGCTAAGCAGGAAAATGGTCATGTGTATACAAACACACAGGCTCTCAGTTACGAACTTATTCCATGAGCTGTCCTAGACTGCCCTCCGCATTCATGCGACATGAGTTCTATCGAGCATGCGGGGAATTTGCTCAGCAAAATGATGTTCAAAATGTTGCCTCAAAGTTTCCGCATTGAACAAGATCCTTACTTGCATCTCGTGAATTTTGAGCAGGATTTCCCAGGCCGCTCTATATAGCTTAATTTTAAAGATGCCGAGACAATGTGAAGCCTTAGTTAGTGCATTAGAAGGTCCTACTAACTACCGAATGCCACCTAATATCCGTTTTTAATGTTTAAAGTTTTCCCTCACAATTTTTTCGATTTTTGTTACTTACTTTTTACTCAACATTGGTCTTTATTAGTAAACTTTTATTTTCTGTTCATATGACTACAATTTTATTTGCTATTACAAACATACAATTACGTTTTAAGCCGCGTAACATTTTTATTTTAAAATTGCAATTTAATTAGTAGGCGTCAGAAATATGCCCAAGTCTTAATTTTGGTGATGTATTTACTTGACTTATTTATAATAATTATTATTGGTTTTCGCTCTAAAATATGTGATTGTTATAATTTACTTAAATGAGTAAAGCCAAACCTATACATATAGTAATTAAATGCTTTATCTGGAGTAAATGTATTGAATTACGTAATAATGTACAAAAGAATGTTCTCTATTCAAGAGATGGGTATCACTTTTAATAGTAAATTTTGTATCGTGTTCAAAGCATGCTAATTATTGTAATATTTGATTATACTGCTTTGAATATATGTACTTATTTACTTTTAAAAATAAGCACAGTAGGAACAGTGGCAATTTTTAATAATGTTAATAAAAAAAAATTAAAAGTGTGCTTCTTTTATCTATTTGATTTTATTCCTATCATTATTTTGAATTTAATTTAATTCCATTCTAGTATTTATTTAAAAACTTAAGCCGTTTTAATTCTATAGTTAATTAAAAAAGTGCTAGTAAGCAACGTCCCAAATAACATTGTTATTTTCTCATTGGAATCATCTGTGGGATCCAAAGCGGCCGTTACACGTTTTGGTTCGCCCCCGCAACCAAGCGTCGCGTCTCGTCCATCGGTGTTCCCTAATTGAACGTTGCACTAATGAGCAGCGTTGTTCGGTTGCAATCCGCAATTATTCGCCCCCGAGATTACGCTCGGTAATATTACCGGAAATACGAGCTTTAGATGTGAAACAGAATTTTCGTCAGTGCTCTAAATACATACGGTACCTATCCCAATTATTTCGACATTGTGTACGTTTGATCCCATTGGTAACGGATGCTCAGCTCTCTACAGAGATTAAAGGAATTTATGACTTATTTTAAGGCTTTAACTCCCAGTTGCAGAAATGGTCGAATACGTCACTAATGAATCATTTTGTCAAATAAATTAAGGATTAATTAGTGTTAAGACCGCTTCTACTATTACATAGGCTTTAATAATAGAGAAATATTCTAAGGCACATACCAAAAATGTAGAATAAAAATTTAATATTTAATTTAATTGTATAAAAGTAAATAGTCCTATTTAAAAACACATATAACCATAAAATAAACGAAGTAATAATAAACGACTTTACCTTTATGATCTACCTACCTAAAAGAACAGGCAAGACATTCTGGTATCGAGTTTTATATCAAAACGTAAGCCACATAATAGTATCAACTTTACAAATGTAGACTACACGTTTGATATCACTAACTTCTCTTTTGCATGGACACTGAATACCACTAAGAAACACCAAGTTTTATACCTATGAAATGCAAAGTATATAGAAAAAGTGAATGCAAATAAATATTTTCCATTTATTATTTCCCAAATGGCATAAAGGTTCTTTGTGTAAGTGATTCTCGTAAGAGGTCCGTCTCCGGTTTTCGCTGAGTTAGAAAGGGCCGTGTGTGGCAGACCGAAAAAAATAATTTCCCTCGCTCGAGTTCCCACAGTGACTTTTCCAGTCGGCCGTCCCGTGCATCTGGCGGGACCTATTATTAGGGAACGGCTCTTAATGCTTTCTTAGGTATTTTTATATGGCCACCGTCTTAGCTTTTACGATTGTGATTTTTATTAAATTCTCCCTTTCTGCGCTAGATATCCACCTATGTCTGTAGATGAAGGTGAAATATGGACCACTTTGTACAAGATTTATTTTATTACTTTGTGTTGGACACATTTTCTTCGAGTTTTATGTTTCACCTGGAAACGTTGTAATATACCTAATAAAGGAAATCTTTGTTGGCCGAACGTGATGTATTTTTATATCGCAATTATGCACATGTTATATTTCAAGTAAATAATTTTGAAACTCATCATACTTTTCATTTAATGGTATAAAACAACCATTAAATATAATATGAAAACTGCGAGACATTACAAATCTGCCTGAGATTTATAGATACTACTTTAACCTTGCTTAAACTTTACTCAAGCATTACAAATAATATGATCTAATAATAATATGCCGTCACGCTATATCCCTTTCATCGTGAGCAGAGATACATTGTGTTGAGAGAGTGGCTGTATCCAGTTTGCGCTTATATGTCAAAGTATCTGGTAGACCGTTCGTCGGTCGATTTGTTCAACTTGGACTTGGCTCTGCGAATACTTAGGCTATACTCAAGTTTCTATTATATATTCAGTTTTTTGTCAAAGACGAACTTATTTTCTGAGCATTGTATAAGCAAGGTGAATACAAGTAGCGTCTATTCAACTCAGACTAAGTTCTTAGAACTATAACTGTTGCCGCGTAATATTTAATTACTTCGTAAGTTATTTGTCACTAGAACACCTAGAAACGAATTCTTATTAAGATGAAACTATGTACCCACTTGTAAAAATTATAATTGTAATAATTATACTTGTAATAGTTAACTGAAATAAGTTAATATCTCCATTGAACCTATATGTAAAATTTTTCACCTATAAAACATCAAAGGGCTACTTAAATTCTGGTAAGAGATAAGGTACCTAATTAATAGTAATTAATTGAAATTATGTAGGTACTAAGTATTAACTTTAATACACTTATTATTTTCTTTGGAGCCCTGTGACAACTTTTGTTATAAAATAGAGGATTCCATCTTTTTCATGTAAAACAACTACCATGAAAACAAACGAGCAGATTTGGCGGCGCAACAGTTCAGTGCGCAGCTTAAGTATTAATAACAAACGGTGACAATTCAGTACCTACTGACACCAGGAAATCTCTTGCATGAGATATCGGGCTTATTCACCGCTCGAGGGGCGGCATACTTGCAATAAGCGCAACAAATCGGCCCGTGCTCGATCCATTTGATCTGACACAAATTTATCCACGACACGGTGCTCTTTATTTACGCCGACAACGATGTTCAGATGTCCCGACAAATTCATAAATTACCAACATCCTCGCCGCAACACATTTGTATGTCTTTTATTTTTATCACAAATATCTTGTTCGGCCGTATCGACGCGACTCTTTGATGTTTAACTTCTTTAATTAATATTTACCGAGAAATTAATTGATCATTGTATTAAATCCCACGAAATATTTATGTTGGTTTACTGTGGTTTTTGTTAAATTTAGTATTTAATTCGACAATTATCATTCTATCATTGTAAAGTTACATTGTTCATTATTTAACCAAGAATACGTAATAATAGGTACAGCCTACCTAATACCTATTACTGTAGCGTTGTCTCACAAATGTTTAATTTTTATTAACTAGGAAATTACTGATGTAGGGAAAAGGACGCAAACATATTATACACGTCTACTCTACACACTACCTATATCTACTCCTTCATTGTTTACATAATGAATAAACGAATTTTATTGCGGATAATGTGATACACTAAATAAAGTTTGGCTAGGTTTTGTATATCCTTGGCTCTCGTAGTCGTACGACGTTACGTTGTTTAAAATATAAATAAATATAATAAAATGGGAATGCTGTAATTCCAGAATGTCATCATAGTATAAACGATTTAAGACCGCAAAACAAATGACTTTACATCGAATTTAATTTTGTTTAAGTAAATAAATTGAAAAGAGCTCTCCTTATTGCTATATTGTAGTAAAAATTACTTTTTTATAAGCGTTGTTTCAAGGTTATTTTCTAATTGTATATCTTAAAAGTATTCTACAACTTACGGAGTTTGGAAGTAACTAGGTACATTTAAACTAAGTAAACTATTTTATTAATTAAATTTGAATGCTTTATTAGATGTTTTAAAAATATATTGAGAGTAATGATTGTAAAATAAAGAAAAAATCTGAAAATAAAACATGAAAGTAATTCAACGTAGATAAGTAAGGAACGCGGGGCGGTGCGAGGTGGCGTGCGGCGTGCTGTCTGGCGCGCGCCGTGCGTTGACTCACGCGCGGATTTCCCACATTTGCCGCCCGCCCTAGCCACAGCGGGCGGAAAGCGGAATAAGTAACTCTTAGTATCGATATAATAGGAAAGGTCTCTAAAACTCAATTGTAAAAATACACAATAAAACTAAAAACGAGTGTAACACTAAAAGTCATTCATTTGTATGGAAAAGCAAAAATGTAATGATATGCTAAATTCTTATTATCTTAAAGTGAAATTGATTCGAATTTTGTGAATTGTATGAAAAGTTTTATATTTATTGTTAACACAGTATGTATCTAATGACTTAGAGAATAATTATTTGCTCCATTTAAACTGGAATTTACAACTTAACTGTCCCATAATGGCAAGAAAGATTGTTCAGTTTATTACGACATTCCTAAAAGTAAATTCAAAACGTTGAAAACTGCGAACATAAAATTCTGATTCGAATTTCTAATTTAAATTCCTTTAAGCAGACGTCAGGTCTGAAGCTACACCTATAACGACTAAAAATACAGTCAATGTGACGTCAATACAAAATAAATGACTGGTTTTAGTTTCCAAAATAAAATATTTCAATTTATTTACTAATTTTTGTCATTCTGAAAGTTAATTTGTAAATAAAAATTTGATAATAGTTTATTCAATAGTCTTCCTGCATAAAGATATATTGGCTGACCTATATTCATTTGTACAAGAGATATGTCATTTTGTTACAACTTTATAATAAAATTTATATAGACCTTTTAACCACCAACTACCTGATAGTTGGATTAATAAAAAGATAATAAACATATGATGATATTAATTTTTATTTATTCAATTAAACTCAGTCAAATGCGTAGTGCATTTGATCTAATGGTAAATAGAGTCCTGTCCAAAAACGGCACGTATACACGAAACCCGACAAACTAAAGCACAAAGACACGCCAAAAATTATGGTTTACACGTTCTTTACAGCGATTAGTATACGTTTTACTTACCTTTGAGCCTTTTAAATTGGAAGATATTGTAGAATATGTTACAATGTATTAGTTACATGTTAAAATGTATTAGTTAGTCTTTTATTGTACCTATTATTTTTCATGTTTTCCAATTTAAAATATAAATTCGTACTTTAAAGACTAAAGTATAATACAAATCTTTACAAGCAATTATAAATAACACGTAATTACGCCCTCTTAATAATGCCGCGAGCGTTCGAGGGTTTTAAGATAAGGCACGACACCACTTACGTACTGGTCCCCTCAGCAACTTGTGGAAAAATGTTTTAAAAACTCCAACTTTGCGGCTTCTCTGTATACTTAAAGCGGGATTCATTTGACAAGATTTAAGTATTCAAGCTAAATGTATTATTTTCTTTATGTTTACATCGTACAACTCCAGCTGTTTAAAATCATACTTATATTTATTTATGTTGTACTGTTTTTGTTCATATTATTTAATTTAGTTACAGTGAATTGCTTTACATTTACTCATTATTTTTTCTTATTATTATTAAGTATAATAAATGGGATTGTTAATTACAAATAATATTAGTTACATTCTTGGTTAAGAGCAAGATGTTTAAACCTATAAGACATGTCAAATTTAATTTAATAAATGAAACAATTGTTCCTTTCTTCGAGAAGAGTTAAACAAATCGCTCTTGTATTGAACAATTTGTTGAGTAATCCTAGCATTTGTTTCAATTATACCAGCTTCCGATCTGTGATTCACATTTAAATTCGTAATGGGATTTGACATTGCGTGCTCGGAATACACAGGTGTCCCAGATATACCAAATTGGGACATTTAATTGTTATAATATTAATTTATATTCTAATTTTCTGAACAAATTAACTATCCTTCGCATGAATTATTCAAGTGTTATGCATAGGTATAAATAAATGTTATCTTCTAAGTACCAATATCCGCTTCTATTACATTTGTCATATAAAATAGTCAATTCTAATGAAACTACACTGAGCGCTAAATGAACAGCTTTAAGTGATTTTTATAACGTAACGAATATAAAAATATCTTCACATGCTAAAATCTGCACTTTTATATCCAATTTATTTTCCGATCACTATTTAATTTAGAAATCTCCATTTACCTATAAAGTTTTTATAAATAAGTATACAATATTGGAATAGTGGTTGATAAGGCAATTCGCAGGGGCCTGTAACTAATGGAAATCATTGATCTTAATTATTGATAGCCATTAGGTGCTGCATAGAGCGCGCGTGTGTCAAATGGTCTATAATTAGAATATCATTGTTTTATGTGTAATCGAGCGGTGCGTACCCCAGACGAGACTCTTGCTTGTGATTGTAACGAATGATTTCTTTCGGTACGGACTGAAACATACTAATCGATGTGGCAAATTGTTTCATAATAGCACATGATTAATTGTAGCTGTGTCATGTGTGTGAGTTCCTATATTTTTTTTTTTACATTATATTGTCAACTACATTTCATTATTATTTTTATTTTGAATTTCATAGTATCATTACATGATCGTTATCGTGATTTAAATAAGTATAACATTCTTATATCTAGCACAAAATAAGAATGCCCTTTTGACAGATACGAGCGAGGAGATAGTGTAACTTTGAATCAAAACATCGAAATTAAGTATACTTATATGTACTTAATTTTTTTTTTTAATTGTATGCTTGAGTCATACAGGTGGTTTTATAGACGTTTGAGAAATTCAGGGAAGAAACATTCAATAATAGTTCCAAATATGTAAAAACAGTGATAACTTAATATTTCCATTAATACAAAGTAAATTATGGTCATCATATTTATTGACAACTAGCTGTCCCGGCTTGTACTGCCCGTCAGATTTTTTTGAAAATTGTTTGAAGGAACCTGGCCTTAATGCTATATGTATAAAAATTGACAAATATTGACATTAATATTTATACGTCACTCAATAATTGTTTTGCCTTCTCGAAACCCGTCCACTGACATTTAAACTTTATGGTATGGTGTTAAAGTTCGAATTGACTTTTAAATATTATTACGAATTTTTTGTACGAGAATACAGAAAAGTGTTATTTTTAGACAATTGCAGGGAATTTTTAAAATTTTTCTCTCCGTAATAACTTTCCTCAGACTTCATAAAACACAACAAAAAAAAAAATCAGCCAAATCGGTTCAGCCGTTCTCGAGTTTCGCGCTTATCAAGACATTTTGCGATTTATTTTTATATTATAGATTACAGTAGGATAGCTGGATACAGGCATTATGTGTTAGGAGTACGCAAGGGGTGGTAAATATTTAACCATCCCTCGCCAAGTAGATGGGGTCTACAGAAGCCCAGACGTCGCTGGGTACCGAGGAAGATAGCTGAGCCTTGCCTTTGGCACTCGGTAGGCGGGAGAAGGAGCACCCCGGGGGTTATGTGCAAGTCAGACACACCGGCGGATGGCCCTCACCACCTTCTGAAGGTCCGTTAAGGATTTCCCCGGGTCACCAAAAAAAAAAGGATACAGGCACTAATCAGTTGTTTCTTGCGCTTGCTTAATAATAAATAAATTACAAACACATGAAAAAATGAATAACAAATAATTAGGTATATTGCTTGTTCTAAGCGAGGATAAAATAAAATGGAAGGGAAAACCAAACCTAGCCTAAAATTACCTAAAAGGAACTTTATCTACATACCATTTAATCGTGCGCCACTCGAGGTATTGTGTCCATATATTTTACAGATCAATTCTCATTTATTCGTCTATTTTTACTTATAATTTGTTAGGAAATATAGTTATTTACATATTTTTTAGTTGCAAGAAGATACAAATGATTGTATGCTAAAATATCTCCCTCGTCTTCAAAATTGCTCTGTATAATACGAAAGAAAATTTTTCTTATTCCAACACGGGACAGAGATTGCACTCCTGACAATAGTCGCCACGATCATGCAAATATCTATTTACGCTTCACTTTAAAACCCAATATTGTAGGGCGAAGAGAACACGTTCACCAGAAGGCAGTTTCACAATCCAATGACTCGACAAAGGTAAAAGTTTGAGAACTTCTTAGTTCTAGCTGAAATGGAAGTCACCGCGAAACTGTGGCACTGCAATTCAGCGCCCCTGGTTATGAAATCGGAGGATGGAATAAAGTTATACCACTCTTCACACACACTCACCATGATACAAATGATAAAACACCTTAAGTCATGCAATGTTTCTGAGCAACAGAACCGACTCGCGCTGTTTAGAATCGTCCGGAACATTTACAATGCGAACAGCCCTACGCTGCAAATCATCCAGGGTGTCAAGCAGGTACTGTGTGGAACCATCCCAGAGGTGTGAACAATATTTCATGTACGATATAACCAGAAAAAGTACAGCTGGCCGGTCGTGAAAAATCGACGCAGACGTGAAAACACGCGCTTCGGTCACGGTATACTATATACGTAATAATATTCTAACTAAAATGAGCACATACATGATACATTTACTTTATGGTTACCAAATTGACCTTAAAGCAGAGATGTGCAAAATGTAATCTGATTAATGTCTAAAGATTACAAAATATAGTCGTAATTTTAATTTTCTTGCACTGTAATCATGATTATATTCATTTAAAACATTAATAAATTATGAATGTGTATGCAATCTGGAATTCTGTAGTGTTTAAAACATAGATGAGCAAAATGCAGTCATATTAATGGTAAAAACGTAAAATATAATCGTAATCATTTTTATTAATCTGATTACATTTTGCCCATCTATACCTTAAAGCATCATCAAGTTTACTTAACGTCGTTCTAAAAGTATCCTTTCTAAATATCACCAAATATAATAGATTTTAGTAATTATTGAACTGATTTACCACTGTAAGTTAAGAAATTCCATTCAATATCATAGATCTTCATAAGACCTTTTCCATATTAAACCTAAAACAACTTTTATCTATATCCTTTTGATTAAATAAGAATTATTTGATCGGTCAATGAATGACAGAGATATAGAGGGACAAAATAGGGTATGCTACTGTTCTCTTTATATTATATTTCTGACAATTTTAATAAGACTTACAACATATTAAAACGGAACTGACTTTACGCGACATACTATTGACTAAAAAAAGAATAATCCAAATCCATTCGAATGTATAGTAAAGTTTACCGATTAATGGTTGCATTAATAATCTCAACCGATATTTAACGACTTTAAGGTGTTCCAAACGAAAAAGAATAAATTAAAGTTTTCACATAAAGATTTTCTCGGTCCCCTTTATGTTGCATAGCTGAAACTAGATGAGGGTGCGAGCACCACGCTACGACAATCATACAACATTTAATCATAATTAAAGTGGAATCAGCGGTGGTCGTTGGTAGCGCGTCAGCTGTAATACTCCCCTTCACGGCTTTTTTGTTGTCATGGGGGTTTAACTTTTTAAAGCGCGTTTATTTTGATATTTCATGTTGTATTTATATGTAAATTTATGATGTAAACAAACTTTTAAGATTATACTATTCATTTTTATAAGATTTTTATATGACACTTTATATTAGTAGTAATCCCTTTTAATTTTTATATAAAAATATCACTATTATCAAAAATAATTTGTACACTACTAAGCTATTTTTGTACCTAATATTCAACAATACAGCTACATTTATGTATCATAGTATTCATACATAGTGAGTACATACTCGCGAAGTTGCGTTACAAATTCATTATAATACTGAATAAATGTACCTACATTGAAATGTAACGGCCCGTTTTATCTACACATTAGATACAAAGAAATGTACAAAATTTTTGGGTAGTCTTTTGTGTATGCGACCAGTTATTACAAAGAGAATCTCTTTACCCCTCTGCACGGCTTTTGTCTACGGGATCGAGATAGACGCGTAAAATTTGATACGGGAATTATTTTATTAGATCAAACGTACACGTGCGCGGCGTGACGAATGCGATAATGTACCCGACACCGGGCTCGAGCTCGACAACGGAACAATTACATTCCACATGAATTAACCATAATAAAGCTCGCCTGCGAAAGCTTTGTGCCCGCAGACCCGTGAGCGCGTGACGCGATCCGGAGTCAATTACTATTACGCCGTTCGGCGGATATGAGCATCGATGACGGAAATGTTAATTCTCATTGGCACTGTTGACTGCGGCGCTTGATGAGTTCAGAGTGGTGTGCCTACAACGTACACTTATCACGCGTCATGCCTTGACTCAAGCTGAAGGGAGTTGACGTCGCGTGCACTTGTCTCATCACACTACATGGGTAGTAATTTTCTGGTATACTCGATTGCAATTTAAAACAGTCTTCGTTATTTATATATGACTTTATTGCAAAATGGCAGTTTCTTTATAGTAAAGTTTGGTTAATTACCATTATTACAAAATATAGTTTTTGTTGTAGATATAAAGAATGCAAAATGATTTTTGTAATAAATAAAATAATTTTATGTAGAAGAGGAGCTATCTATTTAAACTACAAAATTAAACTATCCTTTAAACTGGTACTAAATATAAATTTATTTTGTAATAAATCTGATAAAATTTAATATAACCGCCATAGTTACCGACAGTTTTCTACATTCATCGTTTAAGTGCAGAACAATTCATTGTTAAGTACTATATGGTATATGTAGATGAGACTGCTAAGTGTTACTACTAAATATCATTTGATCATATTTAAGGTAGATATATTCTATTTATAAGTGGTAGAAGGAATCCAGGTAAGTTATTTATTGCCTATTATGGTGCAAAACATGCACAATCGAGGCATGGATATAACGCACCAACCACAACTCTCGGACTAATATATTAATAACAAGTTTTTGTTACGGATTTTAACTGCGAAAATTAAAATATCGAGCCATAAACGTACGAGGACGTTTATAGTATTAGTTCAAGTATCTACTTGAAATACTTACCTAAAAACGTAAATTAGAAAAACCATTACAATACTTTATGGTATGTTATATTCAAAGCTGCATGACATCGAAAATGGTAATATCGGCAACGCGTGTCCTTGCCCGGCACAAAACGTCAATGAAATTTAATATTCAGTTTACAGTAACCCAGTTCTGGTAACGAAGCCAATGAATAAAAAGCTGATAGGTAGTACTTTAGCATCCCCCGTGGCAGCAGGTAGTAGCGCTTGCCCGCCCGCCGCTGTCGCACGTAAGGTTCTTTGCTACGAACTTGCTACGCACGCACTTAACCTCACTCCCGCACGTTGCCTAATGCTATATATTATTAACTATATATTTTAGTATAAGTTTTCATCTAATAATTTAATAAGGATTTATTATTATTAACAATTTTTTACTTCGCATAATTAAAGAGGATAACTAACGCAAGTTTTTCGTTACAGCTGGAATAGGATCAAAAACAAAGATGTGTTCCAAATAAAAGTACTTCATTCAATACTATAAGATGAGTTTATTTGTTAATCTGCGACAAATTAACTCATCAGTAACAAATTTATCGGAAATGGTTGACAAGATTTCTTCATCCGTGAAAGATATGAAGAAAGATCAATTTGCAAAGAGCGATGGTTCAATATTCCGTAGCACGTCGATTTACAAGCCGTCAACGTTGGGGTTCGGTGTACGGTTTTCCAGCCAGGAGAATGTCTATCCAAAGATGCCTTCATCGAGACTTCGCAGCCATATGTCCCTACCTAACTTGGGTAAACCAGGCAATGCCTTTGACAAGCCCTTCTCATCTCTACTTGAAGAAAAGCCAAAAATAGTGGAAATAGACGACGAGAACAGTGAAAATAGTTGCAATAAGCATACGATTCAATTAACGACTGATGACTTAAGTGATTGGATTATAGCCTCTATTAACAAACGTCCACATTTTGATGACAATGGAGATACTCATCCAATGGATTTTATAGAAAGGATCAAATATTACATTTCCGAACTGAAAATGAAACATGAAAAACAACTGCCATTAATTATATCATGTTTAGAAGGTGTACCACTCATGTGGGCTCAATGTTTTCGAAATGAATTTAAAGACGTCGAAAGTTTCTATGATGCCTTTGAACAGGAGTTTTGGGGACCTGATAGACAGAAAGCAGTTCTTTACGACCTGAAGTTGGGAAAATATGACGAAGAAAACTCTCGGATGAGCATGTCAGAATATTTTTTACACAAAGTGTCAAATTACCGGCACCTAACACCTCCTCCTTCTGATTTGGAAATAGTTTACTCTCTAGCTGCACATTTTCCAACGGCGGTGGAGTTAGAGCTTCGATTAACCCCGAAACCTTCATTACGCGATGCGTACAGAATTTTAAGACGCAGGGAAGATGAAGTAGCAGATTTTCTGCCTAATTATTTATATGATATGTGTAATGAATTTCAACGCGGTCATAAACCTGATGCTCGACGAGCGAGTGTACCACAAGCAACACGTATCGATGATCAATCACAATTTAAAAATAAATAATTTGCTTTTGACGTTTCTTACAATTATTCACTATTTTAACCATATCTAGTATGCAAAGATGTATTTGTAAAAATAATACTAAATAAACTAATTGTAAAAATTAGTTATACTTAATAATTAAAAATTATGCCTACCTTTTGTTTTATTTTTAAATCATAATATCGCTATATTAATGTTGATAATTGCCAAATATAACTAAAAAAACTACTCAAACAGTGCAGTAGGCGAAACGGTAGTTGAATGATTTACTGGATCGCCAAACTGACTATGTAGCATGCTTCACCTGATGGTAAGTATACAGTGAATTTCAATTCTATTATAGAATAACGATGAACATCAAGTAACGAAAAGACATTGAAGTTTGCTTCGTCATGAGGCTTTAAATTACCACGAGCGAAGGTTGTAATTATGTATTAACTTGAGATCCCGAAACGCCATTAGACAAAGTTATTACCTATTTTCCTCGCTATCCAGTTGAGCACATCCATAAGGGTTGCTTTGACAAAAATATTCTAGTGAGACTTAAATTATTTTTGTTTAATATAAAAATTCTATACTTGTGCATACTTTTCATACTGACATAATTTAATGTAGTTGCAGGAAAAAACTTAGGTAAGGTTTAAAATATTTATTAGCGAGACTATCCTTACGTCCTCAACCAGCCCACACATGTTAAAGTTTCTCAACAAATTGATTGTTTGCCTTAGAGCTTTACATGAGACAGAAGGCAACTGGACAGAGAGTGATTGCGCGGAGGCTCGTCGGGACGGTGCGCTATGGGGTGGTCAAGTGCGCGCGTGCCGTCGCCAGCCCGCCGCCATGGTCCACGTTGCCGCGGCGGCGCGACTCGCCCGGGCAGCATGTCTCGCAGCACACGCTGGAGACAGATGGAACTGCTCTTCCGTGGAACTAGCACCGACGTTCACACCAGATTTGCTTACAGGTACCTATATTCTTGTCATATTTATCTTATGTACTACTTCTAAGTAACCATAGCACCATATACCTAGTACTTAACTGGCCACGTCGTAAGGCAAGAGATTAATTTTTGGAAGTTATGCTTTTTTTAATTTGGTCAAATTATTACACTTAATTTAATTTAATTTAATTTGTAACAGAGGTTTCTTTGTTGCTATAATTTAAGCACTTATAGCAAATTAGTTTCGATAGAATTTGCTAAGAACCTTTTGCTGGGTTAATCCGGCATTGCATATGCCTAAAGACTAGAGACTGACGTAATGACGACTGCGTTTCTCATAGGACTTTCCGTCTTAACAGTGGATGCTGATCCTGGACTGTTCGGTACTGTCGAAAAGATTTCGTGTATCCAAGTTGCCAAGTTTATTTAAAAAAATCATATAAGTGAAGGATGAGTTTTTTTTTTAAATCAGAATTGTCATAATTTATTTTAATTTGTTGGTGCGCTCTGCTCTTCCTTTTTTATTTCATAGTTAAGTTTATACAATGACCCGAATGGACATTGTTTCTACCCGTAATGCTGGAACTTCCGACAGAAACGAAAGATAGGGGAAACGCAAGTTTGTCTTGCCTTTTAAATCAAAACGATGCATTGTACGGACGCGGCTAGCGTGACGACATGACAGCGCCCTTTCTTCCAAGTTTCAACTACAGCGTTCGTTCCGCACAAGGCACTTTCTTTATTTACTACTTGTCGGTTAGTTAATTATTCATTTAATCTATTGTTCCTTCTTCATTTTATATTTTGAAAACATAGAAAAATAAAAACATACACAGCGTTGATAGAATTGCCTGCCATGAATCAGGAAGCTATGTTTAATAACAGAAGACGTCACGCGATATCTTCATAATCTGGCCAACCACGACATTCGCTCGGGCCGTAGTTACAAAGCGCTGCAACGAGGGTATCGTGACGAGATGACGTGACTGCTCAGTGCTTTAATATTGATCTTTTATGAAAAAAGTTGGCTCGTTGGGTATTGACTTTATAGGTTTTAGGTGTATTTTGCAGTTATTACTTAAGAAGTTTTCTAACATGTAAAATTAATAAATAGATAAATAATCATATTGAATTAAATAGATAGGTATAGAAACAATGGATAATTTGTATAGTTTCTAATTTGTAGTTAACAAGCTGTAAAAGGCAGTGGTGAGCATATTTTAGAAAATGTTCAATTCCTAACACACTAGAACAAAATGCTCAAACTTTCAGATATATTATATTATTACGATCATCAACACTTTGATACTTTGTGTGAAAACTGTGTGAAAACGCAGAATCATATTTTAGTAATAAATTAAATGCAAATTATTTGTTGACTAAACATAATTATTTACGTTGTTGTTGCTTATTTTAAATAAACACGTAATATCATAATATTTACACTAATAAGTAATTCACACGAATAAATACTTGTTTTTACATAAAATACATTTTCTCATATAAAACATAAAACATTTTATTGCTAATTATAATAATATGACACATTCAATTAAATTCACATATTATATTACATGTACTTAAAAAATACGACGTTAGAGACTCAAGTACAGAATTCATTATTGACTCAGACAAAGTACGGCAAATAGAACCTGAACACAATTTTTTTTTTATAGTGACAATTTATAGCCATTAAATTATCACTATAAATATTAATATTACTTCTTTAATGTAAAATAATAATTTTAGATAGCAATTAAGTTGAATAAGCAACATCTTTAACTTTCCTGTAACAAAGGACTGCTTTTAATTGCGAAGAAATCCAATAATTGTTTGCGTAGCCACCTAATAACCTCGGATGGTCTTTATAGTTTATCTATTGGTCACACAAGTATTGACTAAGTATTTAAGTTGTGACTTTAGTGCTAGAATAAAAAATAATAAAGTAATAAATGAAAATCCGCGAAAATTTTGTCCTATATTTTTTTGGTCGTTAAAACTTTTTTGTAGTTCTTTTACAAAAAAATATATATAAAAGCATTTTTATAGAAGGATTTTAAGAAGGAATTCTCATTATAAACTTTATAATTTTATTAGTTAATTGGGGCTGAGAAATGAATAAAAAAAGGTTTTCTCCAGTACTTATCTTTATATATATAAAATTCTCGTGTCACAAATGTTAGTTACCTTACTCCTCCGAAACGGCTTTTCCGATTTTTACCAAATTTTATATGCATATTCAGTAGGTCTGAGAATCGGCTACTATCTATTTTTCGTACCCCTAAGTGATAAAGGTTGTTCACCCTTAACATTTTAAAAAAAAAATAATTTTATCCTTACACACAATAAGTTAGTTATTTTTTGTCTACGCTAGATATTACCTAGAAATAACTTATATGGCAAAACAACGTTTGCCGGGTCAGCTAGTAAGTATATATTAATCTAAGTATAATAGTATTAGTTGTATAGTAGTATTTAGTAAGTATTTATTATTGTTATTATTAATTAGTATTAATTAAGCCGTGGTGGCTGCCGGCAGAATAGAATAGCACCCCCCTCTTCTTGCTGAGGTGTCGTAAGAGGCGACTAAGTTATCTCTTTAACACCGCAATTCAACCAGGTGTTCAGAGAAGGAAAACTCGACCAAACCTGCATCCCGCTCCCTCCCGATCGTACTGGTTCTCCTTTTCATCGGGCCTGAGGGAGCTCGGACGAGAGAGTGCTTTTCTGGCAGCGCCTCCAGTGCTGCACTTAAATATCTCCTGCGCAATTGACTGTTTCCGAAAACTGGACCTCGAATTTCTTAATCGGTGTTGAAACAGTCGCCGTAGCCGAAACCGGCCAGGACATCATCATCATCATCATCATATATTAATATGAATAATTAGGTATAGTTTTTAATCATCTTTCTATTTTTTTCATTGTTGTTTATTATTAGTTATTGATTATTTTCCCCACCCACTACTCAAATTAATAATGAGTGAATAACAGCATTGCAATTGCAATTTGCAATGTAAATAATGTAATTGATTTTAAAGTGAAAATATTGGAGAAGACTTAGATTTAAAATGAACAAATAACAAATCGCGATAATAGTTGATTAGCAAAGTTTGAAATTATTTTGTTGCAAAATCAAATTACACTGTTTATAGAACAAGTGAGTACATTTTAATACAATAAAAATACACAATATGAACTCAAATGTTCACATTTCTTAATAATCATTATTTTAGTTAACGCAAGAGTGAAAAATTTAGAGAAAGAAAACAAGACACACAATAGGGAAAGTTTTTCTAGTTTGAGCGTAGCCGACGACATTGTATGCTTGGCAGCGAATGCCGCCTGCGAAATATATATATATGCTTTGTTTTCCTTCAGCACTTAGACTTTCGTCTACCCACTTTAGGAAATTAATTGACACGGAATGTTGTCGGCTACAAACAATACCGTTAGGAAGCTTGAAGTGCCCGGACTCATACATTTTAATTAAAAGTTTTACGAAGCGAATAATGTCGCCGGCGACTGTCTTAATGAACTGATAATAACTTTTTATTAGAACTGCCTGCGTATATTAGTGGAATCTTTTACTAATATATTTTAATAGTTCAGTTTTTTTTGTATTCATTGTAAATTGTAATCTATAATAGAATTGGAATAAAATATTAATTGCAATATTTTTGTCAGTTAAAATTGAGCGATATTGTAAAAATTATAGCAATAAAAGGCAGGCAGCGCAGAAACGTTTTTAAATTATCTTCAAAATATTGACACTATAAAGAATAAAGCTTATTTTCGTATTTTGACTTCGTTATTATATAGAGTAATAAATCATTACATGCTAAGTGTAAGGTTCATTTGTGTAGGACAAAATATAGTTGTTCAACTAGTATATTAGATATATAACTCAACAAAAACATTTTAATAATCAATGTATATCCATGTCGTTTTGAGAGTAACTTATGGACTTAGTAACTTAGTACTTTTACATAATATTATATATAAATATTATAGTATTACACAAGTGTAAAGACGGTCATAGTAACACATTTTGACCTGACGCGTTTCGGTGTCAGCTTGTGTTGTATCCAGTTGCTCTCCCTTACCCCTTAGTTGATAGACCCTTTCGTTTTTGGATTACACTATACTTAGCATCAGGTGCACTATAGTCACTTTGTCAAGCCAGTGTAAAAAAAACTTACGTATCCCATAAGTAGAATGACAAATCGAATTTGTTGTTTGAAAACGAATTTAAGTTTTCGATTCACACACTAGTCAATCTGTTTTATTCGTAGCTTTTAGTTTAGCCCCATCAGTCTTCTGGTGACATTAAAAAACAATCTGAAAAACGTAGCCTATCATTTAACTGTTTAATGGAAAAAACTATCGTATCTTGTCTTACGTACCATCAGTCAGGCTTTGAGGGTCGCCCTGCGCAGCGGACAAAAGATTTAATTATACGCATGAATCAAGCGTGTGCGGGAGGGTGGTGGAGCTGAGTTCAGGGTATCATTCAGTGATAGCTCTGTGTTACCAACTTAGAGGTTTTGATCCTCATGCAGTAGTTCCACAGTTGAGAAGGTTTATTTTTAAGTGTAAGATTTTTTTGGGGACATTTGATGTTTTACATCTGTTAATGAAGTTAAACTTAGACAAAACTAAGAGGAAAATGTACGATGCTGATTATGTGAATAAATGCGCTTAAGAAAACTTGCTCTATTGACTTCAATTAAGTTTTACATGAAACTCAATAAATATTTGATAATCCGTATATTGTTTAATAAAATATTAATTTCGTAGACGTTTGGTATGTGATTTATAATTTAGGCAGTATAAATTATACTATAGGGAGCTATAAAATATTTTGCGGGAGTATGAGGAAAAAAATTTCTCCAGGTTTGGCAATACTGCGATAACTGTGAGGTGTGCGCTCACGCGCGAGGCTTGGTACCGATGCGCTACACGATAAGCTTGTCCGTCGGCATTGTTTATCTCGACTCGGGACGGCCGTGCGGGCTTTATCGTGATGAGATTGTTTGTAATTAAAAAGATTGCCTCAGACTGGACAATGGCCATGAATGATCTATACGTTTGTAGACGACTTATTTCATTAAAAAAGATATCTGTATCAGACAATGGGCCTCAATGCTCTTCGGACAGTTTTGTCTGTATCATCAATCTAGCTTTAGTTGGTCTATATTTTACTTATGCTGCTGACACATGGATTATGAGAAATCAGCAACGTAAAAGAAACCTCATGTGATTAGCAACTTCTAAATTAATTTAAGACGAAGCTTTACATACATGTAATGATAGCATTATGTCGCAAAAAGTGACAATTTAGTTTTATTATATACATTTTTTTTTAAATTAGTACTTATTTCCAGGCACTCGCGAGCAAGCGTACGTGTATGCCATGTCAGCAGCCGCACTGGCATGGTCCGTGGCCAGAGCTTGTTCGGCTGGCGCTTTAGCAGCGTGTTCCTGCGCTTCGCCCCCTAGGGCTCCTCCACGACCTCCGAGACAGGCTCTGGTCACTCCCGCAGAGCCGCATGCTCGGTTCAAGTGGGGCGGATGTGGCGATAACTTCCAATGGGCAGAGAGGTATTGTAAAACTGAAGCTTCACTATTAAATGTTTCTTTAGATATTCGAATTTTTGGCATTTCTTAGTTTTTAAAATTAATCAATAAAATTCAATTCATTATTTTTACCTGCGAACAGGAACGTGGGACCTACATCGCCGTAGGGTAATGTCGTAGGTACCTATTACTAAAAATATAGGTACTTAAATATTTCCTGTATTTCTGACATAATTGTAATAATGTTATTTAAAAATAAAACTATTATAATCAATTTATCACACACAATGAAAATACAACTTAACCTATATTACATAACGGAAGTTTCATTTGAAAAAAAAAAGTTGCTTTACTTTTCTTTTTTTAAATTTTTTCTTCTAGGTTTGCAAAACAATTTCTAGATGCACATGAGATAGACGTAAGGGACGGAAAAACTGAAGAAGTGGAAATATCGGACGAATTACCAACAACGACAACAACGATGGAACCAACGACAATGCCTCCCGTTGTGATTTTAGTAGATGACCAACCAGCCATGATTAGCACTAGCGAAGCTCCAAAGACTGGCAAAAAAGCTCGCCGCGGCCGTAAACGGCTTCCGCGGTCACCGCGACGCGGCAGACCGACAAGAAAACGCTTCAGAACTAGAACAAGGTTTGAATTAATTAAATTGTGAAATTGGAATTAAATTTTTCCTTTTTATTTATTTTAGGCTTTATGTTGAGTTTTCTTTTGTATTAATAATATAAAAATATTAATATTCACATTTTATCTGTTTTAATGTAATGTTCAGTTAGGATCTATGTACCTAATATTATATGTAGAACTGCAGTATAGTATTAATAATAAGAACAACACTTGTAAGTTGTATCTAAGGTACAGGCAGCCCTGGTGTGGATATAAGTGGACTATATACTAAAAAAAACTATTTAGGCGTATCGGATATGTATTAAATTGTATGTCTACATGATACAGTATATTTTTTACAATTGAAAAAAGCACGTTTTAAAGGTTAGCATACTAGTTATTGTATCGGTTTCTACGTGATGTCTAAAATGTAAAGAGATCAACTAAATGCAGAGAAACAATTTTAATAAAATAGGAATAATTATTCGGTTCTAGACACGAATACGATGACCAAGACTCGACATACCGCAACATCGAGTACCGCATGGCAGCCGACGATCCACGTTTCGATCCGCAAGTGGATTTGCGAACTCGACTCGAGAGATTGCGTCCTCTTATCGCGTCCGCTAACCTCATCAATAGCCGATTCGGCAGAAAGGTATAAGCTACCAAAATAAGACCATAACCTTTAATGACTAATGTATCTGACCCACCTTTACAGGAACTTTCAATTTATTAAATATAACTTTTACAGTTTTGAAAGTGTTTATATAGTGGCGCGATAAAGAAATAGTACCAGTAGCGTTCATTCCATAGATGCATGAAAGCATTGCTTGGCCTTACGATAAATAACACTGGTATAAATTGCTTTAATTTAAACAAAAGAGGAACCCTTTATATTCATAACTATTCTATTTTAGGCCATCTGTCTTCCCTGTGAAAGTAATATAATATTTACATTAATTATGTGAATCTGCCTACCCTGTCCAAATACCTATGCACGTCACCGAATAAGCACCACACTTTAAGATAAGTACATGCATGGCGTGGACCACCGAAAAATAAGTGCAATAAAAGTTACTGTACTTATTGTAACCTAAATATATCACCTGACTTAGTTGACAATAGTTTATCAAGAAATGCGACAGGGCAAATCAAGTCACTATGGCGATCTTTCAACGACGTACATACTGTCACAGTAATCTAGTCTGGGTCAGACGTCCTTCTTGTTACTTGCAAAGCATTTATTAAATTTGATGTCAGAATTCTTTTTTCTATTATAATCATAAAGATAATAGAGATTTGATTTACATAACAAAGATTATAATTTAATTAACGTAAGCTAGATTAAGTTTTCTCTTGATAACCCTATTTGTGTTCTTTTAACAAAGGCTGTGATCATGTTTGTGTTGTCTGCCAATCTTGTCCATACGCCATACTCTGTAGCCTTTAACACAACAATCTGGAGTAGACGGTGACCAAAGAACATAATTAGAAAGACCGTCATCATGGCTTAGCTTGTGGGTTGTAAACGTACTTATCATGTTCTGGCAGTCACTGCTCTATTTGTAATTATATGCAGGCGTTTGATGTAGGTGTGTGTTCACTACTGTTAGGACTATACTGGACTTTCCATCAATTGTTCTGTAGTAACTTGGTCGAGTCAGTATTATAAAAATGTCACATATTTGTCAGGCGGTATCAAGCGGCATGCGTACGAAATGCACGTGTCATGGTGTGTCTGGTTCGTGCTCGGTGCGTACGTGCTGGCGCGCATTGCCGCCGCTGGAGCGTGTCGCGAGCGCACTGGCGGGCGAGGCAGTGCGCGCGGGCCCTTTGCGACCGCGCCGACACACGCCGCGACACGCCAAGCCGCGTCTCCGGTATGTCACGCCCAGCCCCGACTACTGCGAACCAGATCCCGCTGCGGGATCCCTTGGTACTCACGGCAGGTGAGGAAGTTATTGATTTTTGCTCATTGTAAGTCACCTGTTGAAGGTCGCTCATCCCGACGGGGAAGCAGTAAAAGATATTAGGTGCCTACAAATTTATTTATTTACACAGTACAAAGAAGAAGAGAGAAGTTAATTATAAATAGGTTAGTGTAGATAACAGCTGGTATGTACTCGCGAGATGTGCATTAGTGGGAGATCAAAAGATCACGTGTACGTCCCTGCACGCACAATTTTTGTATTCCGCCTTAAAGTACTAACCGCACCACACCTGACGATATAAAGTGCAATCTAAATACCGGTAACGACTATAGAGAGCCAAAAGCCTATCGATGATACTCGCACGGTGATACCGGCCTTCACAAATACCTTTTTAGACTTCGTTAAAGAATGTAATAAGACAATGGGTATACGTTTGCTGGAAAATGATTCCACAGGTTAAGGACTCAGCAAAAGTAGGAGTTATAGTTAGTTACAAGGAGTCTTGCTGCTGCCCGGTTGAGAGGGAGGCAGTGCGCAGTGTCCGATGCGCCGCCTGATAGAGAGGTTTTGAAGGGGTTAGGCTCTTTACTCCTATTACTTCCAGAGAGGTAGCCTCAATAAAGCTTTTCGCTCTCCGGATGTCTGGATGAATTTGGTTTCCCAAGCCCAGGTGGAGCGATTAGAAGGACATCCCGAGGGTTTTTAGTCAGTAGTAGTCTGAAACACCGGAGTCGTTGTCCTCACAGTGGCCCTAATGGCCCTGCGCCGGACTTTTTCCCGGGATATAAAAAAAATACTTGGTGCTAGTTTGACAACTACTCTAAAATATATTAGGAAATGCAACGCAAGCGCGGGTAGCGGTGCGGGAGGGTGCGGGCGCCTGTGCTGCGGTCGCGGCCGTCGTGCGGTGCGCTCCTCACGGCTGGAGCGCTGCCGGTGCAAGTACCACTGGTGCTGCCGCGTCGACTGCCAGCTCTGTCGACTCACCACCGAGGAACACTATTGCAACTGAACTCAACTGTTTTAAAGATCTTCATTTGTTTCCCACCGAAAGAGACTAAATACTAATGCAACTAAACACACATTTCTGATGGATCTCAAACCATTTCCCTTAAAACAAAAGTATAAAATAAGACATTTTTTATGAGACATATAGATAATACCAAAGAAAATATAATGTAATATTCAATTAATCTATCTATCATCAAGCCGAATCCCTATTGGAGTAGGCACAGAGAATAGAACGCCATTTCTCTCTGTCCTTGCAAAACTATTTCGCTTCCTTAACATTAATTAGTCCCTTCATATATTTACGCCGATTCAACGTAATTTTGATATTTAATGAATATGTATGTATGTATAACTTGTTAAGCCCCGCCTAGGGTTTTTTTTTTGCATCCGATAGCCTGCCAGCTGTAATTCGCATTCAGCACTGCCAAGTCGGCAGCATAATTTTTATTTACTGTTACTTGTATAGTAAGCCTGAATTAATATTTTTAGTATAACAAATCATTCCTAGTCATTTTAATGTCGTACGGAAAGTAGATTTAAAATTCCTAATATAGGTAAGTTATATTTAGACATTAGCTACTTTGGACAATGGGTGTTTTTCAATAAAACGTGAGTAGGTACTTACAGCCAGAGATGGGCAAAATGTAATCTGATTAATGATGAACGATTACAAAATGTAGTCCTAATTTTAATTTTCTTGCTCTGTAATCATGATGAAATCCATTTAAAACATTAAGAAATCATAAATGTGTATACAATTTGGGATTTTGTACTGTTTAAAACATAGATGAGCAAAATGCAGTTATATGATCATTTTCATTAATCTGCTTACATTTTGCCCATCTATGTTTACAGCGAACTCTTATTGTGTTGTTTCATAACATATCAGTCACTTTCTCATGTATTTAAAGTTGTGCGATGTCTTGACAATAAACGTTTATAAGCATAGTTTAGTTCGATACAGCTGTATATTTAGCTTTACTCAAAATGTACTAGTATTTAATATATTCGCAAACGTAGATTACTCTTTTTGTATATACGGTTTAATCTTAGCAAATAATTATTGCCGTTCTCCTATTAGTCTTTGTAAAATAAAGATATTTATAAATTTTGTGACGTAGTTGTAGCTATAGATATTGTATGTAGATTAGATTGGGAATTAACATTCAAAAACTATTGTAAATAAAATCGTACTTAGATGCATTTTTTTATTATTTTTCTATAACTATTCCCCAAAACATAAATTATTGTTACAATAGCTCTATATGTACACACGTTTAAACGTCTATATCAGGGATGTTACGGAGCTTCGACTCCGACAAGTCGGAACTTCCGATCGTTATTACGACTTCGGTTCCGAAACTTTTTAATCGGAGGTATTCATCGGAGGTCACCACCACTGTTGCAGTCAATTCATTTGATTTTACTTTATATGTTGTTGAAACATAATATCAATTAATCAAACAATCAGTGCTACTTAATTGGTAGAAGACATTTTTTAAAATTTAGATTAAAAAAATATGATTAAATTATTAAATTCAAAACTAAATGTACAAATTTATTACTAAAAGGTCTTTTTTATTTTACATTTACATTAAATTAAGTAAAATAAAAATTAACACAAAAACAACCCTGCAGCAAATTTGATTTAATTTGTTCACTGGACAATGTTCACTGGAGGATAACGGTTTCTGATATATCCAACACTTTGTGAACAACAGCTTTTATTTGCCCAAGTTAGGTTGTGTTGTGTTGTGTTGACTGAACTTGATATACGCCGGCGATGCGCTTGAGGGAGCGTGCCGCCCAACTTATCCAGGCGAGAGCGCTGTGTGACCCCGGGGGTTTTAGTCGGTGCAAGTCCGACAACCAAAAAGCTCCCTGAGGTCCGTCAACAATATACCCCGGGCTATCAAAAAAAAAAACCTGATATACGCTTGGAAACAGTCTCGGTTCTCAACATCTGTCTACACACGAGGGAGATGTAGAGGGAAATGGATTATGCTGTTGTCAATTCAAAAGTTCTGGCTTATACTTTCGAAGACATGTATCAATCCTGCACCATATTAAAATGGGATCAAATTTAAGATATAATAAATAACATATCTTCACGCTATCACGCTATGTGAGCAGACATACAATAGTGGTTTTATCCACTTTGCGCTTAAATGTCGTGGACTACGCGACCAGTAGTTCAGGTAATCGCTTTCTCACTGTACTATGAAAATGTTAATAAGAAACAGCAATTTTTATTGTCTGTGTATTTGTAAATTTATCACTTTCTAATTAAAAAGGTTCACTGAATAATGTTTTTATTTGTCCCTATTATTTAACTATTTTATTCTGCCGTCACTTGTGACTGCCGTTGCCTCCGACTCCGATTCCGATAAATAAAATTTAAAAACTCCGACTTCGGTTCCGATAAAACTGCCTCCGTTACATCCCTAGTCTATATACACGTTTGCAGTTTTTATGAGTATCAAATTGTTTTCGTCTAAAAGTAAAGTACTTTTCAATGAATGGTATTAGATACTAATTTACTAAAAAATTAGCGTACGCGGTATAATGCGAAGAAATCCCAATTATAAATATAATATCGAGGGGGGAAAGGCTATTTGGTTTAAGTGACATTTTTTGGTGATATAGTAATATATATATATATTTGGGATCGGTAAAAAACGCTGATTCCGAAAATATATATAATACTATATCACCAAAAAATGTCTCTTAAACCAAATAGCCTTTCCTCCTACGATATAGATTAAGTAAAGAGATTTTTTTTTTAAATAGGTAGCATATTTTCTTCTTTTTTCAGTATCATATTGCATCATCTATTCAACTTGCATATAGTTAATTCATAAAAATCTGTAATTTTTTATCTTGTATACGACATTCCTGTTTAAAAAATAAAAATGCATTTTTAATTTGAAAAATGGAATATATTTACATATTACAATGGCGCGATATAGACATGTGTAATTGGTTTTTATGATAGAAAGAATTGAAATTACATAAAACCTGGATGAAGTATACCTATAGTGATGTAAGAATACGTTTTGATAGCGTTTAGAAGTATCTATACTTTACTTACATGTAACGTTTAATTACAAAAAAATTAAGACAAAACCATAATATAGGATAGAACTCTGAAAATTCGGATAACAAAACTCAGTAAATCAAAAACTTATCCCTAAATAAATCACATAGTTTTCCTTTATCATTACAACCTGCATACATTTTAAATTATTAAGAAAGGGTTATGAACACAAAACTGCACTTATAGCAATCATCTCAAGTATTTGCATAATGGCACATCTATATAAAAAGATTGATGTTTGTTTTTTTACCTACATGATTTTTCTACAAAGTGTTCATCTTTTTAATTGAATACATAGAAATAATTAAGTTATTCTATATCATAGCTCAGGATTCACTAGATGTCAATTAATAAAACATACTTGAGTCTCAGCGTGCAAATTAATGAAAATAATATTCTCAAGACCCTTTGTACATAACGCAATTCAAGTATCCAACTCTAATACATCTTTTTGCTGACCCTGAATGGGGTGTAGCTTGGTGATATAATGAATTATGAAAGCGTTGTTTAAGGTAACGAAGTAGTCCACACTGGATTATTGAGCAACTATGCTACATTGGTTTCAGATTCTAGCGTCACATAATACACGAAATGCCTTAAGCCGTTTTTTTATTTTCTAATACCGATAATAGTAATAAGAATCTTAAATACAACAGGAATAAAGATTAAGATTAACGACGAGATAACCTTTCGTCCCTTATTTGGCATTTCTTACTATATAGGAAGTATCATTACGACAGAAAGTTGTAAGGGTGTACTTAATTCCTCCACCTATAATAATAATCTTATTACCCGTCTAAATGAATGACTGTCGTCTCGAATCTAAAGCCAATAGAATTAAATCATAACTGTATCTGTCAAAGTATTATGAACCTAAATGGACTTGCTATAAAATTTTTACTTTATCATGTAAAATACTTTTAATTCGGCAAGACTTATTACGAAATAAGGAGTATTCCATATGTGGTCGAACGTTATGTTATTTTTTTATATGTTAATATCTGTGAGACAAATATAAAGATAGCCGTTAGATCCTGTCAGTCCCGACTCGGCTACCATGCCATGTCGCGATATATAGCTCCGTATGCGGACACGTGTGGAGGCTTTCTATGTAGACGACTGTGCAGCGCCGTCAGACGGCGCCCAGCTCGCAACCGTGGGGCCTACATCGGACGCCTCTATATACGGAGGGGTACGAGACCTGGCAACCGCTGCTGGATCGCAGACAGCGGCGAGCATAGCAAATTTACCCTGGGCATGCAAATGATATGAATATTTTCTTTTTTATATATAGCTTTTAGTAATTTTTCGAAGACTTATTTATTGTAAGGTATGCGTTACTTTTATATATTGGATGATGCCGAGACGCGACTGCCAGAATCCGACGTGCGTCTTTACTGTACTTTTTATACTTCATATAATAATATAAGTAGACAATTATTGAAGAATTATTATAGAATTATTGTTCACAATTTATTACCGGAATCGTCAATTAAAAAACGACCTTATTCGTATACCAAACATGGTCACTTCCTAGATATTTGAAATCATTACGTGAGTGATATTTTAAGTATTTTTTTATTACAGGCCACAAGAGGTATTGACTTTTTTAATATCATGAGAAACAATCTCGGCTATTGCAACACATTGTTACTAATAGAAATAGTACATCTTAACTTAAAAAAAAACACATATATTGAGCTCACTCTACCAATCATTTATCACTTTCACTAAATCATACAAAAAAAATTGGAATAATCGTAATAAACTAAACTATACACTTTAGTTCATCATAACTCCGTGTGCTGATCTTCTACTTTACCTGAAATAAAGAAAAATAATTTCATAATCCTGTTCATTTCAGTAAAGTTACAATTAACTACTACAAACATTAAAATAAATTATTCGCAGTTGAATTTTACCTATATAGCAAGTTTATCTTTAGTAAACGTACACAAAATTAGTTAAAATGATATATAAAGAAAAAACTAATAAATCGAATCACGAAAGTAGCATCCTTATGCTAAAAAAGAAAAAGAAAAAAAAAAAAAAAAAGAAAGAAAAGTAAAAGATTTTTTTAATTACCAGTGTGCGTCGGCTTCGTGTCGTCATCATGAGCCACTTCGATTTCCTGTGAAGAAAAAATATATCATATTCTATATATCGTCGAGTGAAAGGCTATTTGGTTTAAGCGACATTTTTTGGTGATATAGTAATATATATATATATATATATTTGTTATCAGCGTTTTTTACCGATTCCAAATACAGTGTAAACTCCATATAACGTCAAACTCCCTAAAGCGTCGATATCACTCGGTTTTGGTTGGTTTAGCTTGTTTCCCATACAATAATACACTATATAGCGTTACACCCACTCTATATAACGACAGAAATTTAATAATATAAAGTACTTTTGAAATTGCCAAAATTAGTAAAAACTGCGCAGCTGTGTACGTTCTTTTGTCGCTTTATTATACTATCCCGTAATAAACTCGACTCTCGGCATTACACATACCGAACTTTATAAGAAATCCATTCTTATGTTTACAAATTGGGATAGCTTGCACGTGTTGACTATTGTTAGTAGGAGTTATGAATTATCTATACGTTATCATATTCTTAGTTGCTCACAAACTTTCAAACTCTAAACATGGCAAGTAAGAGAAAATCTCTGTGTATTGACGAAAAAGTTTTACTGATACGCGCAACAGAGGCGGGAGAGAAGATAAGTCATGTTGGCAGACGTTTTGGATTTAGTCGCTCTACAGTGTCCACAATATAGAAAAATAAAGAAAAAATTTTACAAGCAGAGGAGGATGGAAAATTTTCTAAAAAATTGAAGAAACCTAAATACGAAGATTTGGATCGAGCTATACTATCATGGTTCCACCGACAGCGCCTGAATAATATGCCTATCTCGGGGCCGATCGTGAAAGCTAAGGCGGAGAAGTTTGCTGAAGAACTTGGTTTACTTTCTTTCAAAGCATCAGAAGGATGGCTCGGAAAATTCAAGCAACGTCATCATATCAACTACGGTAAAATTAGTGGAGAAGCACGAAGTGTTGATACGAATGTTACTCATGACTGGATTAATAGAGTGTGGTCAAAATTGACAAAAAAATACACCCCAAGCGACATTTTTAATGCTGATGGAGCAGGAATTTTCTACAAGTTGACCGCAGATAAAACGCTGAAATTTAAAGGGGAAAAGTGTATGGGAGGAAAGCTCTCCAAGGAGCGTATTACAGTGCTTGCGGCTGCTAATATGGATGGCACAGAAAAAAAAAGCTAATGGTAATAGGCAAATCAAAAAATCCGCGGTGTTTTAAGAACATTAAAAAATTGCCAGTGACGTATAAAGCTAGCTTGGATGACCAGTCAACTTTTTGAAGAAGAAGTGCGAAAGTGGGATGCAGAATTAAAGGGATGAAAAATTTTACTTCTTGTTGACAACTGCCTTGCCCACCCTCTTACAACAAACCTTCAAAACATAGAGTTGGTATTTCTTCCTTCAAATACGACTAGTGTCTTACAGTCAATGAATCAAAGCGTGATTAAAAGCCTCAAGGGTCACTACAGAAAGAAATTATTGATGGAGCTAGTCGAATCTGAGGGTAAAACTTCTATTAATATGCTGCATGCAGTAAATTTTTTATCTAAAGCCTGGGAAGAAGTCACACCCACAACTATACAGCACTCTTTTCGACATGCTGGACTTTGTACAAATTCTATGAGTGATGAGGTGGAAACGGAACTGGAGTTTAATAACGACGACGCCCTTCCATTAACTGAGTAGATTCAACAGTTCAACATGGCAGGAAAATTTACAGAAAATCTTCAAACCTACATCGAAGTAGACGACTGCCTGCTTACAATGGCATCATTCACAGACAAAGAAATTTTGGATTCGGTGAGAAAAACCGAGTATCAAGACCAAGGTGATGAAGAAGATGAGACGGGTGAGCCTGAGCCACCGCCGAGCATTAAAGAAGCCCTGGAAGCAGCAAAATTATTGGAAAAGTACTTTCTTTATTACCAAGATGACTCAATATCGCAAGATATGAATAAAATAATGGAAAAAATACAACAAAATTACTGGTGCAGCAAAAGACGTCAGACAAAAATAACAGACTATACTCAATAGCGATCAAATGAGGATTGATTTTTATGTAATTACTAACACTAGTCTGAAATAAACTTTTTTTCTAATACAGATTTTTCTTCTCTCCATTTAACGACCACTCTCTATAACGCCAAAATATGCACAGTCCCTTGAGGGTCGTTATATAGAGTGTACACTGTATATAGGCTGTATAAGGCTATATAGCCTTTCACCCGACGATATAGTAATAAGTAATTTTCGAAGCACTATCACCTCAAGAAAGATTAACAACTTTCCTCTAAACGCTAGTGTTAGAGATAAACTTCGATTTGTAATTAGGCTTGAATATTATTAGTCTAAGTTACTCTAAAGTTAATTATGCCTCATGGTCGGCAGGAAAGAGGCATGGCAAGAAGTGGCGTCTTTCTACGAGGCTGTGCTGAAGCAGGAGGTGGCCGAAAGGGTCAAAGAGCGGACATCTTCTCTGTCCATTCGGCGGCCAAGGCACCGTCGCCAGACGGACGCGTTCGCTCACAGCGGGCGCGCCAAAGCGAGTAGACTTGAGGGACTCTGCTGCTTGGAGGAAAGGGAGGCGGTGCGCAGTGTCCGGCACGCCGCCTGAGAGAGGTTTTGGAGAGGTGGACCCTTTACTCCCACCCCTCCCAGAGAGGTAGCTCCAACAAGGCTTTTCGCTCCCTGGACATTTGGATGGATTGGGTTTTCCAAGCCCGAGTGCAGCAATTAGAGGAATACCCCAGGGGTTTTTAGTCATTAGGAGTCTAAAACACAGGGGTCACTGCCCTCACAGCAGCTATGGTGGTATTATGCAGGATTTTCTCCCGAATTATAACAAAAAGAAGGTTAAATATGCTGCTTCCGACTATAATTACGGTTTTTTTATGTTCAATTTTTTTCCATATTACATTTACATATTATAAACAATGTTTGTGAAGTTATTATAGCTTTAATTATATTAGCGTCTAGATGTGTGTTATCTTTTGTTCAAAGTTTCATGCGTCACATTAAAATAAAAACATTGTCATACTACAAATAACAGGATTATTGACCATAGAAATATAGCCGTTATTACCACTTCTACTCACGCGTAAATATACAAGAGATATTTACAACAGATAGCGGCAAACCGACTTCATAAAATGGTAGTACTGTAAAGTAGAACACACCTGTTCGTGGTCTGCCGACTGGTAGAGACCGCGACGCACGCGCGCCTGCAGGGCCTTGATCTCCTCGTCATAGTCCTTCCACTCGGGCACGATGCGCATCGCGGCCGACAGCTTCGCCTCTTTCGTCAATGGATTGTTACACTGACATTACAACGAATATTTTTTTTAATTCAGTTTTGAAACAGTGACCACACCACACCTGATGGTAAGCATGGTGCAATCCTAAAATGACAACGCTATCAACAGTAACAAAACCTATCGATAGTTGCAGCGATTATGCCGGTCTAAACAAATATCTCTTCACGCTTCTTTTAAAGGCTTCCATATCATAGTTCGAAGGGAACACGCTCGCCGGAAGTCCATACCACAGCCCAATTATTCGACAAAAGTAAGAGTTCTTAGAACTTCTTAGTCCTAGCAGGGATGTCAATTACCGTATTGACGTGATTCCGTAATCTTTCGCGCGTGGTGCTACTATGGGAAGGGAGAGGGTGAAACAATGATATATAACTCTTTAGAGCACTCGCCATTATATAAAAGATAGAAAACACTCAGTGAGGCGATATCTCTGTGCAAAAGGAGTGGTTCAAGAAACTTAGTAACGTCTGGATCATTCACAATAGGCACAGCCCGCCGCTGTAACCTATCCAGTGTATCGAGTAAGTACTAGACAGAACCGTTCCATAGATGCGAACATAATTGCAGTATTACATACATAACATTATTGTTTTTTTTTTTTTATAGGCGGACGCTTGACCGCGCCACCCAAAAAATGTCTATTCACTCTTCTCTTAAAGGCTCCTAAGTCATAGATCTTTAAAATATGCTTGCTGGAAACATATTAAATTCCTTAGCTATTCGCATGATGAATGTAGAAGAGAATCTCTTCGTGCGAATATAAAGAAAGTCCACCACATACGGATGGTATCCGACATTACGTTTAGTGGTTTTATGATGAAATTGGTAGAATTAGAGAATGTAGCCCCTGAGAACACTCCACTGTACAACCTGTAAAAGACTGCTAGGCAGGCAACTCTACGTCGATGCTCGATATTTTGCATTTTAGTCTCAGTAAAAAAAAAATTTCACCAACTAGTCTACGAGCCCTACGATCAATCGAATCCAGAGCGGCCAACTGGTATTTAGCGGACCCACCCCAAAGATGACAACTGTATGCACACATTTTGACAATCTATAAACCCAAAAAAAAAACTGTTGCGTTCAATCGGGGAGGTGTATCACATGATATAGCCAGCGTTAATAACGGATTGTATAAGATACTCACGAGATCGATAGTTTTAGCATATTTTTTGGAGTCGTTGTCGCACCACGTTTCGCACCAGAGCCACTCCTGGGGCAGCGATTTGATAGCCACCTGATGTATCATGTTATTTGGCAGATCTTGATCTGTTACAATCCCAATCAACAATTAATTCTCTTAATCGATGTAAATTTTCTAAATATAATCGAGATCAATTAGTCAAGGCCACACCTGCTACGCTTAAGGTCCTGGGTTCCTATTTCAATACCGGTAATAATTTTCGTGATAAACTGCAGCCGTAGTACAAACTCATGCAGTAGAATTTCCATTCCACATTCATTTTTGACAGCTGTTTGACGAGGCGTGAAAGTGACAGCGCTATACGAAAACTATACTATGTCTCTGTCATTCGAACAACTCCCGAATAACAATATAGTTTTATTTAGGGCTAATTAACCTGTGGTTTGGTAGTGTCCTTTTCGACTACCAAATTGTCCTTATAAATAGCCGCATTATTAATATTTAATGCTGCGGCAATACGAGACACAAATGTTAGATGTAAAAAATGATTATCAGTTTTAGATTTTCCTTAAAAGTATTCTCAAAATTTGACAACAAATCCAATATAATCAAGTGACATTTTATATGGCTTTAAGAGTTTAAGGTGCAATATATTCGATACACACCAAAGTCCTAGAAAATACAAGCTTGACAGAGATCAATCTATTTCCGTTAATAGGATTCATTTTGTTGTTTCCAAAACCGTGTCTCACGATATGTTACAGTAATATCACGATAGAGAGTTGCAAGGATTCTTTTATTTCTCCACCAATAGCAATCGATTTTTTCCTCTCTTTAATGATCATGTTTGCCGATTCGAATCGAAAGTCTAATTAACCCGTCGAAGTGTTATGGATTTTTACATTTTTTCTCGTTATCATTGAAAGTACATTTAATTCCACAAGACTCGGGTTTTATAAAAAATGTCGACGATTATTCTAGCCGTGGTAAAGCAGGCGGCAGGTCAATTGAGCTCTGAGACGTATTACACAGTTGCCAAATCTGAACCTGCTAACGTCTGTTGTGACATGCACTCTTTCACTCAGTGTTCAGCTTATATTTTGTTATTTTTATTTTATTTACTCTTACAGGGTTGCCAGTGGCCCAGTACAATAACTCATTTACACAATACGTATACACAGTTACAATAAATAATGTACAGTTCCTATTAAGGCATCCACAACATACGTCAGTCTATTTATTTATACGACATTATATTATATTACAATATATCATATATTACATTACATTATATTATATACAGTAGGCAAAAAAAGTCATAGGCCACTTGGATTATTTTCCTATTCTTGAAGTTTTTCTTAATAAGAGATAAGAAATTACACTCCAATTCAATTTATTCACTTAAATTACAGTATATTTTCACAAAATAATACATTTTTGACTTAATAATTCAGATATATCTCTTGGTATTCATATTTATTTAAAAAAAATAGCAAATCGGGCGCAAAAAAAGTCATCGGCCACGTATAATTTAATGACAATTGGTTGAGAATTGGTCCAATTTATCATCATATTGAAAATAATCAATATTTTATGGCATATCCCTTAGCTATAAGAACTGCTTGCAGCCTTCTTGGTATGGATTCCACTAACTTTATGGTCACATCCAGCCGAAATTTTGTCCCATTCATTTACTATAATTGATTTCAGCTGAGCGATATTGGTGATAGAGTGCTCGTGTATTTTTTAATCCAAATTTTCCCGCAAATGCTCGATCGGATTCGGATCTGGAGATTGCGCAGACCATTCGAGTACACTCTGAACATTTCTGGAGAGCCAGTCCTTCACACTGCACGCAGTATGCTTCGGATCATTATCGTGCTGAAACACGAAGTCCGCTTCAATATTTAGTTGATGAGCGCTTGACATCAAATTATTTTATAAGATATTTTTATATACATACTAGTCCATTTTCCCATCGATGAAAATTAATTTTCCGACTCCAGAAGCAATCATATAGCCCCACACCATAATGCTTCCACCTCCATGTTTGACAATTGGCGTAAGATTTTTAGGCTCAAGCGCTGTGCCGTTCTGACGCCAAACGGTAACTCTTCTTTTCGACTCAAATAGTTATATTTCCTCTCGTCTGACCAAATAATCTTGCTCCAGTACTCTCGCAGCTTATCTATTTTATCATTCACGAATTGCATTCGCTTCGATTTATTCTTGTTACTTACGAAATGTATTAATTTAATGGTTGTGTTGGGTTGTGTTCGGTTGTGTTCGGTCATGTTCGGTTGTGTTCGGTTGTATTGGGTTGTGTTCGGTTCTGTTCGGTCGTGTTCGGTTGTGTTCGGTTGTGTTCGGTTGTATTCGGTTGTGTTGGGTCGTGTTCGGTCGTGTTCGGTCGTGTTCGGTCGTGTTCGGTCGTGTTCGGTTGTATTCGGTTCTTTTCGGTTGTGTTCGGTTGTATTCGGTTGTGTTGGGTCGTGTTCGGTCGTGTTCGGTTCTGTTCGGTTGTGTTCGGTTGTATTCGGTTGTGTTGGGTCGTGTTCGGTCGTGTTCGGTTGTGTTGTGTTGTGTTCGGTTGTGTTTTGTTGTATTCGGTTGTGTTGGGTCGTGTTCGGTCGTGTTCGGTTGTGTTCGGTTGTGTTCGGTCGTGTTCGGTTGTGTTCAGTCGTGTTCGGTCGTGTTCGGTTGTGTTCGGTTGTTTTGGGTTGTGTTGGGTTGTGTTGTGTTGTGTTCAGTCGTGTTCGGTCGTGTTCGGTCGTGTTCGGTTGTGTTGTGTTCGGTTGTATTCGATTGTGTTGGGTCGTGTTCGGTTGTGTTGTGTTCGGTTGTATTCGATTGTATTGGGTTGTGTTCGGTTCTGTTCGGTCGTGTTCGGTTGTGTTCGGTTGTGTTCGGTTGTATTCGGTTGTGTTGGGTCGTGTTCGGTTCTGTTCGCTTGTGTTCTGTTGTGTTCGGTTCTGTTCGGTTGTATTCGGTTGTGTTCGGTCGTGGTCGGTTCTGTTGGGTTGTATTCGGTTGTGATCGGTTGTATTCGGTCGTGTTCGGTCGTGTTCGGTTGTATTCGGTTGTGTTGGGTCGTGTTCGGTCGTGTTCGGTCGTGTTCGGTCGTGTTCGGTTGTATTCGGTTGTGTTGGGTCGTGTTCGGTCGTGTTCGGTTGCGTTCGGTTGTATTCGGTTGTGTTGGGTTGTGTTCGGTCGTGTTCGCTTGTGTTCTGTTGTGTTCGGTTCTGTTCGGTTGTATTCGGTTGTGTTCGGTCGTGGTCGGTTCTCTTGGGTTGTATTCGGTTGTGTTCGGTCGTGTTCGGTCGTGTTCGCTTGTGTTCTGTTGTGTTCGGTTCTGTTCGGTTGTATTCGGTTGTGTTCGGTCGTGGTCGGTTCTGTTGGGTTGTATTCGGTTGTGATCGGTTGTATTCGGTCGTGTTCGGTCGTGTTCGGTTGTATTCGGTTGTGTTGGGTCGTGTTCGGTCGTGTTCGGTCGTGTTGGGTTGTGTTCGGTTGTGTTCGGTTATGTTGTGTTCGTTTTTGTTGTATTCGTTTTTGTTGTGTTCGGTTCTGTTCGGTGGTGTTCGGTTGTATTCTGTTGTGTTGGGTTGTGTTCGGTCGTGTTCGCTTGTGTTCTGTTGTGTTCGGTTGTATTCGGTTGTGTTCGGTCGTGGTCGGTTCTGTTGTGTTCGGTTATGTTCGGTTGTGTTCGGTCGTGTTCGGTCGTGTTCGCTTGTGTTCTGTTGTGTTCGGTTCTGTTCGGTTGTATTCGGTTGTGTTCGGTCGTGGTCGGTTCTGTTGGGTTGTATTCGGTTGTGATCGGTTGTATTCGGTCGTGTTCGGTCGTGTTCGGTTGTATTCGGTTGTGTTGGGTCGTGTTCGGTCGTGTTCGGTCGTGTTCGGTCGTGTTCGGTTGTATTCGGTTGTGTTAGGTCGTGTTCGGTCGTGTTCGGTTGTGTTCGGTCGTGTTCGGTTGTGTTCGGTCGTGTTCGGTCGTGTTCGGTCGTGTTCGGTCGTGTTCGGTTATATTCGGTTGTGTTCGGTTCTGTTCGGTTGTGTTCGGTTATGTTCGGTTGTGTTGGGTCGTGTTCGGTCGTGTTCGGTTGTGTTCGGTCGTGTTCGGTCGTGTTCGGTTGTGTTCGGTCGTGTTCGGTTGTATTCGGTTGTGTTGGGTCGTGTTCGGTCGTGTTCGGTTGTGTTCGGTCGTGTTCGGTCGTGTTCGGTCGTGTTCGGTTATATTCGGTTGTGTTCGGTTCTGTTCGGTCGTGTTCGGTTATGTTCGGTTGTATTCGGTCGTGTTCGGTCGTGTTCGGTCGTGTTCGGTCGTGTTCGGTTATATTCGGTTGTGTTCGGTTCTGTTTGGTTGTGTTCGGTTATGTTCGGTTGTATTCGGTCGTGTTCGGTCGTGTTCGGTTGTGTTCGGTCGTGTTCGGTCGTGTTCGGTCGTGTTCGGTCGTGTTCGGTTATATTCGGTTGTGTTCGGTTCTGTTCGGTTGTGTTCGGTTGTGTTCGGTCGTGTTCGGTCGTGTTCGGTTGTGTTCGGTCGTGTTCGGTTGTATTCGGTTGTATTGGGTCGTGTTCGGTCGTGTTCGGTTGTGTTCGGTCGTGTTCGGTTGTGTTCTGTTGTGTTCGGTTCTGTTCGGTTGTATTCGGTTGTGTTCGGTCGTGGTCGGTTCTGTTGGGTTGTATTCGGTTGTGATCGGTTGTATTCGGTCGTGTTCGGTCGTGTTGGGTTGTGTTCGGTTGTGTTCGGTTATGTTGTGTTCGTTTTTGTTGTATTCGTTTTTGTTGTGTTCGGTTCTGTTCGGTGGTGTTCGGTTGTATTCTGTTGTGTTGGGTTGTGTTCGGTCGTGTTCGCTTGTGTTCTGTTGTGTTCGGTTGTATTCGGTTGTGTTCGGTCGTGGTCGGTTCTGTTGTGTTCGGTTATGTTCGGTTGTATTCGGTTGTGTTCGGTTGTGTTCGGTCGTGTTCGGTTGTGTTCGGTCGTGTTCGGTCGTGTGTCGTGTTCGGTTATATTCGGTTGTGTTCGGTTCTGTTCGGTCGTGTTCGGTTGTGTTCGTTTATGTTCGGTTGTATTCGGTCGTGTTCGGTCGTGTTCGGTTGTGTTCGGTCGTGTTCGGTTGTATTGTGTTCGGTTGTATTCGGTTGTGATCGGTTGTGTTCGGTTGTATTGGGTTGTGTTCGGTTCTGTTCGGTCTTGTTCGGTCTTGTTCGGTTGTGTTCGGTTCTGTTCGGTCGTGTTCGGTTGTGTTCGGTTGTATTCGGTTGTGTTCGGTCGTGTTCGGTCGTGTTCGGTTGTGTTCGGTCGTGTTCGGTTGTATTCGGTTGTGTTCGGTCGTGTTCGGTCGTGTTCGGTTGTGTTCGGTCGTGTTCGGTTGTATTCGGTTGTGTTGGGTCGTGTTCGGTCGTGTTCGGTTGTGTTCGGTCGTGTTCGGTCGTGTTCGGTCGTGTTCGGTTATATTCGGTTGTGTTCGGTTCTGTTCGGTCGTGTTCGGTTGTGTTCGGTTATGTTCGGTTGTATTCGGTCGTGTTCGGTCGTGTTCGGTTATGTTCGGTCGTGTTCGGTTGTATTGTGTTCGGTTGTATTCGGTTGTGTTGTGTTGTGTTCGGTTCTGTTCGGTTGTGTTCGGTTGTGTTGGGTCGTGTTCGGTTGTGTTTTGTTGTATTCGGTTGTGTTGGGTCGTGTTCGGTTGTGTTCAGTCGTGTTCGGTTGTATTCGGTTGTGTTGTGTTGTGTTCAGTCGTGTTCGGTCGTGTTCGGTTGTGTTGTGTTCGGTTGTATTCGATTGTGTTGGGTCGTGTTCGGTCATGTTCGGTCGTGTTCGGTTGTGTTCGGTTCTGTTCGGTTGTGTTCGGTTGTATTCGGTTGTGTTGGGTTGTGTTCGGTCGTGTTCGCTTGTGTTCTGTTGTGATCGGTTCTGTTCGGTTGTATTCGGTTGTGTTCGGTCGTGGTCGGTTCTGTTGGGTTGTATTCGGTTGTGATCGGTTGTGTTCGGTTGTATTGGGTTGTGTTCGGTTCTGTTCGGTCGTGTTCGGTTGTGTTCGGTTTTGTTCGGTCGTGTTCGGTTCTGTTCGGTTGTATTCGGTTGTGTTGGGTCGTGTTGGGTCGTGTTCGGTCGTGTTCGGTTGTGTTCGGTCGTGTTCGGTCGTGTTCGGTCGTGTTCGGTCGTGTTCGCTTGTGTTCTGTTGTGTTCGGTTCTGTTCGGTTGTATTCGGTTGTGTTCGGTCGTGGTCGTTTCTGTTGGGTTGTATTCGGTTGTGATCGGTTGTATTCGGTCGTGTTCGGTCGTGTTGGGTTGTGTTCGGTTGTGTTCGGTTATGTTGTGTTCGTTTTTGTTGTATTCGTTTTTGTTGTGTTCGGTTCTGTTCGGTGGTGTTCGGTTGTATTCTGTTGTGTTGGGTTGTGTTCGGTCGTGTTCGCTTGTGTTCTGTTGTGTTCGGTTCTGTTCGGTTGTATTCGGTTGTGTTCGGTCGTGGTCGGTTCTGTTGGGTTGTATTCGGTTGTGATCGGTTGTATTCGGTCGTGTTCGGTCGTGTTGGGTTGTGTTCGGTCGTGTTCGGTCGTGTTCGGTTATATTCGGTTGTGTTTGGTTCTGATGACGTCGAATCTGATGAATGATGATAAAATGACGTCTTTAAGTAGTGATTGGGACAGTGATTTGGAAAACTTAATAATATTATTTGACCGACAAAGACGCTCTGTAAATCATTATAAGAGGGTGAATTATATGCAGAGCCTTGATAATGGAGAGTTTACTTTTAGATTAGGTTAGGTAGAACATAACAGTCAAATTTCTTAATTTTTCTCACATTGATATATCTTTTTTCAAAAATATCATATTTCATAACTTTTAAAACTTAAACTTAAACTTTTAAACTTTTTTTTTTCTAATTAAAAAGGTTCACTGAACAATGTTTTTATTTATCCCTTAAAAAACTATTTTATTCTGCCGTCACTTGTGACTGACATTGCCTCCGACTCCGATTCCGACTCCGAATCCGATAAATCAAATTTAAAAACTCCGACTCCGACTTCGGTTCCGATAAAACTGCCTCCGTTACATCCCTAGTATAAACAGTGTCTGAATTACTTCAGATACTAAAGATTCGACCACATGCTAAGTGCACGCTGTTAGCTCAAACACTAAACCATCTATTCAAATAGACGTATTACAAGTACTAAATTTTTAATCATCAAGAACATTATTTAATCGCTGGTTCGGAAATCAGGGTTTGCCGAGAAAAAAGTAATTCTTACTAATTTTTTACTCATACTCATTCATAATCATTCAATATAATTATTTTATGAAAATATACTGTAATTTAAGTGAATATAATGAATCGGAGTGGAATTTCATATCTCTTAGTAAGAAAAACTTCAAGAATAGGCAAATAATCCAAGTGGCCGATGACTTTTTTTGCCTACTGTATGCCTGCAATTATAATATCATACCTAAATTGGATAAGCTGTTGGGGTCCTGGCTGAGCGCCTGGTACTGCCCGCGCAGTCGGTCGCCGGCCGCGATACGTCGGAACCTTTTCAGGTCGACCACGTACAGCGCGCTGATGTGGTAGCTGCGCCCCTGCAGGTGATTCCGCCAGTACCCTTGCTTCCAGAACCTAACGTGCATTACATTTCCACCTATATTAGACTATCTTCATAGTATAAAATCTATCATTAGGACGAGGCTTTTGATCTCGTGAAAAATGCACCCAATCGTCTAGATCTGGGGACGGCAACCACCGGCCGGCAACCAGGCACAACGGCCTGGCTGTAAGCCACTACGGTGTAGCCCGCGCAAGTAAGAGCTGTTCCACAGAACGCCGCACCGCAGGCAATAAATTAAAAACACTCATAGAAATAAGTTTCTATTCATTGTTTTGTGTGCGCGGAACCCGGAAATTCAGTTCAAGCAATCACAGTCAGCAAAATGAGAATAATAATAAATATGGTTAAAAATAGTTTTATCTAAAAAAATGTGTTTATTAGATGAAATGTGGCCCGCACCAATATACCCATAATATTTGTGGCCCTTATATAAGAAAAGGTTGCTGACCCATGGTCTAGATAATGTCGCGATAGCTAGGGTTGTCACAAGTAAACAAAGCATAAATTATATTTTTCTGTCATACATACAAGAACACACGTCGTATATACCATTTTATTTTGAAAACCGGAAATAAAATCGTACTTAATCATTTGCAGTAGTCCTGAACGTTGTGTCCCAGGCTACTGATGTAGCGACTGTATGCAGCTTGGACTTGACCCTTTCCGTCTCGTCCCTGATCCCCCGCACGATAGCTCTAATAAGACGCTTTCGTCAAACAATTGTATGATTTTTATTACACTGTCCTCTTTTAAAGAAGTTTACTGTCGAATCGATATTCAAGCAGAACCGTTAAATCTAACAATAACTTCACATCTTGACATAATTATAATTATTATCCCAGTGACACTCAACAAATTTCAAAATTTTGCAAATATCTGTGTCATTGACAACTCAAGACTGTACATTGAAGAAATTAAATCATTAATATGAGCAGCTTCTTTTTTTTTACTGTTATTATGCACTAAGCCAATCTTTACAAAATCTTGTAGGTTTCGCTTTGCATGCGCTTGAGACATATAGAGGGTAAGTAAAATGTGAAAATAGGAATAAAAATGGGCATATGCTCACTTACAAAAACGCTCGTTAATTTTTAAGGCACTTTGTAACACTAATAGATTATCATTGCATACATGATTCATTCGTTTTGAAAGCACCGTATAATTTAAGAAGCGTTTCTGAAACTAGACGCTAAACTTGTCTCGGTTATCTCGGAAATATCTGAATTCCCAGGCCCGGCGAAGGTGAAGAGTAGGCAGTGCTGCCACCCCGGTGGTTATAGTCGGTGAAGTCCGGCACACCAGGGGAGTGGCCCTCACCACTCCCCTGACGGTCAGAAGGGATTTCCAACGGATTAACAAAAAAAAAGAAAAACTACCTAAAAATAATCTCTAATATTAATCAATAATGAAATAAATTATAAACATAGATGGGCAAAATGTAATCAGATTAATGAAAATGATTAACGATTACATTTTACATTTTTTACCATTAATATGACTGCATTTTGCTCATTTATGTTTTAAACACTACAAAATCCCAGATTGTGTACACACACGTTTATGATTTCTTAATGTTTGAAATGGATTTAATCATGATTACAGAGCAAGAAAATTAATATTATGACTACATTTTGTAATCATTCGTCATTAGTCAGATTACATTTTGCCCATCTCTGATTATAAATAATCATTCTAAAGACTTACCGGAAACCTTCCATCTCTTTCCTGCTGTCACAGAAAGGCGTGTAACCGTAAGGCGCACCTCCCAAATCCAAGTCGACTAACTCTTTCAAGTCTGCTCGAACGATCTGTTTGAAGATTTTTTTTTAATTAATAGTAATAATTTAAGTATTTCTCAGTAACAGTACTATCACTTAATAATAATAACGATAGTATACAATAATTTTATACTAACGTAAATAATATTACTTGTAAATAGCTATAAATCGTTGACACAGTGTTCAAAGCTGCTGAAATATTACCATAGTAGTTTTTGTATTTGCGCCGTACCTTAGTTTAATTTCAGGTTATGGTACAGCAGAACTGGCGTTTTCCAAGAATAAAAGTTTCTTCAGTAAATAAAGAAAATCATTATTGTAACATAATCAATTATTTTTATATTCGTTGTAATTGTATTTATTTATTATTCACATTTTCAGGCAAACATAGACCAATATATAAACAATAAAAAATACACATAAAACATAAATGTGACAACAAAGACTCCGCAAAAAAAAATGTCTTAACTGTAGTCGACAGTCAATGGTCATTTAGACGGGAAAAAAGTAAATTGTTATCAGTCAAGTTATTAGGTACATCTTTTTATCATGATGCTACTCTCACCTGGTCGGCATCTACGAAGATGATCTTCTTGACGTGCAGCGGGAAGAGCACGTCCAGGAACAGTATCTTGTACCCCCAGATGGTACGCTGCCGGTCACGCTGCCGCTGCAGCCAGCGCGGCCATTGGTACTGCACCAGCTCGTATTCAAAACCGTACTCTTGAGCCATGAACGGCAGTATATCCTGAATACAAGTGAGGAAACACATAAAATTATTGGTAATTTAACAGTGATAAATTAAAATCAGACGGATTGAGACTAAGATAGCACTATAATAAAATTACAAGAGCTAAAGAGATGAAACTAATAGAAGATATTGCCTCTGTTATACATTGCCCTGAGGGATAAAATTCTTGTTTTATTTACCATATATTAAGGCTAAGGACAAATCTAACAGGGCGAGCAAACACGGGACTAGAATGACATCTTCTTGATGTATAGAAGCTCCGGAGTGTAATTGATTATTGTTTTGCTTTGTAAATATATTCCACGTTGATAAAAAAAATCACTCGGCTAAATTAGACTCGGTTCGCTAATTTTTACTATCTATAATAATATTATAAAGGGGGTAACGTTCGCTTGTCTGTATACAGGAGGTAATCTTCGAAATTATATATCCGATTTCAAAACATTTTTTTATTTTTATTTAAGAATGAATCTTCAGCGCGGACAGAGACTATTTATTATCTTGTTTACGCGAGAAACGGGAATTCTACAGGAGCAAAGCCGCGGACACACTTAGTAGTAGTTACAAAGTGTAATAATATACCTTGAGGGAAGGGCTGAGGTAGTTCTTGAGGAACCAGAACTTGACCGGCGACTTCGTGTGTTTTAGCACGGACAACATCATTATCCGTAGGAACCGCTCGTAGAGATGTCCCGAGGCCACGGAGAATACGTTTATAGTCTCGTCTGATGTATCCGGCTCTTCGCCACCGCCAAACGAACTGTTACATAACGTCATATTACGTGAGAGAAAATCAACTATTTATTCTTTAATCTTACATTAAATAATGTAGAACATACAACAATGTATTAATTAAACATTGAATCTTTTAAGCTATTAACAGACAGTAGTGTGCAGAATTTTAAACATTTTATAGAACATTTTAATCTTCTTTTTAACTTCATTTCTGGAATCTATGCAATATTTATCATATTATTTTTATAATTTAAAAAGATGAAAACTATATATATACATATACATTCTGTCAAAGGTCTACCCGGAATTTCCTATTTAAAATTCCCGCGTAAGTCTTTTGTCAAATTTCTTTTTTCCGGTAAATTGGCAATACCGTAAAGCAGGATGACGTTAAGTTTGAGGGCTATGTTTAAATTTTTTCGTTTAAAACTGCTGCTCTCGTTTATTAACTTCAATTGCATTTTTCGGTTGTTTACCATGAATAATTTGGTTGAGCAGTTATTTTTTGTTTCCAACGGGATCCCATGTGGCGATTCGTTGAAAATGTTGAAAAATACCTACGGTGACCCAGTTTTATAGAAAACACAAGTTCATGAATAGTACAAAGCATTCAAAAACGGTCGTGAAGACTTTAATGATTTGCCTCGCGCGAGCATTTAAAGAACGGCTGTAACTGAGGAAAGCATAGCTAAAGTGAAGGAATTGGTGCTTGAAAATCGTCGATTTAGCTTAATAGAACAAGCACAAGAGTTGAACATTTCACGGGAATTTATTCGTACGATCTTAGTCGATATTTTGCAGATGAGACGCGTCACAGCGACGCTTGTTCCAAAAGAGTTTAATTGAGCTGCAATTGTGAGCGAGTTTTTAACCAAACACTCAACTGATTTGATTGAACAAGCACCGTATTCTCCAGATATTGTGTGTGTGTGTGTGATTTTTTTCTTGTTTCCCAAACTCAAATTGCCACTTCGGGGAACACGTTTCGAGTCGATTGAAGCAATAAAAGAAAAAGCGAAGAAGAAGCTGAAATTAATCCTGGCTGCAGCCTATAAAATTTGTATGGATGAATGGAGTAATCGTAGGCGTAGATGTATTACCTCAGAAGGGGCTTATTTTGAAGGATATAGAATAAATTTTCATGAATAATTTAAATTGTCTTTTTTTTATTGAGAAATTCCGGGTAGACATTTGACAGGATGTATCTTACAATTTTACAAACGCTCCAAAAAAAATTACAAAAATAAAATTTTATAAATCAAACTTAGCAAACTAGAAAGATACTCAATAACATGTTTTTTCGTTATAATTTATTACTTTTACTATTTAATTCAGCTGAACGTTATTAACATATACACTAGTATATTTTAATAAATTAGTTTTTTTTTTCGATGTGACTCTGTTGTTTGGCAGGGACAGGCCTTCACAACTAGTTAATAATTATCGCGCTATATTCTTTTCGGGGTGAGCAGAGATACATTAATGGCTGTATCAACTTTCCGCTTGTGTCATGCCTAACGTGACGCAGCAGATGAGTTCTCATAGCACTAATACACATAACATTTCTAAATAAATTAGTTTTTTTTTTTTAAATAAAAAGCATAGTTTTAATTGGTAATACTAAATAATAAATAATTATTCAGATATCTTTCTTTTTATTTGATAATAGTAATATAAAGGTAAGCAGGAATTAATAGGATACTTAATTACAAATGTTCATATACCTTGCAATAGAGTTCCATATGCCTCCCGAGTTGGAATCATCATTCTCCACCAGGAGATCGAGGTGTTGTTTGTCTGGTTTCTTGCTAACTCGCAGTTTGATCACGTGGGAGCGGAACGAACTCATCAGGACTTGAATATCTTGGCTTCCAGCTGGCGTGTCTGTGTTCTCGTGACTAGATGTTTATTAACATAATAATAATATTTACTAACAATTACACACGTTGATCTAGTCCCAAATTAAGCTTGCGCTTGTACTATGGGTACTAGACAAAGATATACATACTTAAATACATATATACAACCATGACTCGTGACAAACTAATCTGCTCATCACAGAAAAGTTTCCCACTACTGGGACTCGAACCCAGGACCTTAGCATCGTAAGTAGGGTCACTACAAACTGCGCTATCAGGCCGTCTTAATCATTTTGACAATGTAATAATGAAGTAACTAAAATAGAATTAACAGAGTTTTTTATTTTGCATAAATTATGATAATATTATTTTAACTGCCAAATTAAATAAAATCAGATATCAATAGATATTAGTGGCTTTGTTTATATTATACTCTTGGATAATTAGTAAAAAACCTCGAAAATATTTAATTAAAGTATTTTTAAACATAAACTTTTTTTAAATAGTTTCTTGTTAGACATTTAAAAGTAATTTTCATTACAAGTGCTTCAAAAATAAATTATATCTCATAAGAAATAATATAGTGAAATAAGTAAAATATTTAAGAAAATGTATTTAATTACCTGATATTTATTATGATAGATTGTTTCATTAACTTACCCCACGATCTCGTAAATTTCTTCAGAGCGGCCCGGCCGCAGCCGCATTACCCAAGCCCCCGGGTTCGCTTTCAATTGGAAGTAGCCTAGATTCGCCATCACTATAGTATCCATCAATTCTGGATTCTCCCGTGATCCAAGTATGAGCTGTAGACCCCTCGGCGGCGTGCCCAGAGATGTGTCCCACGCGTGACCTTCTAGCAGTAGGTATTCCAACTCAAATTCACTGTTAATAAGAATTTTTATTGTACAAATGTATGTGCTTATTAAATCAAATAAATAATAAAATATGTAAAAATTAATTAAATAACAATAATTAAAAATTTAATTTAATTTTTATTTTAATTAAATATGTAAAATAGCTCTATATATATTTTCCAATATATGCAAGAGTGAACGGATTATGGAGATAAATAAAAAAGGAAGCGGAGAAAAGAAAGAACACTGAGCAAGTATAATTTTACTCTGCTCGTGTTTTAAAGTCAAAATTCATCAATTGAATTCATTATTGAGAAATACTGTACCACAGTGCGGTGAAATCGATCACTTGTCAATTTGTCATGAAATTTTGTGGCTGCATGTGGGCTATGCCGTATACATGCGAGTAGTAACAAAATTTTACTGTAATTATTGAACTCAGTAGCGAACTTTGTCATGATTCTGTGCCGCTTGCAGTTGAGCACTCTCAAATTCACTCATATGGCAGAAAAATTCTAACGGTCCTGCACCAGGTCCACGGATGACTGAGTGTATAAACTAATAACAAAGCAATCAGGTACCTATGCACGAGCGTTTCGACATCGGCGAGCCGGATGTTGTCGAGGTCGTAAACGGACTTGACGCACTCGACTAGCCAGTTGGCGGGCGTGCGTAGGTCCATCGACAGCAGCGGCGCGTGCGGGAGCCGCGAGAACCGCGCCAGCGGGCCGCCGCTCAGCGCGCCTGTTGAGGTGAACTGCAGCTCCGCATCCAGCACGTACCGGTAGAAACTGGCACAGTAATATCACGATAGAAACTTCCAAAGATGTATCATATATCTTAATCAATAATATAATAATTGATTTATTTCCTGCCTCGTGGCTGTTTGTTCGAAACAAAAAACCAATAAAATGAAATTGAAAAACGTATCAGTCAAAATATGCAACTAAACGGTTTGAATTATTTTATTTTTTTAACATCCTAAGAACATCAACCCTCTTTGACCCCTGCGTGCGTGAATTCACGCCTAACAGTTGTACCGTTGCGGCCCGTGGGCGTGAATTCACATTATTCATAATTTACTCATTTTTATACCTTTATGGATTATTTTTGGCATTGGTAACTTTACTTACGTATGCTTTATAGAACCAAGTATCTCTATGGAATTTCAGTCCACTCGGCTTAGTAGAAAAAAAAATTAACACTTTCTTTGGCGCGATCGCGACCGGTGCTGTGTGGTTTTCGAGTGTTAACTATAAGTGGTTATTTTGTGACGCGGCCTCAAAGGGTTAATTTCGACAAGATTATTTTTATAAAATAAATCTACGAGAATCCTAGCCATGAACACTATTAGAGGAAAATAATTATGATGGAACATGAACAATCTTTCCCGCCTAATGAAGGACTTAACACTGCCTAGTGAACAAGTGAACAATTCTATAGTGAAGAGCGCAAATACTGCCTAGTGAAACATTTAATACTGTTTAGTGATGGCCTTAATACTGGCTATTAAAAGACTTATATAATATAGGGTTATTATATTATTTAGTGAAGAACTCAATATATTTTTTTAATCAAAATATTACTACAGATTGTAAATATATTGTCTTTCGCCTACCTTTTCAATGGCATATCAGAATTCTTGTCCTGCGGGTTCAGGAACAGCTGTATGTGGCAGTTGACAACTCTCCGGAGCACCAACAACAGCGGCGCCAGACGCTGCGCCGCAGTCGATGCGGGGTCTAACACAGCCACGATCTGATCGCATAATGTAAATATACAAATCTTTCCTATACATCCCTATATATATATATATATATATATCAGGATTATACATTCACCACGGAGGTCAAATACAGCATACATAGCAGCATAGCAAGCAGCGTACATAGTGACTCATTTTACATTTTTATATAGTCATATAAAAAGACAAATTTTAAGATAAACTTTAATGGTTCGTTTACATTTAATTCTTAGACACTGCTTTTGTTTTATATCTCGAAGATCTGATCGAAGAATAAGGCCAAGTTTTGCCTAATTTTTTACATAAAAATGCTTTTTTATACCGGTACGATGAAGTAATAACAGATAGCCTTATTGAAAGTGTAGTCCGAAATCAGCAAAAACTACAAAGGTATGAAAATCTATTAATAGCCGTTGGCGCCATGCGAGCCATATATACCATGAGATAAGGCCTCTAGATATGTAAAAAACTAAAACGAAACGTACAAAAGCTGATTCCAAAACATGCCGGGCTGAAACGACTCACTATAACGGTATTTGCACTTGGGTACTATAATCACGACCCAGTTCAGACAATCGAGCTACCATCTCAGAAGTTATGATTTACATCACAGCATGGTTTACATGTGCCGAATTTCGACATATGTGTTGAGGTTTGTGGTAGAAGTCGATAAAAATATAAGAATAGTGATATTAGCCACAGCTTAATATAGAGATAAAGAAGCTTTTCAATAAAGAAGCTTTAAACTTTAACGTATCAGTTATATTAAAAATAAAACTCAAAAAGTTCAGGTAAAGACAAAATCTGATGGAACAACTAGAATAAACTATTTACTCACGTGCAAGGCCGGCTCGTTGTCGTAGAGCGGTGGAAATGAGAGCACAGAGTGTTCGGTGCGCAGTCCCTCGGGCGTGGGCGTGCGCACTCGCGCCTTGCGTCCGGCCAACACCGACAACACCTTCAACCGTGTATCCACAGAGAGCTCGATCGGTTCCTCATCTTAAATATAACAATTCAACTAACACTCTGCACTTTTGAATCCGTTTACAGTGCTTTCAACTAAGAATAGCATTTGTAATTGGCAAAATTTACTCACTGATGACGATATTTAATATATACATATATATCATTTAAAAAAAAGTATATTTCATTAAATAAATTAATGACGATTTAATGCAAGCACTGACTATATTTTTAATAGATCAAAATGTTTGCTTATATACATCATTCTTATATAAGTCAGAAAATAGGAATGAATAAAATAGTAGCGGATAGTATGATAAATTGACGTATTTACATTGTGATTCTTGATTCTTATTTTTTTTATTTGCTCTTTAATTTTTTTATATATATATGTATATATATGTGTATATTTGTCCTCTATACATTCGAGATACGTTGTTGCACGCTGTGACTGATATATTTCTAATTGGAACACATACTAAAAGTTATTAAGTTATGTACCGTGATTCAAATCCCGAGTGCTTTGACTTCCTCGTTACATTCTAATTCAACAAATCCAGGTGAGTAAGAAAATGACTTTTGAGCCTCTGCGTATCGGATATCGCACCAATGAGGATTACCGAAACGTTGAACGTTTTGTAAAGCCGCTAAATATTCAGGGGCTGTCTTTGGTACGGTAGGCTCTTTAACACTTGTGTTGAGGGTAGTATTAAGTGGTACCTCGTACTGGTGTAGATGTGTCTATTTCGTCGCCGAATAGTTGCCTGCTAACATCTAGATCAATACCAGGCCTTTCTTTTTCTGGATGCGGCGAGACAGGGTGAATATCATGGTACAGGTGATTTTGTAGTTCACCTACCTATTTTGCCAATTTTTTGAGCAAGTTGTCGTTCTTCTTACGAAGTTTTGATCTTCTATTTTTACCTTTCCGGCCAGCGGAAGACGAACTCGAACTTGAAGTGACAGGCGACGAACTTGAAGAGCGTGTTCTCTTGTTATGTATATCACCGCTTTTTCCACTCATTTCATTTTCATCCATTATTAATCGAAACAGCACTTTTAGTGATAGTTATACTTATAATAAACACTGAAATAGTATTTTCGAACGGAAACCCGTTTAAGTACACTTTTAATAACTTTGTTGACGAATTGGGAATTATAAATTGGTCGTTTTCCAAGATTAATCTAGTTTAATTTTAGTAACGACCTCTCCAAGCAAGGAATTGGATGCCAATGCGGCACGTCGAACGAAAATAAAGTTCGACTCTGCGTGGTGGTGGAGGGGTGATGTGCGAGCGAGACAGCACTAGATCCAAAACGAATGGGAAAGAAAGGGAAGGAAAACAGGGTTGCCCTCTCATATACTATAATATATTGGGATTTGAATCAGGTAAGAACTTAATAAGCGTTTTAATGGTAGGTAAAACGCTGCTAATAATGTCATATCTCGATTTATAAATTAAAAGCACAATTTTCTCTATAAATATTAATTCGTTTCCAGTAAATTCTTTTTAAGTGTTAAATTTACCGTCAATATTTATACAAAAATTAACAAATAGGATGGAAGTATTCAGACAAATTGCTCATGTACATGTCATTTTTATAACAATACAAACCGTCATCATCGTCGATAACATCATTCTTCTTCGATTTTTTCTTGTCCAATATCTCAGATATTTTATCTGCGTATATTTGGCTGCTATACCTAAAAGTATAAACACATTGTTTATAAACACAAAATAACTTCAGCTGTATATCGATATATTTTCGCAAACTAGCGATATGTGTACGTTTTAGTATTTACCGAAAATACTCAAGTTTCATAGCACCTCTCATATTGGTGGATATTTTATAGTGTTGGTTATTTAATCTCTAATTCGACTGTCAATAATGACAATTGATTTTTATATGAAACTAAGTGTACTAACCCGGAGTTGCCTGGTAGGAATAAAACCAAAAACAGTAGGTGTATAATTTTGTCCCCTTTACTTTGATTTTTTCAAAATACGTCGAAACACTTCTCAACCTTTTTTTTTTGATCCGGTAGATATACTCATGGACCATCAGGGCAGTCATGACGGCGGCTCCAGTGTGTCGGACTTTAACCGATTAAAACCACCAGGATGATCCTCCTCCCGTCTGCCGAGTGTTGAGGGAAAGGCGGAGTCAGCTTCCTCCGAAACACTTCTTAACCTAAACATTTATAAACCTTTTCATGATCGAAAGCTCGTTGGCAACACTTCTCAGTGCTGATTCTCCTATTTTATTTTCGCTCTACTTACAGTTCGTCGCTTTTTAATTTCACGACGTATTTGCCGCTTGCTTCATGTAATTAATTGAATTGTTTTTTTTTAATTCTTAGCGTATTAGCTGAGAAAGTGGACTGCCTTTCATGCAGTTTTGGGTGAAGAGACTTGTCCACTCTGGTATTTATATTATATAAAACTTATTATTATTATTTATAATTGTATATAGTGCTACGGAGAAATCCGATATAAAGTTGTTGTTATTACTCAACACACAAGACTAAAGATTAGATTTTAAACGTTTTATAAGTTGTATGTAACCCGCTTGGTATATGCGACACTAACATTTATCCATCAAGCAGGGCTACTGGTTCCATTGTCACAGTTTGTGATAAAAAACAATACCTTTCGAGTAGAACGAAGTCGTCGAGAGTGAATTTTTCGTTTGGATGCAAGGGACCAAGTAGCCGCGCGTTGTGTACAACTGCGCGTTCACCGGCGCGCAACTTGAAGCTGCGAGAGCACAAAGCGCGCCCGCCCGCTATCGCCCATTCTTGTTTATGCAAACCTCCCACCAGTTCTGGCTGCAAAGGTTATGTAATTAACACGAGAAAGACTGAAACCCTTACATTTTGCTTTGGCTTTTAGGACTGCCATCAAAAACATATGCATCCGCATATAAAATGGAAAGGGGGTAATTAGGGTAGACTGGGTACGGTTGTAACAATTTTGCATTAATCGCTCATAAAATCGTAATGATACCAACAATTCTAGCACTAAGCACGCGAAGTAAAATAGTGTTCTTTAGTCTACAAAATATTCATAAAATTTAAGCGCCTAATTCAATAATTAGGCTACAGGAGCATTTTGAAAAAACACATTCGTTTGTTACAACTTACCCCCATACCAGGGTCAGTTGTAACAGTGGTTGGGGTTAGTTGTAACATATGGAAATGAGGCACTATTAATGTGTTCTAAATATATTTATTACAATAAAATCACAGAAGAGTAATAAATTAGAGTGTATAACGCTGATAAGACACAACTTTTATAGTTATTTAAGTGAGAAATGGAGTATTTATTATCAAGTATCTAAAATATCTTCTTGTTGTCAGTCTCTTATAATCAGTCAACAAAACAGCATTAGTAACTTCAATTATCAGTACCTTGACTTCAAAATAACTATAATTAAAACAAAATCAACATAAAATGAAGCATCTGTTCTCAAAAATCTTAATAGATTGATAAAAGCGATAGGATCTGTTGATTTTGACATTTTAAAGCATCGTGCTACTATTCTGTCTGGCTTCTGAACCGTAGTGACGCCAGTTTCATCAACGTTATATATGTTAAGTGGCTCAAAGTGATGACGATCCAGAACAACTTGTAAGTCGGTGGAAAAAATGCCGACGTTAGTCCTGTTGAAGCTTGTTACTCTAGAGAGGCTTGTAGCCTGGGCTGCGCGTACAGACAGTTCAGGGTTCCTTTTCATGAAAGAACGAAACCATTTTCTCCAGCCATCTTATTCTTAATCCAAAAACTCGGTTTCTTCAAACCATATTTAACGGTTAATTCGAACGACATCTTCCTCACCTCTTTTCTAGAGAGTCCGAACTATATGTCCGCACAGCGAGTAAGATACTTGGAAAGTGCACATTCTTGTTTGTGAGTGAAAACTCTGTTAGGTGCCACATAACCCCATAACGGCATTTTCTGCCTCATCGCTCTCGACCTGATCCCTTTTTTCATGTATCGAAGTAGAGAAACATATTTAACTCCATGCCTTTCTGCGGCACTTCTAAGAGATTTACCATTTTTCACTTCTTCATATGCGTCCTTGTACTGCGATATGTCATTTCGTCTTTTTGTAGTCTTTCTTATGCGTGTCCTAGGCATCTACAACGAGGAACGAAGGGATTAATAATGTTACAACCGTACCCACAAAAATTGTTACAACTGTACCCATCTATATTCTTTATAAATAAAAAAATCACAGTGACGAAGCAAACTATCCTACACAAAAATAATTACAACTCCATATTCTCGAAGGTCTAAGCTCCAAGCAAAAAAATACTTATCATCCTATATTTGATATTAGCTACGTAATTAGAAACAATATTCGATCGAAAATACTTACTTTGTCGCGATCAAACACAATAGGGCCTTTTACAACAAACTGAAGCAAGCGGCCAGCCGCGAAAGACTGACAAACACGCTCGGACACGTAAACTGCTCCTTTCTCCCCTTGAACTCCTCTTCATTCCACCCATAATTCGAGAGATATTCACTCTGTTACAACCGTACCCTGTTACAACTGTACCCAGTCTACCCTACTACTATTAACACATTGACCGCCTTGTCACTCACGGGTGACTGACACTGGATACTGGAAAAAACTTGTTGGCGGAGAGTGTGTTAATATAAACTTATTATTAATAAAACGTATTAATATTTTGTTAATATAAAGTTATTTATCTTTTTTTTTTATTCTCAAAATTATTATAAACTCAGTCATTATATATTATTTTCTAACTGAATTTAAACAGCAGTAATTCTGACGGCTTTGCGCAATCTAGTGTTTAATATTGCTTGCTAACTTACATGATTTTAAATGATGGTATTACTTACCAAGATATCACAGTCTTGTCTCTCGTGACACCCTTCGTCTTCTAGTAATCGGACAACATATTTGGTTGCATCAACAGTTGGCAGTGTAGCTAATGCTGCTACAACCACTTTATTAATGGACTGATCTGTATTTTTAGTACCATTTGCGTTTGGAATGAATGCTACTCGAACACCACTGGTCTCTCGCTGTTTAAATAAATGTTTATATTACTACAAAGTGATGTAGTATATTTATATCATAATATACTCTTGACTCTTAAATACACAAATAAACACATCAAACCTTTACCTAACCATAAAAAATATGACGGCACGTCAATATTATTGTCATGCTCAAGGTATAATATTTCTAATGCTGGTAGTCACGCTGGCGAAACGTTGTGTCTATAGTGGCGACGTGCCATCTGAAGGATGTCATTATGAGAGCGTCATTTTAGAATATTTGACTGATAGATGAACGCACCTTGTCTGCTGTGATACTACAAATATTTTTACATATTTTAGGTACATGAAAAACTAGCCAACCATAAAGAACGTAATATTTATATCACCAGATCTTTAACTAACCATAATAACATACATTATCACTCTTTAGAGGTTGAGGTTTAGTCTGAAAATATTGGTAAAAGAGTGGGAATCAGTTTCGCACACGTCAAGACAGACGTCAACAAGTCTATAATCGACTACTGCACAGTATATTACAGTGTATAACTTTACTGTATCACTCTTTAACTTACCATAAATGTGAGAGCGTCCCTCAAAAGATTTCTGGACAGTTTGTCGTTCAAGTCGCCGGCTATCCAGATGCTTTGTGTTATCTTTTCAGGTTTCCCAGGCTTTGTAAAATACCTCAATATAGGTAATGCTGTTGCTAAAGTATCACGACCTGTAATAAAAAGATGCTTACAATAATTAACTAAAATTTCTGTTAATGAAACATTTTTCATCAAACCAAAAAAAGGAAAATCTTTTGCCAATAAAATATTAACTTTTACCTGTTAAATGATTCAATTTATGAATTTTTTCTTCCGAGAATATGTCGCCCAAGGAAGGAACTCCCGACAAATCTAGGTATTGCGAAGGTTCCGATCCTAGAATTCGGCGGTTCAATCTGATTTTCGAGAAAAATTTGATTTCTATTAAACAAGTTGACACAATAAAATATATAACAACGTTTTAAAGCAATAGTTTTATAGAAATGATCAAGGCAGTTATCATTATAATTTTAAAAGGCGCACTAAACAGGGCTAAATTGATTAAATCGCAATAGAATAGATAATAAAAACATAACGTGCCTTTCCAATTTTCAATACTGTTAATTATGTATAAAATACACTAGACAAAATGATTAAATAATATTTTTATAGTCTCAATTATTAAGTGATTTACGAGAGGTTCTTATTTTGAAGGAAATGGTTGCACAGAAGCATTAAAAAAAGAGATTCGTATGATGACATGTGGAAATATGTTAGTAATAGATATTGCTACAAAATGCTAAGCCTTGGTGCATTTTAAAAAATCTCAAATTCTTTTAGTATCTAAAAAACATCCCGCCTACGATGATGCTGAAAGGCAACGACATAAATGTTCAAATGAATCCCGGCCTAAGTAGATTCTCTGTTGAAAAAATACAATGCTTGTAAATATCGTAGCTACCGTGTCATAATGTGCGGTTGTTTCATAAGGTAGTCGACCGCATCGTCCGCGTCAGAGAGTTCTCCGCGGAAGACCGCTCGCTGCATGCGCGCCGTGTGTCGCGACAGCGCCGTCACCAAGGCCTCCTCTAGGACCTCCACCGTCCACGACAGGGGGGTCGCACCCTCCTCTGACAGCGGCACGCCGTTTATCAACACCTACAAACAAATACTCAATCAGTAGGTGATTGATTTATTTCATTGATGTTTTTTAAAGTGACTGTAATAGACATATTTAAAAAAAGGTATTTTGTATTTGAATAAACCTAACTAAAACAAATCCAATAAAAAAAATAATCTGATCTAATCTTAAGCAAAGTAACTTGACGATAAATCAAAAAAGTCGACAAAATATAATTTTTAACCGTATTTTGCTGAATTAGTGAGCTCTAATATATTGTGGCAAGAGGGTTACGCTCACTTGTGGATATTTGTTACTTCCAACTTTTGACACGAATTCGTCTGCCAACTGCCTGCCAAAGTTATACTCTGAATCTTCAGAGATGATCTCATCAATATTCACACCAGAACTGGCGTATCTTTTTAATTGTTTCTTCACATATTCGATATTAAACGATTCATCTTGTGGGGGACTTAGGAGCTGAAAATAAACAAGTATTGTACAAAAAATAAAGTAAAGAAATTTTCATTTCAAAGTTACACATTCCAACACTTACGTATTCACTGATTATTATAATTCTAATATGGTTCTGAGTGATCTACTTTCTTAGTAACTTCAGATTTAACTTGGCTCAGCCTTCAGAATAAAATGTAATGTAAGTGTTTATTTAAAAAAATAGCCCTGGTATCGGGACTCACCCAGCAGTGGCTACCGAAATCCAACTTCTACCTTTAGATCTCACATCATTTTTTTTACGGAAGTAAAGCGTCATTTGGCAACATATTTACAGAAAAATGCTATTGAATGTATAACCTATATTTACAAGCAAAATTTGGTTTATGTAACTTTCCTTAGAAGTTTACCTGGGTAAGAAAATAGTACGCCTCCTTGTTCGAGTTTTTCTCTTGAGCAACGTAATTGAACGCGGATCTGACAGCAGCTTCCAGTGTTGGATCCTCATCACTTGGTGCCAATACTATGCCAACACGGACAGGAGTCGAGTGTTTTAGTAGTGTTTCGCCCAACTTCAACGGAGGGCCTGACGTTGTTGACGTCGGATCCACCACGATCACCTATGAGTTTTCAAATGAATGTAAATCGTATTCTTTGTAAATCTGATAAAATAAGCATTTTACATCTTTCATATTGTAAACAAATATATGGATGGTACAATTCAAGAAAATGGTAAAAAAAAATCACATTTATAAAACTCTATAATAATAATTATAGTAAAAAATAGCTTACAATCTGAGACTTCTCTATAAAGTGATAAGTAAAATAGAATAATTTGTCAACAATGGAAATATGATGGTACAATTTTGCGCAATTGACAAAATATTGAACAAAGCTAACAAAGCTATATGTTATTCTATTTATTGTTTTTATTGCTTATAGATATTTCTAATAAGATGTAACACGACCGCCCCTGCAGACTTTCTCTGTGGCTTTAAGCTGATGAAGTACCATTTTCGCCACGTATATGTTTTTGTATTTTCTTTTGTTTCTGTGTGTTGTTTCTGTTACTACATTTAAATGTCTAGTTTTTTGTTCGTTTATTGCGAAATATGGTAGAAGTCCATATTATGGGACACTGTCCCTATTTATGGTACACAATGTGAATATAATCATTTATAAAAAGAATACCAAATTATACTTTTAAAAAATATAATAAACACATAATTTTATCATTTTTGAATGAAATTAACAAGTCTAATTGTTAATTATTACTTGTATGTTTTGAAAAAAAATTATAAAAGCATGAGGTTTGTTGTTGGTATTCAAAACCGTGGCTTAAAAGAGTTGAACGATAACTACTGTACAGTTTTTTACTTGGATGAAATTATATATTTTATTATATTTATATATATAATGTAAGTGTAATCTAAAAGCTTATAAATTATAGATATTGTATGTTATTTGCATTTATGTTAATTTATAGCAATATTATTTTATTTTTGAGTGTCTCACAATACCGACACTTGTTAACGTAGACGTACCGGTATATGGAACACTTTACACCGCGTATCACTCAATACGGACATCAAGTCTTATGATTGTCCCAATTAATGAGACAGTGTACTGTTATGCGTTTTTAATTAAAATATCAATAATTTTTAGTATTTAAAAAGTAAAATGATTAAATATAACAAATTATTTATCAGCATAACTTCAAATAGTTATTTCTGAGAGTATTTTCAATTTAATTACGTTAATTTCAAAACTTAACCTAAAATCAAAACATTAATTTTGCAAGTTTTTTTTTTCTTAATTTTTTATTTGATATTATTGAAATATTTAAAATATGTTTTTTTATACTTTTATTAATTAGTGAAATTTTTTTTTTTTTACTCTGGCTCGACATAGTGACTACAGAGTACCTGATGGTAAGTACAGTGTAATCCAAAAACGAAAGCGACTATCAAAGGATGAAAATCCATTGATAGTCTCCAACGTCATGTCGGCCCATATATACCACGACTGAAGGTCTCTAGGTATATGAGCTACTGGATATACACAAGCTGATCCCGAAACGCGACAAGCCGAAACTGGTCACTATGACGGGCTTTACACCCATGTAATGTGGTCGCGATCCAGGCGGGCACCGAAGCCCTACCACCTCGCTGCTGCTCGTTTAGCACCACCCAGGAGTCACCTGTAGGGAAACTAGGGTAAAGCCTACGGACGCGAGCAGCTTCGACTCCCCCCATCGACATATCTCTCGATATTTTAAGTTACGTGTCAACAGTGAACAACAAAAAACAAATTATTGAAAATCGGAGTAATGGGGACAACAGCCGTCTCAATCAGCAAAAAAGAAAGTGTTGTGTTCAAAAGTGCTTGATAAAAGACTTAAATATGACCCAATAGATGTAGAAAATGCTTTAAAAGCAATAAAAGATACCGGGTCATCATTACGGAGAGTAGCTGTTGCCTTCGAAGTATCTGTGGCTACTCTAGGCAGAAAAAAGTATTGGGCTAGATGAGATAAAAAAAAATCTAAACCAGAAACAGTCTTATCGTCTCAGGAAGAAGATGATATTGTCAAATGGGTGCTGCAATCACAGGGCTGCAATAGGAGCACCTGTAACAAAAACTGAGTTATTGGATTGTGTTCAAAAATATGTCCAAAAATTAGCTGTAAAAACTCCGTTTACAGAGTCGTCCTAGTCGCCACTGGTATGAAAGGTTTAGAAAACGTCATTCAGAATTAGCTATAAGGAAACCCCAACATTTGAGTGTTACAAGAGCAGCTGTCACTTGTGTAGAATTGCAAGAGTGGTTTAAAAAGTCTGGAGCATATTTTGAAAGTAAAAATGTATGTAATATTTCTCCTACAATTTTTTTTAACTGTGATGAAAGATGTTTACTCCTCTGTCCTGAAGCAGAGAGCGTGTTGGCATAAAAAGGATCACCATTCCACCGCGAAACCACTAGACATCTTGTGGGATAACATCCGTATGTGGTGGATGTTCCTTATATCAGCACGAAAAGATTCGCTTCTACATTCATCATGCGAACGGCTAAAGAATGGAATACGCTTCCAGAGGCAGTATTTTCGCGATGTTATGACCTGGGAGTCTTTAAGAGAAGAGTGAATAGGCAATTGCTGGGCGAACACGTTTCATCGTCGGACTCATCTTCACCTTCCACCAGGTGTGATTGAGGTCAAGCGTTCGCCTATAAGTAATAAAAAAAAAGTTACAAGAAGAAAAGAAAAAACTGATGGGCAAAGTAAAAGAACTGCAGAAGAAAATTAAAGAATAAAAGTGAATTAAATATTTTTATAATTTTCATTTATTTCTCATTTAATTTAGTAAAGACTAATTATTTGTTATTTCAGATTCAAGTTTATTATCTATTTTATAAGTATTGCGATTTAAAATTAATAAATAGTTATTTTAAAATCAGTCTTATTGATTTCTAAACTGTCTCAAAAATAGGGACATACATCATGAGACATTGGGGCCATCTACTTTTTAAGTGTCTCATAAATAGGGACATAGAGGTTCCTCTCATAAAAGGCTATTAATTTTATTTTTACAAATTAACATTCAATAAAAACTAGCTATATTAATTAAATAATCATAAGACAATTGTATGATACGATTTAAATAGTATTTTTGACTTAAACAGATTATATAATAGCGGTAATGTACGACCAACCTGAAAATGTGTCCCATAATACGGACTTTTACCATAAATACATTTCATTTCAAAGTTTTACTTTTAGGATTTCAGTTCTCACTGATATTATGACATTGTAATTGAAAAGTTTGCTCGTAAAGTATAAACCACATCTTATTAACAGAAAGCAATCATAACCAATTCATTAATAATAATAATAATAATAGCTCTTTATTCCATTAAAAATAATACATACAAAAAATACATTTATTTTTTTCGCACTTTTATTTAATGGATCCCTTTCGGGTAAGAGCCTCCTCTAATCCATACCATTTATCTAGGTCTATCTTTGCGTTGTAATCACCCATAACTATTAGTCGCTATTACTTGCATTGCATGAGCCTTCTCCAAGTCCTTGTAAAAAGTTTTGAGATCCTCCTCACTTGCTTTTCAGTTGGAGCGTAGGTTTGTCTTATTGATATTATATTATCACCAACATTTAGTTTAAGTAATGCTATTCTTTCCGAAATCCCAATGAAATCTACTGTGTTGTTTTAATTTGGAACCAATGACCAATGCTTTTTCATCAAATAAAAAAAAAAGACTAAACAAACATTAAAAAATGTGTACCTACAATGTAAGATCCCTAGCAACAATTGAACGATTAATCGAACTATAGTATGCGCTTAAGATGATTAACTGGGATATAATAGGGCTTGCAGAAATAAGGAGGACATGGCAAAAAATTGAAGAATACTACAATTTTATTTTATGTTACATTGGACAGACAGTAGGCAAATACGGAGTTGGCTTTCTAATAAATAAAAAATTAAAACCCATTCATTAACTGTAATAAAACACAGAATACTATGTAACTCACATAGTTATACATATTCCTCCTCAAATTCCTCAACATGCCAGGATACGTGGGCCGGAGTAGGTCCATGTAAGAAGACGGCCAACGACGATATCTCTCATCGCTTTCTAAATCATTGAGCCATGTGATAGAAGTGTCTCGAATGTCGAGACCATATTCCTCCCACGTGTACGATTCACCCAACTCGAGAGACATTAACGTGCTAATTAACTTCTTAGATAGACCTAATTAAATAAAAACAAATACAGTTTAATATATTTATGTAATTTTCTAAACGTTTTTTAATAATTTATGGGTTTGTTAGGAATATGGAGACTTATATTTGGATGGATACAAAACACAGAATACTGGTTTTGGTTACAAAATATTACTTGTTCCAGTTATCCATATAATAACTTTCCATAATTTAGCCAATACCCTAAGGTATGGATATTTTTATAATAAGTTATAAGTACTTTAGATAAAACAAAAACAGGTATTTCTTATTAACCTAGGGCTCCTTATAGCTATAAAGTATTTTGAAATAAATAGAAAAATAACAATAACAATAATTATTTGAATTTATCCCGAAATCTCTGGTACAAACATAATCCTTATTCCTAACAACCTAACTTACAATCTTGGAGAATCTATAATCACTTACCAAGTGCATATAAAGTGTTCATAGGTCCGATTTCTTCCCTCACAGCATCAAGCAGAGCCATCACATCAACCTCCTCTGCATCATACTGAGCTCCAGATACTAGTAGTAAGGGCTCAGCGGGTCGAATGCCCAGTGAAGATGCCCAAACATCTTGATTATAGAGCACCTCGTCCCGAAATGAACGCGGCACATTCACGTGAATAAGCGATTTTGTCTAAAACAAGTTCATCTCCCTTTTACAAAAGAGCCACGTGGGCCTGTTTGCAAAGCTTCAGTTTTACCATTACTGCTATTCCGAAACGCATCAAAAACATTTTAAATTCTTATCTCTGTCGTGTCATCAGGCTGTGGAAAGAACTTTCAGCAAGTGCTTTCCCTTCCACCTGTGATAATGGGTAGTTTAAAAGAAGTGTAAAGATACTTCTGAGCAGGTCAAAATGATCATTATTGGATGCTTTATCAAAGATGTTCTTTTAACATTTGTGATAAAATAAAATTAGACACTGCGAAATTATAAAAATATAAATAAGAATAATCAATACTTATAGCAATCTTCTAAGCCTATAAAAAGAACGAATCCATTTTAAAAGTAAGCTTGTAATCTTATAAAGAGAACTAATAAATTTTGAGAGCAATCTTCTAAGGGTTACCTGCATGGGAAAGTTTTGAGCGATGGAAGTGAGGACCCTGAGCGCTTCATCGCCACCAGCGTCATCCGCGTCGACTACTGCCGCGGCCGCCTGCATGCTCAGAGCTTGCATCTGCCATACCTTTAGAGGAGCCAACTCCTCGCTCGATTCTGATAAGTGCCGTCTGAAGCGCTCCAGAGGCGTACGCAATGCAGGAAATAGGTTCCTATGGTTATAAAGCAGAACTGCACTACTGATATTTGTTTACTCAAAACCATAAGATTGCTGGACGGTTGCAAGAACGCTCGGCAGCTGCAACCCAGCGGAGGCTGCTAAGCTGCGATGTATTTCTCTGTATACATTTACACGAAAAGGCGTCCTATGTAGGGGGCTGTGTAACGCTGTAAAATGTCACATCACAATCGCGAGAATGACATGCGACCTGACAGCACTGCGAAGTCACTTACATAGGATGCCTTTAATTTTTTTTTTTCGAACAGGATATGGTTTGATGGTAATTAAACCGGACGAGAGGGCGAACAATGAGTTGCTCGGCCAGCAAATTTATGGGTTAAGTGGCAACGCAAGGTCACCCCTGTGGAGACGAACCTCGACTTAGACCGCCACCCATAATACGAAACCGGAAGCGACTAGCTCGAGAAGAAACACCGAAAGAAACTCAAGGCTGCGTCGGAGTGGGCATGCCTTTCCATTTAAATGTATACAGAGCAGTACATCGTGGTCATACAGCTGTTGTAGCGTCACGGCTGCTAAGTAGCGATTATATCTGAATTGCATCTTAAAAAAAAGATGATCTAGGTGCCATCAGATAACACACTGCTAATTTCAACAGAGTAAAAAAAAACACATATGCATTTGTTAACTTTTTTATATACTAAATAGTAGCAAACAGGTATACACGCTACCTGTACACTCTTCCTGATGGAGAGTTGTTACTGTTACTCATAACCAAGCGCAACATCATAACTGTCATTATAGGCATCATAAGCTTAAAAAAGAAGAGGTGACAAATGAGCAGGGCATATTATTTATAATTCTGATTATTTAATCTATAAAGCAATTCCAGCAATTACCAATTTTTTAAATTTAAAATATAAAAATTTGGCAACAACAAAACTGCTTGTGAGACTTACTTTAATCTTCCAAAATTAAATCCATCTATCTGATTCTGTGGATCATTCTCATCATCCTCCTCAGACTGTGCTGGGCTCTCACCATCTTCAGACTCTTTAGGATTTGAGTCATCTTGACTTTTGTACTCTGTACTCTTTAGTTGTAATTCCACACCATAACCTGACAAACGTAGCTTAGGTTTTCCTCGAGCCTAATGAAGTAAACGGATAATAATTTATTTTGAAAAATTAATACAATATAAAATTACTTTTAGCAAAACGTATGAATGATAGTGAAGCTTGGAACACTATTTTATTTAACCTCTATTTTTCAGTGAATAACATATTTTCAGACTTAGTGGAAAATGATGATTCAGGAAATATATATGACAAATGAAAAGAATATTACATATACATATATTATGCAAATCGGATTTAGTATTGACAATTCTACACATTCTTCTGATTGATTAATTTGCTGAAATTTGGTTTTTATTTTTGAGCTTCTTACCTTAACATTCCATCTCACAACATAATTAATTGCACCCTCATCAGCATATTTAGCAAGTATTTTATGTTTTGTTGTAAAATCCTTCGTACCAAGTTCACCATACAGTATCACTGTGAGACTTTTATTGTCACTGCTTGGGTATGAATGATCCAGAAGATATGTCTGCAGTGTATGCTCCTCCTCAAAATAAAACACATGTACTTTATAATAATTCAATCCCATTATATCATGGTTCTTACAACACAATAAATGCCTTGAAGAAATCCCTTGTTTAATTTAATATGAAATTGATCAAATTCCTTGTTTATTGGCTTAAATATATATTTTTTTTATTTTTGTGTATAATGTGGCACTGAATTAATTTATGAAAAACATTTTAACAAATATGAAGAGTTAGAAGAATTATATACATAGTGAAATAACAAGATAAATTATGATTTAAAATAAAAAATCAGGATTGAGTAAATTATACTTACAACATCATATTCCTTATATTGTTGTAATATGTCTCTCAGTGCATCAATATCACATACTTTTCTTGAAGCAAGTGCCACAAATGTACCACATTGAACCTCCTTGGCACCATTTTGAATGGCGATTTCATCAAACATGCGAACAACAGGAGATGAAGTGTGCATGGATAATGCCAACTTAGCCATGCGTAACTGAGCAGGGGCTAGTAAGGTGCTGGCTACACCGATACAGGCATCATAGATTTCTTTATCCGTCTCTATAGTAGGGAATTGCAATAAAATAAACTGCATGATAATTACATTTGTACACAATACTCCATCTTTAAAAAATCCCTAAAATGCTGCATAAGTTAGCACAGAGTTCCCCAAACTTTTTTGTGTTGTAGACCCCTTGCCATGTTTTTCCGTGTTGGGTAGACACCCTACTTACCTGATATTGATTTCCTGTAAATTTCTAACTGTAGTGAAGTTTAGTGTTAAAAACTTAAAGCTGTTTGGCCCAAAGTGTGTTCCCGCGCCGTGTGACGTGTCAATTTAAAGCAGCCATTTCCCCTCCCCGTCTTCCCCTTTACTCCCTGTCCTTCGTGTTTCTATGCCATGGTGCTAGAGATAGTCTGTGCAACTATTCACTGGCGCTAACACATACATAATATTTTTTTTACTTCATAGGTACTTTTATAAATAATGTATATGCTTTGATATTATAAGATAGTATGATGTAAGTAAATAGGTACTATCAGAGTATGTGTTAAGATCCACTATCGTGGACCCCCATTTTTATTTCATGGATACCCAAATTTATTTTTTGCTGACTTAGACCCCTTGCAGGTTGTCATAGACCCCTAGGGGTCGATATAGATCACTTTGGGAATCACCGAGTTAGCATAACAATGATGAAGTATCTCAGTTTAAATGTACTTAGGTCAACCAAATAACCCAAAGCCAGGAGGCAAACACCAGTGCCTACCCAGTGTTAAGGATGAAAGGATGATATTGATTTGTTACAGTGATTTGACTAGACTTTAACCAAATTTCCAGAAATTGAAATGTTATAGGAGAACATTAAATAAATCATAGGCTATTTCAACAATTGATGTACATTATTAATGTGCCACAATATTCAAATATTTATATTATAAACTAAATAAACTCACCTAAACTATCAAGACTCTTTTTTAAGGCATTTACACCTTCAACGAAAGACCAGAAAAGGTCTGAGCTTTCCCCAGCCAAATACTCAGCCAATTCCAGCACAATAGGGGTAGCTTCCCATTTGGCGCTTACAAATGTTGTCACTGATTTTGATCTCTTATCATCCCTCCTTGTAAAATCAGCAGCTGATCCGAAATTAAGAACAGAACAGAATAATATAAAAAATACACAAACGCCGGTGCTTCTCATCATAATTTTATTTTTAGTCCCTACACTGATCACAAAGTAAATAAGTTTACATATAAAAATGCCACAATCAATCTACAAGTTGTAAATGTGGTCATACTTTAACAACGTTCCAAATTTTAATTAAAATTATAAGAAATTCGCAAGTTTATTAATTCTAAACTCATTCTTCGACACGACAACACCAGAATCGCAGTTGTATTACTCCACCAATGACAGCAGAACACGGCATTTTGACAATTGCCCTTTTTTTTTTTTTAATATTAGGTTTTACGGCTCTGGGTACATGCCCTTTTGAGCCTGTCGTTGGTGGTTTAATGATCAGATTAGAGTTTCTTTATCGTGTTTTTAATAAAATCGTAAATGGGCACAAAGCACTTTTCATTAGATAATAATTCTTCTAAGGTCCTTGGGACTTCTTTGAAGATTTTTTCCAATTCCGAAACCAATAAAAGCCTTTCTATTCCAAACTGATGACAATTAAATACAAAATGTTCAATATCTGCGTTGTTACAGGTCTTGCAATGAGAACAACGACTATCATTGCAAATTTTCATTCTTTTGAGGTGTGCAGGGGTTTGGCAGTGTCCAAATCTTAATCTGTTTATTGTGGATATGAAATTTCTAGACACAGGTCCTTTAATGTTGTGAAACCAAGGTTTGGCGGGCAGGGCTTTTTGTATATCAGCGTACCATTTACCCTTTTCTATGCTTATATCTATCCAATAATTAGACCACATTTCTTGTATACTTTGCTTCAAGTTCGAATAATAATCTGTGAATGGTACTTTTATATCATTAGAATAATCTTCATCATAATCCTGTGCGGCAGCTGAATCGGCAATCTCATTACCCAAAATACCTTTGTGAGCAGGGATCCATAAGAACTTTACAATTTTTTTCTCTAATACTAAACTATGTAGAACACTTTTAATTTTTAAAATAATGTAATTCATTTTGTAAGTATATGCATGGTTTTTTAAACAGATCAAAACACTTTGTGAATCAGATATAATAACATAACTTCCTACATTCGTTAATTTAGAAATATGAAGTAAAGCCAGGTATATAGCAATAGCTTCCGCTGTAAATATACTACTACTTTTATCCACTTTAAAACATTTTGTAACTTTTAATTGACTGTCATAGAAAGCCGAAGTTACTCTATTGGGATTTTTAGATCCATCTGTATAAATTTTATAGTAAGATGACTTGTTATTAAAATATGCTAAAAATTCCTGTTGATTAGCAAAGTTTTCAAATTGGATATCAATATCATTGTTCATTAAAGCATCATAGCTAATTTTATATAAGGGAAGTGGATAAGATCTATATATGTTGTCAAGAGATTGCGCTTTAGCCACAATAAAAGTAATTTCTGGTAATTGATAATTTTTAAGCATATCAGTAGTGACAGAATAGTTACTGAGATCAAAATTAATGAGAGATTCTGGTAAAAATCTTCTTAGTACTAATGGGTTATTAATAAAAAATAATTTGATGGCAAATTTTTGTGCCATATGATATCGTCGAATAATTAATGGAGGGATACAACATTCAGCTTCCATAGCATTAATAGGAGTGGTACACATAGCTCCGCTAATTATTCTTAATGCCTTATTTTGAACAACATCTAATTTTTTTAAAAGGTGTTTTTTAACATTCATATATGCTAAACAACTGTAATCAAAATGTGATCGCACCAGATTCTTATATAGCATGAGAAGTATTTTTGGGTCAGCTCCCCAACTTATACCTGCTAATGACTTTAAAATGTTTAAACTTTTATTGGCATTTTTAATAATATAATTTATATGTAATTCAAATTTAAGTTTACAATCTAGATAAACTCCTAAGAATTTTTTACAAGTAACATATTGAATTGGTGTTCTATTATATATAACATTGTTAACTATACCTTCAATAGATTTTTTTGCAAATATCATGGCAACACTTTTATGAGGATTAATAGTTAATTGTAAATAATCATTATAAAAAGTATGCAATTGAACAAGTGTATTATTTAGGTTATTCACTGCAATATTAACATTTTTATTTATTGAATACAGAACTATATCATCAGCAAATTGTAGAATTTGAACATCATTACAATTGATATGGTGCATAATCTGAGAAATATAAATATTGTATAGTAACGGAGAAAGTGCAGCACCTTGCATTGTACCCTTATAAGCGTTTCTTGGTCCATGAAGAATATTATTGAATTTTACATATATAGTCCTATTATATAAAAAACTAAATATCCATTTTGATACTTTTCCAGGAATTCCTATATCACTCAAAATCTTTATCAAAATGAAGGGATTTACATTATCAAATGCTCCCTTCACATCAAGGAAAGCACACACTGTGAAAGAGTGGCTGAGAAATGAATTTTTAATATCTGTTATTAATGAAATAAAACTTTCAACAGAACTTCTACCTTTACGAAAACCAAACTGTTGCATAGGTAAAATATTATTGGATTCTACATACCAGTCTAATCGTACCTTAATAATATTTTCAAATATTTTACCAATACAAGATGAAAGTGATATTGGTCTATAAGAGTCACAATCATTTACTTGCTTCTCAGGTTTTAGGATAGGTATAATACATTGAGTCTTCCATGAGACAGGTATACATTGAGAATACCACAAAAGATTAAAAAGTTGAAACAAAATCTTTTGTGCATTTACATGAAGATTAGAGATAAGTTTATAGGGAAAATCATCAAGTCCTGGAGCTGTATCTTTACGTGAATATAAAGAACTTACAAATTCATTCCAAGTGAACGGTTCTGCCAAAAAACTACTTGCAATATTTCCTGTTAATTTAAAATATTCATTGAGTACTGACACATTGGTTTCAGGTAAAGAATCGGAATACTTATTAAGAAAGGAAGGAATCCATTCATCATTTTTTGGAGATTTAAGAATAGGAGCCCTTTTAAATCGTCTCATATAATTCCAGATGATGCTTACAGGTGTGTTTCTATTAAAGCTTGAACACAATGTGTGCCAACTGGTTTTCTTTTTATCACTTAAAATTCGTTTTTTACAAGCATCTAATTTTTTGTATGCTATATAATTATCCAATGTTGGATTATGTCTATAGTTATTTAGAGCATTTCTACTTTTTGAAACAGCATTTAAACAATCATCATCCCACCATGGTACAGGTCTCTTCATTAAATATGAACTTTTAGATATTTTTAGTTTGGGTATACATATTTCTTTAAGTTTATTTAATATTTCACAAAAAATGTCATATTTTGTTAATGGATCAGAAGCATTGGTTAGTAGAATATTAAAAGAATCTTCAGATAATATTTTAAATTTAGTCCAGTCTGCTTTTTTATACAGGAATCTTTCACTTGATTCACCAATTACATACTTTTCAGGAGATATATGAAGATCAATGATCGTGGGATAATGATAGCTGCCCATGGCATCATCATGTACCTTCCAATCACATAATAATGCAATCGAGGCACTGACACATGAAACATCTATAGCTGATTGATTGTGATGTATTGTACCTACTGTTGTTGGAGAACCAGTATTTAATATGCAAAGATCATATTCATCCATCAAATTATAAATATCAGTGCCACGATTGTCTGATCTCAAACAACCAAAGGCAAGATGATGCGCATTTAGGTCACCTGACATAAGCAATGGTTTGGGCAATTTATCAATTACATTCTTAAGGCTTCTAATCCTAAAACCTCCAGAACGTGGAGGACAGTATGTGCATAAAATAGATAACCCACCTGAACAAGTTTGTAAAATTATAGCAACTGTTTGTAAATATTCATAAAATGGAGTTTCAACTACACTAAATTTAAAATTACTTTTTATTAATATACCTACACCTCCATGACCATTTTCTGCATTTCGATATATGAAATTAAATCCAGATATGTAAAACTTATTTCTATCCTTTAACCAGGTTTCATTTAATAAGCAAATATCAATGTTATTACTATGTAAGAAATCTATAAGCAAAGGTTTTTTATTATTTACACTTTGTATGTTAAATTGAGCTATTCTAATAGAACTATTGTCCATTATTGAGTTTTTCTTTTAATATATTTTTAATACTTGCATTAGTAAGTGGTTTATCATCAGATTTATTTGCTAAGGTTACCAATGCTGCCACCATGCTTTTCATTATTGAGTCATTGTTTAAAATTTGTGTAATTAAATTATCATTACTTAAATTAATGTTAGAATTGGAGTTGTCCTTAGACGGAAGACCAGACATATTAGGTTTTGGCACATTTGACTGAAGTTTCATTGGCATAATATCTGTTTGTGGTAAAGGTGGAAAGTCTTTTTGATAGTTATTCGGGATTAATTTAGTATTATTATTGATTACAGAAGCATAACTTAATTTTTGCTTTTTTTCCAGTATTTTTTTCATTTTTATAGGGCATACCCTAGAAATAGCCAGATGAGGACCTGCACAGTTTATACATTTGACAGTACTATTTTGATTGCACTCCTTAAAATGATGCTCCTCTGAACAAATAGAACATTTTTGTGATGATTTACATACTTTTGCGCCATGGTTAAATTTAAAGCATTTGTAACATTGCAACAATGGTGCGGTATATTCATGGACACGGTAGGCCCATAAATCCAGGTATATAAATTCCGGTAAATTAGTAGAAACAAAGGTAATACTAACAGATTCAAATGGTATAATTTCACCATTTGATTTTCTAGTAAATCTACGTACACTTACGATTTCATACTGTGAAGTTAACCGATTGTAAAGTTCTTCATTGCTCAAGGATTTGGGTACAAATCTTATTACTCCAGTACTTTCTATTGTTTTAGCTGGTATATACGCTTTATATGAATGTTTTTCCAGGAAGTCTTCATTTTTTAAAAAGTTATTGGCGGTATCTGTTTGAGTGAAGGTAACGCTGATTTTCGTAGCATTGATTCTCTTAACGCAATTTACACCCTTTATCTCCCTTTTAAACAAATCGGACAAATTAATTGGGTTTTTATTTCCCAAACATTCTCCTTTCGTGCTTTCAACAAATACTGTGAAGAACTTGTTAGTCGAAGAGCTGGGAGGGAAAACTCTTTTATAACCCGGCTTCCTAAATGGCAAATACGCCTCTGAATGTACTTGATCATCGGTGCCTCCAGGCTTTTTTCTTTTCTTGGTAGGTTCTGGAGGTTTATCTCCTTCTTCATCCACATTTTTATACATTTTCGTTGTTTAAATAAAAGAAATATTGAACAATTCAGAAATTTTCTAAAATGGCGCCTTATCTTTTCAAATGCCCGCCAAAGAATCCCGACAATTGCCCTATGTAACCTATGTTGCTGATGAAAATGTTTTAAATTCCTCAATAATGTTAATTAAAATCTCATTTGACACAAATGAAAGATATTATACCAATTTTATTAATTCATTACATTACTGCATGACTATCTGTTATATTGCGATCCAAGATAATTATTTAAAAGAAATATAAGCCGTCATCTTAGTATAAACCTTACCATTATATTGGCATTTTAACTTGTAATGCGAAGAGTTTTTGTTTTGTTTTTTTATTGTTATCAGAAAAATTATAAGAATTCACGTTTATCATAACATCTTATTATATTAATGCATATTTTACCCATCTTTGTTTTAAACATTCTTCAAAAATTCACTGACTAATCTACAATCTTCCGAAAATTTTGGAACTATCCACAAATTGGCAGCATTGACTGTATTCAAAGCAACAGTTTCAAGCTTGGCAACAATGTTGGCTATTTTCGTTTTTTGTATTCTGTACACCTTAGAATATCATAGTATCAAGAATGATATTAGTATTAATACAAAGCCAGGTTTCCAAAAAGTAAAGCAGAATCTCCTGCTAAAAAAATAATCATTATGAACTGAACTGCAAAACTGCAACGAACACTATGTGGGTACCTGTATAAAAACATTAATACATTCCATCCAAGACCTTTGTTTTATCTTCGCAGTTACGCCAGTATGATCAAGAAAAAGTGTATCCAGACACTTCGATACGACTTGTGATATAAAATAATGAAACTACCTATTAGTGATATCGATAACCAGAATAATATTATTAAAATAGTAGCTTGAATATAATGAAATCAATTATTTCATGTCTGTTTGATGTGATAACTTTAGCCTAGGTCACACTGCAAATTTTTATTGCATAATATTTATGTCGGGGATTGGCGGCAAAACCTCAAGCCAGAGTAATTGCATCTCTTCTGCACTCAACTAAGTATTCATTCACCCGGTTTAGTTGTGATGGTCTATCCCGGAAACATTCATATATTGTCCTGTTCGAAAAAAACAATTTCGATTTGTTTTTTTCCCTGTTGTGGCGGTCGGTTGGGTGTTCAGTTGTTGCCTGAGCTTGTGTTGTGGGCTTAGCCAACCGTGTGCGATGGGAGATCAATGATGTTTTGGTGAAAAGCTAGCGGAGTGATATTTTCCTTGAACAACTGAGTTTTCCCGCCAATACGCATAGTCTTCCTCGCCGTTTATATTGAGTGCAAGCACTTAGAAATGGTTCTACAAGCAAAAAATGAAGATATATATTGGTGCGTGGCGGGACCACTTAACAGATATGTAATAAGAAATGCAAAGAAATTACCTCAGACATGGCTGTATTGCGTATATGCCTTTGTCTTCCACATGAAATGGTAAATTATAAATATAAACAAATAAAAATGCCGCGATTATGGTCGTGACTTTAGGTATTTCGAAAATGAAAAAAAAATTTGTTATATCGATGTATCAATATTTATTAAAATATCAATATCAACGTCGATATATCGAAGGAAAAACATCGATTTATCGATTAAATCTCCGCGTGAAGCGGTTGCTAGCGCGAGCACGTATTCAAGATGCAAAGTTTATTAAATCTACCCGTAATTAATTTAGATTCACAAAATGAGTAATAGTGAACTGGTGAATAATGAGAGTGTATATAGTGAGGAGTCAACGATGGTGGAAAGAAGAATACGGAGAGAGAGTGAAAACAGTTGTAGTTCAATTGATAAGCGTGTTGGCGAAAAGAGGCCACATGTCAGTAGCGACGAGTACAATGTTGACGAAGCAGGGTTTGTAACAGTCCAGAAGAAATCATCTAAACGTTTTATTATGAGTTCTAACCAAAATAATCAAGTAACAACGCATGATATAGCTGGAGAGGTAACTACGGAAGATGGAGGAAGGCATGAAATCTGTTTGACTTCTAAAGACTTATTACCTAGACAGATAGGGCTTGCTAAGCTCTTAAAAGCTAAGAATATTCAAAACATTATTAAAATTAAATATAGAAATCCTTATAAGGTAGTTTTGGAATTCGAAAAGCAAGAGGATTTAACAAAACTAATATCCTCGGAAGAAATAAAGAGTTTAGGATTCAGCTGTCAACCGACTCAACAGGTACTCTTCTCATATGGTGTAATCAAAAATGTTGATTTAGAAGTAGAAGAAAAGGAGATCGAGGCGGAATTCACTAGTAATTTCAAACTTATTTTTGCAAAAAGAATGAAGCGTTTAAATGAAAATAGTCAATGGGTAGACAGCGAAGCAGTAAAAGTCTGTTTTGAGGGTTCTGTTTTACCACCATATGTTTACGCATATGGCTGTAGATTCAAAGTCGAACCATATATCTTCCCGGTGACCCAATGCTCCAAATGTTGGAAGTTTGGGCATATATCGAAACAATGTCCGACTAAAAAGGTTGTATGCCCTAAATGTGGTGAGTGTCATGAGAACTGCGAAACGAAAGTCTATCGTTGCAACAACTGTAATGGTCGTCACATGGCTTTTAATAAAGAGTGTCCCATTTTTTTAAAAGAAAAAGAAATTAGAGTTACTATGTCTAGGATTAATTGCACATATAGACAAGCTCTAAATATATATTTAAAAGACCACGAGAAAGTAATAATAAACGTACCTAAAACCACAATTTTGGAAGAAACCGGTAGGTCATATAGAGACGTAGTAGTAAATGAACCAATGGACACAGGTCTTCAAGTGCAAGAAGAAATAGTAGAAAGTAAAAGGAACAATCGAAAAAGAAAACAAAAACAACAGAAACAGCAGAGCAGTAATAGATGGGCAGACGAGACATCAGAAAATGAAAATGATTGTAATCAGTCACAAGTACACATTGGCACTATATCACAGGAAGAAGACAGAGCTGACAGGAAACAAAAAAAAACTAAATTGAAAGAGTTGATCAACAAGTTTAAGAGCATTTTTATATCCGAATTATCTTTAGAAGAGAAAATTGTTTCAGTTGTGAAGTTACTTTTTGCTGTAGTCAAGGAATATTTTTATGATGTCTTTAGTAAAGTAGAATGGACTCAGTATATCTTTAAAGCATTCAATAATGGATAGTACATCTAAAAAGAAATCAGTAAACATAATTCAATGGAATGCACAGAGTTTGAAACCAAAAATTAACGAACTTGAATGTCTTTTGCAGCAAGAAAAGATTCATGTATGTATAATTAGTGAAACATGGTTACAGGATGGAGTTAATGGTTAATGTTAGTATTAATGGTTTCAATATATTTAGAAAGGATAGGTATGATGGTTATGGAGGGGTAGCCTGCATCGTTCATAAGTCTGTCGGCGCGCCTGCATTTTAACGTCTGTGTTGCCAATTTGTAAAATAGACCTGTCATAACGAACACCAAGCACTGGAGGGGCGGCCATATTGCAAGAACCGGCAGTCTACTGACGAACGTAGTGAAGTGCGCACGCGACCACGTGCTCGGTGGACGTTAAAGTAAATCCAACTAAATCTAGCTGATCATTGACTATTTTACTATTGTTCTGAGTGATTGCTAGAATATTAGAAGTGAATATCTTTCTACCGCCCATATTTTATTGAAATAGAGTCTCCAACCCGATAATCCACGCCCGCCTTCGAGATGGAGAATACTTCTGATAACGGCCAAAAGACTTCATCAGAAGTGGGATTTGAAGGGTCAAATACATCGGAGAGAGTACCCAATCGTGAAAACCAAAATGCCAGCACAAGTACCCAAGATTTACTCACAGGAATGGAAACAATTCTGACAAAATTGCTAGCCGCGAATTCCAGCAACACCCACACACCGCTGCCACAAAATAACTCTACGCAGTTGGTCAAATTTGATGATGATGATGCAGAAGCAGACAAAAAAGGTTAGTGCAGAATCACGGTTACTATAATTACCAGCCGGAATTTATGCGGAAGTAAGCTGTTACTCGCTTTAATAAACTAGCTGAAGGGGCCGGGCTGCATCTTGCCTGACTAAATTGAAGAGCACGGAAATAGAATGGCCTAAGATTAGAGAATTGCTACTGGCAAGATTTGGAAAAGCCATGTTAATGCAAGACTACTTTGACAACGTCATGAGGTTCGAAATCAGACCACAAGAGGCAGCTTCTGAGGCAGCGATGCGTTTGTGGTGTATAATAGAACGCATACCGAATGTAGAGATGACTGAGGAAGCTATTACCGGATTTGTCATATCGGTCTTCAGTCAACGGAACCCAACGATTCGTAGGGAGCTGAATTCGTACACTATTACAACGAGAGCTCAACTGTGTCGTGCGCTTGGCGGAATATCCCTAAAAAGACACCCAAACGACTATGAAGAGTATTTGTCCAGCTCAAATAAACCACGCACGGTTGCCGATTCAAAAGTGGATTCTTGTCACTACTGCGGTCATCGAGGACACAAAATAGAAGAATGTCGCAAGCGACGAGAGGCTGTTTCGGTAACAAGAGTGCCCGAAAAAGAGAAGGCGGTCACATGTTTCACGTGTCAAAAATCAGGTCACTTTAGCAACGCATGCCCGAATAATAAAGTGAACAGGGATCGATCGATTAAGAAAGGCGTTAACATTTGAGAACGTATGCCAGTTAAAGGTACACTGTCTACAATGACTGGTAAGTCAACTTCATTTCTATTCGACAGTGGGTCCGTATACTCATTGATCAAATACAGCTTAGTGGAACAGCTCCCCGGTCCCGTAAGCAACGACACGGTATATTTGACAGGTAAGTGGTGAAGACATAAAGTGCTCGACTCAAATATGAAGTCTTGTCTTAACTTAGGGTTTTCCGTGAGCATACTATTCCACGCGATATCAGACCATAGGTTGGCAGAGTCGGTGCTTATAGGTAGATACATTTTAGATATGGGAATTCATGTAGAAGCTAATAGTGAGTCTATTAAATTACCAAATAGGGCATCAATGCTTGTAGGGCCGCTAGCATTTTAGAGCTTGGCTCGATTGACACCGATTTAGTAGGAAAAAGAACGGCTGTTAAAAATATAAGGCAGGTATAGTGAGTACTTTATAGAAGGTATGCCCACGCGAAAGGTCAGTCCAAGGTCAATTGAGCGGACAGCCTCCGCGACACTAGAAGGGTAGTTGGAATATCTGGCCATGCCATTCGGCTTACGAAATGCTGCATCCGTGTATCAACTTTGCATCAATAAGGCTCTCAAATCTCTGAAAGACACTATAGCATTAACATACATGGATAACGTTCTGTTTTATTCAACAAGTGTAGACGAAGGACCACAGCGTCTCGACACTGTGTTTAGAAGCTATTACTGAAGCGGGCTTTTCTTTTAAAATAACAAAAAGGAAGGTCATGAAAAACTGAAATTAATTGTTTTGGATACATTATACGAGCAGGTGAAGTAAGACCCAATCCGGGATAAGTAAAAGCTTTCTTGAAGCTCCTTTTTCCAAAACAGCAAGACAAGTGAGACAATTTTTAGGATTAGCTTCGTACGTCCAACGTTTTATACATAACTTCGCTAGCATTGCCTGACCCTTATATTCTTTGATCAAACTTAAAGACCGCATAGCAAGGACACAAGAGTATTCGGAGTTACATAGAAAAATTGTTCGAATTTTATCACCCGAACCGGTATTGACAATTTTTTGATCCTGATAAACTTGTCGAACTCTATACCGATGTAAGTTCGGATGGTTATGGTGCAAGTAGTATATTTTAGCCGTCGTACAATCGAAGTAGACTCTACGTACAACTCATATGATTTACATACCTTGGTGGTAGTACGTGCAGTCGAACACTTTCGGCAGAATCTTTATGGCCAACATTTTACAGTATACACTGATTGCAATTCTCTCAAAACCTCTAAAGTCAAGACTGATTTGCCGCTGCTCGTCCACAGTTGGTAGGCGTTCCTCTGAGCATACGACTTTGACATAATTTACAAGGAAGAGGGTAACATGGCACATGCTGATTTTTACCGAGGACTCCCTTACCATCTCCCACAATAGATGAAGTAGAACCTGATATCCAATTGCGGAGAGATGTTGCATCATTGAGCGTTTTCTACCGGCTGTATCATGGCGAGCGTTCTGAAGAGATGTTTAACCTTGTTCCCCCCTCTCACTTCCATAGCTAAACCACGCGCGCTGGTCTATGGAGTCATAGCTTTTCAGTCACTAACATCTTGACTAGGACCAGGAAGTTCTCTAACTCTTACTTTTGCAGAATTGTTGGGCTGTAGAATGGTCTTCCGGCGAGCGTGTTTGCATCGTCCTATGATATTAGCTCTTTTGAGCGAGGCGTGAAGAGGTATTTGTGCAGACCAGCATGATCGCTGTGGGTGGTTATTGTCGTTCTAGACTGTGCCAGGCTTTCTGTCAGGTATGGTGTGGTTACTGTGATACACTACTCTCACGAAAACTTGTGTGCGGTACTGAGGGGATTTGAAAGACTGGTAGATATCTCGACAACCCTGATCAATGATGAGGATGGTGTGTCGGCGATCGATGGAAATGAAGTTGACCAAACAAAATCTTCAGACGCAGATACCGAGTAGAGACAGCCTCTGTAGCTAGCGAAGATACCAGGACTGCTAGTTTTGGCACTCTTTCGGCTTCAGAAGACGACGTCCGTATATCCACACATTGAAATAAGCAATCTCCAATTAAGAGCCTGATGTTCCTGACCTAAAATTCCAGTGTTATGGTAATAAGCTGGTTGAAGGGGCCTAGTACGCCCGGGCCATGCTTGTTGATCGGTCGAAGGGGCCTCGTACGCCCGGGCCATGCTTGTTTATCGGTTGAAGGGGCCTAGTACGCCCGGGCCGCATAGATAATTGGTCGAAAGGGCCCCGCACGCCCGGGCCAAAGCTACTAGCTGGTTGAAGGGGCCTAGTACGCCCGGGCCATGCTTGTGATCGGTCGAAGGGGCCTCGTACGCCCGGGCCATGCTTGTTTATCGGTTGAAAGGGCCTAGTACGCCCGGGCCGCACAGAAAATTGGTCGGAAGGGGCCTTGCACGCCCGGGCCACGGTACGAAGGTTGAAGGGGCCTAGCACGCCCAAGCCTAAACTACGAAATCCGAAATTGGATTTCTGTCAGGAACAGCCGAACGATCGAGAGGAGTAGCGTCGAACTTCATGACTGTCCTACACTCGCACGAGGTCGTGCGATTGTCAGGATTGGCCGTGTCGGCGCGCCTGCATTTTAACGTCTGTGTTGCCAATTTGTAAAATAGACCTGTCATAACGAACACCAAGCACTGGAGGGGCGGCCATATTGCAAGAACCGGCAGTCTACTGACGAACGTAGTGAAGTGCGCACGCGACCACGTGCTCGGTGGACGTTAAAGTAAATCCAACTAAATCTAGCTGATCATTGACTATTTTACTATTGTTCTGAGTGATTGCTAGAATATTAGAAGTGAATATCTTTCTACCGCCCATATTTTATTGAAATACAGTCTCCAACCCGATAATCCACGCCCGCCTTCGAGATGGAGAATACTTCTGATAACGGCCAAAAGACTTCAAGTCTATAAATGTGCGCACTACCTTGTTTAAGTTAAATAATGTAGGCATAGAAGTGTTACATATAAAATTAATGAATTGTGTAAATTTAGAAAATATATACTCTGTATACTGCCCTTCACATGTTAGAACCTCGCAGCCGGATTGGGATAGTCTTTTCAGTTCATGTCAGAGTAAATCTTTAATAGCTGGTGACTTCAATGGTCACCATACTAATTGGTCATACAAAAAAGATGTAAGGGGCTCTCAAATTCTGGATTCGGCAATAGATAATGGCTTTGTATCTTTGAATGATGGTAGACCGACAAGAATTCGAATAGTAAATGGCACTATTCAGAAGTCGTCTCCAGATATTACGTTCATTTCTTCTGATGTTGCAGTAAATTTTAAATGGGATATAATGAATGAAAATTTGGGTAGTGATCATTTAATGATCAAAGTAAAAATGGAATTTGATTCTCCTGAAATTACAAATAAAAAATTTAACTTTAAATTAGCTGATTGGAAAAGGTATCAAGATATTCTCGAAGCAATGTTTTCAGATTGTTTAGTATTTAACACCGTTCAGGAAAAATATGACTTCTTTATTAATAAAATACTTTATGCCGCAAACAAAAGTATACCAAAATTTAAAATATGTACTAACCCTAAAAGTAATTTTAAGCCTAAGAGATACTGGAATCCAGAACTATCTAAGGCTGTGGCTAAGAGAAGACTAGCATTGGCCGCTTTTAGGAAAAACCCTACACCGAACAACCTTACACTTTTTGAGGAGCAGGTAGCTTTAACAAAACAACTTATACAAAAAACAAAAACACATAGTTGGAGAAAATTTTGTAGTAGTATTGATGAGACAGTAACTGTAGGAGAAATGTGGCAACGCATGAGGTGGGTTAAAGGATACAGTAAAAGTAAAATAGCTATCTCAAACGAAGAAGAACAGGAACTTTTATGCAATCTAGCACCCGACTCAGTTTGCCCACAGAAACCAGTATTCAGGTCATGTAATTCTAGTTTGGAAAAAATATTTAGTATACAAGAGTTAAGGGATTGCTTGAAAAAAAAAGATACAGCACCTGGCAATGACCAAATTACCTACTCAATGATTTGGAACCTTCCGAATACATGTAAATTATATTTGTTGGATATATACAATTTAGTTTGGAACTATGGTCTCATACCAACACAATGGCGTAATATTGACATAGTACCAATCCCCAAACCATCTACGAGTTCTAATGGCGCTATTAAGTTAAGACCGATCTCATTGCTATCTTGTGTTTGTAAAATATTTCATTCAATGTTAACCAAACGTTTAGAATGGTATATAGAAAGAAACCAACTCTTATCTCCATTTACTTCCGGATTTAGGCGTGCTCACTCATCGGTAGATTCTCTTGTTCGGCTAGTTTCTCAGATTCAGATAGGTTTTTCAGAAAATATACCGACCCTGGCATGTTTTATTGACATTCATAATGCTTATAATAATGTTGCTACAGAAGGAATTGTTAAATCACTTGATGAAATTAATGTTGGCGCAAAACTTTGTGAGTACATATGGGCATCTCTGAGTGACAGACGACTAACTATTAAAAAGGGAATTGTAGATAGTTTACCCGGTTCATATAGATTAACAAATAGAGGCCTAGCTCAAGGTGACCCCCTGTCGCCTATCTTGTTTAATATTGCGACATTAAACATTTTTAGGAATATTAGCAATGTGTCCATTTTACAATACGCAGATGACTTTGTTCTGTATGATAGTAATAGAGTAATCAATGACAGCATAAGTAGCTTGCAAAAAATAGTTTGTTTTTTTTTAAATAATATTGGCTTAGAATTATCTATAGAAAAATGTAAATGTTGTTTGTTTACCAGGGGATATAAAAGACATGTGATAGAATTAAAAGCAAATGGAGTCAATTTGGGGTTGGTAGAAAGTGTCAAATACTTGGGATTATGGTTGGATAAGTCGCTGAGATGGGGGCAGCACATTAACTATATTTGTGAAAAATCACTCAGATATTTGAATTTATTTAAAGTATTATCAGGTATATCTTGGGGAATTCATCCGAATTTCCTTCGGAAATTATATATTTCTCTGATCAGGAGTCGAATGGACTATGCCAGTTATTTGTATGATAGTACTGCGAATGTACATGCCTATAAGCTTGATAAGGTACAAAACCAATGTATGAGGGTGATCGGTGGATTTATAAGAAGCACGCCGATCCATGTGATGGAGTCCGAACTATGTATCCCTCCTCTTTATCTTAGAAGACGTTTCTTAGCTGTCAAATACTGTATCAAAGCCCAATCTTGGTCAAACAATGAAATTTTAGTGATATTAGATAAACTTAACGCTCTTTGTTCCAACAGATATTGGTTAAATAAAAAAAAGCCTTTACTTAGTTCAGTATATCAAGAGACTAAATCAGAGAACATATTTTCTAGTGACCCCCTTTTAATGTACACTTTGGAAACTTGGATTACAAATTTAAGCACCACTAACGTTATTTACTCTAATCTAGACTGTATTTATAAAAGCAAAAAAAATTATAACTCTGATTGTTTAAAAAGCCAAATTTCAGAAGAAATCCATAGAAAATTCAAAGATTGGTACCATATATATACCGATGGTTCAAAGAGCATTAATGGTAGAGGAGGCGCCCTGTATGATCCGCTACGTAAGCTAAATGTTAAATTTAGAATTAATAACAATAACTTGACAATTATGAGTGTGGAACTCATTGCTATCTCAGAGGCTATTAAATATATTAGAAATAAAGGGTTCTCTAAAGTAGTCATTTTTACAGATAGTAAGAGTGCTCTCCAGCATATTGCTCGATGCACCTCTGAGGCGTACCGAAAACATATGAGATAATTAAACAAATTCAAGAAATTATTACGTTCGGTATTGATCTGAGATTGCAATGGGTTCCATCTCACATTGGTTTACAAGGAAACGAGGAGGCTGACCGCAGCGCAAAAAATGCAGCAGTAACAGGCTCAAACATGTCGCCGCCAAGTGATTACTCTGAGTTGTTGCCAAAATTCAAAATTGTAATACACAACAGCTGGAAGGAATATTTTGACCAAAGATCAACAGAGAAAGGCATTTGGTATCGCACAATGCAGAGTGAGCCTCCTCGTATTCCTTGGTTTTCTAAGGTTGGGCTAGCTAGGAAATATATTGTAGTAGCTCATAGAATTAGATCTGGACACGTTCCTCTCAACAAGTTTGGATATCTTATGAAAAAAGTCGGTAGCCCAAACTGTATCCGCTGTGACACAACAGAGGATATCCAACATTTGTTGATGGAATGTGTCCAGAATAAAAAAGAAAGAGAAAGCTTAAGGAGCACCCTAAACATCAACTTTTTGGACTTAGGCATTTATCAAAGCTATTTAAGTAATCCCAGCAGTCAAGAAGCTCGCAAAATTTATAAATTTATTTACAATAGTTTAGTGGAACCTTAAGGTTTCTCTATCTTCTATAGTGTGTCCATAACACTAAGTGTAATGTTTTTTCTATTTTTTGTATCTATATATATGGTGCAGCACGATAGGGCTGGCATGACTGCATGTGCAGTCAAAAGCCCTTTAAAATATTGATTAAAAAAAAAAAAAGATTAAATCTCAATAAACACGAATGTATTTTACCAGTATTCCATTTTATTAGACAAAATTACAAATATATCAAGAACTAAAAGGCTATCTTCTAACTTTAAGAGCTATTTAAGATATCAAACAAAAATAAATAATAAATAAATGGCGGCAAATAATATACATGCAATAAATTCAGATGTCAATGCATGCAACGTAAAAAAACATAATACTCAACAGTCATAGACAATATAATTCTTTTTTTTTCGTTCGGTCCTATCTTCTACAGTTTCAGATTCCGGGACTTCACTGCCATAAGAATTAAAAAAATATCGTTTTCGATACAATTTTCGACACTGGATATTTTATATCGATATATCATTACAAAATATATCGCCCAAAAATATCGATATATTGAATTGAAAATATCGTTATTTATTCGACAAGCCTTCGTGACTTATTCCTTATGACGTGTTTCACGCGGATTTTTCTTACAATAATAATGGTCTATAGTAGGGTTTCTTAAACTATGGGTCGCGACCCCAAACGGGGTCGCGTACCAAAATTCTGCGGTCGCGGGAGATTTTAATGTCAAATATTTATATATACCATTTTATAGCATCACTAGAGTTGGCGGAATACAGTGGACTTGGAGCGTCTACACACACGCATTTGTTGATTGAACACATATTAAATCCCAATATCGTTCAGCGCTAAAAAATGTTGAAGAAGTCTTACGTCCAGCAGTTTCATACATTGATTCAAGATTTGATTTGTTACGCAATATATAACAAGCACATCCATCTCATTAATTTGTTTTACTTATATTTTACTTTAATACATACCACGCAACTACTTGAATATATTCGAGCGAATTAAGACGGTCAGAATCCACTTTTATTTTTGAAACTATAATAAATACAATTTTATAATTTTTTTATTTTTTTTTTATTTATTTTTTTTTGTATGTTTCAAAGCGAATTCTAAAACTATACAGTGAGTCCATAAAGTATTCGTCTAGTCGCAAGTTTGAAAATAAAATCGTCTCTTAACGACCGGGCGAATGAGAGTGAGAATCTCGATTAATTGAACATGTTGAAAAAAGGAATATTAACCATAATAATGCGAAAACAAGTACATAAACAAATTTCTCGCGATAACGAGGGTAACAAAACATAAACATTCGTTTTTCGCTAGTTCAAAAAGTATTCGTCCACCCTTAAAACAATAGGCGTTCGCGGATACAAGGTCACCTCTAATACCTAACACGCTTCTTTTGTTAGCTCTTACAGCCTATAGGACAACCTGTCATTATTTCGAGCTGATCGGAGAAGAGTAGTTATATTTTTTTAAATGTTATGGGTCGGAAGGGCTGTGAAACAAGCACGACTGAAAGAAAGCTCATTTACACTTACATAATGAGTGCAAATCTTCCTGCAAGATATCCAAGTTGGTAGGTAGACCTCTACCGACAGCACAGTCGGTGATTGATCGTTTCCGTAGAATAAAAACATTGAAAAACCATCCATGGAGTGGACGCCCTCGTGCACTGATCGAACAAGACAAGAGGTTTATTGTGCGAGAAATTAAGAAGAACCCAAAAGTTAGTGCACTTAAGCTTCCTAGGGAACTGTACAGTAGGGGCAAAAAAGCATGCATCAATACAATCAAGAATATATGCAAAAAAAAATGGGTACAATGGCCGGGTAGATCGCAAGAAGTTTTGAATTAGCAAACAGAATTGACAAAAAAACGTTTCGTTTTTGCCCAAGAAGATAGATTTAAGAAAAATATTTCTGGAAGTATGTCATATTATCCGATAAAAGCAAACACAACATATTTGGTCAGATGGAAAGCAAATTCTGTGGGGAAAGATGAATACTAAGGTGCTGCCTCAAAATCTCGCGCCTACAGTACAACATTGTGAAACATTCCCTTATTGTGTGGGGGGTATATGAGTGCAGAAGGTATGGGAAAACTGCACTCATATTAAACATTATGGATCATAAAATGTGTATAAACATTTTAAACGAGAATTTGGATCCAAGTGCTGAGTTATTGGGTCTCCATGACAATTATATCTTCCAACACAACAGCAATCCTAAGCACACAGCTATGAATACTAAGCAGAGATGGGCAAATTGTAATCAGATTAATGATTAACGATTACGATTACATTTTGTAATCATTAATCATGATTAATGATTAACGAAATTAATCAAAAAAAGTAATCATTTTTCGGTGATTAAGGATTATTAATCATTAATCGGATTTCAATTAATCATGATTACTTTTCTGTTTGATACGTAAAATGCGCTGCCGACAGCAAAGCGGCGCTCGCCTTTTTTTATTTTTAGTATACGACTACTACTAGCTAAACTGGCGAACTGAGTACCACCACATAGTTAGGTGCTAGGGTGATTACCCGAACTGAGTCGTGACCGCAGTACAATAGTGCAAAGACCGGCATAGTGACTCGCTTCGATCTGACTACTTTCAGGATCAGTTCGTGCTCGGTGGACATTAAGTAAATCCAACGAAATCTAGTTAATCATTGATGCTTTTACCATTGTTCTGAGTGATTTCTGGACTGTTAGAACTGATTATCAAACTACTGCCCATATTTTACTGAAATACCGTCTCCAACTCGATAATCCACGCCCGCCTTCGGGATGGAGATAGAGAGACAGAGCAAGATAGCGCAATATTTTAATTGATCAGAATAAGACATTATTTTCTCAAATTTACACAAGCTTCTGTTGCGCAGAGCGCAACATCACCTTTCTTGGTCATCCGTCTCTCTCTACTGACTCGGTTTCGTCTTTGATGTAAACCGAGCCGCCGCGCACGTTCGTATCGTATTTTGAATTTTAACTCGTAATTAAAGTTGAGATATAGATCTGTTTTTTTTCCGGATAACTGTCCTTCTATCTAATAACTTTGATTCTTACAATATATCAGCGGGACACATACATAGTTTTTTTTCTCAATTCGCTTAATTTTTTTTTTTGCAGTTGCCTTCTAGTTTCTTAAAGCCTAAAAAATATAGTACTCAGAAAAAAGAAGCAAATCGACATACGGGCACGCGCCATTTTTATCTCAGTAAAACGCTTTTTTGTTTACCAAATTATATATATGTACATATATTGTTTAATGAGTAATAAAAGTAAAAAATAGTAACTTGATTTTTCTGTTTTTAAATTTAACTTTAACTTAAAGGATTGCACACAAAGTCTTTGGCCATTATCAGAAGTATTCTCCATCTCGAAGGCGGGCGTGGATTATCGGGTAGGAGTCGGTATTTCAGTAAAATAATGGCGGTACTTTGATAATCACTTCTAATAGTCCAGGATTCACTCAGAACAATAGTATAAGTATCTATGATCAGCTAGATTTCGTTGGATTTACTTAATGGCCACCGAGCACGAACTGATCCTGAAAGTAGTCAGGTCGAAGCAAGTCACTATGCCAGTTTTTTCACTATTGTGGTATGGTCACGACCCAATTCTGGCAATTAACCTACCAACTCAAACGGCTGAAAGAACACAAAAAATGGTCCTGAACGTAATCAGGTCGAAGCCAGTTTCTATGAGTTGGTAGGTTTATTGGCCGAACAATGTCGTGACTCGTGACCACAGTACACAACTGCAAAGACCCTTATAAGGATTATGATTCGCTCAACGAGACGGATATTCGGGGGCGGACTTGCTCCGGCTAAAACCACCGGGTGCCAGCACTGCCTAATCTTCGCCTTCGCCGGGCCAGGGAATCCAGATACTTCCTAGGGGCCCGGCGAGCGATTGGTCTTAGACAGGTGTCCTCCCTGGGAGAGGGTCGCAAAACTACCCAAACAATACCTCCCATTGGGGCGGCGTGTGATCACACACACGACGACACCACCCCACCCTCCGCTGGGCGCCACCCCCCTCTCTGCTGGACGACACCCCAACTCTCCGCTGGACGCCACCCCACCCACTCTCTGCTGGACGCCACCTCCCACTCTCCGCTGGATCCCCACAATCTCAGCTGGATGCCACCCCCACTCTTCACTGGACGCCACCCCCCACTCTCCGCTGGAAGCCATCCCCCACTCTCCCCTAGACGCCACCCCCCTCTCCGCTGGACTTCACCCCTCCTCTCCGCTGGACGCCAACCCCCCTCTCTCCGCTGGACGCCACCCCCCACTCTTTTCTGGACACCACCCCACTATTAGACGGAAGTTTGGGGTCATATATAATTCGAAATAAAATAACTTGAAAAATTAAATAAACGAGTATTTAAATCGGTCTCTCTCTCAGCCAGAACTCAAAAGTAATCATTAAAATAATCATGATTAATTGAATGATTACTGTAATCAAGATGATTACTCATGTAATCATGATTAAGAGTAATCAGATGACACGTAATCATGATTACATTCGTCATGATTACTTGTAATCTGATTATTAATCTGATTAAAAGTAATCATGATTACGCCCATCTATGATACTAAGCTGTGGCTGTTATATAACACCCCAAAAACAACTTCATACGCCACCTTAAAGTCCGGATATGAATCCAATCGAACATCTTTGGAAAGTGCTTGAAGATAATATTAGAAAAGGCACATCAGTTACAAGAATAACTTAAAATGAGCACTTCAGTAAGAATGGGATAAAATTCCATCTTCTGTGGCAAAAATTTTTGTTGATTCTATGCCCAGAAGGCTCCAAGCTGTGATTGCCGCGAAGGGAAATCTAACTAAGTACTAAATCCTATTCTAAAATTATGTTCTGTAGCTCAAAACGCCATGAAATATGGTATGGACGAATACTTTTTGAACTAGCTAAAAATGAATGTTTAGTTTTTTGTTACGCTTATTATCGCTAGAAAATTGTTTATGTACTTATTTTTGGATAATTATAGATAAAAAAACTTCTTTCAACATGTTTGACTAGTCGAGATTTTATTCGCTCCTTACCTTGTTCTTTAGACACGATTTTTGTTCAAACTTGCAACTAGACGAATAGTTTTTGGACTCACTGTATATTGTTACCTGATAAATAAATCATCGAAAAATGTTAATTTATTTTTCTTTTATATTTATATGGGGTCGTCAAGAAACTCGCAATCATAAATGGGTTCGTGAATGACAAAAGTTTAAGAAGCCCTGGTCTATAGTATTTCGAATTCATTGAAAAAAATATTCATAATTTTATTAACTGTATTTTTAAACTGTACCTTATATCTTAGTTATAAAAAAGTCTGACAGGTGTCTTGTCATTGATAATTTGTTAAACGTCAATCTGTTTTTCAATTCTGATGAAACTATTATAGAAACGGCGATATATACACATGTAGAAATTATTTTCTATAGTGTATGTTTAATTGTGTAACATTCCGTGAATCAACTTTCGCCTCTTATCCTTTAGCTGGATGGAGAAACTCAAAGGATAAAGAGTAGTAATACTGGAGTAGTTATATGTATGGTGAAAATACCGTAAGTTGGTTGATAAGAGAAATTCTTGTAATAAATTATCATACTTTTTTAGTGGAATAAAATTCTTAATTTGTTTTATTATAGAAGGCACATCTACATGAATCTTGTTCAATAGAAGTACAGTCAGTATACATAGACCATACAGTGAATAAAGTTTTGCCTAAATTCATATGCTAACATAATGCAGTTTACATCAGAAGAAGCTTATGCGCGCCTTATAAGTCACAACATGACTGTGCCTCAAAGGATCAAGGTATTTAAAACTTATTTTACAATGTTATTAAATTCTCAGTACTAATTGTGCAGTTTTATTTGGTATTTTACACAGGATAATCTTGCCCTGTGCTGTAAACTATTTTATTGCCTATAGCCTTTTACTAAATCAGACTTAATCTTATTATTAAACTAGATAAATTCATTTGATTACCCTTTCATTAAAATTTCATATTCTATAATAATAGAACATAGTTGTTTTTTAAAATTAATGTGCTTCTATTTAAATTATTATTTTATCTGTAATAATAGTAGTTGTTAGTATTACTACCACTGCTACACTATTAGTAGTAGTGATAGTTAATCTAATAAATAATTTGAAATTAGCTACCAAATATTATGTGATGTAGTAACACAGTATATCATAACATCTTCAGGCAACTGGTGACATAATTGATGAAGAAAGTGCACCAAATGGAATTGTGTCTGGTTGGGATTATGCTAATGAAAAGTTTGATATGAAAGTTCCTGAAAGGATACTTGTTGTTGGGCAAGACCAGCATGTGGGTAAGTGTCTGCTTATTAATATTGTACATTTAATTTATAGTATATAATTCATACATACATGCTGCAATATCAAAGTACCACATTTACATGAAAATAACATTTTTGTAAAGTAATAATCTTAAATGTTTTTTTTTTCTATTTTTATTTTCTATAATTTTTTTCCATTTGTATGTAACCAATTTGGAACTGTGCTTTAGCATATTTAACAAAAGTATTTAAAAACCATGGCTGATTAAAATAGCTCAAGAAATGTTTATAAAATAATTTGAAATTTTGTTTCATCTACTCAAAATTACCAGCAAAGTCATATTATTAATTATTCCACAAAAGATATAAAGATTGTATATTTTATAAAACATAATCTTCATTAAAAGGAATGAAACATTTAAATTACAGGTACAAAAGCACCTCCAAGGGAAATCCAACTGGACAATGCTGTATTGCCAACAGACCCTGGCATGATCCGTGTGAGCACTCCACCAAGAGTCATAACTTTAGATCAACATTACTTTCCATCTGCTGACGATTTTCCTCATGGACTGCCTAGCAACTCTCCACCAAGAAATGTGAGGGTATACCGATCTCAAGGAGACGGAGCTCGTTCAACTACACCACGTCCAGACAATTTAAATGAATCTACCATGACAGAATCACGATTAGTACTGAGGTATGTATGAATCAATTTTTAGGAAGCTAAGTTTATACTAATTTAAAAGGCTTTTCTTCCTGGGCTTACATTAATTATATTTTCTTACTTCATTTGATTAAATAGAAGCTTGTGCCTATGACTATGCTACAAATGATAAAATAACGCAATTTTTACAAGTGTGATTTGAACTTTTAGTATTGTACAGTAATAATCATTTTTAGTTTAAGATGGGTCCAACAGAATGGTCAACCCAAATCTTTGTTTAATCAATTATGGTTAGACATTTTGATGGTTTCAAGTTTGTCTCTAATACTAAAATGTACCTAAAAAGTTAACAGCTCACCTAGCGGCAAGTGGCTACTGTCACTTATAAACAACCTGAAAGGTAAGGAAACAGGAACTGGACAGACAGACCATGGAAAGGTGAAATTGGTAAATAAGTGTTAGAATTATTGTAAAGGTTTCCTCAAAATCAGCTTGGTGGCTTGTTTATGATGCAAACAAACATGCAAAGATGAGTGGAGAAAAATGAAGTGGAAAGTTAAAAAATTGACTACCCTATTTTCAGTGATTAATATTTAATTAGAATATTTTTTCAGAGATCCAACTCCCCCAATGGGTAATGGTGAAGGTCTCTCAACTGCAGAAGAGTTGGTCCATTTACGACGCCAAATAGTAAAGTTGAATCGCCGAGTCATGTCTATTGAGGCTGAACAACTACAACGTCAGCAAAAAGAGAAAATCGCTTATGCTATGGGTATTGCATACTTGTTGTTTAAAGTCATTGCTTGGCTCAATAGGTCTTAAATTGTTATAAAATATTATACTTAAAACTTAAGATGAAGTATATTATATCTTATTGTTGACTTCATGATATTAAGGTAGTGACCATGTTACAAATGGTCATTAGATTAAATCAAATTACAAATTTAGTAAATATGGAAATGTTATAGTTCAGGATGAATTGATACTTAAGCCTTAGGTCACATTTTTTATTATAGTTTCTGTTATACTTTTTTTACAGTAAATTCTCACTTTTAAATATTCTTTTTTCCCCTGTATTTGTTCACTTACTAATGAAATGTTGCTGTTGTTGGACCCTCCATTCAGTATGTGGTAAGGTATGCAATGGGTTATTTTTATTTAAATAAAGTGTGGACTCTCACTTCTGATTTTTATTTAGTTCACTTAACTAGCCCTGTTAAATTTCTTATGAACACATTTTACATAACAAAATCTGAGCAGTGGTTTAAAAAAATAAAAACTCTAAAGTTCAGAATAACACTCAATATATTTAAATCACTTAAAGATGGCATCATTTTTTGAGCATTCTAAAATATGAATGCCATGTAGGATAAAATTACATGCTGAGTAAAAGATCTTTGACTTACAAACTCTAATATGAATACTGGTTAACAGTCAATAATGGGGGCCATATTAATTTGATATATTGTTATGTTGCTGTTGGTTTATCATCATAAATAAAGATTACTGAAAATAATGGCCCACCAAGTCTCTGTGCTAACCATGAATTTTTTACTACAGCAATTTTCAATGAATCAACAGCCATTTTAGCATTAAAATTTGTATGTAAAGCCCTGCCCATTCCTTCCAACACAATTAAATCAACACCTCGAACTTTCATCTCATTACATAAACCTGCAAAGAACATTATGTTTATAATCATGCATTTATTTTACAGTTCAGTAAATATAACATAAAGCACTTCTCACCTACACTTATAGTTCTAAAATCAAGGCATGGACCTCTTTGCCCACTAGATCTGACAACTATATTTCCTGTAGATAGGGCTTCAGCTATCACAGGGCAGATACAAGAGGCCTGCTGTATAATCCCTTCCAGTTCTACATTGGTAACATCATTAAGAGCTGGCCATTCATTAGCACACAGAATAACAGATGTGCCCCTGAGTAATAAAGCTCTCACAAATGGCAAAATTCCTAACACAACATCAACACCACTATTATCCACAAATACGGCTGCACAATGGTGAACTGTTTTCTACAACATGAAAATAAAACTAGTTAATATCTGCAAAAAATATTTGATCTAATACAATTAGTGTTATAAACCAACCCTTGGCATAAGTCCTTGACTAAAGTTTAAACAAATTAGTTAAGGTTTTATTGTAAAAATAATTTAATTGTTTATATATCAATTAATATGATAGAAATAAATCTCACCTCCAACTTTGACAACCATTTATCTAAACCATCAATAAGCCACGGTCTTTTTTGAATTTTTTCTAATGCTTCATAAAGTCCACAATTTAATATATCAGTTACAGCATGTGCACCCCAATCAAACATATTTCCTGTTAAAATAAATTAAGATTTAATACTTTAAATAATTACAATGGTAAAGCTTGTAGAAAACACTCATAGCTCTCAATTAACAGCAACTCTCTCACATAAGCAGCTTCTTACATAAAAATGTATAAACACAATAAGGACACAAAGAAGAACACAATCAAAGAATACAATCTATATGTATTTATTACTTAAAAAGTTGATTGCAATCATACCAGCTAACACCCCTCTGCACAGTTCAATCCATCGCTGGTGGTCATCAGCAATTGCATCAATCTCTGCGAGCCTAGTGCCTAGATTTGCCAATGCTCCATCATTCTCAAATTTCTTCTGATCTTTCCATAAATCAAAGAATCCCTGAGAGCGAAGGCAAGTTTCGTTGATGTCAAGAAGCAAGCGTATAGTCAACTGTCCATGAGCTCTACAAATATAAATCACTATATTAACAAAGATACAAATACAATGTTTGCAGATAATTTTCTTAATAGGTAATAAACTGGTATGCTTTGGTGAAAGGACGGACCCTAATGGGATTGGTACATTCCATACGCCACCAAAAAGCTCAAGGCACAGAAGTAGATAGGTATTGGTGCTTATACTGCTTTAAAGCAACAAAAGAAATAGTGCACTGGTTTTTATGAGAAGAGATTTATCATCTTTTAATAGTTATAGTATTGTATGGTAGTTGTAATGGTAACCTTTAAATTAAACCTGGTTAATTGTACCCCTTACCCTTTTGAAACTTCAGCTTTGTTAACAGGCCCTGTTAACAAAGGTTCTTTAAATTTGCAATAAAAACAATAAACGAAATGGGACCTTGGCATCTTTATAATAGTCTATTGAAAATAAAACAAAATATCAAACACAGGAACATCAGTGCTGAATGATTGCCAAGAAATTTTGTCACTCGTTTTGGCTAGAGGGTATTACTTACAGAGGATTTATTCTAAGTTCTTTTAATGCTTCTACGTAACACGTCTTGAATTTTAAAGCACGTATTTCGACGGTAGGATCGCTATTATTTGCGAGCGCGAAATTAACGTATTTATCAACAAGTTTCTCGCATGTATTCAACCAGTATTCTCTTGCCTCTTCATCAGCTAGCAGATCTAAAGTATCTGGATTGTATTTGTCAGGCTCGTACAATATGTGTGAAAGACCAAAATGTTCCATAATGTTAATATTTTAAAAACTGATTACACGAACAATGAAAATATAACATTTATAACTCATCGCACTGTTATAGAGTTATCAGTATGCAAATAGCGTTTCCTTCAATTATCTTATCAAAAATAATAATCTTTTCAAACGACAAGAATTCAAACCACATCACACAATATGCACGATACACATTTACAAACCACAATTGATCAACGAACTGTTTTTATTTATTTTCTACCCTAGATAGCAACGATATATACGCTAGATAGAATAGAAATAGCTTTTGCGTAAAAAGAAGAACTAATGAGATCCCCACATGTGCGAAAAAGATGAACTTTTAAGCTTCATTTTTGAATATGTATAATGTGGAATAAAATATTTAGATAAGGTGTCCATACACGATCAAATATCAATGTTGATTGTAGCATCAATTAAGACCGATGTACTGTGCACAGACATTATCCGATAAAATATGAGTTCAGCTTATATCGCGTTACTACCCGATATTCCAATTCAATTCTAATTAAGGCAGGTAGGGTATAGGACTGATATTAAAATATCGATAATTCGAATTGTCGATATTGTTATTACGAATTATCGATATATATATTACTTGCGTTGCGTTGATCGTGTGACTAAATGCACAGCTGCACTGCTATCTACTTATGATGAAGGTGCTTGCTGATAAATGATAGATGGGCTACGAGTACAATTATTTAATAATGATATTATTACAATGAATGTGGAAGCTATTTTATATATACTATGTATGCAATAAGCAAGTAATAGTGCGAGCTGCGCGGGTAACCTAAGCCGAATGAATCTCATGCGGCACCGTAGCAACAATGTTGCAGCGGCTCAGTCATGCGTATCTGATTGCATTTCGTGTGTCCATTTACCGGCGGCTTGATCGACTCGATGCGCTTTGCCAATGATAAATCGGATGACGGCAAAATGACTCCACAGTACTAATATTTTTTTGGTTGATTTATCGATAGTTCGATATTGAAATGTTAATATCAATCGTCGATATTGTTTTTTCCTAATTTATTACAAAATATTATATTACTTATTATATACAAAATCATCGTAAACTTAATATACCGTATTTCATTTACACTATATTATGTTTTTTCTGTATTCCTAATTTACTTATTATCTTAAGAAGGAACGTAATTTCTTATAGTTATACCTCTGTGGCAAAAAAATTACTATAATCTATGATATGGAGTATCACTTTACTTACAATTGTTGTTTGTTGACAGTGGTCAACGTTAATAGCTTAGCATAGTTAGCATCCCTATCTCTTGGTTCTATTGAGTTAAGTCTGTGGCTAACATTGGACGAAGTTAAAAAGAGATGAAAAATTACTGTTTTATTGTAATGTAGCGGTTAAAGCAAATGTTTATTCATATTAATTTATTTAATATCTAGTTACATAAGAATAGTTTAGTGCCAACATATGTATTCTTCGACCAATTATTCCATTGTATGGAAGTATTTTTACAAAGTTGATACAAGAAATGTTTCCTGCAACTTATGTGGGAAAAATTATAAAAGCAGCGGAAATACAACTAACTAAGCAACCCACTTAAAAATCAAACACCATCATGCATATGCCCAACTAACCATAAAAAAAGGCAAATATTAAGAGAGCCACCATTAATAATGCGGACGAAAACTATAATAATATGTTGATAGCATTGCAACCATTGTCAAAATCGTATACTGGGTTTACTGATATGACTGTTGATAAACTATCTAAATATCGATATTTTATTTCGATATATCGTATTCTGATATTTAAAAATATCGAAAATCCAATATTTTAAAAAATAATAATATCAACAGTCCTAGTAGGGTAAGCACCACTGACATATACGAGAAAGACGACAAACCGAATGAAAAGTTTGCATCAATTGTATCAGACGTACCATTAATGCACAACCGTTGTACATGTTTATTTATATCTGCGAGTACTAAAAACATTAATACAAAACATTGTCTATTACTGATTTTTTTTAACAAAATTTTTATCGGTGGAGAACATCTATACATTTTAGTTTTGCCAACTCAAATATAGTTAAACCAATTTTTAACAATCATAAAAAATATCCTAAATAAAAAAATAAACTCAAATGAGTAATGAAGTGATTGAATTAGTTAAGTATATTTTTTAGCTAGCTACTTAATTATATTTTTACATTAAAACCACAATTAAAGTGCATGTGGTCCGTGTCATATGTTTATGTATATTTTTGTGTCATATTCTATGTATGTACTAGACACATACACATCAGCAGAAGCTGCTCGCTCGATTTAGTTGTAAAGGTCTATTCTGGCCAACAATGTATTACCCAGTTAAAAAAAAAACAGCAGAAGCTTGTGTACGTAGTCAACAAATTATACTTTGTACCGCCGTCTTCTGTATTCGCACTACAAGACACTAGCTGCGGACACCCCATAATAAACGATTTATTTATATTAATTTACTTCAATCTATGAATATCATAATAAATATTTGGTTAATTATACATATATATTTTAATAAAGTCGTTTTTCAATAGCCTTTTTATGTTATAATTTATTAGAATGAAATATTTGTATCAGTAATTAAAATAAGGTTTTTCTTTTTAGGGGGTTGGTAGCACTGTATGGACGAACTTCAATTCAGAATTCCATAATAGTGTTCGTAATATTGGTTATGGTAGAAGTCTTAGGAATGTGTTTGGAATGGAATAAACTGAGTTATTTTCGAAAAAGACTAAGTTTTACTTAAAGTGAATAGTGATTCATCATGTGTGTAATACAGGTTATTATAATTTGGTGTTGTGATTTTGATGATTGATGTAACGAACCTGTGTACGGCAAGATGGACGAATTGTCTAAGGGCACGACACAAACAGGAAGCACCGCTACAACTGACAAATTTGACGATAGTGATGGTAAATATTCCAAATAACGATCATAAAATGCGTTTTAGTATATTACAAATGCAAACATTCGTATATATAATTATTCTTATTCAACGAAATTATTTCTTTAGATTACAAATAGTGTTTTTGTAGTACTTATATAAAGTTATCTAGATATAACCATTAAAAAAATATTTCTATGAGATGACAATGCCAGTAATTATGTGTTGTGTATATATATATATATATATGTATATATATTTAAGCATTAATACAATAATAAAGTAGTTGGTAATTGTGTTACGATATACGTTTTGCTATGCAGTGAAATAATAAATAACATTTTTTTTTATAATATTCATAAAAAATCAAAGTACACTAGATTCGAAGTAGTACATTTGTAAATAATTTTGCAAATATTTAAGAAAACATATCTAAACTAAAAAAAAGACGACTATTATTTACTATATTATATACTCTATTTTACTTGGCCTTTATGATTAAATTAAGAAAGTCTTGGCAGGATAATAGGTTATAGAAATTTGTTATAAATATAAAATAATTCCAAAATTATATTGCCAAAACTATATACCTGTACTTTGTTAATTCTAGAGTAGAAAAACTTGAGAGGCTCTGTTTACAGTATTTACTCCAGCTTTAACCAATCATCGGATCTACTTGAATGAACTAGTACAATTATTTTATAACACCTCTATCACTCTAACTTAACATACCATGCACTTGCATATTAAAGATGTCAGTATTAAAACTAGTATATCAAGTAAAGCATAAGATTCATCAAACAATGTCATTAATTTATTAATGTTTTCTTGACCCTGTGTAATTACTCAAAGACTTTAGATAACCCTACAGATAAACAATACGCTAATAATCATGTCAGGGTGCTGTTAAAATATGATTACAGCACCACTGCACCTGTGTGCACCAATTATCCATAACTTGCTTGTTCTGTCCTATTTTGAATATATAAACAATTTTCTACTCTTTTTAACATTTGATATATTATTTTTATACTTATAAACTATTTGGAATATATTTGCTAAATGTTGATGAAAACTATTAACCTATATAAGCTAAAAGCACTAATGCTATCATACATTTTAAGGGCAGTATAAATTCGCTATACAAAATTTAATATAAATTATCATTGTTTACATATCTTTTTAATACTATAGTAGCATGTTAAAAATATGTTTTCCATATAAAATCTGTATTAATGAATATATTTTAAACTTACATTTATATTTTTCTAAACTTTTTTTTTATACAATACAGCGGTATCTTATTTGTACTCCTAATAATAATCTTATTCCTTTCTAGAATCCAAATAACATAATTATAAAACTATAAAAAAAACCACAACTACAAAATATAGTCTCCTTAAGAATAACAGCCTAGAGGTTCACTTGTTGGCATTGTGGAATGATGCCATTTTGAATTTAGCTAAAGAAAGTTATGTAAGTTTTTAACCACATGAAAAAGATATCCTAAGATGTATTTTTAAATAAATAGGGAAATATTTCATTGATTATTATTATTATTAGTAGAAAATGTTTTTTCTGAAAGTGTCATCCTTTAGTGCTTTTACCTTATGTCTGATTTTTTTTTTCAGATATTTGTAATTTATGAATGTATTAATGTAATTATAATCAGCTTTTTAATCTAATTATATAATATTTTTAAACTGTTTTTTATCAGCTAGTGAAAACATGAGTAATGACCCTCTGGGCATCAGTAAAGATCTATTGCATAGTTTTAAAGGTGTAGTCACTTTTATTAAATATTATTTTGTAAAAATAGCCACCAAAACTTTGCTTTTAATTTTAATCACTGCCTAAATGAATTTTAATTTTTCCCATACATTAAGAAGGTTGTTTTTTTATATGTATGTATAGCTTTGCTACATTTCACATTATATATTATAATTTGGTCTAGATGGAAAATGTAGGGGTATTTTCTCTTTTATAATTAAAATTTGTAGGAAAAAGTTTTAATTTAATAAATAAATTAATTTTTTAAAATTGTAAATGAAGTTGCCTAATAAACATAATCAATCAACTACTTGACTGTAATTTATATTATGTTACAATAAAAAACTTTTTAAAGTTAAAATTATCACTTACCACTACTTTAAACAGAATTGTGTATTTTATAGGTATAAGTGTAACAGTATATAGTTCCTTAAAAAAAAAAAATTAAATGCCAGAGGGCCTAGTCAATATCAAGCAGAAATGATTTCCTTATTATTAAATATGATACAAATTAATTCTACACATCTGGATTACATTTCCAAAATGACAATGAGAGCTATGTTAAGTAAGACTTGGTATATTGTTAAGAATAATACAAAGGTTGACAATTTTTTGAATTTCACATTACATTATGTAAAAGTTAAAATACTAATGATTAATTACAAAAGAAATAAAATTATTTCGATTAAACCTTCACTCTTGTCTCTGTACAAAATAATTTAGCATGTTTAAAAAGTGCAAAGAATGTAAACAAAAATATGTCTTTCTTATGTACAGTTAAATCCACACCATTGGACTTGCAGCATGTGTTACTTTAGTCCATTGAAAAGTTACATTTCAAGTTGCATATCTCAAATGATGGTATTTTTTATATGTGTAGGGGGTGAGTTACGGTAAAGTTTAATAAACTATAAACCTAAACGAGCGGCCGATACCTTTAAAAAAAACAGATGGTTTTTATATAATAATAATATTTACAAACAAAATTATTATTTACAAATAAAAAGACTATTTACGAAAAGCATATTGCTTGTAAAAAGTGTTCATGTGACTGCAATAATATTTCAAAGGCATCTAATTTCAACCTTGAACATATGGTACTATGACTGTTTCTGAAAATGAGTAACAGTCAGTCTGCTGTCTGAGAGGGAGTCTTCGAGAAAGGTATTTTCAAACAATAATGAGGTAACAGATTTATCATGCACACAGAAATATGAGGGCGGTCCTATAACTATTTAGCATCACAGGACGATGGCGTCACTATCGCTAAAAAACTATCGTGTAGTATATTCTCGTAGATAGCTACTTTCAAAATTCCAGTTGAATCGGACTAGTAGTTTTGTTTAGATCACGCGAGGAAGCAGGCTGTCCCCGGATTTTAGAAAATTGAAAAACAGCAAAGTATCCTTTGGTGATGCTTCGAAGGGAAATCGCGCAGTGAAGTCAAAGAGCCTCTGAATCCTGTGTACGGTTACTCTTCGCCTTTGATCGCGACCGCCCAAAATTGGTGTAACAAGTTTCAACGTGGTCGCACCTCGATTTTTTATGAGCCACGCCCAGGGCCCCGAAAACGGTTACCACGGAGGATAACGTGACAAATATCCACGATCTCGTATTGGCAAACCGTCGATTGGTGGTGCATGCGATAGTTGAGGTAGCAGTTATTTCAATAGACCACGTGGGTCATCCTACATGTAATAATGAAAAAGCTGTCTGTGCGATGGAAGCCGCGTTTGCTTACTCCGGGCAACAATACTTATACCTTAAGGACTTATATTCAGCGACTGCGTCAAATAAAAAAAGTCATCGATTTTTGTTTATAACTTTATGTTTGGATCTACCATTAAAGTCACAGTACTAAAGTTGCAGAGACTATAATTTGCAACGAAAAATCTATATTCAAATTTTCTGTGCGACCACTAGTTTACCAGATAAACCATAAAACCTATCTACAATTTTTTTTTTTAAGATTTCGGAGACGCAACAAGGGTTTCGACCACATATTTCGATTTAAATTTAAACTAAACCTGGCACCTAAAATATAAAATTGCTTCCTCTAAAAGCACCATATGTAAACCGTAAAAAATGTAACATTTTAATGGACTACTTATATTTCACTTCATTTAAGTGTGGATCTCATAGTACCATAAATTTAATATTTATCAAACGAAACATTAATTAACAATTTCTACTTATTAATAATTTATTAACAACCATGTGTAGTTTGTGTTATGTGAAAGGCACCGTACTGGTGTACCAAAGTAAAGTAATAATAAGAAAGCAGTTGTTTTGGCAGATTCACCATTTTTTTGACGCTTCACCTTGTTGATGCTAGGTTTTATCAAGGTAAACACTAAAACAGTGACAAAATAGGTACAAAAATAATTGTTTGTTGGGTTAACGTAGAAAACATTAGTAAATTCAGTGATACTAATAGTTAGCCCAAATACCATTTGTTTTAAAACTATACTGAAATATATTGAAAAGGCACCGCTTTTACAGATGGCGTAAAGCGTGGTTCTTGGCACGCACGCCAGACATGCTAGCATTGGTAGAACAACTACGTTCATACCTCAGTGGAGGAAGTGAGTGCGTCGCATGGTGTGATATATCTTTACCATTACACGAAATCATTATTTACTCTAACTATGGACATCTACATAATGTAAATATTGGCGAAAAACGTAAATATTCATTGTGAGGTTTTTAGTATATCACCACTATTACTTGACACCGAAAATATTTTGCTTCATGTCAATCATTATTCAAAACATTCACCGATAGAAGTTACAAACGAGATAAAGGGATTCCATATTTTTTTAGTAATAAGAATTCAACTAAGAACACTGTAACGTAATTTGCGTTTATTTTCTTAGTGTTTACTCGTTCATTTATAAATAATTTGTATGTTTAACAGGTATGCTTACAAAACTTCTGTTAGCTTAATATCCCGGTTAAGTTAGCACGAAAAATACGTCACAAAAATATGCCACTTTAGGCAAGTTGAAAATTGATACAAATAAAATGTGAAAAGTTCCCACCGATCCCACATCTGCAACAAAGTTGATTAAGGTCAAAGTTGAAATTATGAGTTTCTTACATTTTTCAACGAAGCGGTAACTTTTATCATAAAAATATATGCGAAAAAGTTGTACACATAGTCTATAAAAATGTTCTCACATTTTTTTCTTCTAAGAACACGATTTCTGAGATATGGCAATTCAATTTAATTTGTCTTAATATAGACGAATACATCGCTTATATACTCTACTAGGTATTACTTACGATTTCTTCTGAGTAGAATAAGTACATCAAATTGCTCATCTTTTTAACCCCCTGATACCCCCAGCCAACTCACTCTCACGACCTTGACAGGGGGGAGGTGTTAGCCACGCATCTTCTCTCTCCATACCTCTTTTCATCCCCTTAAAGGAGTATGTCCGAGATAAAAAGTATCCTATGTCCTTTTCAGGGTCTCAAATTATATCCATACAAATTTCATTCAAATCGGTTTAGAGATTCGAGCTTAAAAACATATAGTGTGATATTAATTCTTATTCTAAAAAATGTTTTACCATGTTGACTACATTAAATATAATTATGTGGTGGATAGTATAATTATTTTATGGTGGTAGGGCGATTGCCGGAACAGCGTCATGAACACAGTACACAAGTGTAAAGATCGTCATAGTGCCTCGCTTTGGCCTGTCGTGTTTCGGGATCAGCTTGTGTATATCCAGTAACTCAAATACCTAGAGACCTTCAGCCGTGGTATATGTCGGCAGACATGACGACGTTGACTATCAACAGATTTTCATCCTTAGTTAGTTCCTGTCGTTTTTGGACTAGTCTGTACTTACCATCAGGTGGACTGTAGCCACTTTGTCAAGCTAGTGTAAAAAAATATATATTATGGCAGTGAACATGAATTTGCAATGAAATATTGAAAGGAAAATATCAGCTGATTTAAAATAATACATTTTTAGAGGCCTTGCTACTAAATATTATCTTCTATACTCTCATTTTATCATTTAAATTGTGGTATTATAGACACACACTTAGTTCAACACTGTAAAGGACCCTATTGAGATTTTACGAAATATCTATCTATCACTTTTCATTTTGCATTGTACTAATAATCGTATAAAACTGACAAACGAATATTTTGAATTTTGTTTGGTACATCATTTAATTTATATATTGTTTAAAACATAACATAATATGTATTTTAACCAGATATGTTATAAGTATTTTATTTTTAATAATTTTTTATTGCATGATTGGGAATGTTTTGTACCTATACCAGTGATATACAACGACCTTTGGACGTGATGATGGAGGTAGAGTCATACTAGAATAATTTCAAGCTACAGTTCAATTTAATATAAATCTCCGTATATATTCAATGATATCTGTATTTAAGTAAAGAAAAGTGTATATATAGTTTTGGTTTCATCAGCATTGGGCTTATCCATCTGTACAAGATGCTTCTACTTGCACGTATCATGTTAGTAGATTCTTTCGCGGCACATCAAGGCGATCCGAAAGAAACAGCAAGGGTCACACCTTGCTAGAACTAAAAGTATCTCCGATTTTATATGTCTATTAAATGAATATCATTGAAGTCTAACTAGAAAATCACTATCAAAAGTGCCTGACCTATCCCAATAAAATCTAGAAACTATCAAATATCATCGTTTTATATAAATGTAATACTTAATATTTCAATCATAATATTATTTGATATATGTTGGATTATCAATGGAAGGTGTGACTGTATTCTGTGGATAGACATGCCAAGTTGCCAAGAGATGGTGCTCCCCATGTCGCTATCGTGACTCAACGTTGACATTGAATAATTAACGTGGGAGAACCCGTTTAGAAAGGTCATGATACGATTTTTTTTATTCCAGACTTTTATCTGACTACAACTTCTACGAGTTTTATCAATTGAGAACGTGTTCTAATTTAGCTACGTTAACATGGTACATTCCGTAATATTCACTGCGTAGCTAGCTACACACGGATATTTCTGATACCATTTTAGAAGACATAGATTATCCACATTACACATAATTATCACAAATTCTTGAAATGTTTTTAGGAATTAAATTATTTCAAAATTCCCTACAGTATTCATTGAGTAATAACGATTTTTTTAATGACTACACTAGACCTAATATTAAATACAGTCCAGTTCAAGAATATTCAGTGTAAGGCCACACACGAATAGTTAAGCTAGGCGCCCGTAGGCGAGTGACTTGTGTAACTACTGGTCACTATTCAATAAAGTGCGGTGCGACCTTTTTTGAATATCATAGACTATGCTTTTTCTTGAAAAACCCCCTAGACGATGCAAATTGTCTTAGCCAACTAACTAGTCACTACCGATGCGACCTTAGTCTCAAGGATCCAGAATGAATTCAAAATTGTAATTTGTGCCAATGTCAATCAGATCTTTGTATATCAGGACAGATGATTTATAACATGCCACTATGCTCTACGGGTTTAGAAAAATTAACATTCGAAGAGAGAAGAGTTTAGTAGAAAAGTCCTAAATGTATGGAATATACATAGGTTGTCGGCCTGATATTTGAAAAGTTTATGTCAATACATTTCACACTTTTCTACTACCAATATCGCCGATCCAATGCCACTTTACTTAAGCTACCGAGGCGAGGCGAGGCGATTTTTAGGCGTGGAAATATCCTAATTGCGTATTTTACTTTTTTATAGTGATAGCGACTTAATATTATGTAAGGTAAAAGCGCTAATGCCCGACACTATAAAGACAACATAAATCGAACATAAATTATTATTAAAAGTTATTAATATATATTTTTATTATACAGTAGCATATTAAAAATAAGTACATACTTCATATAAAGTTTTTATTAATCAATATAATTTATATTTTTCTAAACTTTATCATAGAAACTAATGTGGTGGCAGCAGCAAAACTAATAATAGACGTTCATTTGCATTAATAGTTGACATACCTTTATTCAACGTAAGAGTACGTTTAATCAAACCAAATCAGCATTGAAATAATATAATATCCAGCTACAATTATTTAGATGCTAAAGCGATTGTCTGAGCTGAAGTTTAATATCAGTTCAGTAGATAATGAAACGAATAGTTGACACAACTTTAAATTGTTTCTAAATTTTACTAAAATAGAAAAGGAACGGTCGTACTACATCGATGATCTTATTCATTTCTAGAATCCAAACCAAAAAGTATAATTAATTGTAAAACTGTAAAAAAAAATTACAACTACAAAATTCACTAGTTATTCGCTTTGTTTATTGTTAACTGACGCCATTTTGAATTAATTTTAACGAAATATAATATTCTAAATGTTTTTATAAATGAATAGTAATTTCACCAATTATTATTCTTAGTAGAAAATGTTCTTCTCAAAGTGTCATCCTTTAGTTCAGTTTCTAGTATTGGTACCTGTACCTAACTTATTTACCTTAATATTCCTACAATGTCGATGACCATTTTGATTATTTCGTATAACCCAGTATGAATTCCTCGTAAGAATGTTTTCAAGGATCAAAGGAGGCGCTGGCTGTCAGCATCTGTTTCTTTTCAAGGGGATTTTTCGTAATCAGATATATCGTGATTTTCCCACATGACTTCCTTATGCGAATATTAAAATATTCTTCTTTGGAATGCGATCTGGCAAAGTTCATATATAGGTTAATTATTATTATATTTTTGAATCTAAATAATTGCCTGCTATTAACGTTAATCCAAAATAGTTTTTTTGTTTTATCTATTATGATATATTTATTTATTATTATTTTATAGTAAAATTTGATTAAGTTTTATATGGCTACTAATACTGTTATGGAGTTCTTCACGTTACTTCAAGCCGGCAGCGATTATCAATGGATTCTCGTCTGTTGGTAGTGATTGTAAAATCTTGAAGGTAATTTAGTCTTGTAACGAACTTGCTACGTTATCCTTCTGCATCAACAGCATCATTTAACTGTATTGTAATATAAATATTTTATGTAGTGCAATACAAGACATTGACCGCAGTATTCGTTTTGGCTCTATGTTTTGGATGACATTGCACATTCCCATTCTGGTTCGATGCTTAAAAAATATACATATACTTCTCCGTTATGTGAATAACATAACGTAATTTATTGTTAATAAATACTGCTGTTGCCAACACTGAAATTTACACAATAAAGTTATTTTTTATTTATAAATAGCTCTTTTTAATTGTACGTAGCTACATTAATTTGCATATTTCGGTCGTCCATGTTCGATTGGAGCGGATGTCCCGCAAGGCTCCAGCCATGTTCCGCTTTTGTATAGTCTGTACTCCAAAGACATATCGAAGCACTGTGTGTCAAACGATATATATATTTTCGGAATCAGCGTTTTTCACCGTTTCCGAAATTCTGTATATTATTATATCACCAAAAAATGTCGCTCAAACCTATTTGGTTTCACTCTTTCACCCCTCGATATGATCCTTTGATTTTTCAAGCAGCGAATTATTCAGTATCTATTAGGCGGACGCGCTTCATGATCTTAACTTTCTATAAGATCAAATTAAGGCTAAGCTTAATAGCATAAAAATTTAAAAAACAGATGAGTAGGGAGTAACTGGCCGTAGTTTCGGATACAGACGAAACTAAAATATAAGAAGAATTGTTTATTTCGATTTCAGCTTAATATAAAGTCGTTATAATAAAAAGGGTTACGTTATATCTCTTACGGGATGAGCTGAGATTCATTGATTGGAATGCAGCACCATATGCTCACCAGTAAAATAGATACAATAAGCAGGACGTATTAGCGCAGCATAATAGTTATAAGTACATAAAATACGTTATTAATGAATTGATTATTTGTCAGGTTCGTCAAATCCGCTAGTATACGTGAATGAATCTTGCTTGGAGTGCGAGAGGGTACGCGCCGCTTGTGAGAGGCTGGGTGCAGTGGCGGCGGCGCCTGACCACGATGCGCTGCCGTCACCGCAACAGCCTCCCGCGCCACCCTCCTACCTCGTTACCTCACCGTTTGAAGGAGAACTTTTCGACGCAGCTCATAAAGCTAAATATAGGTGAGTTCTATTCCATACTTTTTATTTGAGCATCTGAGGTTCGAATGTGCATTCCCAAAGGTTTATTCTGGAGCTAGATTATGTTTTCATGTGTCCGATTATTTACTAAGTGTCCCTACAGCATCGACAGGAAGACAGGATTTAGAGAACATAAACTCTATATGATTTGCTATTTTAGAATGAATTAAATGTAAGTAATAACTTTCGAATTAGATTACGCTTGGATCTCGGAAGGCTTAAGTAGTATCGGACCTGTTTTGCGACTTTGTAAGTCCTGGTTTCAGCGAGAGCAGCAGTAATAGATATAAAATTCACATGTCTTTAAACTGCTAATGATAGAAACTATAATGTTACGTATAAGCCGACGTGCCTCCACCAGCAACTTTTGGATTTTAATCAAAGAATCAAGCCACCATATTCGCGTCGCTGTATAAATCAATAGTAAAAACCGTATCGGGCTTTCACTATTTTTTCATTCATCGAAATACTGTTTCTCACACTTTCGCTATGCATGTTATTTGTTTCTAGCTTAATAATTATACATAAAAGTTTATTGTAGTGTTTAAAACTCAGGTACGAAAATGAAGACACTAAAGAAAGTATATTTAATTCAAAATGAAATATCACAGATGCTATAAAAAATGCATTAAGTAGTTTAGATTAGTCAAAGATATTTTTTAAAAATGGGAATGAAAATTTCAGTATGCAATACTCTCAGTTGATTATAGCTTTAATTTTCACTTTCGTAATTACGAAAAACAAGAATAATTTGTGTTCATGAAGAAATTCTGTAAATTGAATTGTCTTAGCGGGTACAAATATTATTAAATTATCATTTTTAATTGCCAAACGATGTATTTAAATCTCTATTAAGTAATTCATATTTTTTGTAAAAAATATAAACTATATATTACATATATATTACATATATTATTATTATTATATTTTACATATTGCTATTTTGAAACAATTTTTTAAATGTTATTTATGTGGTTATTTTTTCTATATGTTATTGTTTTTTTTTCACTGAGAAAGTGAAAAGTTGTTGATCGCGATGCAAATATGATTGTTTATGAAGATGTTTTAACATGTTTTAAAATATATTTAGTAACAGTTAAATCACAAATTAAGCTACACGGTAACTCATATCCCAGCTAGGATTAAGAAGTTCTCTAACTCTTACTTTTAACTAAGTCAGGGTACAAAAAAAACACTTAATCATCAATAAAATACAAAAATAATATGATACATCTCATCGATTTTTAGTGTTACGCTAGGCAAAAAATTCGCTCCATTGAACTTGATTACGAATAAAATTACTTAAATCCACTTGAATAAATGGTAAATCCATTAACTTTGGATGGTAAAGTTAAAATTTAAAAAAGAAATTATTGAAAGTATGGTTTATTTTTTTTAACAATTTGACGACATGATAGTGCAGTTTGTAGTGACTTTTTTAATTGGCAGTATATAACATCTGTCATATGTGATAGACAGACTAACTAGATATCTTATAATCTATGCCCACTTAATAAACTTTTTTATACTGTTATTTGTAGTTGGTTCGTATCAAAGTATTTGATATATCAGCAATTTTGTCGAATTGGACTCTGATCAGAAAATACTCAGCCTAAATATACTATCTAAGTCTTGACTATAAATTTCGCTTTTGCAATAGTACCCTGTCATACCCTGATTTAAGTAGAAACAAAGTCAAAGTAGTTTCTAAGTGTTTAAGATACTTAGACAGAATTCCGAGACAGCTTTGAGTTGGGAAGCTCTCATGATCATGCTAAACTTTTAGAATAAAATAATGTGTAAAAGCGCAGATGAAGCTGTTAACGAGATGTTATTGACATTTGTTTTGGCAACGCGCTCGGTTGCTTGCTAGACTTAACGAGCGCACGACGGATGCTTTGTACACGTTTACGTTAACGCCTTTTTGTCTTATGTTTATGTACGCCACAGTCACCACGCGAAAACGCTTTTTGGTGACGTTAGAACGTACTGAAATAGCATCGATTAGGTGAATCCTAATGAAAATTACTCTTAAGATTCTAAATAAAGAAGACGCGTGCTGTGACGACTGTGCTACTGAATGTTACTTTCAATTATTATTACAATATATTGATATTATTTATAGCGATTTAGAAACTGTTCAGAGGGCAATCAAGTGGCGACCATAATGCGTTTGTAGTTACTTTTATACTCATAATGATATCTATAGATCTGGGCATGCCTGCACTGACCGAAAGTAATGATGAAGGTAACACGTAAAACCTACATATTCTGGTTAAATCAAATTGATTAACATTTCTAGGAATACTTGCTATTTTTCATTGTCAAAATAATCAATTTTAATATCATTATTGTATTTTTTTAAATTATAGTGACACGGCAAATATTTGTAAAGTTACTAAAATTCATTTGTAGTTAATAGATTTATACATTCAGTATATCAGCAAATTAATCATGAATGTAACTTGATGAAATTCGGTTTGCGCGTGTAATTGAATGTCAACATTATGTGTTTGCAATGCGATACTGCGGTATGTTACGACTGATGATACAGCGCTCCGCTAGTAAGCATACAAGTCAGATTTTACAGTAGTAAAATGTGACTTAATAGGCTATGCTATATCGTATATTCTTAGTGCGTAACAATAGATTCTGAAAAACTTATATAATATGATTTTTTGGTGATAAAATTGTTGAAGCGACATCGAGCGACACTTTCCTATCAAAGACAGATAAGGAGTTTTCCGACGGAGGTTTAAATTAAGTGTACCCTCCTTTTTCGTTAATAGTTTTGTAATTGATTTCATTTTCCAAACCATAGATTTGCTAGCTTACGATAATTTCTGCATTAATGCTAATACATTTGTAATTGAAATCACAATCTTGCTTGTATTTGATTTATGATCGTCTATTTGGTTGCTCTCTATCATTGCGTTCGTTGAATATAAACGTGTAGTTACATCAGTGCATAACATTAAACATGGGCTGTGACAGCCATAACATTTCTCAAAGCCCGGTTGAGTGGCAAATACGAGGCAATGCATTCCTTTTGAAGTGATACCACTCGTAATACAGACAGTATCGTTCTGACTGCACTGATGAGATTTAATTGTTTATTATTTCACACTTCGCATATACGACGGCGCCAGTTTGCTTTTGGAAAATTAAATTTCTCGTGAGCTATTTATTCATGTTCTTGGGATGCGTGATTCATAATTTGTTTAGTTGAAAACATTAGTCGATGGTAAACGATAATACAATAATTTATTTTTTGAATAAGGACTAAGTAGTTATTAAAATTTTAAAACTATAATGCGAGGATGGCTTAACAAGTGTTTTCAATCCTGGTGATCGCAGACCTATAGTAATTATAGTAAGCCTACAACAATTCAGACAGGCAGGTAGTTTCTACATCACTTAACATTGTCGACTTGACCGCCGCACCAGGTAGAAGTAACTTCTTGAAAAGCAGCTTGTTCTTTAATTTCATCCATTCTAGAACGATATCATATTGTATTGTCATCCTTAGTAAACAAACCAAATGCCAGAATTAATCTTATGTCACTTAGAATCTCACTAATGGCTCCATGAATCCTTTATTTGGCTTCTATTTTAAGGCCTAATATTTTTATTGACTAGTTGTCATTGGTCATTCATTAAATACGTTGTTTGTTGTTATAATGCAAAAAATACACAGTCGATACGGGACTTAACAATGAGAATCAATACACAAATACACATGAAGCTGCCTTGCCCTGAATGTGTTGTTCAAAGCTTAGGGTTGTTTATGCTCATGGAACCTTCCGTTAATAAAAGCAGTCGTATATTCGGCAGTATATTCCATGGAAGGATGGATGTAAATAAAGGCGTGCGTGGACTCGTACACAGAGCGTGGTGGTGCGCGTACTGCCAGCGGCGAGCGCGACGTACCGCGATAGTCGCCCTTGTGGCCGCGATGCTCCATGCTATTTTAGGCTCCACATTCCTCACGACTGTTTTTCAATCTAACGTGAAACGTATAACGCGCACGTCGCTTGTGCCTTTGTTTTCACGGCTATCGCGATAAAGTACCGCACTGTTATTTTTCTCTAAACGGCACCAAATTACGAATGAACGACAATAGAATAACGCGAAAATGATGATGAAATCCGGAATATAAGAATAAAATGTGTCAAAAATGGTGACATTGACTAAAATGTCGCACGGTGTTAATGAATGGAATCAGTGTATCGTGTTTATGTGGAGAGCAGGCCGGACTAGTGTCTGATCGTCAGTAAATGTGTTTGTAATGGGGCCCACGCGGTTGCCGCCTACGCCTGAGGAGGACGAGATCCCTCAAAATCTCGTAAAGAGCATGGACCCAAAGACGCCTGAATCCCTGCATCTTAACTGTGACTTGTAGGAATCTTATACTAGTTATTTAGTAGCTTGTTCAGAACACAAACCTTATACATGCTTGCTTTTAAAAAACAACATGCGTTTTTTTTGTTTATGTCTTTGAAAGTTACCAATTATTATTTTACACTAAAAATTTAATTTAATAAAAATGAATGTTTGTTCTGTTATTACTATAATTTATAAGAATTATCAGAATATATTACTATAATTATTAAATATTTTATTTATTTACATCGTATTCATATCTGTTGAGGTTCTATATGCAATCGCTTAATTTAGCTTATTATAAAGCTAGGATCAGCTTATACTAGCAAAATATATAGGAAGTTCTCGTGATGCACCTCGTATTCTTTTTAATAAATCCTTATTTAATATCTTGTCTCTTAAGTGTACATTTAACTTTAAATAATAAAGTAATAGAAGGCAATGCAATTACTATTTTATAATTAATATATTCTTTTATACTTCTTACCTTTTATCCTTCTATTTTATAAATACAGTGAAATGTCTCAAACAAACAAATACTCGCAAGTGTTGTACATCTCTTTAATGAGACCATGAAAATATAAGTCTCTTGCTCCGAATGATATTTAATAATAGATAGATGCTGTCTATTCGGAAAAATTGTGCTTAAAATCTTTGTTTATTTCCTCATCTGATTAAAATTCTCTTTTAGATACCAATTATTAGTTACTGCAATATTCTTAAAATGTTAGAAATAACTGGATGTCTAATTTTAGTAGCGACGATTGTTTATTAATTCGCGGAATTCAAATGTAACTCATCAACTATTTCTATAATGACACGTACTATGCTAGTTAGGCCGGCATCGCTGTGAGCTTGTATATGTATGTTGTATCCTGTGACGTCGTTTATCGAACCGTCCGAACAACGTCGCACGTCAAGTTCCACGGCACGCGCTTCACGTTTCATTTGAACTATGCGTCACGGGTAGGGCTCCCATCCCTGGAATCTCGAGGTTTTCCTTCTAAAATCGACTTAATCATATAGTCTCGGGACTATCGAGACTTTCGTTAATCAGAAAAAAATCTTCCTGTAACGTCATAATAAATTATTTTCATGATATAACTTATAAACCACAATATCTTATTTAATTGTTTTGAATCGTGAACTGAGTTTTTGGTCAGCGCTTCTACCGGATACTTTGAGAAACATAAAACTTCGTTAAATAAAATACCTTTCGGGCTTTAGAAAAATAGGCAAATCTACTATTTTTAAAATTACCTTATTTCCAGAACTTTCCAAATTCCAGGGAATTACGGGATCATGTCCAATCTTGAAATTCTAGTTGAGAAACCGAATCGTGGTCTGGTTATCAAGATTGATAATCCTAGTCACGTGACTAAACCATTGGCATTTACCCTCCGCGTCGCCCACTGCATCCACGAATCCATTTTTATTTAACAAGAATGAATTGCATGCCTTATTAGTTATTATAGGATCTAATAAACTTTTAAGGCTCCAGTTACAAATGAGCTCCAACTGTAATGACGACGCTCTGCTACTGGTCACGTCAGGCATGGCGTACATGATCGTAATTGATAAAGCCATTCACGGTATTTCTGCTCACCTCGACAAGCGTATAACTTTTACAGAAAGCAAATGTTTTCTGTGCCGCTAGGCTGTCCAGTGCGCAAGGGCTATCATGAATTTTGTACATTAATTTATGTAGAGTTGTTTTAGATTATAGCATTTTTCTTTGTACATATACGCGTGAGTTTTATTTATCGTTCTCGCTTCTCCCATGTGCGTGGACACGGTTATAAATTTATGTTTGACAAACCGCAATAAATCCTTGCACAGACAATCCCTCTTATCAAAATTGATAATAGATTTTGGTGTTGAATATATATTTGTTCCACAATCCATTTTATTTTTTTAGAAAGTTTTTACAATCACGCCCAGTACCATGAAATAGTAGGAGAAAGGAACATTTTAACATAATACTAAAACAAAATATTTATCTGACCCAGTGTTTCTTGGGAATATCCTAGAGTAAGCGTGTAATCGCGTTCCCGGTTTTCTGAATTGTAAATTGTATATCGCGCATAAACACGTACGTCAAAACGAGCGTAAAACTCATTGAATTAACGATAGCCTCAAACAGTTCTTATATTAATTTTACTACGATTGTACAAAAATATGCTTCTGTCAACTGGATTATGCGATGAGAGTATAGGGATGCTACCCTGAGAAATCTGAAAGAAACATTTAAAAAAATATTATGTAATAAATTTAAGGAGGGATTTTTCTTTATCACAAAAATATGAACGTGAAAATCCGTTCCATTGCTTAATTATTAATGAAAAACACTATAGCATATTTATGAAATATTTATTATACTTGATTTTTGTGACATGGGTAGCATGAATGTTTTATAAATAATAATAATTGTAACGACCGAGTCAATGATTAAGTAAGATAAAAAACAGAAATACGTAAACAAATGTAACTGTGGAAAAGATTCGTTATTTTTATTTCAAACAAAATTCACCTATTAAACTTCTGTAAGCGAGCTGTATTCATTTTTATTATGTATACAGTCACTAAGTCTAACGATTCAATGGTAGGAGTTTAAATTAATTTCTCGTATTTCAAAATTTTTAGCAGATGTTTGGCTAAACTTATCCTATATTAAACATTTGCGCCTTATTCATTGTCTCGCTTTTCCTTTTTGTCGAACCAATGAGAATACATAACCAGTGTATAGTATAAACGTAATTTTAATGCATTTTACTACATCAAGTACACGGATTTAAGCACTACTTGTATACTACGTAGTAAAGGAAAACATCTTGAGGAAATCCGAATGTCATTTATCTTGAATGTATAGTGCCTTGAAAATGACGATCAGCTGCACTCCTGGTTACGTTAGGTACGATATACACAAATACACACTAGGTAGTCTTTATTCAACTTTGAAAGAAATATGGCGTGATAATATATTATTATTACAGTCATAATCTGTTATAACGACATCGAAGGGACTACTCATAGTTAGTCGTATTAACCGGTGATGTATCTGAGATACGGAGACCTATATTTTTTGCCCGGACCTTTGTTCTGGGTCAATATAACCTGCATGTTGATCTAAACGGTTTTGACTGTAGCAAGTAATCTTTATTATCACTCTCTTACGGATTTCAGTTACAGGGGCCGCTAAATAAGACAGTTCTGATGTTCTACATTTCAATTGCAACATTTCGAATGCATTGCGTTACATATGCGATATAGTTGAACGACGTGGTCAAAGTTGCGAGCCGTAATTGGAGGAACTTGACATTGGCTTGAGGGTGTTGCCATAATAATACGAGGGAACCCTCTGCGCCCAACGGAGTGCTTAATCGGGCTGTTTACTTATTTTAAAAAGCCTGTCCGACCCTTGAAAGCGATATTCGGTATATACAATATATTAGATTCTATTTACCTTATCATTATTAGTTAAAGAGCAAAAAAAACGATTAAAATAATAATTAATGAAAGAGGGAGTTTTTCATGGCAACACCCGGATCGTGCGTAGCTCGTGAGCAAAGGAAATGAGGAAAGCAAAAGATCATGCTAGTAGGTCATGACGTCACAAACGCCGTCGTGTCCCCCGTAGATCCCAAGCACAGGTAATCAATTAAATCGTTTGAATAATTATTTCACTGATTTTTGGAAGTAATCCAAGCTTAGATCGGTTGCATTTTAGTCCTTCAATATTATATGACAAAAACTTTTTTAAGTTCATAACTTTTTTAATTTTGTAATGTAATTTGATAATGTTATCGTGACACCATTATGACCCTTTCAGGTCGGACAGGTTTTTAATACATACTGTGCGAAGAATATGTATCATTGTTTATTATTTGTCAGTATGTTTACAACAGGGTGCTGGGTCCAACTGCGGTCCTGCAGCTAGCGGAGCGCGAAGAACCACCGCCTGCTAACGCACGACCGCTGTACACACTGGCGATGCGCGGCGCTGTCATTTGTTTCTCCGGTTTCCGGAAGAAGGATGAACTTGTTAGTATTAGCCGCCATATTGTTGTTGTTGTTATTGTTTGCGTGTTGTTAGTGTTAGTTAGTGTTGTTGTATGACATGATATAACATATTGACGATTCTGTCAAGTGATACAATGCGTTAGGTTTATTATGTTGATAGACAAGGCAGTTCACTTGAGAGGGTCTTGAAATTGTAGAACTTTTCGCCTACTGCTTCCAGAGAGGTCACAGTGGGCTCGGTGCGATGAGTCTATGATGTATTGATCACAGGACCTGCAGTCCCTGCCAACGCGCAGATGTTGTAGTCATCTTACAGTTTTTAGCCAGGACAAGTCGGACACATATCGGTCGTGAAATCTCCTGTTGGCTGAAATGGTCTTATGAGAATTTTCTCCAAGTAAAAAAAAGTCGTGTTGTAATATATTGAACAAATATCTGTTCTTTAGTTTTATGTATAGTTATACCTATAAAGTATAATTCTGAAACCAACGAAAATTGTTCTGAATTACTCTTATGAATTTAGTTCGTAACGATATAATTGATTTTAACTACAAGTAATGCATTTAAAAAAAACATTAACGTGTGTAACACTTTGCCTTGATTTCATTTGTGATTTATAAGGTCAAACTATTCGATACACTATTTTTTTTTCACTTTAAGCGTTAGATTATTGTATTTGCCATATATTATACTGTAATAATTGGTTTCAGTATTAAAAACATTATAACAGGTAAATTGAGCTCCGTGACGTATCACGCAGTAACAGGCTCTTTTAGGCCTGCCAGCGTCGATTTTGACGTGCGCGCTACTGTTTCCCACTCTTTCGCACAGTGATCAACTTATATAACTAAAGACAATCACATGCTGATTGATCCAGTATTCTATAGCTAACAATAAATGATCGATTTCTGAAGTTACACGTGTAGACGTGAAATCATATTCGTTTGATTCAAATGATGTGCACGTGTATAGGACTCACATAAAGTAAAATTTTGTCAATCATAAAACTTGGAGAAAACCCGAAAATGTATGGGATTAACATAACGTAGAACATATATTTCAACACAAGACAACGTAGCATATTTAAATAGCTTATGTCCTATACATATTTGGTTCTAGCAATAACGCTAATTGAATATTTCTTTGTCTATGCTCTTTCAAAATTTTATTGTACTTTCGACAATGCTTTCTGAGTACTCTATGATATAGTTGTAACAATAAAGGTGAGTTGAGTTGTCTATTAGAGTAATGAAGTGCAGTCGTTGTCCACAGACGTACCTGATAACATTGATACACTACATGGGCGGTTCCATCCGCAAGGATATGTCGAGTAAGGTGACGCATCTGATAGCGGCGGCGGCGACGGGTGACAAGTATCGGTACGCGTCCGGCTTTGGGCTGCCGGTACTGGCGCGCACCTGGGTCGATGCCTGCTGGGACCGCCGCGATGACCCCACCTGTCTCGCCACGGACGAAGCCGTTATCGTAAATATTTTCATCATCTAGCTTATATCTAACTGAGAGATCATAAATATATTTATTAAATTCACCGACCGTGTCGTACGTACTGTTTGATTAACAGGGTGATGGTATGATTGTTAAAGTCGAGTTCAATCTTATGCAATATTCGCTATACTGTTCGCACACAAAGCAGCGACATATTTCACAATATATTAAATTACAAAAGTCTGGACCCGGTATTAAGTTGATAAACATTTATGAAGAAGATTTTAAACTGGTATACAGAAACGAATTTATTGATAAATTGTAAGAAAATTAAACGTATAACATTTGCAATCTCTAATATACGACGGCTCCAGTACAAACATAATATTTAATAGAGAAAACGTTTATTTATTAGTCTCAGTGTTTCTAGGGGTGACATTGGATTCAAAATTACAGTGGAAGGTACACATTATACGTCTTGTACTCGTAGGGCAACTAAGCTCGGCTGCTTATGCAGTCAATTAATTTAGGCAACTAACAGATATTTGAAACAGCTCGACTAGTTAAATTATTTTCTCAGCGTCAGCGGTATTTCTTATATTTTACTGTAGAGTAATAAATGCAACTGAATCGAAAACTATTTTCATTTTATAAAAGAGGGTTCTTCGTGCAATTTATTGTTTAAAGATTAGAAATTCATTTAGATAACTGTTTAAATATATCGGCATTTCAACAGTTCCATCAAAATATAGTTACGCCTGTATTATGTATATTCGACAAAATCTACATATGGTTTTGTCGAGTAGTGATGTTCATGGTGTTAGCACTAACTAGAAATAAACACAAATTAGTGCTATCTAATTACAAGTTTATCACTAAATTGACCGGCGAACAATTTATAGCTATTTTAAAAATAGATGTACTATGGTTTATTGTGCTTCGTTATAAATAAAATTAAATCCATAATATTTATCACTATCCTGCTCTAGTAAAGGACGTGTTATTTTTAAATGAATGAAGACAAATATAAAAATCAGTCAATTGACCGGTTCGATAAATTTAATGTTAAGAGTTTATGGTTCTTACATGGGGTTTCAGTATTCGCGTATACAATACAACACCTAAAGATATTTTAAAGTTACCACTATTGAAATAAAAGTAAAAAACATAATAACATTCCTAAAAATAAGATATTCTTTCATCAGTGGTTGTTTAAATGATAAATATGCGTAATCATAATGTGTGCAATTTTCTCTCGGGACATTAATTCCTTTTATTTTAATTATATTTTTACCTAATTATGTTGGAAAGAGCAACTACTAGAGTTTTTTGCCGGCTCTTCTTGGTAAATCCTGCTTTCCCAACCGGTGGTAGATTTATTTTTTATTTTTTTATGATCGAAAGTGTTTGAAAGTAGGCCTATTTGAATAAAGTTATATTTCATTTCATTACAACTGTCCAATTACTTAAAAACCAACAAGAACTGCAAATGAGTTGGCATGACATGAAAAACGTGACGTATTTTTTTGTCGTCTGGGGCCAGTTATTCTAGCCACTTGGACTTTGAAGGGTATATGAGTTTTCGAAAGACGAGAACAATCCCTAGAATTGGACGTTTCACAGACGTGAGATTGGTTCTGATTTAGCTAAGATCACACTCTGCGGCAACGTAATTTTAAGTCACGACATGGCGCGGTGCAATCAAGACACGATACAATCTGTTATTTGTCAACTTTATTTATTTAACGTAGCTAATGCCGCAGTTTAATAGCAGTGGGCTTGTAATATGTCAGCTGAGACAGTTAAACTTGTGCACCGTATATCCTAATGGAGAATATAAACGGTAAACAATACGTTTGCTTCCTCATTGACATCACCGTTACGTCATGTAACGTTAGTAAACGGAAGTCAGCCGATTGAATGCAAAATGACTGCAAAAGTGGTTGTCAATTTACCCTTGTTTAGTTATTGTCTCTGAAGTGGCTGCTGAATGTTTACCTTTGTTATAAAACGCTCATTGCAAATACATATACTCGTCTTGAAAAATATTAAGTATATTACAAGGTGTGTGTGCTTGGGTGTGTCTTGTGTGCTTGTGTGTGTGTATTTGGACACCAAAGAGTTTAATTGAGTAATTACTCCTATAAAACTAGAAAATTCTATCACAATCTAAAGTTATGAACCTTAATAGAAACAAATCTAATTTCAAATTACAATTAATGTTACAGGAAGTGGTGTCTAGTTATATACTAAGACACATAGTCTGTGAACGACTGAAAAAAATATGACCATCTAATAAGCTATCCGGAAATATATCAATGTTACTGTAAATATATGTATATATTTAGATAGATGTATAAAATTGAACGTAGGTAGATTGTACTTAATTTAGAATAATCTAAATCTAATTTAGATCGAAAAAACGTAAATAATTAAGATCATAAATATTTTTCTAACTTCTATTATATTATAACAATAATATATATAGGGATAGGTAACAACCTATCCTCGAAGGAGAAGTTGCTTTCATCTGTTTCACATCGTTTATTAGTATGTTCTCGAAGTTATTCTATCCAATTGACTGAAGTTATTAAATCCAGTATTTTATTAAATCACAAGTGCCCAATTATAATGGCGTAAGGTTTTACCTTTACAATGGCTATAGGAATAGCAGTTAGTCTCAATTCCAGGAGCTACCGCACTATGTCCACAAAATCCAAATGTCACACTATTAAAATTTTAGTTTTGGGATCTCATATAAGACTAGCTTTATACGTTTCCACGTCACGTGCCCGATTTCGTTCGAGTACCAAATATTAAACCCCGAACAGATCGGAAGAGTCATTTTGGATACACGAATATTGAAAATAGGACACGTACACCACACGCAAATAGAGAAAAGAGATGAAAACAGAAGTGAATATTAGGATTTGGATCTGTATCTTAACCCAAGAGCTTATTTCAAGCAATATGTATGATAACTTATTTGAAATGTTGTTCCCACCTATGTTCACATACATTTTCCTAAGCATTTAGATATTTTTACGATAACGTAAACCTTTGTACCTTTCTGGATAGTTTGTTAGATGGACATGTTTTTTTAATAGACTGACGGACGTATAAACTGCATCAATGTTCAAGACGCCTTTGAAATAAATATTTTAACCATGTAGTCAAATTTTAATTTTTTTTTTTTTGAATAGGCGTTGTTGTTAGGTTAGGTTACGGTTTCACTACAAAGAATTTTTATACGAATTATCTTTTTATATAATGATATTATTGACAAAAGCATATAAGTATTATTTTAAATTCATACGAAATGAAGAAATCCCTATTATTTTATTGGGTTTTTTCTATAATTACATTTTTAGTTTGTAGGTTAATTTGCTTCAACATGTTAAAAATGAGTTGGTAATACGATCATTTATATAAAAAAGAAGAGTAGATAGAACTAATTTCGGCATTTTTAATTGTTTAAAGGCCTAGTAATCACTTATAAATGAATATATCAACGGGAAGATGCAATATCGTTTTCGTAATTTTAAATCTATCAATGTTGCCAACCCTGGTCAAAACATACCCTTAAAATTCTAAATATTACATAGTAATATCTAAATAATAGCCCCCTAAAATATAACATAGTTTTATCTCAAAACTCGCATAGTCTTATTATAATGCCGTGTACTGACACAAGTCCGCATGATTTCAGATTATTACTGTAGTGATTTCACTGATTTTGCTATCTCTGTTCTAATCAAATAAAATATTTCTAAAAGTAAAGATAAAATTATGAGAAAAATTATTCAATCAGCACCTCTTGAAGCAATAATATTCTATGATTTTTTTATAATTCGCGTGGTTTCTTTTCTTTATAATAAAAAAGAACACTTTTTCCCAGAGCAAAAATCTGCATCGTGTTTACATTTTGATTAATAGTTTTTAACATTCAATTATTTCTATGAACTAAAAATTAAATATCTTCAAAAATTCGAATATAAATCTGTTATTAATAGTACGTATAAGATGCTAAATATCCCTATAAATACGGATTGAACAATTCATGTGGCAACATATTTTTTATCATTATTTTTTTTTGTTCAGATGTATGACATAGACAAGGATCTAAAGCTATATAGCCTTTTCTATTTATTTTAGCAGTTTGAAAAATTATTATGTTATATTTTATTTTATATTTCCTTTACGTATACATCAATTTTTAACATCAATTATATTATGTAAAAATTGCAATTGTTCTGTCTGTTTTTTAGTGTAACAAAAAATGCAATAAATTATATGTACGGTGAAATTGAATGTTTTAATGGCTGCTGACGTGATAGTCAATAGCTGCTGGCAGGAAGTAACTAAAAAGCTTAATTTTTTTTTCAAAAACGGATTTTTTTTCAGTTTTTAATAGGAAATATAATAATTAAATGTATTATGACTTTGAACGTAATAATCAATAGTATACATATTCATCTTCATAAATATCATCTTCGATAAAAAGTGTGCGCAATCTCCTTTAAATTTAAACCTATATTTTGGTTCGTTAACTTTATAACAGCTTAGTATTCATATTCTTGTTTGTATATTGGAAAGAACCATTCAATTTTTTTTAACAAAAGTAATAAATGTAATAAAAATTGTTTTTGGTTGGTTCATTGGAAAATTGGTTTTTACAATTTAATAAAAGCAATTTAAAAAACTTTGATGCAATTTATGAGTCCGTCAGTATAGTTTGCAGAATTTGTACCATAGTATGTTTTTAAACTTGACATTTTCTCTTACATTGATTGTAATTTGTAATTAGAATTCTACCTGTTTAGGGTCATAATTTTAGATAGTGATATAGCTTTCGAGTTTTTATAGGTGTAATTCAAAAGTCACTGCTGTCCAAATACGTTGAAATACGAATAAATGTATTTTATACAATTTAGATTTAACTGTCGAAATCGGGCATACTAACAAAAAAGCCTTACAATTCATTTTTTTTTATACTGGCTCGACAAATTGACTTCATTGCACCTGATACAAGTAGAGTACAGTGAAGTCCAATAGCTACAACGATCGCCCATTGACGAAAATCCGATCATAGTCGCCATCGCCATGTGGGTCTACATATACTATGACGTATAGTCCTTGCTTAATTGTTATCACATGCTTCATTTATACGGCATTTTCTAATAATACTGTATAGTTCATACATAAGATAGTAAACTGACAAACACATTATATGCATGCAAAAGAATGCAATTGTGAGAGCAATCCTTTAAAAGACCTTCAAGTATTGCCTAATCAGTTTGCCCACACAAATAGTTTTCAATGTCAAATGTTAATAACATATTAAAACTGGTTTCTATTGTTTGTTACATACCGTTTAAATGGTATATGATCTTGATGAATCCCTTGAATAATCATATGTTTATAGTGATATCTATTTTATGTACTGTGTTGAGTTCCTTATGTCCTGTCTTATATAATCTGTTATACAATAGATCGCCGCATCGCAGGAAATTAAACTTTCACTCAAAGAGTGTACCTATGAAAAAAAAAATTAGTTAAAGTTTATGTTACTACATATGAATGTAAATGACAAAAAGTAAACCAAAATACTTAAATAACAAATCGAAAAGTAAAATGACACAATGATTAATGATCGATCAATTTGATTGATGTGATTTAAATATATACCTAAATATTTAATATTCAATAAATTATGTTTTGTAGAAATAGTATTATTGGTTGTTTAAAGATACTTTTTTTCTCAATTACTTTAAAGAAAGGCGAAATAATTTTTTTTGAATAGAAATGTTTCTTCCATATCTACACTTTCTTTGTATGACAACATGAACTAAAATCTTGGCGCCACAGAATGTTGTCAAGTCTACTGAGCTAATTGTTAATTATAATTGATTACAGAAAGAACACAAGTTAAAAGTCTTCGCCGGTGCTCGGGTTTGCTTCGTGGGCTTTCCTGAAGATGAGACTCAGCATATGGCTGAGGTGCTCGCTAGCAATGGCGGCACCACCTGTCCCCTGGACGACCCCGACTGCACGCACGTTGTGAGTTATGCCTATATATTGTTTCGTATTCACTTTTTCTCACACATAAGGCTGATTAATACAATAGTACGGTTACCAGCAAACAATAAATCATAATCTATAGTAACGACATGTACATTTATTTTATTATCCGTATAATTCGATTTCAATGTTTATTGTGATTGATTTTTATACGTTTAAAAATATGTTAAGGTCTTGTGACGTAAATTTGATTCATGCGTGTGTAAATAACTAGAACTCTGTAAAATGAAGTAACTTTCCTTGTGGAGTATGATATTTTCTTCTAGTTCTGGAAATTATTAGATTTGTATATAGAATCAGAATAGATATTTGTATAAAATAAAAGAAGATTTTTTATAATTGAAACAACTTCATATAAGTCTTTATAAGAACTGCCAGCATTCACTTAATTGCATAATTTATAAGTAGGCCACGTATTTGTCGCGCACAGAAACTATAGGCACGTGATCTGCATACATGTTTACATCTGTAAAACCTTTATATACGAGAGATTTGAGGGAGTAGTATTGTAACGTCCTACAATGCTTTCCTATAGAGAACAATTACCTCTTAATAATTCGCATGTTTGTTTATTTATGTACTTCCCAGTACATTATTCATATTAGCCAGTAATTTCAGTATTTTGAAATAAGCATGCATGTAGCTCTTCTGGGAATACAATTTACTATTAGTTCCTTTGTAGATATTATAGACTAGTTCTTAGTTTTCTGAACAAGTCTCATGATTTTATATTTCTGTAATTCTTCCGATATGTTAGTACGATGAAGCAATGAACGACCATTGTTTGTTTAAAACATTTGCCAGTTACCGAGTGTAAATAATCGTTATCAGCTGCTTGACAAGTCAATGTCAGCAGCGTTGATTTCGTAACTGAGTAAAATACCTATTGTCTCAATTGTTCGTTTATTGCGTCCTCTAGTCGCCTTTTTTTCCAAAGCATTTCATTTACACCATATTTCTGCACAATTTTTAAAGTAGCGGTGGCTTTGTTTACGGCTCAAATCACCCATGCCCTGATCCACACGCACGGCACGAAGTCGACCCATAGTTTGTTTTCATTATTTGCATTTCACTGCAATTTACTGTCTACTTATGGTTTTCACATAAATGTTTGTTCAATATTTTGTACTTTATGCTTATGTGATTATTGCGTAATATGCACTGTCGATCCGTGAGCACTTGATCATTCATGTTGTTAACATTCACTATATTGTGTAAAGTTTTAAATGTGCTTTGTAATATACCTTCTACGGCTTATGTTCTCGGTAGTTCTTTATTAAACGTATGTACAAAAACAATTTACATTTGGCCTCTTAAATTAACTTTATCTTATGCTGACGTAGATTGTTGTATTCAATTAAAATATGTTTTTACGGTTGTAAGTCGCTTATTGTCTTACTCCCTCTATCACTATTATAATTTATGTTATGCATGTTCCTATTGGAATGGCTTTGAAATCATTGCGTTGTGTGTTTCACACATGTTTCAGGTAATGGCCAATGGGGAGACTTTCGGTCGTTCGCTTATCCTATCGCCCCACCCGAGCACTCCCAGTTCGAGCGCAAAACCCACTCGAGCAACTCCAAACCGATCAGAGTCAACTCCCAAAACCTCTCTATACCGTAGACTATCGGCGAGACTCTCGGGCCGTCGCACCAGTCCAACGAAACAATCCGCCGACACTAGCACAGACTGCTTACATGATGAAAAAGAAACCACTTTACAGCAAGCGCGGAATACTATCCGAGATAAACAAAAACTTTCCAAAAGCCAGCAAGACGACTTCAGTATTAGCTTATTACAAAAATCATTCACAGATAATTTAGTTTCTCAATATGGTAACAGCCCTTCTCATATAGAGCTGCGTAAGTACAAAATGTATGATAAAGAAAATAAAGATTCTTCTAAGTTACTGCACGGTTCTTTGAAAGTCAATGTTAAGGATAAAAGAGAGGTTTTTAGAAACAAATCTATGAACGTATTCAATTTGGTTGATTGTCTCACAGAGGCTGGATCACTTCATTCCTCTCTTACGAAAAGTTTATGCGACCTAGATTCCAAAGATGATCCAGATTTCTTATTGCCTAAGTCAACAGACTTAAAAGAACTACAACAAAGTACTACGACTATTTCGTCAGGAAAAAAGAGAAGTCGTAATTCAACTGATTCTAATTTTCTTGTCAGCACTGTTGACGTCACGTTGTCTCCTGATAAATGTGAGGACAGCAACTGGAAGTCCATTAAAAGGTTAAAAATAAAAGATTCTTTTAAGTTTAAGAATAAACCTACGATTTTTAAGAAAAATAAAAAGGAATCATTTTCTAAAACGAGCACCGGAGATGTCGTTGTGGAACTAGTCAGTCATGACAGTGTTAAGCCGACAGATCCAGCGGGTGAGTTCGTTGCTTCCATATCGTCGCCCGCCAGGGAAGATGGCAACGCTTCCATTTGTTCCATGAACACTAGCAAACAGTCTGGTTTTTTTGATATTTCTTTTGCATCATTACGAAGTTCAAAGACGGCCAAATCAGCGTCCAAGCTGCGCCGAAGCGTTAAGTCCTTTACAGCATCATTTCGAAGTGAAAGGAAAAAGAAGTATGAAAAGCGAACTAAAAGTAACGCTGGCGATATCGACATTTGTCATCTAACTGCAGACTTAAAAAATGTATCGACTCCGAAAAGGGAACTCGGCGAAATGAAGTTGGACATATCCCCGGTACAAGTGGACACTGTCGATAGCACTGAGACGATTACTCCTAACAGGCGTGGTGGACATGGCCACGACTTAGACGAATTAGATGATTCTTCTGTATTTAAAACACCTCAAAATGTATGGCTCCGGACCCATCGTCACTCAGTGTGCGGCGGAGTAGTAGAGTTGCGATGCTGTACCTCGACGCAGACGTTAGAGTCAGTTCCATCCCTGGTGATCCGTCACTCCGCACCCGGAACCCCTCCCCTCGCCGCCCTGCCCGGTTCCCGGCGTGGCCGCGAGCAACCGCAGTCCGCCTCGACGTCCCCCCTCCGCGACGCCCGCGCCATTTCGCAATGCCATGGAATATCGCTGCCGGTACTAACACCATTTTATTCACTATTACTAAAATTAGAATAAGCTGCTCATGCAACATAAAATCAGCAACCGTTGTCCATACCGATCGCATCGAGGTCTCCCTTGTTTCGATTAGATCCCGGCTGGTGTGCATGCCACGTACTAATGGAAAGTAAATATTACCTTATGTCAGGTGCTTCATAAACTGTATGGTATACAAAATATATGTTTCATTATGGTGGAGGGTAGATTGTATCACGATGATAATAGAATGAAACTCAATATTGATTTGAATCTGTTCACGGTAACAGGTTGTCGACGAACACAACATGGGAGTCGCGCCAGAATGCGCTGCTCGTGCTCACGTCGTCAAAGCAGAGTGGTTCTGGGCGTCGGTTCAAAACGAAGAAGCGCAAGATGAGCGGGACTATCTGTTTAGAGATGTATATCCATTTGGTACTATATGTCACATTTGTATATAAAAATTCTATCTGACATTATAAATTTGGCATGTTGCAGTATTTAGATGAAGTATCGCGAAGATCGTCCTTCGGAGGACCCTGTGCGGCAGGCGGAGCACCTGTGGCTCCGGGGTCAACAGGTCCAGGCGCCGATGACAGTTCAAGTGGGACTCCCGCAACGGGTAGCACGCCGGCGCACCTGCAACGGCTACGCAAGCGCAAGTTCCGAGGCGGTGACTCTGCGCTAAACAAACGACGGTCTTCGGTCGGCGATGCAGTCCTGCTGAACATCTCTGCGAACCTACTCGACAATACGCCCTCCCCTGACGGAAAACAAATTTTGGAAGGTTAATGTCATTTTATTTTATTTTTTTTAAAACAAGAAACTTTTTTTTTATAATGTCAATGTATTTTCTAGAATCGGAAGTCCCCGACAATGTGGTCCGAAAGTTCATGTCTCCACGGCAGCAGGTTTTCATGGAACTTTTGCAAACGGAGTCAAATTACGTTGGTATTTTACACACGATAGTCATGGTAAATATATGTTTTTATATTTTATCTAAATGTCACTGATCTTTTGGGAAATGAGCCGATGTTGGTTTCTTACAGATGTTCAAGCAACCCTTAGAAGAAATGGCTGAAGAAGATAGTAATAACGGCAAAATTCAAGCTTTGCTCAATAACACTGAACTAAAGATTATTTTTGGAAACTTACCGCCTATATATGAACTGCACCAGTGAGTAAAAAATAGATAGACGTACTTTTTTTTCTCAAAATTTTTACAACTTTTTTCAATAAATGATCGACGTGTTTTTTTAAACTGTCGTAACTTTTTTATTTATGAACCGATTAAATTAAAAATAGCACTAAGAGTTAAACCTTTCCCCGATACATTAGCGAAAACCTTATTTAAATTAGCTATACCGTTTCTAAGTTTAGCGGTCACAAACGCTTACAGACGTGCGATTAATTAACGATTCCGTTATATTTTTACTAACCTATATCGCGCAAGTGAAAACTTTCGGGCCACTCGCATATATACAACTTCTTCTAAATCGTCGTGTCTACGGAATGTTGGAGAGGTGGCTGAGCAACAGATTTATTATATGTATTGATAATATATATTGATTGATATATTTATTACCTATATAAAAGATAATGTATTTGGAAATAACGACAAATAGCGCAAACAAAGAATGGTACTGAAAATAGCAGCCACTGCGTTTGTACTGTTGTAATGTAATGCATATTAGGACCCTTTTTATTTAATAATTATACATTTTACATTATCCATTTAGTATTTTTACGTTTCTATACTACATTTTAAATGAAATATAATAACTGAAAACTATCGGAAAACATTTAATTTACGGGTTGGCGAATCTAATCTGAAGTTATGTTTTTTTTACTACCGCTACTTATCCAAGGGGAGTACGTGTAGGAGAGAATGAGTAAGCGTCGCGATTTATAATCCCATTTTTTATTTATAATAATACGCGTAATACTTATAATCAACTTAGTTTTGTAATGTAACTGATAATGGCTTTAATAGGCTAATATATTTGAATAGGAGAATGTTGGAGGAGTTACGTTACACGCAAGTTCACTGGAGCGAGGAGACGAGTATTGGGCGGCTTGTGTTGCGATATACGCCCGACATGGTAAAGGCGTACCCGCCCTTCGTCAACTTCTTCGAGAACACCAAGGAGATGCTGCAACAGTGCGACCGTGAGAACCCTAGGTCAGTACACCAATCAATAAAACTCCTATAAAATAATAAAAAAAACATTGCTTTCTGTGACCAAATACACATTTCAGTTTGTATATAAATGTGTATGCGCAGAAACACGCGTGTGGGTTTTTAGAAGTCACGTCTATACAGTAAACATACAGTATACAGTAGTCAGTACGAGCAGCAGCGAGGTGGTAGGGCGCCGGTGCCCGTCTGGATCGCGACCACAGTACATGGGTGTAAAGGCCGTCATAGTGACCAGTTTTGGCTTGTCGCGTTTCGGGATCAGCTTGTGTATATCCAGTAGCTCATATACCTAGAGACCTTCAGTCGTGGTATATGTGGGCCGACATGACGATGGAGACTATCAATGGATTTTCATCCTTTGATAGTCGCTTTCGTTTTTGAACTACACTGTACTTACAATCAGGAACTCTGTAGTCACTATGTCGAGCCAGTGTAAAAAAAAACTCCTATCCCGGTTTCAATAAAAAAAGACTGTAACTCTTGTTGGGTCGTTAAGCTGAGGAATAGTCTTCTGGAGAGCGTTTTTTTTTTCTTATAGGCGAACGCTTGACCTCTGTCACACCTGGTGGAAGGTGAAGATGAGTCCGATGATGAACCGCGTCCGCCTAACAAATGTCTATTCACTCTTCTTTTAAAGACTCCCAGGTCATAAGATCGCGGAAATAGGGCCGCTGGAAGCATATTCCACTTCCTGGCTGTTCGCATGATGAATGTAGAAGCGAATCTTCTCGTGCGGATATAAGGAACATCTACCACATACGGATGGTATCCGACACGATATCACGTGTTTCCAACTTCTTATAATATTGGTTCCTTTAAACGAATTTTGAAGATATATTTGTACAGGTCGACATGGCCACTGCAAATAATGATTCTTTTCATTCATTCATTTTCTTAAAAAAATAGTAACATTTATTTTTAGGAACATTAATAAAATATAACGCTAGTAGAAGGTAAATAAATAAAGTTTTATGTATTTAAATAGAGTGCTGCTAAAAAGCGTAATCATGTAAATTTAATATTTATTTCAGATTTCATGCATTCCTCAAGATTTGCCAAACTAAACCAGAGTGCGGCAGGCAGAGTTTACAGGAACTTCTTATAAGACCAGTGCAGCGATTACCCAGCATAAGTTTATTACTAGACGGTCAGTTTATATTTAAAATATTGATAAAGGATAACATTAAGATAATGTTACGACTGTTTATGATATATGTCTATGTAAAGTCTACTTAACTAAAGTCATTGACGTGTTATTAAAAAAAATCTCGTTGTTTTTCAGTTTATGACTCGGTTAACTCGATAAATAATTGGTTCATTTTTGAAAAAATATAAGTGTTAACAATTTTACGTCTTTACTAACGCGTAAATGTGAATTAATTAGCGTTTAGTGCGATCAAATGAATTAAAAATTATATTTTAAGGAAATTAAGATCTAATTTACTATCAACAGTCGTAGAACAAAACCTGTACCACGCACCCTCTCCCCCCCCTCTTTCCCCTTGCAGTTGTAAAAGTCCATTAAGAATAAAAGCATTTTTCTTGCCGAAAAAAAAACGTTAGAAATACATTTCTGCGAGGTTTATTGCTGTTTAGAAATAATCGTGTAATCATCATCAACCTGTAGCAGTCCACTGCTGGATATAAGCCTCTTTCAATGTTCACCACTATTAAATAATAATAATAAATTATGCGTTATATGTCTAAAAAAATAGTAATAAGGAGTTACTAATTTGTGGAAACGATCTGTTTACAATGCCTTTATTATTGAAAATAAACAGCAAACGTATCGGAACATGTCGATTTGCTCGAGTACGCACGAGCCTGTACCAGGACGAGGAAGAAAAATTGATGGGGATCGGTATTCCCCTTTGATATAAGATATTATTATGTATTCTGCTGATTTTGAATAATTCTGTAATATTGTAGATATATTGAAGCACACCCACAAGAATAACCCGGACCACGGCGCGCTGGTGCAGGCGCTGGCGGGCCTGCGTGAGGTCATGTCGCACATCAACGAGGACAAGCGCAAGACCGAGGGCCAGCTGCAGATGTTCGACATCTACAACGATATCGACCAGTGCCCGGTGAGCTACCTCTCGCGTTACATTATTCACTTCTGAAATTTATCATCTCTGTTTAGTTACAATACTAAAAAAACACTGCTGTGTGTTTGTTATCAGTTTTCTTTTTATATGATAATAGATAGTTTATCGCAAGTTATGAATGTATAATATGTACAATGGCAATCTTTATATACATTATGTATATCATTGTCTAGTCTCCATAATACAAGCGTAGGCTTACTTTGGGATTAAGTCAATGTGTGTAATTGTCTAAAATATTACTTTTTTTTTCTAGTCCTAAAAACCTGATACAAAGTACAGTGTAACCAAGAATGGCAGCCACCGCCATTGCTAGAGAGTCCTTTAACAGTCGCTGACTCACAGGTAATCCACAGCGGAAGGCCTATGAACAATTGGACGTACACAATCTAATCATAAAAGGTGATTGGCTTTGTACTTTTATATTGCGATCAAACCCCCCAGTCATCCAACACTCGCTAATGTCAATGGATTCTCAGCCCTCTATGCTAGCTGCCATTCTGGAACTGTACTTTTCACAGGTGTGGCTCAGTCACATTGTTTGTTGAAACATTATATAACAAAAAACTTAACTTTCTCTAAAACATATCTAGCTGAAAAGACAGGAGTCGTTGAGGTCCGAAGTGCAACTTGATTGACATAATTGCCAAAAACTGATATCTGTATTTATAGTGTTATTTTTTAAATTAAAATAAATGTAGAATTTACATTAAGAAAATTAAATTTGAACTTTAAACAAATAGAGAGTGTATAGTATAATTATTTAATTTTTGTTATTAATTATTAAAACTTGGACAAAAGGAGTTTTGGAAATAAACTATGGATGAAACTTCATAAATTTACAACCTATTTATTTTTAGTACAAAAAACTGGCCAAGAGAGCTAGATTCGTGTATCCAGTGTCCATAAAAATAAACTATGAAAGCACCAAGCATTATTTTAATGAAAATATAAACTAGATTCAAACACGACGTAAGAGGAATGTGGACCTCCAGGCCCAGCTAGCAGGGAATTGAGGAACAACCGAGGGATTTGTAGCCAGTAGGAGTCAGGCACACCAGGGCCTATAATAGTTAGCGTTTACAAGATAGCGTTTAAAAACTCTTTTTTTTTGACAATATGTTCTTTTGTTTTTTTTTAGATAAAATACTCCTTTGCTAAATTTAAGAAAAAATAAGTTTAAAATCTATACTAATATTATAAAGCTGAAGAGTTTGTTTGTTTGTTTGAACGCGCTAATCTCTGGAACTACTGGTTCGAATTGAAAAATTCTTTTTGAGTTGAATAGACCATTTATCGAGGAAGGCTATAGGCTATATAACATCACGATGCAATTATTAGAAGCGAAGAAATAATGGACAATGTGAAAAAAACGGGCAAAATTTTTCATCCTTGAAGGCTTCCATTGCGTGCGCTGCAAAAACGGTTCAAGATACCAAAAATATATGTAAGAAAGAATTATTCCTCTTGAGATGATCTAAAAAAATGTCCGGGACAGTATATGTTTATCTTTTAAGATTAAGTCACTAGAACCGTTTTTATGGTAAACAAATTTGGTCGAAATTAATGCATTATTTGTTAAGAGTTGTATCAACGTAATAATATTAATCTTTATCCAAATAAATGCTTTGTTGATTAAGAGTATTTAATTATGAACAAAATTGTCTTTGACATCACTTAATTTCAATGAACATCATAGAAGATATTACAATAACTTATATAGCAAAACTACGTTTGCCGGATCAGCTATGTCTTGATAAGCGCGAAACTCGAGAACGACTAAACCGATTTGACTGATTTCTTTTTTGTTGTGTTTGTTGAAGTCTGGGGAAGGTTATTACGGAGAGAAAAATGAAAAAAATTGTCTGAAAAAGTCTAAAAACAACACTTTTCTATATTCTCATACAAAAAATTCGTAATAATATTTAAAAGTCAATTTGAACTTTAACACCATACCATAAAGTTTAAATGTCAGTGGACGGGTTCCGGGAAGGCAAAACAATTGAGTGACGGATAAATATTAATGTCAATATTTGTCAATATTTATACATATAGCATTAAGGCCAGGTTCTTTCAAACAATTTTCAAAAAAATCTGACGGGGAGGCTATTAACATTTAAAAAAAAAACAATATGACTTTGTTTTAGAGAAATAGGGCAGAACAAGGTCTGCCGGGACAGCTAGTGCTAAATATAGTCAAACTTGGATAAGTGAGAGTTCAAGGGAACACAATCTCATTCTCGCTTATAGACGTTTCTCACTAACCCGAGTTTCTCGCTAATGCAGGAACATGGGTAGAGCGTTTCTATCTTATAGAGGTACGCAGCAATAACAAGTCACAGCAAGTACGAATGTATTGTGTACATATATATTTTTAATAGTATGTATATTTTACGTTCATTAGATTTCGACATATAAGTACTTTATAAGGGTAGGTATCAAGATGCTTACGCAAACAGAACAAAAATTCAAGCACTATGTAATTTTTTTTCATATAGAACTTATTTACACTTTAAAAAATTCGTTAATTTCGTTTGGGTTTCTGTATTTGTATTTTGAATGGTTTTTCAGTAACTCAAAAATTTTGTCGAATTTTCCGCGAAAGTTAAGAATGAGTCATAAAATAGCAAATGTTAAATTTGTAATTTGTTTTGTCATTTGTTCCTCTTAAATAATATAAATAAATAAAGCTGGACCGTTGCTTATAGAGGTATAGATAAGTAGCAGTCTCACTTACGGAGGTCACTTTGACTAACAAGATGCACTTTGGAACTCGTCAACTTATATATATTACTAGCTGATCCGGCAAACGTTGTTTTGCTATATAAGGTTTTGTAATATCTTCTAAGATGTTCATTGAAATTAAGTGATGTCAAAGACAATTTTGTTCACAATTAAATACTCTTAATCAACAACACATTTATTTGGATAAAGATTAATATTATTACGTTGACACAACTCTTAACAAATAATGCATTAATTTCGACCAAATTTGTTTACCATAAAAACGGTTCTAGTGACTTAATCTTAAAAGATAGACATATACTGTCGCGGACATTTTTTTAGATCATTTCAAGAGGAATAATTCTTTCTTACATATATTTTTGGTATCTTGAACCGTTTTTGCAGCGCACGCAATGGAAGCCCTCGAGGATGAATAAATTTCCCCGTTTTTTTTCACATTTTCCATTATTTCTTCGCTCCTAATAATTGCATCGTGATGTTATATAGTCTAAAGCCTTCCTCGATAAATGGTCTATTCAACTCAAAAAGAATTTTTCAATTCGAACCAGTAGTTCCTGAGATTAGCGCGTTCAAACAAACAAACAAACTCTTCAGCTTTATAATATTAGTATAGATAATATTATCAAGTGTCATTTTGTAAGATAATGTATTCGTTGTGCAGGCGCACCTGGTATCGTCGCACAGATCGTTTGTATCACGTTGTGAGGTGGTGGAGCTGTCAAAAGAACTCTCCGGCCGCGGTGACCATCTAGTCCTGTTTCTCTTTACTGACACCATGGAAGTGTGTAAGAAAAGATCTAAAGTAAGCACATACTTTTCAAACGTCAATAGTTCAGTTAATTTTTTTTTTATAGAAATTGTTAGTTTCTTGTTTAGTTTACGAGCTTGTGTGTCGTATATAACTGGAAAATTATATAAACAGTTTTCTTACATATAATTTTGTTTGTAGGCTTTTAACAGCAAAAGTCCAACGAACGGTACGGGCACGATGCGAATAGGCTCGAGTAAACCATACAGGCATATATCGCTAATGCCGCTGAGTACTGTCAAACGAGTCGTCGACATCAGAGAGGCTGAAGGTAACTCATGCTACGTATTCGTGAGCTTTAGGATTTTACTCAAACAAGAAGTTATTACTACATACCTGCCATCTAACATGCTCTAAGTTTGTCTATCCGCTACGCTACTGATCATGTTGACTGGACAAGATTAATATAGTAAAGCGTTTTCTGCAGTGGCGTGCATCTTATAAAAGCATGAAAAGCATTACTATGTTATTGACTTATTATTGTTGATATTTAAAAAAGCATAACTATGTTATTGATGATATTAACTTAAAATCTAGTGATTACTAAATCAGAGCCTCAATATTAAATGTCCCAGTATAAAAAGATTACTCAATGGGATGCGTGTTTTTTGGCTAGTTAGGCGGTTGTTGCATAGGTACAATATGTTAATGTATCATCAATGAAATACCATTTATCATTTCTCAGTTTACTATCGTATTATTTTTTCCTACATTTTATGACTTATAACTACAAATTCCTGAGTGCGTAGGTGTGTGCGCGCCCGAGTAATATTTCCAGAGACTCTTCAATATCAAGTATTGTTCACGTTCTCCATTTTAAAATGTATCATTCTTAACATAGTAGGTCAATTTTATACAGTCATATTTTTATTTTAATCCAATTTATTTGCTTACAACTCGTGCATAGCCTTAACAGTAGCCACTAATGTATCTTCTTTAACACCCTTGTCTACGATAATTCTTCACTATAGGCAACTCCTCACTAAATAGAAGTAAGAATCTATTAAAGAATATGTTATTGAGGTCAGATTGGATTTGTATAAAGAAAAATGTTTCTTTTACAGATTGTCACAACGTGTTCGCATTGATGTGCCGGAATAATCAGGAGCTGAAAGAGAAACTGTACTCGTTCATGATCACCGACGAGACAGTCGACAAGCCGCACTTCCTGCGGCAGCTCTGCCGGCAAATGGCCAACACTGTCTGTAAAGCTGATGCGGTATGTATACACAACGAAATTAGCACATTTTTAAATTCCTTTTAAGTTACCCTCTCTTTTCTCGCGTCATATTCGAAACCCACCGTTTTTGTGACCCAGGGTGATATCCTACGTAGGACTTTTAGGGACGCTGTGGTGAGGTGTACCCGTGCCTGGGAATCCTTATTCTTGCAGGTGTTCCGGGGAGCGAATAGTCTGTAAAGGCTCCTTTGGGAAAGGCTGGTGTAACGAGACCACCTCTCCCGAACTCTCTTAGGCGGCGCGCCAGACCCTGCACGCCGCCTCCGTCTCATCCAGGACGCAGACTCCCTCTAGTCTACTGCCCGGATCCCAAACCCCCTCCCTAAATTAGCCTACGTCATGTCATGAACCTCTAAGCTGCCATCCATCGAATGTCAGTATGTCAATAGGATCACAGATTTATTCTGTTCAAATTTTGCGTTTATCCTTACCGGTAACCGTCAGCTTTTCGAAGTTATTTCTGTCTTTCTTAGCTATGTGACCGAAGAACTATACAGTTCCAAGTTACCCCGTTAATATGTTAAGGAACTACAGAAATGACACTGGTATTTGCAAATAATATGCTAAACAATTTAATAATAAAACATAAAATATATCATCGCACTATACCCTTTTTGGGGTGAGCAGAAATATATTAATGTGTTTAACCACAGTATAAAACATACAGTAAGGCTAAACAAGAGAAGTATGACTAATTCATGGATCAAATGTTTTGATTTAATTATTTCTCAATTTTATTGGGTATTCATAAAGTATGTATTGAAAACACTGGATTTCGTGGTTTTTTCGTCAATCAAATACGCAAGTCTGTGTCAGTTATATTCCGAAATATAATTTAAGTAAAACTTAGGCAGGTAGAAAGAAAACTCACGCTTGCCGTATCTAGAGCAAGTGTAAGAAAATGTTGCTCATTTCATGGTGGGTTTGAAGTCTTAAGACTTCACGCTTAAAGTATTATCATTTTGTTGTTATACTCACATTTATTACACTTGCCTGTCATACTTTTTTTTATTTTTAACTTTTTTTTTTACTTGCGTTTTTGGACTTTATGAAATAATTTGTTTTGAATATTCATACAAAAGTTAAAATAGTGTAACAAAAGAAAATTAATTACAATTATTATTTATTGTACGTTTGCAGGATAAATTTCTCGCGTGCCTCGAGTCGCATCAACTGGAGATAGACACGAGCGACCTCGCACAGAGCACGCTCTCCAAAGTGTCGAAGTTTGCCGCCAGAACGAGAATAAAGGTATTGTTACGTCCATAACACTTCATAATAAAATACACGTTTAAACTGAAAATAATTGTTATACATAATAAAAGAAACTACTATTATTATAAACAGTTGATTGCTTTAACCTCTTCAGGGACATTGGCACACGCCTACATTTGTATTATTTTTCTTTTTATTATTTCAAAAGGAATTAGGTAAAATGTTATAGGAGAATATTTCACTAGTATCTCAAAAAAAAAAAACAAACTCGTTAAATATAACCTCACCGATAACAGAATATTCTATTTTATTGATGGTGATGTGTAACATTACATCTTTATCTTTTCGAAATTAATCCTTGAGGAGATTAAAGTTTGAATTACAAACAGAAATGGATAAAAACATGAATTCCCTGGGAATTTAGCAGTGATATATGAAATTTTCACGGACTAAGACTGATGACACCATAACAAAACTACGCGAGCTAAAGAGATGAAGCTTATACTAGGCAGGCCCTTTGTTATAATTTGTCTTGTGCTTAATTACATTATAATGTCTACAACGAACCGTGCCCAAAGAATGGACAAACACTACTACTTACTGGATGGTAATATTGTATTGGGTCATTCATAGCAGTATTGGGACTTAAATAGTAAATTGTTAAATTGAATAACTTTAACAAGTTTTACGGAAATATTAGGTCCTTACATATGAAATTGGCGTTTTGTATGGGAGGAACAAAAAGTCGAATATTTTTTAATATAATATATTTAATTAATCAAAGTATGAACCATTATTTTCTATGCACTTTTGCCATCTCATAGGTAGTTCATTGATCCCTTTACTAAAAAGCCAGTCGGACGGGAATCAATAAAATCTTTGAAGGCGATTTGGACTGCCCCATCGGAGTTGAATTTTTTCCCTTGCAAGAAGTTATCCAATTTTCGAAAAAAATGGTAATCTGTTGGAGCAAGGTCCGGGGAGTACGGAGGATGTCTTAGACTTTCCAATTGAAGCTCTTCTAATTTAGTAGCCGTCTGTTGCGCAGTGTGTGGTCTAGCGTTGTCGTGAAGCAGCAGTGGCGTGGAGCGATTGACCAGCCTAGGTTGTTTAGCCGCTAGCTTTTCCATCATGGTTTGCAATTGCTGACAATAGACATCAGCCGCAATAGTCTGGCCAGATTTGAGAAAACTGTAATGAACAATACCGGCACTAGTCCACCAAACGCTTACAAGTAACTTTTTGGGGGTTAATTTTCGCTTGGGGCAGGATTTGGCTGGCTGGCCAGGATCCAACCATTGCGCTGAGCGCTTCCGATTATCGTAAAGAACCCATTTTTCATCACAGGTAATGATTCGGTTTAAAATACCTTCATTATTGTGCCGGTTTAGTAATGTAACGCAGCAGTCGACGCGCGTTTGCCGGTTTGCTTCAGTCAATTCGTGAGGTACCCACCTTTCAAGCTTTTTAATCTTCCCAATTTGCTTCAAGTGAATTAAAACAGTTTTATCACTAACATCGCAGCCTGCAGCTAACTCGGACGTGGTTTGCGATGGATCCGCTTCCACAATAGCCTTCAACTCTTCATTATCAACTTGAGTCTCAGGCCGTCCACGGGGCTTGTTCTGCAGGTCGAAATTTCCAGAACGAAAACCTTGGAACCAAAAACGAACTGTGTTTTCTTTTGCAACACGACCGCCATACACATCATTCACCCTTCGAGTTGTTTCCGCAGCACTAGTGCCACGGCGGAACTCGTACTCGTAAATAATGCGATATTTTAAGTTTTCCATTTTGTAAAATTAGTGACGCAAACAGAAAAAAACAGAAGAAAAAAACAAATGAATGACGATCATCGAAGCACAAATACATGAGTCTATAGCTGTACAAATTTGAATTTGGAATTCCTTACCAAAGAGGAGAAATTTGTGATTAAAGTGGCCAGTACGAAAAACGCCAATTTCATATGTAAGGACCTAATATAATATCAAGTTGTTAAATATTTTCAAATAGCATTAATTTTAGTAAATAAACTTCCACGGCACTACCATTCTGTAATGAAATAGTTATGCATTTGCGGTATTGTTCCTTTATAATACAGCGCCGGTTAAATCAAATATATAACCATTTTTATATATAATTAATGTTTTAGCACAATGTATATAACTAAATTAAAATAAATAAAATGTTCGAAATTAAATAAAAATGCATGTCTTATATGTCAATACAAAAACATCGTGTACTTATTTCGAACTTTTCATAAAATAACATACAATGCTTAACAATTTAATATTATACGAATAAGCTATCGTTAAATATACGAAAGAATCTGTCACGTGACACTGCTTAATCGTGACTAACTATATTACACTGCAGTGTTATGCATTCAGATCTTCGACGTATGAAACATTAAGAAAACCATGTATATTAGGTCTACTTTTAACTTTATTATATATACCATACGGTTCAGCAATGTCACGTTTTTTTTAAATAATCATATTAATATATTCTTAAGTATCTATACCTTTTTACGAGCGCAATTAATATTCCACCTTAAATTAGCTTATTGGTTGTAAATATTTTACAAGACAGAATTTACACACCGACATTATAGGTACCCGGTTTGCATTATATCTTTCCACCAGGAGTAGAATAGTCAGTTTGAAAGCAGCATGAGCTACCGAAGAGTGCCACTACTGTTTCATTGACATACCACCTGTAGTGATTTAGTTGATACATCAACTTAGATTAATTTTTTTATGATATTCTGGTACAATGCTTGACAGAACATTATAAACGCTAAGGACCGGGTACGGTGAATTTATTTCACACAAATTATACAATGAAACAATCAACTAGCCACTCAATACATCGCATTTTGTAAACCGGGCTTAACATTGTAGAACATTTAGCAACACAATATAAGATCAGTAGCTATTATTGCCAGTAGTGTAAATAAGGTATTATTTGTATTGGGCGATTATTATTTTCTGTAGATATTAGATATGTAGATATTTTGAGATATAATGAAATTAACTAATCTTATATAAAAATTTTATTGGTAATACTTATGTGGTCTAACTAAGAATAGTATTACATTTACGAACAACCACATTCATTTGCTAACCTTCTTTGTAATGTTAGCATAAAACTATCTTTTATTAAATATTTTTGATCTAAGTACTGAATTTGAAGCAATGTATTAAACTTTTATACTAGACGTATATATAATACGATAAGAGTTACAGATGTAGATAACTGGACGTTTAAGAACAGTTCCCGAAACGCGTTGGGCTGCAGCCAACCAAATATGACGAGCTATGTACTCATAACACTGTGATCACAATCCAGTCGGCCACTCCGACGCCCCATATTATTTGTTTGTATCTATAGTACCTTCAGAGAGTCAAACCTGAATTATTTGATTATTTTTGTACACTCTACATGAAACTACATTGACTTCAGTCTGTCAGCATAAATAGTGTATTAATAACAGTATTATTCTTAGTTGACCCACAAAGTGATTTATTACTTAAACGAGCACAAGCTAAAGTGCTAATACATCGTACTCATCATAAGTGCTGGATTAGCGACCTAGCAAAGAATAGCAAACGCTACCCTGCCAGAGCGTATTTTTTTTATTTCACTTTTTTTAACATGGTAGAATGATTTTATTTGATGACTTAATTTGTAATATGTTTTTGGAAAGTGAAAGGCAACTCGAGGCAATTTGCTACGGGTCTCTTGCTGGCTTAATCTGGCACTGAGTGTAGTGTAGGTATAGAGTGAGAGCGGGGTCGGTTGTTTTGTAGCTGGAGGCGCTGGCCGGGCTGGGCGGGTGGCTGCGCGCCGACCCCGGCGCCGGGCTGCTAGACACATGGGTATTGCGCGCTCACTTACTCGCACAGGTCTGACGCGGCTCTGCCCACACTTCTCTCTCGCTAAACTGCGCCCCACGTCCTCTGTCCTCCTCCGCCACGTACTAATTACACCGGCTGTAAACACACGTTGAGAGCACACCGTCTAGGTGTCTACACTAGTAACAGTTGAACCTGGGAATCCGGATTCAATGGACCAGTAAACTGCTGTTGCCGTTTGTCTTTGTATCTTTAGTTACAATTTAAGTCGTAACAGAGAAACTGATTTATTCACTCCACATCCAAACACAGACAAGTAAATGAACGAATACGTATTATGTTACCTTTTCCTCGCAATTGCTAATGAAGCCCTTTGATTTGAGCATTAACAATCTAAACGCGATCGAGCAGTGGCGAGGCCGTACGAAATGGAATCGCCATTTCTCTCTTGCTGGCTCTTGGCCCGTCTCAACGAGTGTGTACAGCCACGGTTATCATTACGCACTGATCCCTGTGTTCAATTCAACACGTATCTGCGGGGCACCATACTTCTCGGAGGCTTTATTTACATCATTTTATATTTCGTGTTTTGGACACAGCATTCAGTGTGCGTCCAGTGCATATGACCTATAGGGATATCGCGATTTAATTGGCTTGTTAATCTGCAATTCACGAGCGCCACTGTTGTAGCATTAATTGTGAATTTGTCATGAATGGTGGGACGAGTCGATTTTTATTTAGAAGGAGCGAGGGTTAGAAGAGAGAGTGTCTAATAATAACGCTTCGCTTCGACACATTTGTGACTAACCATGCCTTGTGAGCGTGCCATACCTGACGTCAGTTTTCATTCAGAGTTCATACCATATCATCTCCTAATGTTGAGTAACTGTTTTTGTGTAAACGTTATCATCATTACGTCCCGGTTTTTGGTGTTTGTAATTTTAAATACTGCTAATATCTTACTAACTATTGAAATTAATTTATTTCTTTATTTAATTTAAACAAGCAATGGCTCAATGATTTTTACAATTAATAAAAGGTCACTTAATTTACTTACATGTAATTAATTATTCATACAATATGAGCAAATAACAACATTAAAAGTGATGGGATCACAATTTTAAAGCTGCAGTCATTGGGCACATGAATTTTGTTTATATGGAAGTGTAGTGTAAGAGGTGTCACGGGTGTACTCTGCAGGTGGGGCGCGCGCTCTCGTTCAACAAGACCCCGTCGAAGCTGAAGCGCGCAATGTCCTCGATGATATCTCCGTTCGGATCGACCTCAAGCCTCACGCCGGCCTCGCAGCTCGCGCAGATGAGGCTCGCCAGCTGCAACAACATCAACGTACGTATATTACATCTACATACATCTATTATACATACATACATCGCCATAATACGCAGCACCCAGTACCACACTTGGCCGAATGTGTTTGGTAATAATAATTAATCTTTACAATAATAATAATATGTAGTCACACTATATCCCTTACAGGGTGAGCAGAGTTACATCAGTGATTGTATCCACTTTGCACTATATTAAGCACTAGCTGATCCGGCAAACGTTGTTTTGCTATATAAGTTATTGTAATATCTTCTAAGATGTTCATTGAAATTAAGTTATGTCAGAGACAATTTTGTTCACAATTAATACTCTTAATCAACAACACATTTATTTGGATAAAGATTAATATTATTACGTTGATACAACTCTTAACAAATAATGCATTAATTTCGACCAAATTTGTTTACCATAAAAACGGTTCTAGTGACTTAATCTTAAAAGATAGACATATACTGTCGCGGACATTTTTTTAGATCATTTCAAGAGGAATAATTCTTTCTTACATATATTTTTGGTATCTTGAACCGTTTTTGCAGCGCACGCAATGGAAGCCCTCAAGGATGAATAATTTTGCCCGTTTTTTTCACATTTTCCATTATTTCTTCGCTCCTAATAATTGCATCGTGATGTTATATAGCCTAAAGCCTTCCTCGATAAATGGTATATTCAAATCAAAAAGAATTTTTCAATTCGAACCAGTAGTTCCTGAGATTAGCGCGTTCAAACAAACAAACAAACAAACAAACTCTTCAGCTTTATAATATTAGTATAGATTAAGAGAGCTGAAAGACAAAAAAAACGTAGTTTTGCCTTCAATTCCATATCACTGAACAATCCGTTAATTACGAATTCAAATTCAAAAGGTTGGGGAAAAAGTCTTTTCGCGTATAATGACGTAGACGAGACATAATGAAACCAAACCGTTTTTGAAGAGATTGACAACTGGAGATGAAATTCAGATCACATACGACAAGAACGTGCGAAAAAGGTCATAGTCAAAGGTCGGTCAAGCTTCACAGACTATGGAAAAATCATGGTTAACTTACAATAAGGTAATGCTGTATGTATGGTTGGATTGGAAGGGCATTGTTTAGTACAAGCTCCTACTGCCGGGCAGAATCATCGATTCGGATCTCTACTGCGCCAACAACTGATGAGATTAAAGCAAGAAGTTGAGAGAAAGCGCCCGGAATTGATCAATAGAAAGGGTGTGGTATTTCATCAAGTTAACGCTAGACCACACATTTTTAGCCATTCAGCAAAAATTAAAACAGTTTGTATGGGAGGTTTTAATATAGACCGTACCTTGAGAATTCCACCTGTTTGGGTCTCTTCAGAATTCTTTAGACAGTGTCAGGTTACCGTTCAGATAGGACTTCAAATTACTTGTTGTGTTTTTTTTTATCGGTATTCCCAAATGTTTTACAGCAACGGGATCATGTTCCTACGTACAAAATGGCAGAATGTTATCGAACAAAATGGCACATATATACTGTAATATTTATACTGTAATATTAGGTCCTTACATATGAAATTGGCGTTTTTCGTACTGGCCACTTTAATCACAAATTTCTCCTCTTTGGTAAGGAATTCCAAATTCAAAGTTGTACAGCTATAGACTCATGTATTTGTGCTTCGATGATCGTCATTCATTTGTTTTTTTCTTCTGTTTTTTCTGTTTGCGTCACTCATTTTACAAAATGGAAAACTTAAAATATCGCATTATTTACGAGTACGAGTTCCGCCGTGGCACTAGTGCTGCGGAAACAACTCGAAGGGTGAATGATGTGTATGGCGGTCGTGTTGCAAAAGAAAACACAGTTCGTTTTTGGTTCCAACGTTTTCGTTCTGGAAATTTCGACCTGCAGAACAAGCCCCGTGGACGGCCTGAGACTCAAGTTGATAATGAAGAGTTGAAGGCTATTGTGGAAGCGGATCCATCGCAAACCACGTCCGAGTTAGCTGCAGGCTGCGATGTTAGTGATAAAACTGTTTTAATTCACTTGAAGCAAATTGGGAAGATTAAAAAGCTTGAAAGGTGGGTACCTCACGAATTGACTGAAGCAAACCGGCAAACGAGCGTCGACTGCTACGTTACATTACTAAACCGGCACAATAATGAAGGTATTTTAAACCGAATCATTACCTGTGATGAAAAATGGGTTCTTTACGATAATAGGCTCAGCGCAATGGTTAGATCCTGGCCAGCCAGCCAAATCCTGCCCCAAGCGAAAATTAACCCCAAAAAAGTTACTTGTAAGCGTTTGGTGGACTAGTGCCGGTATTGTTCATTACAGTTTTCTCAAATCTGGCCAGACTATTACGGCTGATGTCTATTGTCAGCAATTGCAAACCATGATGGAAAAGCTAGCGGCTAAACAACCTAGGCTGGTCAATCGCTCCACGCCACTGCTGCTTCACGACAACGCTAGACCACACACTGCGCAACAGACGGCTACTAAATTAGAAGAGCTTCAGTTGGAAAGTCTAAGACATCCTCCGTACTCCCCGGACCTTGCTCCAACAGATTACCATTTTTTTCGAAATTTGGATAACTTCTTGCAAGGGAAAAAATTCAACTCCGATGGGGCAGTCCAAATCGCCTTCAAAGATTTTATTGATTCCCGTCCGACTGGTTTTTTTAGTAAAGGGATCAATGAACTACCTATAGATGGCAAAAGTGCATAGAAAATAATGGTTCATACTTTGATTAATTAAATATATTATATTAAAAAATATTCGACTTTTTGTTCCTCCCATACAAAACGCCAATTTCATATGTAAGGACCTAATATATATTACAATTAAATGGAAATAAACTTTGAAAAACAAAATGTCTTCAATTTTCATACAAAATGCGAAGAAACTTTTTTCCCCAATCTATTATTATTTCAAATATAACTACGATCATGCATACAGTATTAATGATCTAAATATTTAGCTGATTAGTAGATAATTGTAATATAAATAATTGATCGGCCTGCCACTTCATATAACTCCATTCCGGTTTTTAAGTTTCAAAGAAATTGGCTGACATCGTCACGGAATTCTGTTTGCAAAAACGAATTGCCATACTAATCTTTAAAACATATACGTATCAACGAACTCTTTATTCCTTACAAACGTGATTGTATATAGATTGACATCCGCCTGTGAAACAAAAAAAAGATTGTTGTATGTTCTAATGTCGAAATTACAATATGATAAAGAAATTGTTTTATTGTGTTGTAGAAAGAGAAAGCAACAAAAAACACAACAATGCCCTTAGACAAAGTAACATTCCTTTATCGAAAACGCTTGTAGAAAATTACAAAATGTATGGAGTTGACATGAGATTTCAAAATATCACGTTGACACTATGTAAATTCCATACTTTAACACATGCACATATCTAAAAGTGTTTTCGATAAACGTATGCTACTTTGTCTAAGGGCCCTATTTCTATGTCCTAAGTATAGTTGTAATTGTTATTATCGTGTCTATGTAGGAGATGGGCGCGAGCTCCGGCGGTGCGGAGGGCGGCGGCGAGGTGCTGGTGGCGCCGCTGTCCGTGCAGCCGACGCGCAAGGCGACCGCCGGCGCCGCCGCTGCGCTCAGGCGCTTCTGACGGCGCACCGCGCGACGCGCCTGACAACATTAGGCGCCACCGCCCAACGCTCGCCTCAGACTCTTCTGTCTCTACAACCTAACATTACTATAACACGTAGAGGTCACTAATCGGTGCGGCACAATCATTATTATTACCTTATGGTTAAAAGTGGCCATTGAATTCTGGCAGTCGCGACACGGCAACGACTGTCAGGTCGTGATATACCGCTCTGTGTCCATTCATATGTAATATCGTCCGATGTAGGTGGCACTGTTGTGAGCTTGACACATCCCCTATATCGGACGCCTTTACATGTAATGGTATATAGGGCGATACCTGGCAGCTGCTACGGAACCACCGCTCTCGCGTCACGGATGCCAGAATCAAACGCTTGCCTTTAGAAACCATTTCCATGAAATGTATTTGTCGCGGCCTTATTCGCGCCAGCACATCAAATTCAATATCAACTGCATGAAGATTGGTTTTTGACAAGCAAAGATAGGCGCGTGACGTGACCCTGTGACACGTAAAGCCGGACAAACAAGTGCAACGAGTACTAGGAACGATAAATACGTTCATGAAAATGGTTTCTTAGTGAGGCCTAGTGATATCTCAAAACAAAAAACACGAAACCAAAGGTAATCGTGTCGGTTGCTGTAAAAGTGCTCGTTCACAATAATCGATTGAATAGTGCTAAAGTGATACGAAACTGGGATGTGACATTGGAAAGTAACTCGCTGACGGACCGGGCGAGTATGTGAAAAGAGTGCTAGAAGTGCCTTCAGATTGAATTGTTAAAGGAATGAATTTAAATGTGCAGGTTGCAATAAGTTATTTAATAGTATTGTAACTGTGAATGTCCTATTGATATTGAATCGGATACTTAATGATATTTGAGTCAATCGTAATAATAACGTAATTAGATGTTGTGATTTAAAAATATTACATTCGTAAATCTGCAAGACTAATATCGGAGAGCTGGTGCCAATACATATTTGAGTGTTTTATTATATAGAAGTAAGTCTTGTGGTTTTAGGAAAATTTTATCGACTTTATGCCTTCGGCAGCTTAAACCAGTCACCAGACTTGTATTGGTGTCTAAAAAGAATATTTTGCATCAACTTGTCACGCAAGATTATTGATATTACTGAGATTTTGGCTTAGGCCGCACTGCGTAATTTAGTCGCGCGTAAAAATATCTCATTATTAAAATTCGCTGTACGGCCTAGCCTTAGTAATGAAAAAGATATGTACATATTGTGATATTTTAATTTAATCATGGAATAGGTTAAAGTAGTTAGTGTCCGTAATGAAACAAAGCGTTCCTTAATCGTCTGGTAGTTTGTTCTGTAGGCGGCTCTCGAATACATATTATATAGCTATTATTGGGAACGGTCTGATGTAAATAATGTATATCAAAACGCGAACAGTTGCGAACCGATGTCCTCTGCCGCTGCTATGTTATGTTTGTAAGTTGTTTGCGTGCGTCGCTAAGGGCTGTTATCACCGTTTATGTATGTTACGCATACTAGTTGCATTGTACAAAGATCTAATTTATAAATATTAAATGATTGATAATAATAAACATTTATTTTCAATCAGTTGTGTTTTTATAAAATTCAGTATATACCAAAACAACAGTATTATTGAAGACTTTCTATCATTATATACAATAGTTTTCAATGAGGACAATTAAATAGTCTGAAATAATTATTTTACATTTTAAAACTAGACTTAGTTTCTATCCTGAATATGAACATTACCAATATTACTAGAAAAGTTCAAATTAATATGCGCTTTAAAATGTAATATTGGCAAAATGTAATACAACTATTATTTGAATGCTTTTTAATTAAATATTTTTCTACAGATCGCAAATGTAATCAACCTGTTTCACTGAACATTTATTAATGATTTAAAATCAAAACCCACGTCGAAACATTATAGCGAGAGTTTCCGGAAGGACATCGTAAGCAAAACATTTCGTTTTTTTCACAGGAGACAATTTTTCTATACTATTCTTTAAGTGTTTTTGCTCTATTTGTGATATTTTTATTAAATCAAATCGATATAACTAGACAATCGATTACTTAAATGAATGAACTATTTAAAATTAAGAAATTAATAACTAGATAGCGATTACGACACTAAAACCATTTTCGAGATTTTGTCGCTTGCGATGCCGTTCCGGAACATGCTCGATATACACAAACAATTTCAACAGCTTTCTTACACAGTGAGATAAGCAACAAACTGCAGTTCAGGTGCCTCGTCGCGGTGTCGGCCGCAAGAACTCATACATGTTGTGGCACGCGCGTATGGGGACCGCTATCACCACACTCGCCAACGGTGCTATTCCCAAGTATATTGAAATCAATGGCATTTCAGCGTTCACCAACAACGATATTTTAATAAATAACGCTGCCTGGAATTGAACATTGGAAAAATATATTTAAAGAGTTAATTAAGCCCTTGTCCAATTTGTTGTTTGGTGTGTCCTATGAAACGTATCACACAGGAATGCGATAGTAAATCGACCCTCATCTTTTATATGACAGTGTTTTTGCCACGCTTTAAGTTCGCTTTCTGCTTTATATTGGCCTTATGTGTAATTCAAAGGGGTGTATTAAGTTATTAGAGCGTATGTAAAATTAGTTGGGATAGAAACAGTGATGGGCAAAATGTAATCTGATTAATGATGAATGATTACAAAATGTAGTCGTAATTTTAATTTTCTTGCTCTGTAAACGTGATTAAATCCATTTAAAACATTAAGAAATGATAAATGTATATACAATCTGGGATTTTGTAGTGTTTAAAACATAAATGCAGTCATATTAATGGTAAAAAACGTAAAATGTAATCGTTAATCATTTTCATTAATCTGATTACATTTTGCCCATCTATGCTTGGAGTGGTGTGCGGAAACACGTCACACACCGCTCTCGCCTGGATAAGTTGGGCGGCACTATCCCTCAAGTGCACCGCCCAGGTGTCTTATCCGGATGTAATAGCAGTGTGTTTATTAGAAGTTAACCCCTTGTCAACTTAAAATCTATTTATATAGCCGTAATAGCAGTATAATTAGTAGTGAAAAATTAAAATCTAGATAAACTTACTACTGTTAGGAAAGGTATTATATGCCATTGCAAACTGATGCGCGAAGAACAGGTGTTCTCCTCTGTAGCCAGGTTTATATCGGATATAAAATCATGTCCACGGTAAACGTATAATATTCCAGTCAATTCCATAACACACACCAATGGCATTGCCACTCCAGACATTATAGCATCTACGCTCTCCAATAAAGCAATTCCACCCTAAAAGTTATTTGAATCAATTATCATCATCGGTTTCAATCTGTTTCATGTATCCCACTACAATCAACTCGATTATCAACTATTTTGTCCATACGCTAACAGTAAGTAATCACTCTAGCGTAAGAAAATGAAGAAACTGATATAAAAGAAACATACACTTGTAACAAAAACCAAACTTAGGGCCATACAAGACAGAATCAATCCACTGACAACGAATTGTTCGATAAATCTGAAACAAATTTGTAGTTGAATGTAATAATTAAGTAAATTATTATTTATTAATTAAAATATCCCTTACACCAATTTCACTCTATACTCAAATATCGTGTGTAGAGCTGTCTTTAGAAGAATAAAAGCGACGGTCATGTAGGAGAACATTAATCCACCGAATATCAAGGTTGACCTGAACAAATAAAACCAATTAAATCCAAATAATCAATGTTTGTCTAGGAAACCATAATTTATTCCAATAACCTTACATTAGATGAGAGTATGTTCCTATTGAAGTACATTTCGAGTACATAGGTATTATCCACAAGTTGCCTGAAAATGATAAATAGGAGTATAAAAGCAAACATCAAGTAAAGACTTTGAAGTAATACTAGGCAGACTATAAATTGTGAACGGGATTTTATTTTGAGTTTACATCCTAACAATTTGACCATCCCGAAATGATGTAATGATAGAATAAAATTGTATAAAAACAATTAAAATAATAGATAGTGGACTGATACGTTTTTGCTTTAATTAGGTACATCCCTCAAAAAAATAAGCATTGAGAAAACAGAAACAACAAATAAGTTGGTATAAATGATCGCAATACAAATCATTACCAACTTTCATGCATGTTGTTTTCTCCTTCCGAAAGCGGTTGTATGCAATCAACGATAGCGCATAATGCACCGCCAATTGTATGCACAACGGTCAGGAACAGAACCAAGCTGGAATGCCAGACATTTTCACCATGGAGATGTGGATCAACGTGACCATTTGCTGGAATTAATGAAATAGACAAACAGTATAGGATCAACAAATAAAAAAATATACCTATATATTTTATTAACGACTATTATTATACGGATCTTTTTTTTAAATGTTGCAACAAATTTGCTCTCCTTTGCCGTGGATGCGTGTAGAAAAGCAAAATTTTTTTTCAATTTGTCGCTTGTTGATTGACCGGGAACGTTCTTCATAACTAAACCGGGCCGGTGGAAATGATCCGGATGCACAAATACATTACACTGCTAACAAGTAACTTGTAAGTCATATTTTATATTAATTCCGTGTAAGAATCGAAAACGCTTCTCTTAGTGCAGAAGCTATTCGTTCAACCACACACTCGATCGGCATCAAGTCATCACAATTAGGGACAGTTGGTATTGGGACACAGGCAAACATAAATACCTATTTACCATAAAAATTCAATCCTTTTCCATGTATGAGCTCAGTTCCCACACTAGCCGAATGAATGTACATTGCTACCTCTAAAGCATCGGCTATACTCTGAAAAGAAATGCAACTGTGGTAATCACGTCAATCAAATGAATACATTCAGCAATCGACTTTTCTAATATATTCAATATTATGTGTAATTAGCCAAGTTGGTACTTATTAAAAGTTCTTTTACACATTAACACTGTCAAAATTTGTTAGCCTTAAAGTAATATTTGGAGTATCAATAAGTTGCCGATGTTTATTGTCAAAAAAATTCACATTCAAATTCCACGTCTGAAGAACTCCCTTATCTTATGAGGCTATCAACGAATGAACTCAATTTTTTTGTTACTTCATATAATATGAACCGCTGCACCAACACACCATGTGCCATTGACCAGTACACATGCTAGTCTCATCTCTCATTAAACGGTGAAAACTTATTTCCAGGTACTCCTAATAATTATTACGATGGGCTTTTCTGAGGGATTTGTACCTTTTAATTTATTGGCCTTATTATGTGTCAAAATAATAAACAATTTACTCATTATTAATACATGTTGCAAAAAATGAATATTTTTGTGATACATACAGCGATTACTTCTTTGGCTCCAATTTGAAACATTTTTCTCAAGGTCTTGTGCATTACAATTAAATTTGAAATTCCAATAAAGACAAGTAACATTATCCATAAACAGGGCACTAGTAAAAACCACCAACGCACGTTATTCCAAATTAACTGAAATAAAATACAGTTTACATTACGGAATAAAGACATTTCGCGTAATGTTCATGCTTAAATCATAAATGACACGCAGACATATCGAAAATTGGTTAAAACAATACAATAGCGATAGGATAAAAAGTTAAGTGAAATAAGTTACTATTACATACCCTACCATGTAATAACCTCTCGACAATCATAAATGACCATAAGACAAGCCAGGTGAAGATAATACTGGTCATCAACGATAGGTTGAACTGCCCCAGACTGTAATCTGATCGTAGTTGAACAACTTCCACACTGCGAATAGTAAATACAGCTTAAATTTAACTTTAAAGATACATTATTTTGCTTATTTGTTATTATAAGTTACTATGTGCAATAAAACTTAAATTGAACTATAAAAAATATATAAACACGTACTAAAAAAAATTATATGCGGGTGTACTGAACAAGGGAGGATACCGGCCCGAGTAGGTCTCTTTACAAACAGCTATTTTATGTGCAGTAGTTCTTCGTCGAATTATGTTGATTCTGAAATTTAATTCAGCTATCAATATTTAGTTGCATTCTATTTAAAACTAAAAACAAAAATATAACACCTTTTTTGGGTAACATTTCTCCAGGCTTTGTGGTATAACCCCACAGTTGAAGTTGGCAATGTTACTGTCGTTTCATCTTCTTTCTCGAGTAAACCGGTTTGTAGTGAAAATCGCGACTAAAATAAATTACAAAAACTTTCAACTGTAGATCTTTCAATTTCTAAATTTTTAGATAGGAAACTAAATTATACCGTACCTCCTTTAACATTAAACTTCTCAGGTCTTTTAAAACGGGCTCGTATGCACGTAATTGAAAGTCTCTGCAATAATAATCATGTAAATCTATTTTAATCACATACAATATTCATGCTAAATTTTAAGTCTTATGTTACACTACGTACGAAAACCATAAGAACCAATTGATTTTTACTTGATCTACAGAAAGCATAATGAGTGAGCTCTGCTTAATCCGTAAGTACCTATAAGAATGGATGAATTCTGCATCTGCATAAGTACCACTGAGGAGTGATTGCTCAGTTAATAATATCTATATAATTCATAACATTATAATATGATACTAAATCATAACATTTTGTGCCACAATTGATATAATGGGAGGCAGGGTTTTAACACCGTAACCTCAGTGGGCTCTAATCAGGAATTTGTGACATATCCACTATTCTGCATTCTAAATTAATATCACGGACAAGAAATATAACCCAAAATACTGAACGTAATATACCCTAATATATTAAATACGTAGCAATTATAAGATAGATAATTGGCTGCATACTTTTAATAAATTAAAAAAAAACTAGATATATTGATATCAGAGTCTCACCGGCAGTAAGTGAAGGGTAGTTTTGCATCAGCGACAGAATGCGTTACGTAGACTGCTGCTATTGCCGCTATCGTGCAACAATTGATTGCTCTCACTATTGCATTTATGCATATCGCTATGCCTATACCTGTTAGTAAAATTAAAGCGAGAATTTCAGTTTAGCACTCTTTTTTATATTACATACTATAGTAAATGTTGAAAGTATAGAACCGATTTAAATATATGCAATATCTTACTAGCGACGCCCGCAGCGATACGCTTATATCGATGAATAGTATTTTCATATGTATACGAATTAAATATATTAAAAAAATATACCAAGTTACGATTACAACGAAATAATCATAACATTATCGTCACACTATATTCCTTTCGAGGTGAGTAGAGATACATTAGCCATTTTGCGCTTATATGTAGTACCCAACGCGACCAGTATCGCTGCTGATCGCCGTTCTCAAAGCAGTAACATATGACATTTCTATTAGATGTCGTGCGGGTCTCCTCAAGATATTTTCCTTCACCGGTGAGCATGTGATGCTTAAGCTCGTACTTAATCTAGAAATTCCAGAGGTATGTAAGATTAAATGTAATAAGCAATAAAATTTTACCATCAAGTATTGGAACAATACGAAAGGCTCGACCCGGCCCACTTATGCTCCACTGGCCGAGATAAACCTCAAAGTGCCGCAATGGGTTTGCCAACAGAACTACTGCTAGGACCAGGACCATTACGAAGACAACTACAATACATATCCATAATATATTATCGCGCTATATTATATAGTATTTTATATCAATATTGATACCAGGAAAAAATATTTTTAATAGCTGAACTGAATAGGCAATAGAAATTTCAAAATCATTAAGACTGTAAATCAAAAATATCATTTCTTTCCGTATCCCGAATTCAAAAATATTTTTCAATAAATTTTTTCCACTTAATATCGAAGAAAAACATTGAAAAGGAAAAATCGCGTGGTAACGTCATATTTACGGAATAATTTTTGTATGTATCTAATTAAAATAAAAGTTTGCGAATATTCTATTGTCCACTGTAAAATTTCATAATTTTGCTACTAAATAATTTGTTTCCTAATTTAAAAAATGTTGTTACATTATAAACCATAATAATTATTACGTAAGTGACTACGATTACACACTTATTTCTCCGTCGGGATATACTTTTCTAATTACATTCGCATTGAAAATCATCACTATGAACTAAAACTAAACTATGAACCAAACAAAAAACTATGTTAAATAACTTTTTAGTGCGAATAAATAAAGTAAGCTTAAGGACCCTTGAGAATCCTGCCATACGAGTGACAGACAAAATTTAATGCTAAAATTAATTCTGTGAAAACGACCGAATTAAAAAAAGATATAAATATAATTGTAATAGATTCCTTTCTAATTTTATTTAATATAATATATGCATGTTAAAAATTAAATATTTTATAGATAATAAGTACTTTTCGTTTAAAGTTCAAAATTCTAATGAGGCTGAGCCCTATTCTTTCCACTCCTAAAGTTGCTACTGACAGGATACTGATACTAACTCACACCTCCAGTGAGCGCAGAAGCGGTGATCCGACAATGCATAGCTAGAAGGGCCCCCAGAGCAAGAGAGCCGATGCGGAGGCGCCGCCGGCCGGTCCCTCTGCGGCCGAGCGCGCCGATGCCCGTGCCGGTGTCCATGCCAGGGATATGAGACGTAGACCATTCCACGGACCACTGGCTCTAATTAATTATCTATTCCTTAGTATCTAATTCTGCCTAGTTTCAGAAGTTTCTTTAAAATTTTAATCTGCTTTTAAAGCTTTAATGATGTAATTAATAATTCACAAGTGTTTTTAAGAGTTATAAAATATAAAAACGATTCCTGCGACTTTCGACTTAAAATATTAGCTTAATTTAGGTCACTAGAGCGTAAATAATAGTCCAAGTGTTAATTTTCTGCTTAAATAAGTTGTTGCAGAAAATGCTCTCTTAAAAATGCCTCAAATCCTGTTTAATGTAATGTTTGTGACTTTTTATACCAATATAATAAATTATGCATTTTTGGTAGACTAGAAGACCTCCTTGAATGTAGGTCATTATCATTTTCATATTACTTAGGCCCACTCTAATGCCAGCGGTTAGAGGCCCTAGCACAAATATTTGCGATGATGTATTCATATGGTAAATGGCCTTATTGCGAGTGTTCATAATACAATTCAGATTTCAGAGTCCGAGTTATTTAAAAAATTCCATTCGCATGAATTTTCCACTTTTAAAGCCATAACACCTATTAATATTGATAAAATGTTTAATTTGCATCCTTCTAAATATCTCGGATTTCAGAAGCGCTTGGTCCATACAAATAAGCTTTACGAGTACGTTGTCGAAAATATTCATGTTAGAGCCTCTGAAATCATATTACATCAATGACTCAGTTGCTGCTGTGGCTGAGTGAGCGATATTCTGTGCAACGGAGCATGGGTTCGTTCTCCACACAAATTAAATACAGTGTAAGCTCCATGTAACGTCACTCGATTTAATGACCAACTCCCTATAGCGTCGATATCACTCGGCTTTGGTTGGTTTAGCTTGTTTCCCATACAATGATACACTCTATATAGCATTACACCCACTCTCAATAACGACAGCAATTTAATAATATAAAGTACTTTTTAAGTTGCCAAGATTAGTAAAAAACTGCGCAGCTGTGTACGTTCTTTTGTCGCTTTATTATCCTAGCCCGTAATAAACTCGACTGTCGGCAGTACACATACCGAACTTTCTATGAAATCTGTTCTTTTGTTTACAAATTGGGATTTCTTGCACGTGTTGACTGTTGTTAGTAGGAGTAATGGATTATCTATACGTTATCATATTCTTAGTTACTGGTGCAGCAAAAGATGTCAGACAAAAATAACAGACTATACTCAATAGCGATCAAATAAGAATTGTTTTTTTATGTGATAACTAACACTAGTCTGAAATAAACTTTTTCTAACACAGATTTTTCTTCTCTCTACTTAACGACAACTCTCTATAACGTCAAAATATACACAGTCCCTGGAGGGTCGTTATATAGAGTTTACACTGTATTTGTATGACCTACAGGTTTTCTAGAGTCAAGATGTTTATTTATGCCTGTGATATTCGGTATTTGTACAGGCATAAAACATGAGTAAATCTTAAAGTTGGGAAATCAATTTTATGTGTGTACAATAAATAGTGTTTAAATAAGACAATATTTCATAGGGACGGTTGTAATATAAGTAAAAGTATCTTCAGATGTTAATAATGCTTACTTGGGTCGTAAATAGTTTATTTAGTGTTATTTTTTATTTCTGGTATTGTTATCTTTAAGGAATCGTTATTACTCACGTTATCTATGTTATCGAATGTCAATATTGTTTCCGTGGATTGTGGATTCCTAGGTATAGTTTCTGCCATGATGTCTTGTTTTATATAATCAAAGCATAATTTACTGTAATTTGCAGAATAAAGAATAAAAAATGACACTTCAATAGCAACATCTGAAAAGCAGTCTCTTTAAAAATTGCATTATTAAAGCAGATTATAAAATTAAAGAACCAAAGAGGCTAATTGCTAATTAAAACAGGAGATAATATTTATAAATGTTGTCGTAATGTAGTAAATTACGATAATTTAAATAAGGATATATAAAATATAATAACGATAATAAAAAAGAAGGAAGAAAATGGGTCCAAATGGGATTCTTGCTGAACCCAAGATCATGTGAACAAGAATATAATTTTGAGCGCGGAGTATTTAGACACCGGTGTTAACGAACAGTCAATTAATTAATCGATTGCGATATCGCTTCAATATAGAAACTGACTCGCGAATATATCAAGGCAATATTTATAAAGGTGCGCCTAGCTTCTGGAATTTTCGAGAAAGATCTGTACAGATCCATGGAAATACATATATTTGCCAAGATGTACGAGAATTGATTATCAACCTTTCGTGAATCAAAATTCCATAAATAACAGCTGTCTAATTAATATATTCTGGTCACCAACTCTCGTTTTTCAGAGTGAACGATGCAGGTAGGGCGGCACCTTTGAAGTTCACCCATTATTGTCATTTTGTTTGGCAGTTATTCCATTCGAAACGGTAGTTCAAGACAATCTATGCGTTTTAAAATCATAGCCGTGCGATACCTAGAAATCTTGAGTTCTATCTCCGTCGTAACAACATAATGCAATAAACGAACAATTATTGCACATGTCACAACTTGGAGCGTAAGAAAACTAAATAATCCAAAATACTATAGAAAAGCAGGGCTAGTAGCATACAATCATATTTTAACATTAGTGGCCTGGAACAAGACCATTACTATTAAAATCTCAGCTACAAGTTAATATCTAAGGGCGGTTTGCACTAACGAATTAATCTAGTTTAAGCTTGTATAAAACGCTTATTAATTGAATTGGTTTGATTCCATCTTAATGATGATTTCAGTTTAAGAGTTGTTATAACTAGATTTTGATTTAGTGCAAGACAATAAGTACAGATCAGCGCTAAATACCATTTTACATAACTCTAAACTAGATTTAATTTGTTAGTGCAAGCCGCCCTAATTACCATAAAATAAAACACCTTTGTTTTACAAATTTCAAAGTATTTATTATGTAGATACAACTTTAGTGTAACTCCATATTTATTCCATAAGACAAACAACTCTTATTATATTCTAAGATAATATAATCTACTCTAGGGAATATTTACTAGGATCAGACCGGATTTATATTTAAAAATAGTCAAAATCCGGAGTTACAATGACTACAGGTAAACCAGAGATAACTCAGTCTTCGCCTGCGATCTTTAATGAAGTGGGAAGAATGATTACGGGAATCCTGCGTTAGGAAGATAAAAAATTTGCCTGAAGATTCTTCCGTCTTTACTCCCGTGTAACGTACTAGCTCATAATTAATATATTTGCTACTGCATAGATGCAGAGCGCACATGAGCACATGTGCAGTGAGTGATGTGTGCATGAGTGAGAGAGAAAGGACATTTAAAGCAACCAAATTTCTTGTATGAAGCTTAAATATAATGAATTCATAAAGTTAAATATTAAACGTTATTATCAGGGATACATTTCTGCATATTAAAAAAAACCCTGTAATTTATTTTTCCACTTTAATAGTATAAAATATTACAAGTTATCAAAGACATTATGTGGAACATTAAGTACGTCCCACATAATATCATTTTCTAATTATAAAATTAGTTTTATTAATTTACATAATACAATCAATCAACCTTTAAGTGTGTCTAATTATTATAATCACTACTTTTCTAATAATAAATAATATATCTTCATACTATATCCCTTTTAAGGTTGAGCGGAGATGCATTAGTAGTTGCATCCATCCTTAGAGTGAAAGAGGAGGCGGAGCGTGAGCGAAAGAGGCAAGCTTCATCTTCCCTGTCCTTTCCGCCCCTCCGTCGCCCTCGCCGTACTGGACGCAGGAGGGAAGCCTACTCAAGGCACTTCCCTCCTTAACGGATTAACGCCTGGGCGGCGCACTTGAGGGAGTGCGTCGCCCAACATTTCCAAGGCGAGAGCGGTGCGCGATGTGTTCCCGCGCACCGCTCGAAGAAACTGAAGGAGAGCGGAATGGTGTCCAGGGGCCTTCCATCAATAGGCCAGACGTCGCCGGGCGCTGAGGAAGCTGGCACAGCCTTGCCCTTGGCCCCGGCAAACGGGAGAAGGAACACCCCGGGGGTTTTAGTCGGTGCGACTCCGACACACCGGGGGGTGACGCTCATCATCCCCTGACGGCCAATAACGGGTTTCCCCCGAGTTAAAAACAAAAAAAAGTAGTTGCATCCACTTTATTTTTATATGTTGTGCCCAACGTGACCAGTGACGAAGCAAATGGCCAGTCTCAGGGCATTTACACATGACATGATTTTTTTTCAACTCCTATATCTATCCAAACTTTTTAGTTTCGCGCATATTCAGTAATACGTGTCTAAAATATCAATAACTTATCTTATAAATGTTTATTCTGTACATACATTGCAAATGTATTTTTTTAAATTAACTTTACAGTGTATGTCTTTCACATTAGTCTACTATTAATTAATTATCGTTGAATTTACAATATTATGAAGCTCAGAATTATTAAAAATGTTTGTAAACAACTTTTTGTAAGTACAAACTAAGCACCTTATTCATAAAAATATCCTATTGAACACTTATAGAACATTTTAAATAAATTCTTCTATTTATTTATTTATTTTAAAGGGAAACATACAGCAATATAAAAATGATAATAATATACACAAAAAATGTTACATAAGCCAGCAAAGTTTCCACAAAAATATATATTTATATTTAGGATATATTTAAGTGTATTTTTTTCCTAAAATGCAAAGCATTCAAAAACAAATATTTGATGTTATTCCATGTTATATATCTGTTTAATATTTTTATGAATAAGACCATAAATTCATTTTTAAAGTAAACGTTTAGTTTATCCTTCTTTTAGGGATGTTACGGAGCCGTCTTGAAACAAGCGGAAGCGTAGACCAAGATTTGAATAAAATTAAACATTTCCTCATTAAACCAATCTTTTAGTTAGAGACCATGTGAGAATTTTCAAATACGTTATCGTGATATGATTGCATGAGCTAACGACAAGTATATATTGTAGCGTTCATGCACCGCTTCACCACCGACCACGTCACGTTATCTCCGCAAGAAAATTTGAGAAAGCGGATGAGAAAAATTTATTGTATGCGGAAGTTCCGTTACAACCCTAATTAAGTGATCATTGCAAACAATAGATAGAAACTATATCTATAATCTGAAAAAAAGACCATTTACGTTTATGATTATTATTTGTGTTTCATGTATAAAACACATGATTAAAAAAAACAAATATAACACAGATCTCTCTGGGAATACATCAATGGAACAGCGATAACTTAAATGTCTCGTCTGCTCATGACATTTCAATAATCGACCACTAATTATTGTTGGCTTATTGATAATTGGACCCATAAACGTATAATTTTCTATCAACATGGGTAGTTAGTTTATTGTATATATAGGTCATTATCAATTTGACAGTAACTTTTGGCCCATTCTAGTAGTTTGAAACATATATCCTATCCTCTATATAAATGTTTGTTGTGTACAGCTAAAGAGCATCCAGATTATTCTATCTTAAAATACTATTAAGGGAAAATCGACTGTAAATTTCCGATTTATTTTTCATCTTAATTTAAATTAGGTATGTCCGGATGCCACTTACCATAGAGTGAGCTAAGTAACGTACAGCGAGACAGCTTCTAAGTATCATACATGTATATCCACTTTGGTAACATTGGCTCAACGGCTTCCAATTAATCAAACTAGACATTTATTTAACTATTCAAAAATAATAATAATAAATATTAACACGTTTACATATACTAAAAAATATGTCGGTGCACCTGCATTTTAACGTCGTTGTTGTCAGCTAGTAAAGCGGAGACGTCATAATGAATACCGAGCACTGGGTAGGCGGCCATATTGCAATAATCGGCAACCAACTGATGAACGGAGTAAAGTGCTTACGCGACTATGTGCTCGGTGGACGTTAAAGTAAATCCTACAAAATCTAGTTAATCACTGATTATCTTACTATTGTTCCGAGTGATTCGCAGAATATTAAAAGTGATTATCAGACTACCGCCTATATTTTATTGAAATACCGTCTCCAACCCAATAATCCACGCCCGCTTGCAAGATGGAGAATGCTCCTGATAGAGGCCAAAAAACTTTATATATAATCTTGTTTAATTATCTATTATGAAGAAAAAACAAAGAGCGCAAGTCACAAAGCCCCTAAGTTGTCCACTAGGGTGGCCGGCAGGGATGCCCACGGCCAGGTTACTTGCAGTAACATAACCAGTCTGAGTCATTGAATAAACCTGCAGCAGTGCCTATAGTTATGTAGTCATGCAGGTAGGTGGGCCAGGCGCAGTTCACGTAGGAGGCGTGGATATGGTGGCGGACGGCCAGGCGGGGCGCCAGCGCTAGAGGAGCGCGGCGTGCGGGCCCGCGAGGGCGTGCAGCCGCTAGGGCGGCGGCGGCGCGGCGCCCGTGTCCTGTGGCAGCGTGAAGTTGGTCAGCAGGTCGCGCACGGCTGGCCACAGCGTACACTCCGAGTGAGACTGGTTAAATTCGTTGAACCTGCACAGTTGAATATTATATGATATTTGTGTTGTGTATTTGTGTTCAATAAATTTAATGGGTTTTTAAGTACACCCCGCAATCACGTAAGCCCTATCGTGCTCATACAATAAATATTGACAATATTTATTCTAGGTGAATAAAATAATAAACAATATTAATATTTTGTTAAACAAGACAATGCGGCTACCGTTTGAGATGCAGACTGACGGCGATGAGGTGCGGCTGCGCGTTCTGCTTGTCGGCGAGCTGCGTCACGTTCTGCTGCATGTCATACACCAGCGGCAGCACGAGTTGCGTGTCGACACGCGTCAGGCATATCTATACAATAATAATGCACTGATTCATAAAAATTAATCGAAACATTCGAGGCCAAGTGGACCTTTTGTTCTTTATTTAATGCAGTAGGTAAGTAACTTTAATACATAACGCATTACCCACATTCTTACCAGGAATTATCCGAAATTATACGGATATCAGAAACAATTTAATTACACATATCCAGAAGAGCTAAGACCATATTAGAATATTTTTATAAAGATTCAAATATAATATATATACATATTTTAGATAAGTATGTGATGCCTATAGCAAACCTAGTTTGAATCATAGATGGGCGTAATCATGATTACTTTTAATCAAGATTACATGAGTAATCATTAATCTTGATTACAGTAATCATTCAATTAATCATGATTATTTTAATGATTGCTTTTGAGTTCTGGCTGAAAGAGAGACCGATTTAAATACTCGTATATTTAATTTTTCAAGTTATCTTATTTCGAACTAGCTGACCCCGAATATCCGTCTCGTTGAGCAAATCATAATCATTATAAGGGTCTTTGCAGTTGTATACTGTGGTCACGAGTCACGATACGGTTCAGCCGATACACCTACCAACTCATAGTAACTCGCTTCGACCTGACTACGTTCAGAACCATTTCTTGTGCTTTCAGCCGTTTGAGTTAATTGCCGGAATTGGGTCGTGACTAGTGATGAAAATGCCCGGGAATTTTCATCACTAGTCGTGACCATAGTACACTAGTGCAAAGACTGGCATAGTGACTTGCTTCGACCGGAATACTTTCAGGATCAGTTCATGCTCGGTGGACATTAAGTAAATCCAACGAAATCTAGCTAATCTTACATGCTTTTACTTTTGTTCTGAGTGATTCTTGGACTATTAGAAGTGATTATCAAACTACCGCCCATATTTTACTGAAATACCGGCTCCTACCCGATAATCCACGCCCGCCTTTGAGATGCAGATAGAGAGATAGAGCAAGATAGCGCAAAATTTTAATTAATCAGAACAAGACATCATTTTCTCAAATTTACACAAGCTTCTACTGCGCTAATCATGTTATCTATCCCACAAAGAAACAATTTTATCGACATAGCCCTCCGTATTAACAAGTTCAAGTGGTAGTGGGCTGCCCTCATATGACAAAGATTCGATGATGGTTGGAGAGTGTATCCTCTTGAATGGAGACCGCGAATCAGCAAACGTAACGTGGGGGCGACCACTAGCGCGATGGAGCGACCACCTGCGGAAGGTGACTGGAAAGGATTGTATAAGAAGTGCCGTAGACCGGACTCAATGGCGCTTGTTAGCATAGTATTATAGTAGTATAGCTATCCAGTAGTGTAGTAAGTAGTATACTTACGAAAAATAGTATCTTGTGTTTAGCTAGCAGCACCGCGGGCTGTCCGGCGGGTACGATGGGTGGCGCGGTCGGCGGTATGCGCAGCGCCCACTGCAGCTGCCAGAGCATGGCGCCGCCGGGGCCTGGGCCGGCGGGCGTGCCCAGCGGAGCGGCCGCGAGGTCGGCCCGCATCAACGCCACGAGCGAGGGCAGGGCGGCGGCCGGCGCTCCCCACCAGCGCGCCCACCCTTGAAGCGCGGTCGCTCGATACGGACATATCGCCACGCGCTGCTCGAAGAACTTCTCTATCACCTGCAACAAATAACGTCGTAGGATTAGGAAGTACAAGTGTCGTAAAAAATATTAGGTACTTAAAACTAAATCCACTAATATGTAAGACTAGCTGATCCGGCAAACGTTGTTTTGCTATATAAGGTTTTGTAATACCTTCTAAGATGTTCATTGAAATTAAGTGATGTCAAAAACAATTTTGTTCACAATTAAATACTCTTAATCAACAACACATTTATTTGGATAAAGATTAATATTATTACGTTGATACAACTCTTAACAAATAATGCATTAATTTCGACCAAATATGTTTACCATAAAAACGGTTCTAGTGACTTAATCTTAAAAGATAGACATATACTGTCACGGACATTTTTTTAGATCATTTCAAGAGGAATAATTCTTTCTTACATATATTTTTGGTATCTTGAACCGTTTTTGCAGCGCACGCAATGGAAGCCCTCAAGGATGAATAATTTTCCCCGTTTTTTTTTACATTTTACATTATTTCTTCGCTCCTAATAATTGCATCGTGATGTTATATAGCCTAAAGCCTTCCTCGATAAATGGTCTATTCAACTCAAAAAGAATTTTTCAATTCGAACCAGTAGTTCCTGAGATTAGCGCGTTCAAACAAACAAACAAACTCTTTGTAGTAACATAGCAACTCGTTGTTGGTAGCATAGCAACCCGTTGTTAGACAGAAGCTGTTAAGTTGCGAATAAAACTAAATGTTTGCATTAAAATTATATTTCTATTATTTAACAATGATGCAGCATTTTGGCGACGATGAATGAAAATGGTATATCTCACGGGATGTTTCAATTTGAAATATTCAACAACAATGAAGAAGATTGGGAATACTACTTCCAACGATTTAACATAGCGTTGGAATTACACGGCCTGGATAGAAGTAATGAACAGAACAGAACAAAACGAAAACAATTATTACTATCGAGGATCGGTCCAACAGCTTTCAAGGTACTCGTTGATTATTTCCGACCAACACCAGTTACTTCAAAAACATTTGAAGAATTGGTTAATGTATTAAACGATTTTTATGGAAAAAAAACATACGTTCTAGCAGAAAGAGTTATTTTTGCAACAAAACAAAGAGAAGATAAACAATCAGTTTCACAATATGTCCTTACACTTCGGACATTGGCTGGCTACTGTGAATTTGGGAACACGATAGACGAACGAATTAGAGATCAATTAGTGATCGGCATCAACAATACAAGATGGCAGCAAGAATTAATTCGTGAACACCCAACAAACGATTCAAAACTTGAGAGCGTTATAGCAACAGCAGTCAAACTGGAACAATCCGAAATACAAACACTTCGCATAGCAAACACAAAACAGCAAGAAAATAACGAACCCACAATTTACAAAATTTACAACAAACCACAAAACATAGGAAAAAGAACGATATCAAAATATAACAAGAAGTGCATATTTTGCGGATATGAATATCATAATGATCTGAAAGACTGTCCAGCTAGAGGGAAAACATGCAACGCTTGCGGTAAAATGAATCATTTTTCAAGTGTATGCTTAACTACAGGAAGAACTAAAACGAAACAATTTAGAGCACATCGTGTGCGTGATTTTGCTAAGGACAAAGAGGAAGAAAACGGAGAATTAACCGATGACGGAAGCGCACATACATACCGACTCAATCAATCTAATTCAACTACAAAAATTATGTTGCCTGTACAACTAAACAATAAAAAAATTGAAATGCTGTACGATCCAGGAGCTGTTCATTCTGTTATTGGTAAAACATTATGGAAATCTATAAATAAACCAGTACTCGAAAAATGTCAAAACTTAGTTGCTTATACAAATGTCAAAATTAAAACATTGGGTATCTGTCCAGTTGAAGTTAAAGCTTTTAATAAGATTAAAACTTTAAAAGTTTACGTAACAGAACAAAATGATATTCCATTATTTGGCTTGGATTGGTGTTTAAATTTTGATTTACCTATGCCACCAGGAGCGAAACTTTGTAATATTAAACTAAATACTAGAAACTCACAAGAAACAAACAATCACAACATTGAACGTCTTCTAAAAGAATTTGAAACTCTGTTCGACGGAAATATTGGCACTATTAAAGGCCACAGTGCAAAAATTCATATCAGTGGAAATGTAAAACCAAAGGCTTTCCGACCAAGACCTGTTCCTTTAGCACTTCAAGAACAAGTAACAAAAGAGCTTGAAAGATTAGTTCGTGAGGAAATCATAGAGCCTGTTGACACCATGACTAAGCCTATTGAGTGGGCTTCTCCCATAGTAGTCGCTTTGAAGTCAAACGGAAACGTAAGATTATGCGCTGATTTTAAAGTAACAATAAATCAACATGTACAAATAGATGATTATCCTTTACCAAGATTTGAAGAAATAACATCAAAATTATCTGGCGGTACACTTTTCTCAAAAATTGACCTGAAAGATGCTTATTTACAATTAACCGTTGAACCAGAATCTAGAAAGTATCTTACTATTTCAACACACAAAGGGTATTTTCAATATAAACGTTTACCATTTGGTATATCTTTTGCACCGTCTGTTTTTCAAAGAATAATGCACCAGATTTTAAGTGGTCTTGAAGGTGTTGTATGTTATTTAGACGACATACTAATAACAGCAACATCCGAGTCGGAACACATATCAAGATTAAGAGCAGTGTTACATCGTTTATCAATAGCAGGTGTAAAAAGTCAAAAGACAAAATGCTCATGGTTACAAAAAAGCGTCACATTCCTTGGTCATAAAATAGACAAAGATGGCTTACATCCAACAGAAGAGAGAATAAAGGCTATTAAAAATATGCCTGTACCAACAAACGTATCTCAACTCAGATCGTTTTTAGGATCTATAACTTATTACAACAGATTTATAGATAAATTGCATGTGCGCTGTTCATCTTTATACAGGCATTTAAAGAAAGGGGAGAAATGGAATTGGACTGATGAAGATACAAACATTATAAATGAACTTAAACAAATATTGACATCAACAGACACTTTAGCACATTATGATCCTGATTTGCCAATTTATCTCAGCAGCGATGCTTCAGATAAAGGCATTGGAGCGGTATTATTTCACAAACATGCCAATGGAGACATGAAACCTATAGCATATGCATCCAGAACCTTAGGAGAAATAGAACAACACTATTCAACAATAGACAAAGAAGCCCTTGGCATAGTTTACGCCGTAACCAAATTTCATCAATATGTTTATGGAAGAAAATTTTATTTACTTACAGACCATAAACCTTTAGAAAGAATTTTTAGCCAAAATCGTGAAACTCCTAAAATTGCGAGTAACAGATTACTTCGATGGGCAATGATTTTAAACAGTTATGAATATATTATACAATATCAACCAGCTAGAGATAACACACCAGCAGATGCTTTGTCTCGGTTACCTTTACCAAGCACTGAAACAACTATTGAAGAGAGAACTGGTTTTCCGAAGTTTGGACACCTATTACATTTACGGTTAAACAATATTTCAATAACGCAAAAAAATCTCAGGTATCAAACTAAAAAGGACAACATTTTAAATAAAATACAATCTTTTATTACTAGTCACTGGCCAGAAAAGAAAGAATTATCACAAGAACTTCACACTTATTTCGAAAAACGTCAAGAAATTTCATTGGAAGACGGAATAATTTTATGGAATGGAAGATTATGCATTCCTAAAATTCTACAAAAAGATATATTAGAAATGTTACATGACGGGCACAACGGAATAAATGCGATGCAATCATTAGCAAGATTACACGTTTATTGGCCTAATATTAACAAGGATATCGAAGAATTTTCTAAAGCATGCGTATATTGTCAACGATCGAGGAAGAATATAAACACAGCACCTATTTATAATTGGGGTATACCTCCAGAAGCATGGTACAGGATACATATTGATTTTGCTGGACCAATATTTGGCTTTACTTGGTTGATCGTAATAGATGCTTACACGAAATGGCTTGAAGTTATACCAATGAAATCGACAACATCAGCAGTGACCATACAAAAACTAGAGAACATATTTTCAACTTTCGGTATCCCAAAATATCTTGTTTCAGACAACGGACCACAATTTACTTCTGATGAATTTAATAGTTACTGTAAAGAAAGCGGGATCGTACATATTAAAACCACACCTTACCACCCACAAACAAATGGACTAGCAGAACGCGCAGTACGATCGTTTAAAGAACGCATGATGGCTGCAGGGAACATTGACGTAAACAAACGACTTTGTAAATTTCTAAGGTCTTATCGCAATACACCACGGCGATCTACGCATCGTACACCTTTTGAAATGATGTTTGGTCGAGCTATGCGAACAACTTTTGACTTGTTGAAACCACAAGTGAGTCATACTATGGAGAGAGAGCAGCTAAAACAGCACTTTAGTTCATTTAAAAAGGCAATAACTCTTGAATACAAAATAGGAGATTTTGTATGGGTAAACAAACCAACAGATAAAGGATCTGATCCAGGAGTTATTACTAAACGAAACGGTCCATACTCATATGAAGTACAAGTAAACGGTATAATAAGGAAGAAACACGTAGATCAACTAAGACCGAGAAACAAAAATTTAAGTCAGGAACATACTGATACTTGTCAACCAATTGGTTATACCTACTACAAACTTGATGAACCCCCTATAACGAGTGATATTACAATTAATGAACAACCGTGTTCTTCAGGCCACGCACCATCAACACAACAAGAACAAGACCCAGGCTTGCGACGTTCTAATAGGAAACCGAAGCCACCAGCACGTTTTGGTTTCTAAAAAAAAAAAAGAGGAAAGTAGTAATGTAGTAACATAGCAACTCGTTGTTGGTAGCATAGCAACCCGTTGTTAGACAGAAGCTGTTAAGTTGCGAATAAAACTAAATGTTTGCATTAAAATTATATTTCTATTATTTAACAATGATGCAGCACTCTTCAGCTTTATAATATTAGTATAGATACACACACAAACAAGAAAAAAAAATCAAATGTTTTATTTTGTATAAGCAATGAACACGTTCTTACAAATTACGATAATTTCTGTTTTTTTATTTTGTTAGTCTGTTGTGTTCTTAGTTTAATATTATTTTGATCGTTTTATTATTATTGTGATAAATTTTGATTGTTGTAGTTAAAAAATCGACACTAGTTTAATGCAAAAATACTGATGACCGTAAGGCCGAGTATAAAGTATTATTTATTGAATTAAAAAAAAACACATTCTTTAAATAAAAATATGTATATAATAGTTACATTAGACACTGCGCATGCTGGCAGTGCTAGCAGAGCCGCCATTTCCAATCAGATTTTATTATGTTCCTGATTACCTGCAAGTCGTCCGCAGACCACATGTCCTTGTGGTCGGGCAGCGGCGTCAGGTGCAGATGCAGCGACTGCATGTGCTGCGGGTGCAGCGTGACGCGAGCCGCCAGCCCGGCGCCCTCGCACCGGAACGTCACGCTCAGCGTCTCCACGGACACCAGAGTCAACTACGTACAGTGCACAATCACTCTTCAATATTACTCACCAATGATTTACTGTGAACTACCGCAGGGACGTTTTGAACTGAGTCTTCGCGCCATAATTTTTTTTTTGTCTATTTGTTTCGTTTTCACTCATCAGGCTTACGGAGCACGATAGTGATGCATATGGTAGTAGCAAGGGAACGTCGATAAATTGTGGCATTCTGATGTGTATATAGCAGAAACATGCCATCTATCTATGCAAAGTGTGCTAAGCTGTGGTTGTCTAGTGGGTAAGGGACCGATACCTATGAGCGGCGACGCGAATAGTCGTGAGTTCGAATCCCAGCACGTACATCTAGGTTTTTTCCAGATTAAGTACGAATTTAGAAACCACATACTCATCGGAGAAGGAAACCATCGTGAGGAAGCCCGTACGGCTAATAGAAATATCATGTGTAAGTGCCCTGAGAACAGCGATCAGCTGCGCTATTGGTCACGTTGTGCATTACATATAAGCGCAAAGTGAATAAAACCACTAATGTAGCTCTGCTCACCCCGAAAGGGGTAAAGCGTGACGATATATTATTAGTATTATACTATCTATATCCAAAAAAATACATTACGCATTTTAGTTGATTTTATGCAAACAACATAAATTTTAATTGCGAAAGTTGTAAAAATAATAAAATATGTATATTTTTATTCTGTATTAATTGAGCATACGGTTCATAAAAGGAACTAAGTAATTACGTTAAACTAAACTGAACAATCCATTATAAAATTAAAGTAAAAAAATATTATGCATTTTCATTATTACTGGCGTTTACGGACAAGCAACTCAGTTTAAAATGACCCTGCTACAAGCTTGTTTACGATCTATTGTAATAAAAAGGTGTGTTTCTGTAATCCCGACATTTCAGAATATTTCATAGTCTTTTTTTTGTTGTTGTTGTTACTCCGGGTTCTTCGAAACATAAATCTTATTTACATTATAATATAAATATAGCTAGTTTCGTAAGTTTATATGTGAGCAACTATCTATCACGAGATTTCACATAGCAAACAATCAATCACAATTGAAGAGTCTAAAACCCACTATAACATATTTTTTCAAATTCCATAACAGAACAACAGATTAAGAACAGATTAAGTGCGAGCTTATCAAGCGTCTTTCTGAATCTCACGAGACCAAGATCAAACAGCTTCTGACCAACGAGGAACAGGGCGACCGGAAACCATCACAGTTCCTGAAACATTTAAAAGACTTGGCTGGATCTTTCGTGCCCGAAGACGTTCTCAGGACAATTTGGTGTAGCCGCCTCCCCCGCGACCTTCAAGCATTACTGGAATCTCAACCCAACCAGCGCTTGGACCAACTCGCGGATCTGGCTGACCACATTCATGAGATGATGTCATCTTCCACCATCGCCGCTGCACCCAGTAGCAGCACACATACATCACACGAAGCGGACGAAATTGTGGAGCTAAAGACCCTAGTACAACATTTTACACAAAAGCTGTCGGAGCACATGTCATTATCTTGCACCTCTACGGCCTGCAGCACCACCAATAACGCAGGACATTCTTCTTTACGACAGAGGATGCGATCCCATGCCAGCTACAGAAAATATCCACTGTGCTGGTACCATAATAAGTTTAATGCACAAGCTCGACAATGTAATAAGCCTTGCGACTACGGCAACGATGGAAGCTCACGGAAGATAGCGACAGATGACACGTGTTCCCGCGATATTGAATCAAAATTTCCTGATATTGTTCTCCCATCAGGCAGACCCGTGGTTCCAAAGTGTAGCACAGTACATCACATTAGGACTACATTACCACCAACATCTTATACTTCTCTCAAACCGGTCTATACACTGTCCCAATCTGCTCCCGATTCCACTTTCACTCCTATTTCCGCTACTTCTAATATCCACCCTAGGCCTAATCCTGAATCTATTCTTATAAAACAGAACCACCTGACTCGGGATAACATCACTAAAAAGCGCTCTGGCCGAACGGTTCACTTTTCTGATTTATTATCGACCGTAGTGACGGCCTCTGGAGGGGAGTGATGTAGCCTACTATCTTTCAACTTCTTTCTTTTCGTACTGTGTCATGCTTTGGAATCGTATGTGGTGAGTGGTAAGGTTGAGAGCCACTGTGTTCCGGCGTGCGCGGGGGGATTGCGCGGGCGCGCGCGACGCGAACGCTTCACCGCCCGCGCACCCGACTCAATAGTCTCGATATCTCATTCGACGCACCTCCACGCACCACTCGCTCGCTACTTATAGTTTACGTATTGTGTTATTTTTGTGTTTGTTATTTATATTATTGTGTCGTGAACTTTATTTCTACTTGAACTATCATACTTGTGCTTCATTATTCCTTCTGGACTTTGTACTGTGTTTATTAAACGTCTATCTACTTGCTGTCTGGACTTCTTCATTCTAACATCTCATCTTTACACGCTATCCTGCGCTTTAGCCTACGGTAGGTCTACTTTCTTCTTTCTGCATACCTACCACGCTAAAAATTTATAAAAACTTATAATTACCCTTTGACTTAACAATCACATTCTCATAAGGTATTTCAATTATTATTCTTGAGTGAAAAAGCACAAAAAGAAAAAATCATATATAACATTTGCTTTGATAAAAACATTTCCAATTACTATTAGGACTTTTAAGTCATTTGACGCGAGTCAGTGACGCGAGCGTTATCACCCAAACGCATAGGCGAAATGGCTTTTCACCGCTTCTCGTGCGTCAATATAAATTATAATTAACTCAAAAATTTATTGCTGTAGAATTACGTCACATGAATCATCATCTAAGCTTTCCCCAATAACACAGGTGTTGCATGTGCGATGTGCCATATCATGTACGTGTCGGATGAGAGGGAGGCGGTGCGCAGTGTCCGATGTACCGCCTGAGGGAGATGTTTTGGAGGGATGGGCTCTATACTCCCACCCTCCCAGAGAGGTGACCTCAACAAAGCCCTTTGCCCCCCGGGCGTCTGTATGAACTTGGTTTCCCATGCCCGGGTGGAGTACTTAGAGGGACACCTTGGGGGGTTTTTAGTCAGTGGGAGTCTAGCACACAGGGCCGCTGCCCTCACAGTGGCGCTGATGATTCTATGTAGGACTTTCCCTCAGGTAAAAATAAATGTCATGTATATGTAATAATTGTATACACAATATACGTACACATTCCTCAGACTGTGCGACTCGCTGCATCGTGCGCTTCATATAGACACAGGCGAGGAACCGCTGTAGGGGCGCGAGCGGGGGCGCGGGGGGCGCGCCGGGCGGCGGCTCCGACGGCGTGCACAGCAACTAACATATCAATGTTTTTTTCATAGAATCCTTTAATCACCCACACTTATGTACGTCAACGTTCAAAACCAGCATTTTGGTATATCGAAAAATGGTAAATTACTGAAGCGACAAGAAAAGATTTAAAAGAATGTACTTACATGTAAAATCGTGATTCTATGCAAAAAATATTAGTTTTTTTTTTTCATTTTGAACAATCAAGCGGTGTATCGAAACTGGTATTTTTAGAAGGATATTGTCTGAAGGTAGAGTACCTCAAGTTTGCTGACCGCCAACGGAGTAGCCGCGCAGCCGCCCCACGAGCGCCCGGCCCCAGGACGCGCGCTGGTGCTTGACGAACTAGTCTGTGGACCTGTGAATCATAATTTTATATAAATTCATTCCTCCGTCTTCCGTTAATAACACTTGCTCAATTTGCATTCATTAAAACTGGAACAGTTTATGGTAAGCATATACTATGTTTTAAAAATAACACTACAACATAGATACAACACAAGCACAGACACAATACAACATACATACAGCATAAGTGTATCCTTAATGTATTGTTTTCAATATATCATAAAAAATGTTTTTTTTGTCTATTAATAAATACATATAAAAGCGTTTAGATCCACAACACACTGGTTATTATATATGTTATATAGACATTTAACATAAACAAATTACACGCATAAACTATTTGGAATATATTTACTAAATGTTGGCGAAAACCGCATTAAGATACGCGGTGTAGTTTAGAAGATAAGTGAATACGTAGATATAGAGAACAGGTGACTTTAATTAATATCATATATCGTCGCCTAAGTGCTTATTTGTTCAATAAAACAATAATACATTTTAAGTAAGGATGTATTTTGTCTATTTTAAGTAATCAGTTTCATTTCAAAGACTTTTTTACTTTTCATTAACATCAACGCCTTATTTTTATACGGATGGGTATTTTCTGTTATTAGGTAAATATAGGATATTTTTATATGGACATTGGGCAAACATAAATTAGTCGTTTGGACAAATAAGCACTGGAGCCGTTAATGTTCTAGCAAAGATGTGAAGAAACCTTTGTGTTCAATGTGGTGTCTGGGCGAAGGATGGTGCGAGCCGGGCGAGGGGCGCGGCAGCGAGGGCGATGCCGGCCACGCAGTGAAGGGCGAGGTGGGCGGCGGGTGCGGGGAAGCGGCAGCCGCGTGTGGCGACGGCGCCATTGGGGACGCCGGGGACGCGGACACGCCCGCACCAGCCCCCGCGCCGCCGCCCGCTCCGCCGCCAGCGCCAGCGCCACTCGGCGGCGACGTTAGGTTGAATGAACCGCCGCCCATCTAATTAGTCATTTATTTCGAACATTTTATTTTTTTAATTTTAAAGGGAAACACACCAATATATAAACAATTATAAATACACAAAAATAATACATAAGTCAGCAACGTTAAAACAAAAAAAAATTGATTAACATTAATACAAGCATGGCGAATATGACCTCGATAGTTAATATATATAGTATTTACTATATGATATATACTGTGAAGCTGACCTGATGTTGTGCAGGTGAAGCCGGGTGCGGGGTCACCGGGGCCGAGTGCGGCGTGTGCGGCTGGGGCGGAGTCAAAGGCGCCGGGAAACGCAGTCCACCTACAGGGTTATATTGAATATCTGTTAAACTTTTTATCATACTAATTGTCTCCTCATTTACTGCTTACAGTAACATCAACGCCATCTGTTGTAACAATGGGACTTACAAAACTAGTAAAAACTTGTAACTAGTAATTCATATCTACTTTTTATATTCGTTAATACTGAATAATATTATAGCATTTGTCGACTGCAGCTTTATTACATTTATTTTACAATTATTATTCGTTTCGATAAATTCTTTTTATCAACTTATCTATTAATTACCTAGAATTTGACTATTGTATGAGTTCTTTTTTTCATTCACAATATGATGCCAATGTGCCACTTTCGGGTCGGACAGGATTATCTTTACATAATATGAAGTCGTTTCCGCTGCCGGTTTTCTTAGATCGTTTAAGCTATTCAATGGATTTTAATGCAGCAATAGATAGTGATCCATGAAGAAGGTTTATATGTATAATACATAAATATATTATGGAACAGAAAAACCAAAAAATTCAAAGATTTGTAACTTTATGTCGTAACAAACACATTTTTGTGCGTTTAAATCGCAAACGCTGGCTGAACCTTACCAGATAGGATAAACTAATGTGTTAGGAATTGTATTGTATCTTCAAAAGATCGATAAACAAGTCCCGCGGCAGTATATATTTATCTCCAAAGAATAACTCGCAATAATCATTTTTATCGTTTACATATTATAAAATATAGTCTGTTCGCGATAAGGGCTGTAGATCGCGGGAGGGAGGTAAGGAGAGCGGGAGTTGGTTTAGCTAAAAGCTAACACAACATTTATGGCGGTACAAAGATCGCCAGGCCCGCTAGTACTATATAAAACAAATAAAAGCAAGTCACCTGGTGGCATAGGTGACATCGGCGACGGCGGGTTGTCTTCTTCAGCCAAAAGTCTTGCGCTCATATTGTCCTCTACGTATCTCGACAAAAACGCCTGATACAAAACATATATATTAAATATTACACCGTTGAGATTACTTCTACAAGCGTATTTATTACGCACATTATGATCGGGTAATCTGCACTGTGTAACGTAGAGTATGTCGTGTCAACTAGCTAGCAAAGTAAGCTTGCGCTTGTCATATGGGTACTAGACACAGATATACATATTTAAACACATACACATTCCATGAATCGCTACAAACTAACCTATTCGCCATAGAAAAGTTCGCCGCTACCAGGTCTCGAAACTATGACCTTCAGCGTTGCAGGCAGGATCGCTAACATTGCGCTATCAGGCCGTCACTTATCCCTCTATGCTATGAATGTAAATTATGAAGGTTTACCTTTAAGCCTTGCGCCGGTGCGAACTCGTCAACGACTGGACTGCGGTCGAATTTCGAGTAGGACCCATCGCGTATGGTGACAACTCCGCCTCCTCGGATGCCGATCTCTATGCAATACGCTCCCGCGTATATAATACGTATCTAAATAGAATTAAATAAATCTATATGAAAATTGCAAATATTTTTTATTGATCCGCAGATATTGGTATGGTGTCCCTAAAGGAACCTTTTCCAGCTTCGAAGAAGGTTGGGACAGGATATCGTATGTTTCAGGCAGTAGATTTGGGGGAATTTGCTGCCCGCCTGAGAGAGAGGTTTGATGGGGTAGGTTCCCAGAGATAACAGGATATTCGCTCCCCGCGAAATTGGAAGAATTCGGTTTCCCAGGCCCGGGTAGTAATTTAAAGGACACTTCAGGGGTTTTTAGTCAGTCTCTGCCCTCGCAGTAACCTGATAGTCATATTTAGGAGTTTCCCCGTGTTAAAAAAAATGAGATAGGATATTATGTTCGATGAAGTGTTTGTAGATACACGATATCGAATATATAATATAGACGTATTTCTTTTAGTATTCCTTGAAAACCAAAGGCAATTAAATATAAGGTAATAGATATAAAATAAAAGAAAAAAATTATACATTGTAGTTAAAGCAAGAACTTTTTAAATATAAAAAATATAGACAGCCTATTTTTGGATCAAAAGCGATACTTGTTCGCTAGGTAAAAAGTATCAACCAAAACCTCGGTGTCATTTTTAATCTATACTAATATTAGGTCATTACATATGAAATTGGCGTTTTGTATGGGAGGAACAAAAAGTCGAATATTTTTTAATATAATATATTTAATTAATCAAAGTATGAACCATTATTTTCTATGCACTTTTGCCATCTCATAGGTAGTTCATTGATCCCTTTACTAAAAAAACCAGTCGGACGGGAATCAATAAAATCTTTGAAGGCGATTTGGACTGCCCCATCGGAGTTGAATTTTTTCCCTTGCAAGAAGTTATCCAAATTTCGAAAAAAAATGGTAATCTGTTGGAGCAAGGTCCGGGGAGTACGGAGGATGTCTTAGAGTTTCCAATTGAAGCTCTTCTAATTTAGTAGCCGTCTGTTGCGCAGTGTGTGGTCTAGCGTTGTCGTGAAGCAGCAGTGGCGTGGAGCGATTGACCAGCCTAGGTTGTTTAGCCGCTAGCTTTTCCATCATGGTTTGCAATTGCTGACAATAGACATCAGCCGTAATAGTCTGGCCAGATTTGAGAAAACTGTAATGAACAATACCGGCACTAGTCCACCAAACGCTTACAAGTAACTTTTTTGGGGTTAATTTTCGCTTGGGGCAGGATTTGGCTGGCTGGCCAGGATCCAACCATTGCGCTGAGCGCTTCCGATTATCGTAAAGAACCCATTTTTCATCACAGGTAATGATTCGGTATAAAATACCTTCATTATTGTGCCGGTTTAGTAATGTAACGCAGCAGTCGACGCGCATTTGCCGGTTTGCTTCAGTCAATTCGTGAGGTACCCACCTTTCAAGCTTTTTAATCTTCCCAATTTGCTTCAAGTGAATTAAAACAGTTTTATCACTAACATCGCAGCCTGCAGCTAACTCGGACGTGGTTTGCGATGGATCCGCTTCCACAATAGCCTTCAACTCTTCATTATCAACTTGAGTCTCAGGCCGTCCACGGGGCTTGTTCTGCAGGTCGAAATTTCCAGAACGAAAACGTTGGAACCAAAAACGAACTGTGTTTTCTTTTGCAACACGACCGCCATACACATCATTCACCCTTCGAGTTGTTTCCGCAGCACTAGTGCCACGGCGGAACTCGTACTCGTAAATAATGCGATATTTTAAGTTTTCCATTTTGTAAAATGAGTGACGCAAACAGAAAAAAACAGAAGAAAAAAACAAATGAATGACGATCATCGAAGCACAAATACATGAGTCTTTAGCTGTACAAATTTGAATTTAGAATTCCTTACCAAAGAGGAGAAATTTGTGATTAAAGTGGCCAGTACGAAAAACGCCAATTTCATATGTAAGGACCTAATATTATAAAGCTGAAGAGTTTGTTTGTTTGTTTGTTTGAACGCGCTAATCTCAGGAACTACTGGTTCGAATTTAAAAATTCTTTTTGAGTTGAATAGACCATTTATCGAGGAAGGCTTTAGGTTATATAACATCGCGATGCAATTATTAGGAACCAAGAAATAATGGAAAATGTGAAAAAAACGGGGAAAATTATTCATCCTTGAGGGCTTCCATTGCGTGCGCTGCAAAAACGGTTCAAGATACCAAAAATAAATGTAAGAAAGAATTATTCCTCTTGAAATGATCTAAAAAATGTCCGCGACAGTATATGTCTATCTTTTAAGATTAAGTCACTAGAACCGTTTTTATGGAACACAAATTTGGTCGAAATTAATGCATTATTTGTTAAGAGTTGTATCAACGTAATAATATTAATCTTTATCCAAATAAATGTGTTGTTGATTAAGAGCACTTAATTGTGAACAAAATTGTCTTTGACATCACTTAATTTCAATGAACATCTTAGAAGATATTACAAAACCTTATATAGCAATACAACTTTTGCCGGATCAGCTAGTTTACAAATAATCTTTGATTCTTAAATTAGATAGTGTCCAATTTACTAGACAAAATTGTATAAAAACTTATAGGTAAAACTGGTAAGTAAAATGCTATGAACTATTTGTGGAATACCTTTCTCCATGAATGCGCAAGCAGTGTAAACGTGGGCGTGGGCATCTGCGTGCGTACGTGATGCAGGCCCAGCTGTGGCAGCGTGGGCAACCGGCTTAGCGCCAACAGAGGACCGTATGTCTCACGCAACACCACGCCAAGCGACATCAGATCCTTCTGACTGGTGAATATACATTACAGACATTAATCACTGGAAAACATCCATAGATATAATACTAGGTAGAAAAGACTAGAATATTCTTGAAAGATGATCTTATTTTATGGACCTGTGGGTCTTGTTTTATATTTGAAACGAAGTAAGCATAAGTTTTCTTTATTTTGTATAATAATATACACGAGCTTATAGTATTCATATTAAATAAAAACAAAATTGTCCTAGTTATAGGGTGACTGTAACAACAACTACAATATGTTACTCCTTCTTACGTCTTTTTTGAGATTTGATATGATTAACAAAAAAATTCTACAAAAAAATATATCAAAAGAACAAAAGGTAATATTTTTAAATAGCCTTTATATATATTTACGGTTCTCATTGCAATCGACCCCCTTCGCCATTGACATCTAGCTCCTATGTTATTCATATCACTCATGACTTTCACACACTTTCATTGTACATTATGATACGTGAACGTGACATAATATGATCGCATCGTTATGATGATTTAACATGATACGCATTCGTAGGTTCCGTCGTACACTCATTCTCACAATAGTCACGCTATATTATACTGGCTATACGCATCGCTCTCATCTCCCTCTAGCTCCACGTTTTCCAACAGATTTTACGCAACGACCCAAACATGCGCTATATATACGTGCGCTCCCCTACTCTCCCATCACATTACAGTGTAAGATGCCTAAGCAAAAGACATATATACATACCTGTTGATGTAGTGGTCAAGATGGTGATGCAACAGATGGTGTGCGTTCGCGGCGGGCTGGTGAGCCGGCGTGGCGATTGTGTAACGGTGCGTGGTCGCGTGCCACTGCACGACGCATGTGGCGCGCGCTAATGCCCCCCAGCCCACCACCAGTGACCGGTACGTGTACGACCTGATGCACACGCCCTGCCAGAGCGTCTCCCGCTCTACAACACAATGCACTAATAGTACGAACCGCTTTTTTCTTGTACCTATGTGGTACAGCGTTTATGTATTATAATAACCCACCACCAAAACCCTCTCTTGTAGTTAAGATTTAGCCATTCAACCTAGAAAGAATGCGAGTAGTTAATTACTACTACTATAGCTGTGAAGATTTTAAATTCCCTTAATAAAAAGAATAATAAAAAATACAGAATATAGCAAAGGCTGAAATCTGTGATGATATTTTTGTAGAATTTTTGATTGATTACTTTGGTATCAAAAAACTTTTTGACATTACTGCCGCATATCTCTTCATAAAAAAAAAACACTTAGCTCAATCTGTACCTGTTGCTCTCATATTATAATTGCATGTAAATACATACCTTGCGCTGGTCGCAACGTAAAGTCGTAAAGCAACGTGTGTAGATGTACAATCGCAGCCCAATCGGCGAGGAACGCCTCCGCGGTGCGGGCCGCGTCCGTCCCCAGCTCATATTGCAGATATACGCAACGACGTTCGCCTAATGGACAATTCGTGCAGATTAACCTCTTCAGCGATGATTTATTTTTTAAATTATCGTTGTAATGCTTTCACAACATCATCAATAAAATAGAACATTCAGTTATCAGTGTAATTGTCTTTAAAGAATTTGTTTTGTTTGATTTTTTTTTAGAATATTTGTAGTAAAATATTCTGCGGTAAATTTTTACCTAATTTATGTTGAAATAATAAAAAAAAAATATATACAAACGTACACATATATGCCAATATCCCTAACGAAGTTTATAAAAATAATATATCGTCCCGCTACATCCCATTTGCCATTTGGGGTGAGCAGATAGATTAATGGTTGTATTCTTTAAATACATTTATTGTCAGCATAGAGGTTATTCCTTATTGTATTACACTACTGTGTTATTAATATAAATGGCATTAAATATCGGCATTTATATTCTAGGCAAAAGACATTAAGATATTCTCCGTTATTTTTTGACTACATTCTATGTGTTAACAAGTTTCAAGAAATAATCTATACTAATATTATAAAGCTGAAGAGTTTGTTTGTTTGAACGCGCTAATCTCAGGAACTACTGGTTCGAATTGAAAAATTCTTTTTGAGTTGAATAGACCATTTATCGAGGAAGGCTTTAGGTTATATAATATCACGATGCAATTATTACGAACGAAGAAATAATGGAAAATGTGAAAAAAACGGGGAAAATTATTCATCCTTGAGGGCTACCATTGCGTGCGCTGCAAAAACGGTTCAAGATACCAAAAATATATGTAAGAAAGAATTATTCCTCTTAAAATGATCTAAAAAAATGTCAGACAGTATATGTCTATCTTTTAAGATTAAGTCACTAGAACCGTTTTTATGGTAAACAAATTTGGTCGAAATTAATGCATTATTTGTTAAGAGTTGTATCAACGTAATAATATTAATCTTTATCCAAATAAATGTGTTGTTGATTAAGAGTATTTAATTGTGAACAAAATTGTCTTTAACATCACTTAATTTCAATGAACATCTTAGAAGATATTACAAAACCTTATATAGCAAAACAACGTTTGCCGGATCAGCTAGTATCAAATAAAAAGATGGAACTCACAGTGCTCTTATAAACAATAAAATAAAATTAAAAAATTGGTATTATATTTTTGTCACCAATTTACAATGATTAAATTACATTAACCATCTGTCAGTGGCGCGTCCCATTACGGGATACGACAGACAGTCTTCATCTTATTAAGTAACTCTTATTATTTCTCATAGAACAGTTGCAATGCAATTCAAAGTCAAGTGTAGTGTAAGAAATTACATAAAGAAATATAAGTAGTTTATTGATAAAACTAATTGGAGTTGTATAAAATTTCAAATAGATTTAGAGAAAATCAGGTTCAGGTTCAGGGTTCCGTAATGGGATTCCACAAACGAGAGGTTAAACGACCTGTGAGTGATAGAGTTACATCCAGTTGCGGAATTAGTACTTTTTTTTTATCAAGACTTTAGACTCTTAAGTTGTGTTTTTCTATTTTGTATTGTAATCCTAGTTTACCAAGATTATTATGGAATTACATATACTATTGCTACAGTATTTTTTATGCAGTAGTACACTAACATTTTAATATTTAACAATTACTATCAATTTACACATATTGACCTAGTCCTCAATTGAGTTTGTGCCTGTGCTATGGATATTAAACAGAGATATATTTTACATACCTTGTTCCTTGGGATTGGGCGTGCGAACTGGCGAGCCGTGAAAGAGTATCTCTGCTGTCCAGACGCGTGCCTGGTTCTTGGTAGTGAGGCGGATGGTGGCCGCTAGCAGGCGGCTGCTCAGCGCGATGGCGGCTGCCTCGCTGGCGCCCTCCGGACGGGGCAACGCCACGACACGCATGCCGAGCGCTGACCCGCTCCACTCGGGCTGAACGCCGCCGTGCGTGACTCCACGCGCCGCTAACTAACATGTACCAGAGGTTCTTTATATAGCAATTCAAACTAGCGTCGTTTCAGTCTTAACCAATATTCAAGTTCTTATTATATATTCAGTTTTTTTAAAGACAAACACATTTGCTGACCAAGTTAATGTATCGCGTACAACTATGAGCCCGAGAGTGGATAATACAATACCTCTTGAGCGAGATTGACGAAAGGCACCCTTTCATCGGCGGCCGCAACGACATGCGCCAGCTCAGGCAGGAAGTACGCCGGCTGGCGGACGCGTAATGCACGGATGTTCGCTGATGACAGTTTACGCTTGCCTGGTTGCATTCCTGTGAATGTCACACATAACCTTCACTAGTGTCCAGTAGTCATACAACTCAAGCTTGCAGACAATGTTTATAAAGTCAATATTTTTTATTAAAAATGCGTTACTACGCATCGCCACAATATACTCCTTTCGGGATAAGCAACGTAGTATTAATGGCTGTACTGTAATCCAACTAATCTAGTATACTTTATATTAAAAATACTCTTGTCTAGCTCTAAATTACAGGCCAAAAATATCAACTCCACAGATGTTAACTACATGTTTGACTGTCTTAACTTCTTTTTTGGCTAATCATTTTATGCTTCTGACAATTAAATGTAGTTACAATTATAAACAAAGTAACTTCGAAATACTCGCTTTAAGCACTTTATCTACATCTTAAGATTTTGTTAGTTTGTGCTACGCAGTCTAAATGTAAACAAAGCCAGTGGACCTGACGGTATTCTAGCAAGAGTACTTTAAACCTGTGCTCCGGAGTGTTTCGTTTCTCTTTGCGAGCCGGTATTATTCCTGAGTGTTGGAAGCTTGCAAACGTCCAGCCAGTTCCCAAAAAGGGTAGCCGTGCCGACCCTACTAATTATAGACCAATCGCCATCACCTCACTATTTTCAAAAGTAATGGAGCGGATAATTAACCGTCAATTGCTGGCATACCTAGAGCAAAATGATATTCTCAGTGAAGCCATCGAGAAGCACGGAGAGGCCCTTGCTGTCTCTCTTGACACATCTCCAAGGCGTTTAATAGGGTCTGGCACGCAAGCCTCCTAAGCAAGCTTCAGTCTTATGGGCTGCCGGAGTGTCTCAGAGTCTGGATCAGTGATTTCCTGAGAGAGCGGTCTATACGAGTAATTGTTTATGGCTGTTCGTCAGACCAATTGGCAATTAATGCCGGTGTTCCTCAGGGATCGGTACTTTCGGCACCATTCATTCTGCTGCACATCAACGATCTGCTTAAACCCGGTATCCTTGGGTATGCGGATGATAGTACTGTTACTGAAAGGTACTTGTCTGGGCCGCAGGCAGATACCGTCGAAATCTCTCTGCTGAGGGAGGCTATGGTGAAGCAAACAGATTTAGCTCTTAAATTTGTGTCTGATTAGGGCGATGCGAATCTGGTTAGTTTTAATGCTATCAAGACACAGGCGTGTCTTTTTTCCGCCAAACGGAGTCCTTTTCACCTGACTCCCACCTTCCAGGATGTTTCCTTGCCTTTGACTGATGGTCTCGAGCTCCACGGTTTAGAGCTGACTGCTGATTTGACTTTGGACGGTCGATTGAGTTTAGAACGAAAACAGCTGCTAAAAAATTGAGTGTCCTTTTTAAGGTAAGACGGTTCTTCTCACCATCGCAACTTCTTAACCTGTATCAAGCGCAAGTGCGGTCGGGTGTCGAGTACTGTTGTCATCTTTGGGACGGATCCGCTTAATATCAGTTGGCGGTTTTGGACTCGATTGATCGTAGAGCTCGTAGACTTATTGGCGACGATACTTTGACTAAGGTTAAAATACAGAGCATCGAGCATCGACATAGAGTTGCCTGCCTCACAGTCTTTTACCGGTTGCACAGTGGAGTGTTCTCAGGAACTGTATTCTTTGATTCCACCAGCCCCATTCCATCACAAAATCACTAGGCATCGTGTCGGATATCATCCGTATGTGGTGGATATTCCTAATATCAGCACGAAAAGATTCGCTTCTACATTCATCATGCGAACGGCTAAGGAGTGGAATACGCTTCCAGCAGCCATGTTTTCGCGATCTTATGACCTAGGAGTCTTTAAGAGAAGAGTGAATAGGCATTTGTTAGGCGGACGGGGTTCGTCTTCACCTTCCACCAGGTGTGATTAAGGTTAAGCGTTCGCCTATAAATAAAAAAAAATCATAGTCAACGGATCAGATAAATATAATTCAAATGTGCCTCTGAATTCTCATTAATAATTAATAGCATATATTATAACATTTATTTGTATATTTGTAACAATATCTTTAATTTAGACTTAACACACTTAACAGTTGGGTATTAACATCTCCTATGGAGCCATGTAATTATAACAGCCTTCGATAATGCATATATTATAAAATTATAACAATGAATACGCTATAAATACCTGGTGTGTCTAAAGGTGTAAACGGGCCATGAGTCAGAGTAAACGTGTCCAGCTCCACGAGCGAATGCAGTTTTAAAAATGCTCGCGCCGTTCCAGGCGCATTTGCGCTTGAGTGAGGTGCACTCTACAACAATAATAACTTTGAATAAACTTTATGTAGCATTAATATTTTGCTTGAAACTACTACAGGGAAAGAGAAAACAAAGTCGAAATCGTCATTAGAATCTATCAAGTTGAATGTTGAGGACGGTCTGGTTACATCATTAAAATTACATTTATTGCTTATTTTATGAAGTTTGTCTGACACTTTTTTTATTCATAAGGAAACCTGTGACCTCCGTCATCACCGATGAATGGTGAAGATGAAGCCCACGATGGGTCACATTTGTATAAGAAATGTCTGTTTATTCTTTGTTCCGTATTCGACTTTGTGTGCGGGTAACTTTCGACAGTTCTGGCAATACCGTACGGGTTGTCAATTGAGGTTTGCACTCATTCGAACCATCCCCCGAGTAAAAACAAAAAAACCTGCAAAATATTCAAATATATCAAATATCCAATTCCAAAGTGTATAAATGTGCTTAGAAAGATGTATAAAGGCACCAGTTTCCTAAAAGAGAAGCAAAAGAAGAGAAGCCTCTGAAGAGTTGGAAAACTGATGATCGCGGTAAGTGAAACTCTATAGGCAGCCTGTGCCACTGTTGCGGAGCTATCGAATACCGTACACTCTTCTTTTAAAGGTTCAATATATTTCTCAGTACAGGCACCTTTATGCTCTAGGGTCTAGACATATGTACATTCTTCTAGAAAATAGATCACTTTCATCACTGAGTATTGTTCTCGTCTCTTGAATAATGTATCTATAGACATTTAAAGGGCTATTTAAGGAGATGTCAAAAATGGTCTAAAAAAGTTATTTAAATCCCACCTCTTCCTCACATTCGTCTGGAGTACACCGTCTCGCTCCGGCGAGGTGAAACGAGAGTGAAACAGAACAAGCACTGCCGCTGTTGGAACTGTTGCTGGTGGTTGCCGTGCAGCCAGCAGCCACTTCTTTCATTTCTACTATCTATAAGAAGTCAGATAATATCTTTAGTCTTTGATCTATAAATACCTGGATGTCGAGGCTATGCTAAAGTGTTCATATTCAAATATAAACTAATTTATAAATAATTGTTTGCAAATAAAATTGAGTAATGATTTTTTTGCCACTGGCTCGTCAGAGTGACTACAGTGGACCTCATAGTAATTACAATGTAGTCCAAAAACGAAAACAATCATCAATGGCTGAACATCCATTGATAGTCTCCGCCCTCATGTCGACCCATATACACCACTACTAAAGGTCTCTAGATATATGAGTTACTGGATATACACAAGCTGGTCCCGAAACACGACAGGCCAAAACGAGTCACTACGACGGTCTTTACAGTTGTGTACTGTGTTGAGCAAGCGTTCTACAATCATAAAAAAAATTATCGGTCGTATTAGAAGTTTAAATAAACTGATTTCGTTTATTAATAGTTATACTGTTATATCTAAGTTTGTTTTTGTCTGACAACAGAGGTCACTTTTTGGAAATTCTGTATCAGATTCTACGCGCATGTCTACTGAATGTTATATCCATGATTACATTTTACTGCAAAACAGTTAGACGCCATCGAATGAACTGTTAGTAATATTTCTATTTTTTGTAATAAATATAAGTGGACTGACCAATATGTGATCAGTGTGGCGATGCAACGTGACGTACAGACGATCTGGTGACAATTTATTAAGCGGATGATCCGGACCGTGAAGGAACGGCAAGTGTTCGCACACGCTTGCGGGGAGATGCTGCAGGGTTTTCTCACAGCGACGAGCAACGAGCCAGAATCTAATAAAAGCAAATATTATTTTAGTAATCTGAAGCTTAACAGTGATGCAAAAGAACAAGCTCTATTTTAATAGCAAGAGTGTACGATCGGGCTCTAGGGCGGTTCCAGGCGCTTCGGTTTTGGCGTTTTCACGTTCACATTGTCGAAAAGGAGACGTCAGTGGATTAAAATTGTTTCACGCGTCAAAATCACTAGAAGTCGCACAAGCACTGCGAACAGTACATTCCAGGATGTGAGTCGATACGTTTACCCGCACTTGCTGTGCTCGCCTTAGACGCCTCTACGCCTTAAATATTAACAAGAAACATTGTACGTGATACTGCAGCTATCCATATATAGCGTCTATACATAGCATCTACATCGCACGCATACGTGACGCTCCCTAACTTGTTCTATAGATCTGTATCGTTGTATATACATACCCTTTTATTCCAGTTATATAATTGTTGAATATAAAGCTCTCTTTTTCTTTAAAACATATATTTCTTTTCTCTCATGTATCTAAACGTGAAGCGTTCGTAAAATTTTAAATATTTTTCGTCAACTCATCTATTATCAAATCATCGCCAAGGTTTCACTTAATGCTGTACCTGAGTTGCGTGAGAAGCGCTCTAATCTGCGCCAGGTCTGTGTTGGCGAGCGCGGCGGCCAACTCGGGCATGCGCGGCGTGCCGGGGTAAGCGGGCACCCGCGCGCGCAGCCGGCCGCCGTGCGCGCCCACCGACACCAGCAACTGCTCCGCGCGCAGGCACGGGTGCACCACCGAGCACGCCAGCACGCACGGCCACCCGCCCACGCTGCATTCCACCTGCACATTACAATTACTAAATAATTCCACAGGACGTCGTAGGTGGCAATAATTACATTCATTTTAATGACATCGATTCCGACACAAGACAACAAGTAATGCATTATACGTCGTGAATTATTTTGAAAAGCAGTGGCACGCTGCCCCGCACACAAAAACACAGTACTGCCTTTGAAGATTGACAATAAAGACAAAATGACAGGTCCTTCTTCAATCCTCTCCCGGTCAAGTTTTGAATACCTTTCCCGGTCAACAAACACGCGTAAATTAAAAAAAAAAATATAGACAGGTGAAGAAAGTAATTATTTTACTGTATTTTACTATATACATATATACTTGATACAAGTAAAATTAAATATTTATTAAAAGTTCAGTTTGAAGCTCTGTAGCAGATAGAAACGGTATGTAACATATTACTGACACCCGAGATATAGGTAGTGCTAGTTTGAGTATCAGCTAATTATAATGCACCGATTTCAAACTGTTTCTTTGAATTAATAATCCATTATTATTATTATCACCAACTCACCCCCATATCGTTGAGAAGCACTTTAAGGTCAGCGAGTCGTTGTCGAGAGCGCACGTGAACAGTGTGTGCTAATAGCCGTTCCATAGAAGGCGCATGTGGCGTCAACGCAGCCGCCACGCGCTCTCCGCCTGCCAGCGCCGGCACATGCCACACGCATAGAGACTCGCCCTCTGCGCCAATCACTACGCGATATCCTAACTCACAACCCAATTCTCTGGTAACAAAACAGAAAGTTTTTTTTTGTTATAAGCGGTTGGGAACCGCTAAGAAAAAGTATTAGGCTGAGATTTATAGATGCAACTCTAAGTTTGCTTAGACTTTACTAATACATTACAATTTATATAATCCAACGAATGTCAAAGGATTGGGTAAGTTACAAGTTTTGTCAACATGGATTTGACTCTGCGAATACTATAGCTATACTCAAGTTCCTATTATATATTCAGGTATTTGTCAAAACTAATTAATTTTTTGAGATCTTTGCTAGTCAAAGTCGAAATAGCGTCTATAAATCTCAGCCTTTAGTTTTCTTACGAGTACTTGAAGAAACTCTTTTAAAATCAAAAGGTGATATTAAAAGTTTAGGAGCAAGTCTATTTTTATATTGTTATAATATGCAGACATCATTAAACTATAGACCGTGTTAATTTCTTACGACGAACATAGTTTCTCATTGGCCTCATTTTCGATTTGCATCAGGTGAATGATGAATGAGAGTCTGATTATTACAAAAAGTCACTGATACAAGTTCACAAATATTTTAAATGCATTTTGTTTACAATATAAAGCTCTTTCACTAATCAAGAGATATTTTTATTCCTCATTAATATTAATGTGTCTATTTGCTTTTCCTAAGAAATCAACCTAAATAAAATCAAAAAGTGTGACAAAATATAGTACGTGTATTTTTTTGTATATTGTATCACTGCAGAAAATGAGAACACACTTTAGTTTTATTAAAAATTTAAATAAAAAGAATATATCTAACCTCCAGTATGAAACTTGTAACTTTTGTCCAGGTATATACTTGTCGACCTGGAGGTGGCGCGACAAGCGATCGCGACATAATCTCAAAGTCTGAGTATATAAAAGCTCCAGGGAGAGTGATCGGCAGAAAAATCGAAGTGCAGCTAAAGCTCCACTTAAACCAGCCGCTGCTAAGCGCGCTTGTGCAACACCCCGCAGCCAATTCAACTGAGAGCTATGCACCAGTGCTTTGCCCTCTGAAAAATATTTGTTTTTCATAAATTGAAATTGAGGTCAATGTTTATTGAAAATTGTTTTCTTTAGTCCTCACCTCCTGTTTCATTATCTTGAATTAGTATTGCAATATCCAACAAGCGCCAAGGCAAGTTAGGTGCATCACCCATTACTGTCAGTGAAACACTGAAATCTTGACCAACTGTAAAAGTAGCTCGACCATTTTCTACCTACAATTGAATTATTCTTTACATTTGCATGTATTGAATGTAAAAAGATTTCTTTATTATTTATGTACATCACACCATATGTGTAAAATTTACGCAGATAGACTTGTGTGCAAAATTTCCTAATTATTGATAAAGGCATGAAAGCTTATCAAATAAACATTTATAATATTATTTAGGGTAAAAATATTTTTAGTATGGTAAAATTAAAAATCGAAATAGTAATCACATGCAGGGTTTTCAAAGAATTAAGGCATATATTGTAAGTTATAATATTATTTTACAATGAAAATATTTCAAAGTAAACAGTAGTTACCAAAAAAATACCTTTAAATTTCTAACATCACTAGGAAGTGATGCAGTAGTTAAACGTTGTCGGACAATATGTGCCAGAGCACGTAATGTAGACCGCCGTTCAGCAGGAGTCAAAGAGGGTGGTGGAACTAATCGTTCTCTTATAATAGCTGGTAAGCGACTATATGTCCCCAGGGTCAATACTTCTACAGCAGCTGCCATGTGAAATGTTGGTAACCTATAAATTAAAATATATATATCAATTAAAATACTGGAATTAGTATATTTACTGTTAAAAACTAAATCTATTTCTTAATTATATTATAATATTAGCTGACCCAACAAATTTCATATTACCAAACAGTCAATGAATGTAAATTTAACTTTTAGCTAAACAACTCCTCCTCTCTCGCTTTCACCTTCCCTTTACTTCTCCACCCACACTTCTCCCCTAAGCTTACCTCCCCTTCAATATTGGATTTATAATACTTATACTGCTTTTTCGATTGAAACAAACAAAAAAAGATTGGTCTAAAGTTCCCTTCTTGAGTTTTAAAGAGTGTGTCTTTACTCTATTTTATATAATAATAATAATAATTGTTATTATCAAATAATAGGCGAGCAGCTATTAGCTGATATGCCTATGTCTTAGCTGGTATGTTCAACTTGAAAAGACTGACTGAGATGAAAGCCATCTATCCAGTCTAACTTTGAAACTATTCGTGGATGGTGCGTCAACAATGTCCTGAGGCAATTTATTCCAAACATGCAATATTCTGTCATTAAGTGAGTGGTAACCAATATTCGTTTTTGAATTTCAACGAACCAGCTGCACATCATTCACACAACGAGCACGGGGACAACTATTGACTTGAAAAGTATTACATAGCTTGGAGCAGTTATATTTCCCTGTTAATATCTTATATGTCTCGATAAGATCTCCGCGCTGGCGTCGCTCTTGAAGTGATGACAAACGAAGAATTCTCAACCTCTCCTCATAACTTTTTTTACTTAAGCCAATCGGAATTTTAGTAGCTCTCCTCTAGACACTTTTAAGCATATCTATATCTTTAGCAAAGTAAGGGTTCCAGACCTGAAAGGCATATTCCAGCATAGGTCGTACATAAGTTTTGTATATTGTTACAAAAGCTTTAAGAGTTAAGTGCTGAAAAGATCTGAGCACTGCATAAAGCATTCCATTTGTTTTCTTAACTATAGTATCAATATGCTTTGCCCACTTGAGATCATTACTGATGAAAACTCCAAGGTCCCTCTGAATATCTACCGAAGCAATAGTGACATCTTCAATTTTGTATATATTATGTGGATTGTTCCGCCCTATATGTAATACTGAACACTTCGTTGGATTTAATTTAACTATCCAGTCTCTTGTCCAGTCCTGTATCCTCCTCAGATCCGCCTGAAGAATATCATTACTGATTAAATGGTTTTCTAAAGTATTTAAGATCATCGGCGGAACCCCACTAAGAACTAGTTTTGATTCAGACAAAGCATTACCCACTCTGACTTGAAAAGTTCTACCAAATAGGAAATCCTCCAGCCAACACAAAAGTTTCCCTCGGATTCCAAGATGTTCTAACTTCACAAGTAAACGCTTATGAGAAACCTTATCAAAAGCTCATTCGAAATCTAGATATAATACATCAATAGGTCTAGCAGCATCAACCTCATAAGCCCAATGATGAGAGCAAGTCAGCAAGTTTGTTACAGTAGAAGCCCCTCAACAAAACCATGTTGTCTGTCTAAAATTATGTTTTCTTCTAATAAAAACTTTTTGAGTATATTGCAAATTATGCGCTCCATACATTTGCACAGTATACTAGTTAAACTTAAAGGCCTGTAATTAGCAGCAATCAATTTATCGCCTTTTTTATAAACTGGTGTTACTATAGCATGCTTCCATATACTTGGTAAAGTTCCCTCTTCTAAGGATTTCGACATAATACTTGCTAGGATTGGGCTAATATTCTCAGCACACTGTTGGAGCAACAGACCCACCATATCATCAGGTCTAGCTACTGAATGAATATCTAACAACTTCAGAATCTTAAATACCTCCATTGGCAAAAAAATCCACTGTATCAAGGCAATTCAAAGGTCTTGGTAGAGATACTGTTTGGCCATGGTCTTGACTTGGTTCAAGTAAATATGCCTTATGAAACTCCTGGGCATACACCTTTGCAATTTTTTTCTGATCAGTACACATGTTGCCACTGCTATCACATGATACTGATGGAACTCCAACCCTACTAGTAAACAACGTCGCATGTGAGAGTAAAAAGCTTTATTGCCACTCCTTAATACTTTGTGCTCAAAAGCTGCACGACATTTCCTAGTCTCATTAACAAACTTATTGTTGACCTCCCTATACACTTGGTAATTCTCATCACTACCATCCAGCCTATAAGTATTCCACAAAGCTTTCTTCTTGTTAACAAGTTCTAATATTGAACTATCAATCCAAGGCATATTCTTTCTGCGAGGACTATACTGTTTAAGAGGAGCATGTATGTCAACAATACTATCAACAGATGACTTAAATTGCGCCCACTGATTTTGAGCGAGCTTGTGCTGTCATAAACATTTTTTAAGGCTTCTTTAAGGTCATGGTTAAATTTATCAAAATCAATTGTATGATATGCCCGTCTATGTAATCAAGTTACAGAATGTTCATTATAAGCAGCTGCATGTAGAATTCGATTACACAATGATCACTTTTTCCAAGGGGAGGAGAATAATTTAAATTTGTAATTAATGCTTTATCATTTGTCAGAAGAAGATAAAGAAGTGAGGACTCATTTGCGTGCTGAAAAGGAGTAGGTTTATCCACTAATTCATACAAAGATGAGTTTAAAAAAAATCTGGAATAAACTTGCTTGAGCTGATAATCTTTGTTCACTTGTTAATGGCCACACAATGTCCCAGTAGTTAAAATCACACAATCACAACTGTGTTCTGCTGGCTTGCTCTCATAATGTTGTCTAACAAAACTGAGTCACATGCTTCCCAGTTTTCATTATTTCCAGGTCTGTACACAGCAATAATTCTTAAATTGTATGCCAATATACAGTGCCTCCGTTATATCAGCAATATATGTTTTGTTAATTTAGCAAATTATTGGGATATTGTACAAGTTTTTTTTTATATAAACAGCAATGCCACCTCCTCTTACCTACCCACCTTGGCTCTTTGGTTTATGGTTTCTATCTAGTCTGAAGAAAGTGTAGTCAGGAATGTTGTAATTGACTTTTGCATCAGATTTCTTCAGCCAAGTTTCTGTTAACATAATAATAGTGGGACTTTTCTTGTTAATTTCGAGTAATAGAAGATCATACTTAGTATTCAAAGACCAAATATTTGTATAAAAAAAAGAAAATGTAGCATAAGGAGTGGCATTAAAATAGCTTAGTTTTTTATCTTAATAATTTTGGGTAATCCCCTAATAAACTTTATAGTTAAGTCAGTTTCGCCTTTCTCCAGCCTAGTCTTAAGTTCTTCAGGCTTTGACTGCAGTTCTTGACGTTGCTTGGGCATCTGATCTCCAAATATAGCAATAGGTTTGCGAAGTTTACCCTTATTCTTAAGAAGCTTAATTGCTAAATTTTTGCTCCTCAACACAATTTTAAGTAGCCTGGGCTTATCAGTGATTTTCCCCAATCTGATGACCTGCTGACAATCAGCAGCTGACACACCCATATCTTTAGTAAGCAAATCAGTAACATAGCTAACATCATGCTGCTTCCTGACAGCCGTATCATCAGAACCACTCTCAGGTACCCCCACGAGGATTATGTTACATGATCTACGCTCTCGTTCAGCCAGCTCCTGCATGACTTCATCTGCTACGTAATCCCTTGGTTGTTTAACGCTATTGGGAACCTCTGTCTGGACTATTTTATCTTTTAATTGCTGTACTTCCTGCCTCAAGAACTCCACTGATTTAATCAGTACTGGCACCTGAAAAAGCCCATCTCTACAAGGCGTGAACAGAAAAAGCATTGTTCTCTTAGTTTTAAGTCCCATGACTTTCATCTCGCTACTTGTTAATCCACTACATGCTATACACAAATAGCGTTTACATTCATCACACTGCACAGACTCCTCAACATTGAGAGCACTTGAACATTGATAACAAGTTGTACTCATTTTCCAGATGTAAATTCAAAAAGCAACTGAAAAACTGCAACAAGTTAGGTTACACCTTACTTAACTAAGTCACTAGTTGTGGTTCACAATTACCTACACTGTCACAGATCACCAGCAACTATCTCAACTATTTACACTATTATTGATAACATTGAATCATTAAAACTATTATTTTCTCAATTCACTGAACACACCAGCTGGGTACTTATAGATGGTAGAACGAAAAAAAAAAAGTTATTAATTTATGAAAAAAAAATCTTAATGGTAAAAAGGTTAAATTTTTATCAGATATAATTTCAGAAGTATTTTTATAATTTCACTAAAATTTGAAGATAACAAAAATAGTGTCTACAATTTTATAAGAGATAAAAATTGACTTTATGCAAGGCCTCCGACTAATATGTTGGGCTGCTTCATGTATACAGTAATTTAGCTCATAAATATATAAACACACATTGAGTGTCAATACAATAGTGGAAGGACTGTACTGGAGCTCTTTGTAATATACTGGTAAAAAAAGTAGTAAAGAAGAACAAACCGTGCATGTACAAGCGTTTCACGTGCTACTCTCGCAAGAACATCAGCTGTCTCGACAAATAAGAGGGCTTGTTTATCCAAGAATGCCATTATATGTGCTGAACGATCAACCTTTGTGGCACTGCTGGCCCATTTGACTAGTGCTAATAACCGCACAAATAATTGGCGTGTTCGTGCGCTGAATTTATAAATTTCTATTTTGCGTTCCATATCCGTCTTCCTTGGCAACCTGCAAATTTAAATTATGAAATAATTTCATGAATTTTAGATATATTTTAAACTGATTTATACAATTTAGCGACTTACAATTCTGCCAAGACTGTCAGTTCATCATATGTTCTTTGAACAATGAAGTCTATCAACATAGCAAGGGAAATGGAGCCACCTCGAGCTCCACCACCCTCAGCACCTTGGGTGCATCCTTCTATGGCCACTGGAACCATGTTTAGAGTATTTTATAAATTAATGCACTACAGTTACGTTTACATACATTAAGTTACATTATGTTATAAAATAAAACAATAAATTTATCGGCAATACAAGTGTAACTCATTAAGAACTGTTTTCTCCACAGACTAATAAATAATAAATATAAAAAAGGTTTTCTCCTTCATTACATTTACTTTTTTTTGGTTATATTTTCCCCGTTATGGGGTAGGCAAAGGCATATTCGCCATACAGCCATGTCTCAGATCATTTCTTTTCATGTCTTATTCAATTTCTGTTATGTCTTCCCACAGCACTCCATTATCTGTCGTAGTGTCTATTCAATATAATCCCTCTTTATTTCCTGTTTGTTGCATCATTTCTAAACACACACAATATAAACGGCGAGGAAGACTTTGTAGATTAGAGGGAAAACTCAGAAACCCAAGGTACGCATCACTCCGCTAGCGTCTTGGCAAAAACCATTGATATCCCATCGCAAACGGACGGCCGAGCATTTCACCATTGCCCAAGCCCACAACATAAGCTCAGACAACAATTGAACACCCAGCCGATCGCCACAACAAGAAAACAACAATTATTTAACGAGAGCGCGGAAGAGATACAACCACTCCGGCTTGATGTTTTGCCGCTAATCTTTTATTTTTATGCCATCTAGTACCATTTTTCATGTTCGAATTTATACCTTACACCTTTTTTTTTCACTCAACTTTGTTTATTAATAAGCATATTTTTTTCGTTATATGACTACAATTTCATTTAAATTACAAACAAGGATAAAATGATGCTTCAAATTATGATTTTTTTTTTTAATAAAAGTAATGTTTTAGTACGCTTCAAAAACGTGTTTGAGTCGTAGACTTTGTTGATGTGTTTATTTCCATCATATTACCGGTATAAAATTCTGCTAATGCTGTTTAAATCTTTTATACTACTAACAATGAATTAAAGAGGTATATATGTAGTTGTGAAAATAAATAGTTAATACTGACTAGAACTAATGAGTTTCAATATCTGTTTTATAAAGATGATTAAGCGATTTAAAAATATTTAACGTAGACCTTTTTGTGCAGGGTAGCAGCATTAATCTAATCATGAGAGTTGTCAAGTATCCTAGCAGTCATTGAGCTTCTGGTAACTAAAATATTTTAGGGGCTGTTAAAAGCGATACTTTTGCCATCACCACTTCAATCATCTACAACTTGTTTAGATAGCTATAGTTGAATATTTCGAAATTACTTATTTTATTTCTATTGTGAATTTTGTTACTTATTATTCCGTTATCAGGATCAGGTAATTTATAAACCATTTTTTTACTAAGTTAGGTACTAAAATGTATATTCTCACATTAATAACATTTAAACTCTGTTCAACTAACAGATCACCACCAAATTTCCGTCTACTGATGTTGGTTAAAAGTGTCGTTTATTCGATATCGTGGAATATTCACGAACGTTTGTTATTAGTAGCAAAATTAACAAATTTATTAATGCCATAAACCTCCGTGAACGATGCTATTTTCGCCAGTGGTAAAAATGTCTGCTTTCATGAACACACCTTTTGTTGATATATTTTGTACATCACTGAATTACAAAATATAAATTGACTACTTTTTAACACTTTAATTCAGTTTTACTATTTTCATTACAAAAAACGGTCTTGTGATATAATTATATGTTGATTCCGTTGAAAAAGGTTCTTCAGTCTTGGAAAAAATAATTCTTTTTTTTTTAAATAATGTTTTAAATTAATTACGAGTACTTTCGTAAATCGCTTTTTTTGGTTACATGAGACTTTTTATAAAAGAGATAAAAACATATCTTGGCATTGAGTTTGTGAATACTTTACACAGATTTCGTTTAAACTTACAACGTAATAGTGTAGCTAGAATGGGCTTGTTAACTGAAGGGAATCCACTGTCCTGGGAGGAGACGAAAGCACTGGCTGAGCATGTCCGGCATCATGGCATTGAACAGTTTATAAATCTCTATAGCAAGCTTCAGGACAGAACTGGCGATGTACTGAAGTGGGGTGATGAAGTAAGTCATTTTCTTACTTGAAAATTTATTTAACCTAGAAACAATAATAATATATCGTCACGTCATATCCCTTCCGGGGTGAGCAGAGATACATTAAGGGCTTTATCCACTTTGCTACAAATAATAGGAAACATTTATTTGTAACTTTAGTCAATGATAAAATTATTTATATTTTTAAATGGTCTTCTGATTAATTTTGTAGATGTTTATAAAATACTGAGTCTGCTAGCTTATAAAGAAAGTATTTACCAACTTAATTGGCCTTATTTCTTTTCTGATCAGTTTATTTATTATAATTGCCATAATAACTTAGACCTAAAATAATAAAAATATTATATATTTTTTATTCATCTTGCAGTCTGTCTATCATTAATACATTTTATTTTAATGTTTATTAAACATTGAATAAGGATTAAACCTCAATATTCTTACATTCTTTTAAAGTATTGCACATTATTTAAAAATATCAATAGAAAAGTACTTTATTCTTATTATTACTCAGATTTTATTTGCAATGTATTGCAGCAAAATTGTTTTTTAATTAGTTATTACACTTTTAATTTACTGTTATTTTCTTTCAAACAATTTCAAATTTATTTTATTAGCTTGACTTCATTATGTAGCATGACCTTGATATCCTGTCCCTGAAATTAAAGAGTTAATATTTGAGTCTGCTTTTTTCCTATAAAGAACTTTTTTTTTTAATAATGGTTGAATTACATTAATCATATTTGTCTAGTAGCTATAAAATAAGTGAAAATTTTATTTTGGGACTAAGTTAAATATTTACAAATAAAAATGTTCATATATATTTTTGTTACTATAGCATTATATATTTTTTTCCTTAAATATAAAATATAATGTCTAATAAATGATGAAATAATGTAAAAATAGGATAAAAAATATAAAAAAGTAATATGAACTTTAAAAAATGTATATTAATTGTCATATTTTTCTATCAACATGAATCATCACAATGAGTAGAGATTTTCATTGTGTCCTGAAATTATCACATTGCCGTCCACATGATTAGTAAAATATTTATTTGCTTGGTGTCTGCAGCGCTAATTCTGATCACTTGACTTGGCGCGGGATGTTCTTGACATTATCATGAAATTATAAATTGTTAAGTTTTACTAATCTCATCATTAGTTTTCATAAATTCTCAACTCAGTTTGCACATGTCACCATTGTGGTGTCACCGGACAGCATAGTGTTAATATGAGAATGATTTTTTTTATATATTACTTCAAAGTAATCAAGTTTAAAATCACAAATTGGTGCAAACTCATCACAGATAGTAAAAACATTTCTATAATGTTTAGTGTTTGTATAGTGTATTAACACTACACTAAAATGTCTATTTCATTCTAAAGATATTGTGTACAATATTTACTTGTTTGAAACATATGATTTTTGTTGCTACTCTGAAATGATGCACTAAGGCAGCTAGCTAAATGTAGCAACTGCCAACCTTTATGGCTGCTCTGAATTTTAACCCTGTCAAATTTGCACACATTAGTTTGAGTATGTACAGTTAAATGAGTAGAATATAATCAAGCAATTGAAAAATAATATTTAATGTAATTTTAAATGACATAAATATTATTTCTTTTATAAGTATCTCACTCATAAAATATGTTTGCAAAATTTGTAACATAATGCACAATATTCAGAGAAGTAATAAAATAGTAATGGCATCATGGTGATAGTGCTGGGTGGAGTTTTGTAAATTCTTGGAGGCTACTGCTAAAATATATATTTTTAACTATCAGAAAAATATTATAATTTCAACTGTTGTTTATCTTTCAGGTGGAATACATAATAGTAAAATTTGATGATGAAAACCAAAAGGCCACTGTTAGTCTTCGAGCAGAAGAGCTTCTGCCCAAACTACAAGAAAAAGAACAAGCTGATCCACTTAGTAAGTAATCATTTGAAATTATATTTTCTGGATAAAATGAGTTTATATCCTCAAATTCAACATTGAACTTTACTTTTCACTTTGTCTTTATTCTGGTTTTACATATTGGTCTGTGTCTGATAAAGCTCATGTTCACTTTTTAAATTAGCTAAATCCACAGGGAAGTTTTACATATGCGCAGTGTTCAGTTTATTTGAACAGTCGAAATATTAATAGAATTCATAATTTTATAAATATCAGGTAAACCAAGAAATAGCAGGAATATTATTCATTGTTCTTTGAAGTGAATCATTTAGTTTACTTGGGGATTTTTACCTGAATCATATATTTTTATGGTGATACATATGCAGTGCATCAGTAATGTCTAATTCGTGATTATTCTATTATTTGTATATCGTTAATAAATATTTAATCATAGATTAAATAAAGTGGTGTCAAAACAGATAAATAATCTATGATTGCACAATTGAAAATGTCAAACGTTAAATATTCCTACGAATTATGGTAACTACAAACTACAAGAACACATAATAAAAAAACACATTAGAATAACTCATTCACGCCGGTGCTATAAATTGATGTTTCTCGTCCATATACGCTTTAAGCTTTTTGTATATCGTTACTAAAAAAAAATTTTCAATGAATATACTAAATATACGATCAAAATTTTTGGTAGTACGCACCGCCTAGTAACACAATCGGATGCAAACCCCCGGTGGTACACGCCACCCAATGAGGCAGACTTATGCGAGCCACAGGTGGTACGCGCTTGCGTGAACGTGTTAATTGTGCAATAATTTAAATATGTATGTACCAATTTAATATACAATACTAGTGTATGAGACATGTCCGTGCAAAGATAACGCGGGGCACGGGCGGGTTCGTATATATATTCAACTTGATGGTATAAAATTGTTTGATCGGCATTGCTAGCCCAGATAATCGGAAATCCATATAACTGAAGCCCGGATAAGTGTTTCCATTGTGTTATAGCTATTTCGAGTTTGATAATATTTAGAAACGATTTTGAGATTAACGGATGACCGGTAGAAATAGGATGACTGCAATCGTATCGTACGGAGTGCGTATTCGTATTTACTATTTATGCGTTTTTGCTATTTTTATGGTACAACACAAATAGCAATCCATTGCATACTTATAAAGTATGCAAACAGTTCTAAGGATACATTAGAACGACCTTTCATAGATTCAGATCGAATAGCAGTTGTAATTAATCTCAGGAAGAGATTTATAGACGATATTTCGACTTTGCTTGGCAAAGTTCTGAAAAAATAAACTCGTTTCATAAAAAATAAAAAACTTAATATATAATAGGAACTGGAATATAGCCATAGTATTCACAGAGCCAAGTCCATGTTGACAAAATCGGTGTCTTACCAAATCCTTTGACATTCGTTGAGTGATATATATTAGGTCCTTACATATGAAATTGGCGTTTTGTATGGGAGGAACAAAAAGTCGAATATTTTTTAATATAATATATTTAATTAATCAAAGTATGAACCATTATTTTCTATGCACTTTTGCCATCTATAGGTAGTTCATTGATCCCTTTACTAAAAAAACCAGTCGGACGGGAATCAATAAAATCTTTGAAGGCGATTTGGACTGCCCCATCGGAGTTGAATTTTTTCCCTTGCAAGAAGTTATCCAAATTTCGAAAAAAATGGTAATCTGTTGGAGCAAGGTCCGGGGAGTACGGAGGATGTCTTAGACTTTCCAATTGAAGCTCTTCTAATTTAGTAGCCGTCTGTTGCGCAGTGTGTGGTCTAGCGTTGTCGTGAAGCAGCATTGGCGTGGAGCGATTGACCAGCCTAGGTTGTTTAGCCGCTAGCTTTTCCATCATGGTTTGCAATTGCTGACAATAGACATCAGCCGTAATAGTCTGGCCAGATTTGAGAAAACTGTAATGAACAATACCGGCACTAGTCCACCAAACGCTTACAAGTAACTTTTTTGGGGTTAATTTTCGCTTGGGGCAGGATTTGGCTGGCTGGCCAGGATCCAACCATTGCGCTGAGCGCTTCCGATTATCGTAAAGAACCCATTTTTCATCACAGGTAATGATTCGGTTGTAAATACCTTCATTATTGTGCCGGTTTAGTAATGTAACGCAGCAGTCGACGCGCGTTTGCCGGCTTGCTTCAGTCAATTCGTGAGGTACCCACCTTTCAAGCTTTTTAATCTTCCCAATTTGCTTCAAGTGAATTAAAACAGTTTTATCACTAACATCGCAGCCTGCAGTTAACTCGGACGTGGTTTGCGATGGATCCGCTTCCACAATAGCCTTCAACTCTTCATTATCAACTTGAGTCTCAGCCCGTCCACGGGGCTTGTTCTGCAGGTCGAAATTTCCAGAACGAAAACGTTGGAACCAAAAACGAACTGTGTTTTCTTTTGCAACACGACCGCCATACACATCATTCACCCTTCGAGTTGTTTCCGCAGCACTAGTGCCACGGCGGAACTCGTACTTGTAAATAATGCGATATTTTAAGTTTTCCATTTTGTAAAATGAGTGACGCAAACAGAAAAAAACAGAAGAAAAAAACAAATGAATGACGATCATCGAAGCACAAATACATGAGTCTATAGCTGTACAAATATGAATTTGGAATTCCTTACCAAAGAGGAGAAATTTGTGATTAAAGTGGCCAGTACGAAAAACGCCAATTTCATATGTAAGGACCTAATATATCTCTTTACACTTCTTTTAACACTTTAAGCCTGGTGCTGAATTTGTTAACCTTTCCGTTCAGCCACCAGCCGGCGAGCGATACAATGTTGTAGGGTATTGCGATCTGTCGCTCTTGTTTACAATTAAATAAAAGTAACAATTCAAAACTATTTGGACAAAAAAAAAAACAAAATTTTGACAAAAAGAAGCTAAAATATTATCAAAAAAGTTGTTACATATTGTAATATGCGTAAAGATAAGCCGCGTTTATGTTTAGAATGTTTCAATAAATGTAATTAAAACTACACTTGCTCACATTTCATTGAGACTATATTTATTTTCTAACTTTAAAACTGTCGGTACCACGGACCGAAGCCAGCCGAACGAAAATCCTAGTGACGGTCCCCAGGGACCCGCGCCGGGCTTAACGTGTTAAGGAACCCAATATCATAGAACGAAGAGTACACGCTCGTCGGAAGATCATTCAACAATTAAATGACCATACAACGATAAGAGGTGTGATCTTTTCCTTTATCATGTATTTATAATTTTTTTTTTCTTAATCCCGTGCTAATACACATGTTTTGCATGCATAGGCAAATTTTGTACAAGTTGTGTAGTTTTAAACCGAACTCCCATAGCGTATGGAATGACTTGCAGCATTTTATCTTTTTATATTACATGACTCATGTTTTTGGTAAGCATAACTAACTGCCAAGGCCATAATTCGTTTTATTCAATGTTCTATCAACACTAAACGTAAAGTCGTACAATAATGTTACTCAATATTTCATCAAAGTAATTCAAAGATAAGAATAAAATTCGAATTTCTATATTATCATCACTACAACTACAACTTTTCTCAGTCCTCATTATTGTCTATCTCAGTAAAACTTTTACTTTAGATTTTTCGCGCTGTTTCTATAATTTCTAAGCTGATATATTGGTATGTTTATTTTTCTTGGAGACTTTTAAGAGCTTTGGAGGTCTAAATTAATAAACGATAACATACATCTATCTTCTAAAGAAAATCTACACAATAACCAATTTAATGAAATTAATCGAAAATAATAATAAATTTAAAATGCTGTTTAAATCTACATTATACTAATCCTCATCCACATGGACGTCCACACAGACGCCTTTAGGACTGTTTTCGCTTCTTGGCTTCGAGACGAGGTAAACTGGAGTGTAAGTGGCTAATTTGATAATTGTTCATTAACGTTATCATTAATTTCGATCAAAACTGACCTTTTGGTCAATTCTTTTTTGTAGATGTAACTTATTTGCTAAGTACCCTATCCGATTAACGAAGTCAAACGAAATGAATAACTGGAAGACATTGGTGATGAAATCTGTTCGATCCTACATATACCTATTAGGTGTTTCATCACTGCAAATGTCGATTCATGTTTCTGCATAAATATGCAGCAAGCATAATAATGCATTTCTTATGCCTAATCTTATTATAATTCTTTTAATTTTCATTGGATATATCGTAGATAATGTAAGCACATTCTTACTAGACCCTGAATTCATTGAAATGCCACTTTTGCTTAAATTATTTTTGAGACAATATGGCTTGTGAACACCGTGTGCACCGGGATTAAATGGTTAAAAAATATTTGCAAAAAAATCACAAATACTTGTGACAATGTGCAAGTTCAGCGCGTCGAGTGTCGACAGGCGTTACTGTTATGTATTTGTACCTTAGTTATTAACAATCTCAGTCACTTAGGGAAAAAATATTCACACGAAATGAAAACAAATTCCTTTTTAAAGCCAATTATAAGAATTTCATTTTAGTAGAGAGAATAACACCCGAGTTAAACCTCGGCGTGGCGCTAGTTTAAGATATAAAACTACGAGACGTTATTTTTGCCTATTAATCGGAAAGAAGGGATAATTATATAAGAAATATGATATCACCTAATGAGGTAGTTAATGATATGTCATTGTGAATTATTATGAAAAATAGGTATCCGTAAAGATATTATAAAGTTACTAACTAGTCTTGTATGATTTTTTATTGATAAAGACACTAATATTAATTTAGTTATCTATATTCCCGAACTGAATATTAATATTCATTCGATGATAGCGATCCATACCTCACCTCAATAACTAGAATAAATTACAGTATAATATTATCTTTATTAATGTATTGTTTTATAGTATTACTTATCTGTTTTCTCGTAACATTAAGCAATTTGTTAATATGTTTAGAACGGCACAGAAACTTATACGGAAGTCCCCCGTGTATGTCTTATAAACTAACATTGTAATGCTACTGAACGCGTAACTGTATTTTATAAAAAAACCTTGAACAGGTTGCTCTTACTTGTTTACAGTTAAACCATCAATAGAATACATGATCGCTTCTAATAAGATTGTTATTATTATTGCTAATATTTTAAGTATACATATTTATTGTCAGTTACTAGTACAGTCATTAGAAGAACAATATTCGATTATTCATAATATAACTACTTGTTTTTTTTAACGTTTAAAACCATTAAAACTCGAAAAGTCCATTACAAAAAACGTTTATTGTACATATACTCAAAATTCAAACAATCAAACTGCATAAAATATCTAATTATTAGGAGAGCTATATCACAACGAGCGGTCGATCACGAAAACGTCATACGATTACCGTCCCTACCGTCCACCGCGGTCAGTGCGCAAACGATCAGTCCAACCATTACGGCGTCTGCGAGAGTGGGCCGGCAGAGTGCACGCTACAATTTTTTTTTTGTTAACCCGGTGGATATTCCTTCGGACCGTCGGGAGTGGTGAGGGCCACTCCCCCGGTGTGTCGGACTAGCACCGACTAAAATCACCGGGGTGCCAACTCTTTCCTTTCTTCGACTTCGTCGGGCCTGGGTATCCGTATACTTCCTACGGACCCGGCGAGCGACTGGCCTTGGTAGGCCTCCTCTCTGGGAGGGGGTTTGTTTTATTCAATGCAAAAATGGTTAAAACAACTAATCTAAACTAATACTAGCTGATCCGGCAAACTTTGTTTTGCTATATAATGTTTTGTAATATCTTCTAAGATGTTCATTGAAATTAAGTGAAGTCAAAGACAATTTTGTTCACAATTAACTGCTGCGAAAACGGTTCAAGATACCAAAAATTTATGTATGAAAGAATTATTCCTCTTGAAATGATCTAAAAAAATGTCCGCGACAGTATATCTATCTTTTAAGATTAACTCACTAGAACCGTTTTTATGGTAATCAAATTTGGTCGAAATTAATGCATTATTTGATAAGAGTTGTATCAACGTAATAATATTAATATTTATCCAAATAAATGTGTTGTTGATTAAGAGTATTTAATTTTGAACAAAATTGTCTTTGACATCACTTAATTTCAATGAACATATTAGAAGATATTACAAAACCTTATATAGCAAAACACCGTTTGCCGGATCAGCTAGTAGATAATAATAACAAACTTCTTGTCATAACTTCGTGATTTTAACTTCTGTTTAATTTTATCCTTAGCGGAAAATTCATTATTATGTATACTACCATTGATTTCAAATTAGCGTCTATAAATGCATCAACTTTATCACGCAAAACTTAGATACTGATGATATTTTTGTTGTAGATGTAAAATCTCTTTGGCGTCCCGAATATGGGGCTTACATGGTGGAAGGCACTCCAGGGAAACCTTACGGCGGTCTCCTGGCACATTTCAACATTGTAGAGGCTAATATGCAATATCGCCGAGCCGAGGCTAGCGCGTTACTTAAGGACGGTGAAGTTATTATGAGTATTACTAATTTCCCAAGGTTTGTCATTTTTTTTTATTATGATGAAACCTTATATTGTAACTGTGTTGGTTTTCAATCGATTGTATATCAGTATAGGTTTTATAATACCAATAAATATTTCCATTGTCATCCATAACACGTTTTAGCCCACTGTTTAGTATATGCCTCCTTCGATCCTGTAACAATTGCATCCAGGCTTGCCCCGGGTCCTTCACAATATCGTCATCACGCCGATGGACGGCATGCGTTTCGCTTACCCAAGTTGGGCCACCGCTCTATAACATATACACAACATGACATGACATTTTATTCTTAATAATTAATTCGAGAAAACGTACCATAAAATGAATAAAATTTGGTCAGTTGTATGATTGTCTGAATCTAGACCCTCGATTGCTTGCCTGTTTATTGATGCAAAGATATTATTTTACCTTGGAGGAAATTTTTTAACTTTTAACTGAATATTTTCCTCCTGTCGGGTTTTTTATTTTATTTCCTTGTACTAATAAATTATTTTACTAACTACCTTATTTGTGAATGACTGACTCGCGAGTAATTTGTCATTACATGAAGGAAACAATATACTAGTAAGCCTTTTTATATTTCGTGATTCATCACAAACCTTAACGAGATTAATCTGGTTTAAAGAAAGGTTACTTGTAATCTTATAAAAATTAAATATTTTCATTGTAATTCAATTAAACATCGTATTCCTAAAAATTCAAAGAAATTATATTAATCTATTCAAATTGAAATTATGACTTTGACACAGAATTGAGTGGTCGATTTTTGCGCCACATATCGTGGGTTCGATCCTCACTTGAAATGAATACAGTCAAAATCTGTTATAACGACATCGAAGGGACTACTCATATTTCGGGGCCTTTGTTCTGGGTCACTATAACCGGTATGTTCTAAACGATGTTATCATAAACGATTTTTACTGTACATGTACCTTGGCCTACAGATAGTAGTCACAGGCAAGGATGTTTGTTTATGTGGAATTCATGTTTGTAATTGTACTCATGACGCAAAAGAAAATCTTAGTTTAAGGCAACTTTAAAAAAATCCTAAATATATTTGCAATCCACGGAAAAAATATTGGGCTATATAAATTTTGTAATATATTTTATCAATAGATTTGTTAAAAAAATTAATTTTACATATTATTCGTGTTTTCTTAATGTATCTGTGGCTCTAGGCAAAGTAATAACGATCAGAAATAACGCTAGTAGAAAAACTCAAATGGGATTGACATAAGCTATAGAAATATCACGGCGACATGTTATGTTCATGCCATACATATTTCATACATTTTTCTACTAGCGCTATCATTAATCGAACGTTAATTTGTCTAAGCCCTCAGACCCTCTATAAGTATTGTCCTTATAATTAAACAATCCTTATTAATACAAATAAAATAACAAATAACCTTTTATCTACTTGTCTTTTTTTAAATATTAAACGTTTGTTTTAGATTGGGATGCCCAAATTTCACAAGTCCTCCATATGCCCCGACACCAGATAGAGGTGTAACTAAATCACTATATTTCCCTGACGAGGGTATATTTCCGGGGCACCCGCGGTTTAAAACGTTATCGTCTAACATTCGGCAGAGAAGGGGAGAGAAGGTCGCTATTAATTTACCAGGTGCCTTATTTTTTTAATTCGTTTCATAAATAGATTGAATAAGTTTGTTGAAATCTTTGTCAGACTTTTGTCACCTTATACAGATCGTCTTGCCCTTTTGTCAGCATAGAAACTGTCATCTTTCTACCGTCTCTTACTGCTTTATTGATACGCTCAATAATTAAATTAATCACAACTTCACCTCAACATTTGTAGCTACTATAATTTCTCTATAGAGTCTAATAGCTACACGCTAGCGTCATGATTTTCTCTTTTATTTTGCGCCAAAGTTAGTTTTTCACCAATAACATCTAATAAAGTATCTATAATATCTACAAACTGAGAGAGCTTAAAATATATATGTGGAATTATTTTAATGAAATCAAAATGATTTGTATTAAATATTACAGTGTTCCGTGACGTAAATACAAAAATACCAGTGGACGACTCCCACCGACTAGAGCCGGGCGCGGCCGAGCCCGACTGCGTGTACATGGACGCGATGGGCTTCGGCATGGGTTGTTGTTGTCTCCAGCTCACATTCCAGGCGTGCTGTATCACCGAAGCGCGTACTCTGTACGACCAGCTCGCACCGCTCTGTCCCATCATGGTACAGTCATTTCAATATAGAAAGTTACAATGATGTATCTCGACGAATAACAATCAACTAATTATCCATCTAAATGATCATGAGTTATCAACTGAAATCACAATTATTATGAATAAATTATATCTGTTAAATATTTATGGAACTTAATTGTTTGACATCAGGTTTTTTTTTTCTTTATTGTCGAAATTACATTTCATTTGTTAATTTTCTGTTTTTACTAAACAAACCGGAGAATATTCTAACTGTGATGAAATTATACCTAATATGATTCATTCCCGAGTCGTGGATGCGATTAAAAACACTAGTTCCACTTGGGAAAATAAATAAACGCAGAATAATTGAACTATGAATGATCTATAAACTAAATACTCTTTGTACATTAGAATATAAAGTCCCATTCGTGTACGAAAGCTAACACTAAAAATGGAGGTCGTATGCACTTACGTTATAATTCCGCCCAAAATAGATTTAACAGTGTCTGCGATTTTTTTTTACACTGGCTCAACAAAGTGGCTACATTGCACTTGATGGTATGTACAGTGTAGTCTAAAAACGAAAGTCTCCGTCGTCATGTCGGCCCACATATACCACGACTTGAAGGTCTATAGATATATGAGTTACTGAATATACACAAGCTGATCCTGAAAACCGACAGGCCAAAGCGGATCCCTATGATGGTCTTTACACTTGTGTACTTTGGTTATGACCTAGTTCGGGCAATCGCCCTACCACCAAACCATATTATCCATATTGATTTTTATTTTTTGTTTTTATTTTGGCAACTAGGAATGGAAATGAAACAAGACAAAAAGATACATAGTTATAGAATATTAGACATATCCAGAAGAAAAGTAGTTTGGATGACAAGACACCTATGGGAAGACCCGTTTGAGTTAAATCTGTAAAATATTCTACATTTTTTTTATTTTGCAGTTAGCTTTATCTGCGGCGTCGCCAATCTACCGCGGATTCTTGACCGATGTCGACTGCCGCTGGAACGTGATCTCGGCTTCAGTGGACTGCCGCACGAAAGAGGAGCGCGGCCTCGAGCCGCTCAAGAATAACAAATTCCGCATTCACAAGTCACGATACGACTCCATCGATTCCTATCTCTCGCCGGAACATGAGAAGTAAGTCCATCTAAACACTATTCGGAAAATAGCAACTATACTAACTTTTGATTTTAGCTCTTTTTTGCAACATGTTTAGACTAATTAAATAAATAAAAACAGACAAACAACAACTAAAAATACTAGTCAATGGCTATTAGTGCTCCCTGGAGTTACATTTTAAAATATGAACTGTGAGTTTTTTATTTTAACCCGGTGGATATCCCTTCGGACTGTCGGGGAAGTGGTGACGGCAAACCCCCGGTGTGTCGGACTTGCACCGACTAAAACCACCGGGGTGCCAACGCTCTCCACTCTTCGCCTTCGCCGGGCCTGGGTTTTCGTATACTTTATATGGACCCGGCGAGCGACTGGCCTTGACAGGCCTCCTCTCTGGGAGGGGGTTCAATTATTACCCCCTCACTACCTCTCAATGAGGCGTCATGAGGGCACACACACGACGCTTAGTCCTCTCTGCCAAACGGCATGAACTGTGAGATACTAAACCATTAAGTGGCTATATTCCTAATGTATTCTTAATTGAAGGGCGAAAAAAGTTCTTTCTTGTTTATGCATTTTATTAATCAATGTTTTTATAAAACCTTATAAGGTAAACATTTTTATATAACCCATCAGACTGAGCGTTAAAATGTAATACTTGTAGAGCTGAGAACTATGAGAATAGTTCTAAATTTTAATGAATGAGTTCCCAATGTTCAATGTGTAGTCTGAATATGCAGTGTGTATTGTTAATGTAATTAGTGAATATGCTGTATATACACAACACACGATGCAATGCATGCAATAAGCATTGTGTATTGTGAACTTGCAGCATGTATTGTCATTATGCATTGTGTATTGCGCAGATACAATGACATTCCAATAGTCCACGACGAGACGATATATCAACGGTTGCGCGCGGGCGGCATCGACCACCCGCTCGCTATGCACGTCGCGCACCTCTTCATAAGGGACACCGTGTCTCTCTTCTCAGAGAAAGTCAACCAGGATGATCAAAACGATACCGATCATTTTGAGGTAAGTGATAGTTCACTTTAAATAATAGGTGTTTTCCTTTATTATTATACGACCTGATAGAGAGCAAGAAAAAGAGAAAGAAGACATTTAATCAGCAACAGCCATAACAAAAGTGACGACATAATACAAGTAAATTACACTTGAAAAAAAGGTGAAATAGGTACAAAAAAAAAACAATAAAAAGTAAGTCTAGCCCGCCGCCGTTAAAGACCTTGTCTCAGTTGTCCTGATAGCGCATTTTGTAGTGGCCCAACCTGCGGCGCCGAAGGTTCGAGTATCAATATCGGCAAACTTGTCTGTGATGGGTAATATTTTATATCAAGGGGTAAAGGCTATTTGAATTAAGTGACATTTTTTGGTGATATAGTAATTTATATATTTTCGGAATCAGCGTTTTTTACCGATTCCGAAAAAATATATATTAGGTCCTTACATATGAAATTGGCCTTTTTCGTACTGGCCACTTTAATCACAAATTTCTCCTCTTTGGTAAGGAATTCCAAATTCAAATTTGTACAGCTATAGACTCATGTATTTGTGCTTCGATGATCGTCATTCATTTGTTTTTTCTGTTTGCGTCATTCATTTTACAAAATGGAAAACTTAAAATATCGCATTATTTACGAGTACGAGTTCCGCCGTGGCACTAGTGCTGCGGAAACAACTCGAAGGGTGAATGATGTGTATGGCGGTCGTGTTGCAAAAGAAAACACAGTTCGTTTTTGGTTCCAACGTTTTCGTTCTGGAAATTTCGACCTGCAGAACAAGCCCCGTGGACGGCCTGAGACTCAAGTTGATAATGAAGAGTTGAAGGCTATTGTGGAAGCGGATCCATCGCAAACCACGTCCGAGTTAGCTGCAGGCTGCGATGTTAGTGATAAAACTGTTTTAATTCACTTGAAGCAAATTGGGAAGATTAAAAAGCTTGAAAGGTGGGTACCTCACGAATTGACTGAAGCAAACCGGCAAACGCGCGTCGACTGCTGCGTTACATTACTAAACCGGCACAATAATGAAGGTATTTTAAACCGAATCATTACCTGTGATGAAAAATGGGTTCTTTACGATAATCGGAAGCGCTCAGCGCAATGGTTGGATCCTGGCCAGCCAGCCAAATCCTGCCCCAAGCTAAAATTAACCCCAAAAAAGTTACTTGTAAGCGTTTGGTAGACTAGTGCCGGTATTGTTCATTACAGTTTTCTCAAATCTGGCCAGACTATTACGGCTGATGTCTATTGTCAGCAATTGCAAACCATGATGGAAAAGCTAGCGGCTAAACAACCTAGGCTGGTCAATCGCTCCACGCCACTGCTGCTTCACGACAACGCTAGACCACAAACTGCGCAACAGACGGCTACTAAATTAGAAGAGCTTCAATTGGAAAGTCTAAGACATCCTTCGTACTCCCCGGACCTTGCTCCAACAGATTACCATTTTTTTCGAAATTTGGATAACTTCTTGCAAGGGAAAAAATTCAACTCCGATGGGGCAGTCCAAATCGCCTTCAAAGATTTTATTGATTCCCGTCCGACTGGTTTTTTTAGTAAAGGGATCAATGAACTACCTATGAGATGTCAAAAGTGCATAGAAAATAATGGTTCATACTTTGATTAATTAAATATATTATATTGTTACGAGCGCGGGGTATTAAAATGCCGGTTGTGACGGACAATCAATTTATTAACAGAGGAGAGTACACAAAATCAAAACACAGCCACAGAAAGGTCTTGAAACGCAGCTGTCGAATGATCGCGATGTTAAATCGTCGAAGAGTCCAGAAGCACGTCGAAGAATGCTCTCGAAAATCCGTCGTCAAAAGTCCAGTCGCAGAAAGTTCTCGAAGTCCAGTATCAAAAATCCAGTCAAAATAATCGCACGTAGAATCACTATACAGTCGCAGTATGATCGCAAAAGTCCTTGAAGATCGCTTCGTAATATCGCACTGTGTCGCTGTCCAAGTTAGAACTGTCCCGTGATCGCATCGAGCGCGTATTTATATCGGAACAGCCGCTTTCCAGCATTTTCGAGTAATAACTAGAATCTTATAGAGGTATTTGAACCTTATGTTTTTAGTTGTACATTCCAGAATGGGTTTATCGACCTTTCGCGAACCGGAATTCCACGAATAGCGGCCGTCTCACCGATACACGCGTCACGAACTCGGGCGGCAAGATGAAACGATGCGCCCCCCTCCTATTTTTTTTGATGGTAAACAATTTTCTCGGATCCGGTTGCAAGTTATTTCATTCGAAGGAGTACGTCAAGACTATCTATGCGTTTTAAGATTATAGTCGTGCGATGCCTGGAAGCCTAGAAATCTAGGGCTAAAGTTTGGCCCTAGTTCCGTCGTAACAATATTAAAAAATATTCGACTTTTTGTTCCTCCCATACAAAACGCCAATTTCATATGTAAGGACCTAATATTTCACCCTTCGATATATTTATGGTAGTCGTTCAAGAACTCTAATATTATCACCGCGGCATCTACGCAATCAGTTCTATAGAGAGTTGGCTAAAAATCAGCGTTAGATGGCGCGTTACAGCGTTACCGTAATTATATATTTCTTTACCTAGTACCCATAGTACAAGCTGAAGCTTATTAAGGGCTAGGTCAATGTGTGTACCTAATGTTATGTTATTTTTACGTAGACACAAACCCCAAAGAATCACATACATAGAAATACACACGGCGACACAACCATAAAAAAAATTAAAAAGTATCGAATTATAATTCGGAAATATACCATTTTGAGAAATTATTGTTATTAAATACATACGTAAGAATAAAATCGACAGAAATATACATATAAGATTAATTGTACAACTTTTACTTATTTGCAATTATATATACTTGTACTATTTACATATTTAATGTTTCATTTAAAGTATAAGTGTTGTTCTTGTTTTTAAGCCGGCTCTGTTTCATTTTAAACTAATAAACATTTTAAATATAGTGTGTTTATTATTGTACTTGTGTTGTATTTACATTGTGTTTAATAGCCCTCGGGCTTACTGGCAGAGTATGATAGTGCCTCTCTCTTCATCACACTGATCTCAGTGTGATAAAGAGAGAGGCACATATATCAACACCGCGTGCCGAATTTTACGAAGATTGCTAGCATCTATGATGCTGCATGCACCTTCTCTGCTTATAGTGCGCACTAGTGATGCCACGAATAGTGAATTGGCCGAATACCGTATACCGAATATTCGGCAACGCTGTCGGCCGAAGCGCCGAATATTCGGCCGCCGAATATTCCTGGAAGTAGCGTGTTTAGTAATAATAATAATCTTTATTTCAACACAAAACTTATGCATATACACAGGGTGATAAGTCTCACCAATTAAGTAAATCTTGTCTCTGGTGAGACTCGCACTTCCGTTCGGGTTATTCAAGGGTTTTTTGTGTTTTTATATGGATATTCACAGTATAAGTTTATTAGTATGTGTGTGAGCGAGAGAGAGAGTGTGTGTGTGAGAGGTTATTTTCTGAGGCTGGTAACATTTACGATGAAAAGCGTAATCGTTTGCTATCAAAAAATGCTAAAAAGCTTGTTTTTATCCATCACAACTTACCACTGATCAATTTTAATTACTAAAGTGTTGTAATTTGGAAATAAATACATAACTTTGAGTAATATAACGCGTCTTTTTTACATGATTTGGTATTCGGTATTCGGCCGAATAGTACGTATTATTCGGCCGAATACCGAATAGCAAAAAAAGTGGCCGAATAGGCCGAATACCAAATAGTTGCCGAATATTCGTGGCATCTCTAGTGCGCACCCGCCTATCCGCAATGAACTAGCCTGGTGGGTTAAATGCCCAAGCCTCTTCTCATGTATTCCACAAATATAGTGTATAAGAGATGGAAGGCCTTTGCCGTGCAGTGGGACGAAACTGGCTTATAATAACATAAAGTGTCATTACTATTAAAGAAATGTATATAATAGATTGGGGTGACTTTTGCGGTTTTGAACTTATAATTTACAATGCCGGATGCATTGAACACGTAAGAAGCAATAATTATATTCCTTATATTTTTGTATTTAAAAATTACCTTTGACTGTTCATTTGGTTTCATAATAAATACAAGAACACCAAATCATCGTTACGCGACTTAAGCTGGCGCAGGTAGATATATTATCGTGAATAGAAAAATACATGTGAATTATAAAAAATAAAATTGTAAACAGCTATCATGTATTATGTCCGTCTGCCACCGCATGCCAAGTCAGTACGGTCAAGGTCTTATGCTTGTAAACATGGTGCTCAACGTTATCTAATTTTTTGTCTAACGTTAATATCGCAATGGGTCAAGTATTTTATTAGTTCACATAAAAAAAGGTTAAAGAGAATAATTATAAATGCTTTTCCCTAAAGTTAACAACTAAGCTACTGTGCTCCATATTTTGATGGCAAGCTGCGAGGGTAGGCTTTTGGCTTTTTGTCACTATAACTCAATATTTTTTTTCCAGAATATTCAATCGACGAACTGGCAGACGATGCGTTTCAAACCGCCGCCTCCGAACTCTTCGATCGGCTGGCGCGTCGAGTTCCGTCCGTGCGAGGCGCAGCTCACGGACTTCGAAAACGCCGCTTATGTTTGCTTCGTGGTACTGCTCACTAGGGTCATCTTGTCTTACCATCTCAATTTCGTCATGCCCATTAGTAAGGTAAATCCTTGTTTTATACTTGTATAATATTTTCAGGAATTGTAATCTTTTATTTGGACTGCTTTAGAGCTCCAAGTGTAGTGACTTTGCCTGTGTAATTGAAGGTTGCTAATGTCAATCTCAGTTACGGCAAAATATTATTCTGTGATGAACATATTTAATACCTCGTAATACAAACATTAATGTATAATTACTCACAAATAACATATTTTATGATTTTCAAGGTGGATGAAAACATGCAACGCGCACAAAAGAGAGGAGCTTGTCTGACGGAGAAATTCTGGTGGCGACGAGACGTCGGCGCACCCAGGGACATGGCGCCGCAAGCCAACGACTCGTCCGAGCAGTATGCAGAGATGACCATCGACGAGATCGTCAACGGAAAGGTCACAAATACATACCATTAAACATATAAGATCTGCGTCATTTTAGAAAGGCTAAAATTTGAAAAATTATAGTCTAATATGTAGTATTATATACTTACTAGTTTAAAAGCATGCTCAAATTACTGGTAACAGATACTAAAGATACATAAAAAAATGTGTTTTGTGTGTTAAAACAAAATGGTACAAAACATCTATCTTTTTTATTCTTGTGTATTTACAATTATTTTTCTCTTGGAATTGTTTTGCGTGCGTACTACTATGGCCTTGCACATATATAAGAAGATGAATTAAGTAGGGCCCTCTATGCACCTTACCGCTCTCATGGCTGAATACGTGGCCTATACGTGAGCGGCAACAATGGTCGCAACTTTTACACGTGTAAAATAACCAAGTGTACCGAAATGAGAAGCTCTCTGACGGTGCAATGTTTACGAGCCAAGATTTTAATTAACCAACTGGAATCATGAGTGCTAGAAAGAGAAAAAAAATTAAACACACGAGAAAGATAAAGACCCATCGACGATTTGTATTTGTGTTTTTTTTTAATGCGGGAATGACAAATGTTGTTTGGGGGATGGACAAGTTTTTATTAACGTAAAAGCTGCTCCCACAGGACGGCATCTTCCCAGGACTGATCCCCCTGATCGAATCCTATTTGTCCGGCATGGACGTGGACGCCGACACGCACTGCTCCGTGCAGCAATACCTCAAGCTCATCCAGCGCCGCGCCTCCGGGGAGATCTCCACCATGGCAGCTTGGATGCGAAACTTTGTCACAAACCATCCGCAATACAAGTAAGATTTAACTTACGATTCAGTCAACTTAAGTAATGTTTTCATTTTTTTATACTGGCTCGATAAAGTGACCGTAAAGGGACAAGAATTCATTAACAGTTGGCCACATGTAGCACGATAGATGATCCCTAAGTATATTAAAAACTTGACTTACAAAATCCTATCGAAAACATGACAAAGCGTGTCATTATGACAATCTTTGCATTTGTATACTGTGGCCAAGACCCAGTCGGTTAATCGGTCTATTACTTTATAAAAACTAAAGAAAACGGCAAACGAAAAGTCTTTCGATAGATTTTCTTTATAGATAGATTGCTATTGGAATTGAACCATTGTACACTGCACCATTCATTTGTAGTTGTTTTTTTTTATTATAGTTTTTGTTTCTTCAGTTTTGTTTTCATTTGTATTGTTGTTATTTGCCCTTATAATCTACTTTGTATTTAGTGCATATTGTGGCTGTCCGTAAATAGTTATTCTTAAGGTATTCGACAGCCCATCATTTATAAAATAAATAAATTGTATGTTTGCAGCAAAGACTCGGTGGTGACCGATAAGATAAATTACGACTTGCTGAAAACAGCGCACGGCATCCAAACTGGGACGGTCCCTGCCCCCAACCTGCTCGGCGGCAGCACTGTCTCCAAAACTAACGAAGACATTCCGAAAGCATTTACCAGGATGATGAGCAAGGACTGTCCCTAGCCGACGCCTGCGTCCCTGCTCCAGCCTAGTGCCTTGTCCCAGTGCACTACTATCACATCAATGTAGTTGTTATCGTATTTACGAATGCCTTATATCGATTACTAGTGTCTAAATAGTTGTCTATAACTGTTCTGTTGATCTAAATCCTTATTACTGAACGAAGTTTATCTTTAGTACACTAATAAACGGTAGTAAAAGTTTGTTATTACAAAAGGTAGTCTATTTCCTATTTAATAAGCCTATGCTTAATCATACATATCTTTTTGTTTAGCCAGACTGTTTTTCGTAAATTATTTTGCGATGCCAATAATTTATTACAAGGAGAATATGCACTAATATGCAAGGCATATGATTGAATTTCATTTATCTGAATTAATGTATCAATTGAAAAAAAAGGGATATTTGAATATTACCTATAAAAAAAAAATAGCTGATAGCAGCTGACTCTATGATTACATGTATTAGGGACTTTTAATAAATTTACATGATATGTGTGTATAACCTATCTTTTGTAGTAACGATTTAAATAAAGAAAGTGTATTAAAAATAAAGTTATTTTTGTATTAAAATCAAGTATATTTAAAAATTTTAACATTCCTAGAATGATTTTGATGATGTACAAATTGAGCAAAATACGCTGAAATATTTGATTTAGTGAATGTTAGAGTGCCCCAAATTAAAAAAAAAAATACAGGGTTAATTTATTAATGTATCTCATGCTTATGAATTTTAAATTATATAACTTGTTTTAGAAATAAAATATTTTCATGTAATGGGTTTAAAAATGCTTGGGTTTTTAGTGATAATTCAAGATAACCTACTGCATTACGAAATGTATAGTTAGTTAACTATAGACAGAATTATACCTTTAATAAGTTATTTGCGATAAAATAAATAAAATGTTAATGTATTGCTGGCTATTCATGTATTGTATGTATTTCAGAGTGCACAACATACTAACTTCAGCTTTATTAGAATTAAACACAAATAATGTTAGTTACTCAGCCCACTCTGTAGTTACCAATGAGATAAATTTGTCGGTTATAAAAATGTTTTACGTTGAAAGCCATCGCTTTTTGTTTGTTAAAAGCTGAAAATTTGTAGTTTCACTTGAGGTACAAATTTGAAAGAGCACGGTTGTGATTGTTGTGTAAATGAGTAGTTCGTGAATACTAACGGTCATTATTTTAGAATTTGATTGGATTCAATGTATTTAATAGTGACTTATTAATCTTGTTTCCCAAGTAGGGTTATGCATCCATCCATTCTATAAAAGTGCATTTAGTTTAACTATGTTGACGTTACGAGTGTGATACGCTGGTGTCAATTACCTCCGCATACACTGAACAGTCGGACTCCCAGGCACAGGACTAGGCGCATATATTCCTGTTCTCTATGGTCTGAATATCTGACTGACAATCCAATATATGGATCTGCTTGGTGCTATCCAGTGCTACATATCCATGCAAAGTTTAATTGATATAAAAGATTAGGTTTATGATCCCACCTAATATCAATCAGACAGATCTGTATGTCATAATTGTAAACAGTAATAATGTTTGTAATTTATCTAGCGGGTATCCGCTAGAATGGCTGTATTGCCACAAATGTAACTCTGCTCACCCCGAAAGAGATATAGCGTGAGGATATATTATAATTATATCCGCTTAATGGGTGAAGTATATGCTTAGAAGCAATGTACATGTAATGCTATTAATTTCTTCTGAAAATATTTTATACGCAAGTTTTTATTAAAGTCGATTTAACGTTATTACCTCAACTGTAGAATGGAGACAAATTATTAAGTAATTTCGGCGGACATGGCAACACTGGGCTTGGCTAAAACTCGAGTAGAGCTATGATCGATGTGTCTGATTGGTCGGTGTGCGCGGGGCGTTAATGTTGTACAATAGGAACCATGTTCAAATCGTGCTATGTTTAAAAAAATATATATTTGAAACTCAAAAATATAGGTGTTATACGTATGTTATATACAATTATATTTTTAAATAATTTAGAGTTATTAGCTTTTCGATTGACATTTTTTTATTTTTACATTTACATTTGTTTTGGATTGTTTCCACCTGTAACAAATTTGACGATAACAAAATTCTGCAATTTTTTTTTTTGACAGAACGTACCTTGCCACCACCTTACGATAGGTACCTTCTAGCATCTTCGAGACAATATATCACAAATCTGCTGCGGTGGTTACTTGCAGAAGGAAATGGATTCTTAGAAGTTTCATATTACAGTGTATTATCATTACATTTTACTATGAACTGGTAGTGTGGAGAGCAACACTATCTAAAATTATTTCATTAATTTTAATTAAGATTTAAAAGACTTACGCATTCCACTGTTTTTAAATTTTGTGTCGCCTCTTAGCTACTAAATTATTTTTCCACGGATTTCGTGCAACGTTCTAATATGGCCGAATATACTTCCATGTGTGCAGTTTTTATAACATACAAATATATAGTTATATATTCATTAATATACTAACAGAACAAAAGTAAAATGTAATGATCCATATATTTTATGAAGGCATAAATAAATTTATTGAATTTCACAGTTGACTATTTATTAAACAAATACAATTTAATTGTAGGACTCGCATTTTTTTTTTCATAATTTGTTATACCTATGTATACCTCCGTTATATTTTGTTTACTGTTATTTTTAGTTAAATATTAATTGAATAAAATTATTTATATTCTATAATTTGTTATAGTTTTATTAAAAAGTATGACAAATGGCAATATCAAGGTCCAACACGTTTGAAATATACCTCTGATTAAATCAAACGAACTAGCACTTCCCAAAAATTCTAACATTTCCCTAATTATACTATTGAAGATTTGTTGTTGATAAATGATTAATAACAAAGATTTCTATCATTAATCTACTACTGAAATTATTTAATGTGTCCAAAAAATCTTTGTAATAAAAAAGCTTTACACAAGTTTAGATAAACGCGTTTATTTAAAATTTATCGACTAGTTGTAAAATGTGTTGTTGCTCTTGTTGTCGCCACTCTTCGCTACCTGCGTCGCCGAGGTTGCCCGCGTACTCTGTAGACAACGTCTTACAATTACATCCATTTACACCAAGACGACTAGAGTCCACCATTCTAGTCTAACTCTAATATTTAAAGAAACACGTCGCATATCGCTCGACGCATGCAGCGAACGCAAATAAAGCACCCATTTCTAGTGCTATAAAATAAGCAATAATAATAGTGAGTGTCCAGTACTCTATTACGTTTCGAGATTGCATAAATTGCATTAATCCTTTATATCTGTAATGCATAGTTCTATAGGAATATTATAAAGAGTTACGATTTGTTTGAATGCAGGAAGTCAGGTTCGAGACTGCATCTGATTACAAAAGTATTTAGAATTGACCTTGTGGATGGGCTTAGGAAATACAAATTCCACAGTGGCGAAGCCGCGAGCATTGCTTCTAGCAGTAGATATAGATTGAAACAAAACACCCGAAATTCGCTGTTAATGTTAGATGAATAAGCATTGAAATGCTGATTAATGAAGACGAAATATAAAAAAAAACTATTTACCTCGCATAACGTGTCGAATGATCTTAAGCGATCCACCGCGAAGCGACAAGACGCGCTGCACGCGTTGCTTTATTGTCGGTGGACCAGCAGTGCATACCTTCAATATTTAATTTATGTTCGTATTGCTTTAAATATGATTACGATACACAAGTTAAAAAGTTTCTTAAAACAAAATCTATGTTTACCTCTAAAATTATTCTATCTATTAACTGTAATGTAAAGAGACCACTTGATAGTCTTTTCAAATATTGTGCATCATCGTCCAATTCTTCTGAATCTTGCTGTAAATATAATTAACTTATTATAAACTAGAGATGCCACGAATATTCGGTATTCGGCCGAATTATACATTCTATTCGGCCCAATACCGAATACAAAGTCATGTAAAAAAGACACGTTATATTACTCAAAATTATGTACTTATTTCCAAATTTCAACACCTTAGTAATTAAAAATTGATCAGTGGTAAGTTGTGATGGATAAAAACAAGTTTTCAGCATTTTTTGGTAGCAAACGATTACGCTTTTCGTCGTAAATGTTACCAGCCTCATAAAATAGCCCCTCACTAAACACGCTACTTCCAGGAATATTCGGCGCTTCGGCCGACAGCGTTGCCGAATATTTGGTATTTGGCCAATTCACTATTCGTGGCATCACTATTATAAACCATATTAAATATTGATACTGATATGACTTTGCAATCTTTTTTTGATTAACCAGGGACTGCACAATACATATACCACTAATACGTAGGAACGAGAATCTAAGATTTTTAAAAATGATTAAAGTACATCCATGCTATGAATATGCAAGATGTATTATTATTTATTAAATTTAATCAGATCTATTACCAGGTAGTTGTAAGCGAGTAAAGAATACATAATAAAGTATAAAACAAATTCTCCCAAATTAGATTCATTTACAACGGCACATTTCTACTAGCACGTAAAAGCAGTGATCTGTCTAAAGCTATTACCTCCATTTCCTTCTCAGCCCGATCGACCTTGTCCATGTATTTGAAATGCAACTCCAACAGTCTGTCCACCTTCTCGAGATCATTCTCAGTGAATTTTGCTAATAACCTCTGCCTTTGGCTTCCCTGACAGTTCCGCAACATTGATGCTATTATTGATACTACATGTTCTGCAATAAAACAACACATCAGACCAGAAAAAATAAACGAAAAAGCCAATAATTTCCATGTGTGTCATGTAAATGATAAAACATATTATTATTATATTATTATATATTGAAACAGCCATCAGTTCTGAACGCCTTAACTGGATAATATATATATTTTTAATATAGCTTTAAAATGCATTTTGGAATCGTTAAATATAACTTCCGCAACCAGAGTAGGTTTTAAAAATGTTTTATTACATTAATGCACAAAAAGTTAATATGATTACAAAGTTTCTTAAGTCTAAAGGAAGACGTCCGGTCGATGCTAGAGCCTGACATATTCTGGTTGATTGGTGGTCCGCGGCAGCCTGGGGGCCTGTCGTTTCCCAGCTCGTTGACTCATGCCATGTTAACAAATTGATCGTGTGATCTTCGGTTAGGAATTTCACTGAAATGAGTCAATTGCAGTACTTGTACAAAACAATGAGCAGCTGCGGCGTTGCATCATGTTGTATGGAAAATATGCAAGCCGTATATGTAACACGTTAGTAACAAACTTTAACATATATTTATTGTAGATTAAAGATTGTTTCACTTTGTAATATATATTTATTAAGGGGGTAGTAAGGTATTTTATTTTATTTTTTTACCCATTTTTTATTTTTTTATATTATTCTATAACATCTTAAGATTTTGTGTGAAAGTTTGAAATTGATTATAGTAAAATTGACAAAGATACAGAGGATTAAGTATCTACCACTCCAGTCGGATTTCACGCTGCCGAAAATAGCTACCTGACAGCGCAAACAAAAGCAACTTTTCTATGAATTTTCTTGCATGTATTACAAGCCATGAAGACTATTTATGAGGACTTGAGTAAGATCGCACTTCTTGAGCGATGTGTTGGAGGGCTTTACTCAAAAAAACAATGTCTCAACCAACTCATTTAGAAAATTAGTTCGAAAATTGTCAATGGCTCTTAAAATATTGTTGAAATTGCTGCAAATTAGAGTCCGACCGAAACTGGTTTTCCGGCCGAAACCGAAACCGAATATTCGGCCGTGGCTTCAGTTTCGGCCGAAACCGAAACCGAAACTCACGTGGTCAAGTATATAAGTCAACATGGTCAAGTAAAAAAATGAAACAAAAACTTACATATAATCAGTTCCATCAAAACATAACCTCTAATGAATGTTTACGTCGGGTGATAACGCACTGACTAAGTTGTGCTGCTATAGAGCAATGCGAATTAGATCCGTCAAATGTCGTCTAAACGACGCAGTTACACTCCGACGCAGCCTTGAATTTCTTTCGGCGTTTCTTCTCAAGGTAGTCGCTTCCGAAACGCTAGTAGATCACCGTTAGGTTTCGTATTTTAGGCTGGCGTTCCAAGTCGAGGTTCGCACCCACAGGGGTGCCCTTGGATTGCCACCCAACCCATAAATTGCCGGCTGAGCACCCTCAGTGTTCACCCATCCGCCCGGTTAAGTTGTGAAGACCTTTCCCGGTCAACAAACACGCGTAAATTCGAAAAAAAAAGCAAAGCGAACGGTGCTCGAATCCCGAACAGGGCCGCCAGCGTCCGCCAAAGCGTTGCCGCAAGAAACGAAGTTAGGCAAGCATGTACGACAACAACCGAAATCAGTTTCGGTTTCGGCAAAAGTTTCGGCCAATTTTGGCCGAAACCGAAACTGCCGCCGAAACTTGATTTTTGGCCGAAACTCGGCCGAAACCGAAACCGAACTTTCGGTCGGACACTACTGCAAATGTATCAGCGTGTACTTTTAATGAAGGCTCTTTTGCTTTGCTATAATTTTTGCAAGAGATAGGAATCAAATCAGGGACAAGTTCTCATAAATGGGCGCAGACAATTGGCAGCGATCGAATAAATCGAGCGGAGCTAGAAACTGAAAAAGTAACCAAGGAAGTAAGAACTTAACGTCGACAAGAGCAAAAGTATACTTTACACATCCTGAGTGAAAGCCCTTTGCTTTATGGACCTAGCATCGATGAATCATTGTAAATAAAAAATAAAAAATATTCGTTTTAGAGAGTAAACATTTTTACAAATCTTTAAACTTGTTTTTCTCACACTGGCCTTTTTTACGGTCGGTGTCCACTGTAGCTTAAAATCTACTGCACCGATTCTTTTCAAATTTTTTACAGTGTTTCTTTACTTTATTCACGAGGTAATTACGAGTTTTTTTATAATTTTTTTTTTATTTTAACATATTTTAAAATAACAAAGTTTTCGAATTTTTTTAATGAAAAATCGGTGTTTTGGTTTCAAAGCGCAGTAAAAAATTTAAAAATAAAATTAAAATAAAACTCGACGTTGTTACCTGCGAAAATTCATTAACTAATTAAATCAATTTGGCTTTTTGATTTTAGTTGATCTAGTGATGAGTTCTAAGGGGCACCGCAATCGAACTTTTTTATGAGACCTCCGAGGAGATTTGCTGCCACCAGCTCATTTCTTTATAAAAATCAATGAGAATTTCACACAATATTCTTTAAGCATGACTTTATAATATCGTAAATTTAAAATGTTGAATAAACTAACTGTGTCGCCTAAAAAAAAATCCAAAAATATGTTTGTTTTACACCGAATTAACCTTACTACCCCCTTAAAAGGGAGCACTACAGAACACAAATTACAATTAGTTAAACAATTTAATGATGTTACGTTTGTGTCTGATGATGAGTGGCGATAGTATGATCAATTGAGTCTAATAATTAATTTACAGTTATTTCCTTAATAAAAACTGGTATTCTACCTTCATGTTGATCTACAGTAAGCAGTCTTTTCCGTTTAGGTGTCTTCATGAAAATGGGAAATACAGTGCGCAGACCAAGAATATCAACGAATTTGTTGCAATTATCCCGGCCGTCGGGACCAATCAGTGCGTGATCTAACACTTTTAATGAACCATTTCTTGACAGCTTCTTCTCTCTAAAATCATATTGGAATATTTAATTAAGCCTCCAACTTAGTTCTTTGGTAAAATTCATAACATTTAAATGGTTGTTGTATTTTATAGAATCGTTATTATTTATCTTTTTTTTTATTACTGATAGACTTGCACTTGACCTCAATCTCACCTGATGGAAAGCGATGACGAGGCCGACGATGGAGCGCGAACGCCTAGCAAATACCGATTCACTCGAAGTTTGAAGATTCTCATGTCATAAGAAGTTGGAAACACAGACGCAGGAAGTGAATTCCACTCCTTGGCGGTTCGCAGCAAAAAGAAGGAGGCGAATCGCTTCGTGCGAGCAGTTGGAATGTCAACCACATAAGGGTGCAAACCCGCACGGCGTCTATTCAATTCTATCATATGTGTCATTCATATCTGTGAAATAGCGTCTAAGCTTGAATGTATTGTGATCCCAACTATAGTGAATACTATAACAGAAAGATGCCAGTATGTATCTTATCTCTCCAATAATAGCAATCGACATATTACCTACCATATTTATCATAAGCTGTGAGCTTGAACCAAAAATCAATAGAATTAAATCAGCAATGATTAGAAAAAGGTATTACAGATCGTAATGCTTTGACATGTATTTTTCTTTATCACCTAAAATACATTTAAATCAACCAGGCTCAAATTATTCGATGATTTTCTGGCCGTGGCAAAAAGGTGGAAAATCAGTGGCAGTGACTCACTTCTACATATATAGAAATCTTCAGTCACTGTATATATTAAGGCCAGCATGTTTATAAGTATCAATTGATTGTCATCCCTTGGCATTCCCTGTAATTCTTAGACTAAATAGTACTTAACATTAAGTATAGTGTTGTTGTCTGCCAAGACAGTATAAAGATATGAATTACCTAAGCATAAGGTTCATTAGTTGTAGTCCCTCACCGCGTAGGAATCGATCGCGGTTCGTGGTCTCCATGAGAGCGCAACACAGGGAATCGAACATGTTCTCCATAGCTTCTTGTTCTTCAGCACCATTTGGGTCATGTCTCTTATAAAACTATTTTAAAAAACATAAACTTAGTACCTTTGTAAAATCTATCAAAGACATAAATTGTTTGCTATAATTTCTTGAATGATGATGATGAGTGTGATATTTTCCTATACTCGCAAGTAGTAAAACTAACGCTTTTGAAGGCTTTCCATACATTATTTCTACACATGTAGCTTATGGGAGAACTATACTCAAAGAGCATACATTGCCCTGTGTGTTCAATATAACAATACATTCCAGATGTTGTTGCTGCTGCCTCGCCTCTGCAGTGTATCGGCCATGTTCGCGGAGGCACGAGTCGTTGCTGAGCAGAGTGTGGGCCGGCCGTAACACCGTACTGGCCATGATAGCCGGCAGCCTAGACTGCCCTTATTGATATATGAATATATATAATATGAATATTTGTATTTACCGTCACATAATCTTGTAATTGTAATAATATATAGTATTAGTAGTATAATAACAAATTGGGTCATTGTTACTTAATAAAGATTATTATTATTATGCATGTTTCATAGTTGTTGTGATAAGTTGAGACCAGAAAACTATGATATTTAGCTATAAAATGATGTTGATATGTGATCGTAAAGTATCTTTGAATAGAAAACATACCGCAAGCTGCTGCAGAAGTACGTCAATACCATCCAACTCTCCCAATAGCTTTCTATTCTCTGGTGTGTTTTGTAGCAGTATGGATAAAATTTCTGTTGCATAAAGCTTGTTGCCATCAAAAGGTGCTTTCATCTAAAATACAGATATTTATTAAAATTTAACACTTACTTTCAAATTATTGTAGCCCAATACGTTTCTGAATATCTGATACTTTATAACTTACCCTTAACCTCTTTAAAATCCATTGTAAAAATCCCTGTTTAGCAACTTCAATACACAACTCTGGTCTAAATTCTGTTATATTTTCTACTATTCCTATAACATAAAACAATATATTTTTTTCCATTAAACTACATGTTATATTGGCTGTAATGTACTTAAAGGCTAAAATAGTTGCTCAATAATTAAAATCATATAAAACTTTAACATTTGTTTGGATTTGTACAATCTTTACAATTTTATACAACACATTATTATATTTCAGTGTATAATATTTAAATAATATAAAATACCGAGTGTGTTATGTACAGCATCTCTCTCATCAGGCACTTGTTCATCTAAGCGTGACAAATTATGTAAAAGTAGAGCTGGTGCTTCCGCTTCTGCCAAAGCATTTATTAATTCCTCAGCACCCTCTTCACTCTCATTGAGAATATCTACATCTGTTAGTTCCTGAAATTATTATATCCCATATACACTGTAAAAGAAATTGCTTTCACCATAAAACTTAACTGGTTTTGGTAATGATTTCACTAAAGATGTTTGGAAGTTTAATCATTTTAGTCATTGTTAATGATTTTGCATCATACCCTTATGGGTTTTTTTCATTTTACATACATATTTAGTGTTGCATGAAAGGAATTTAATAAACCCTGCATATTATTTCACAAACATGGTATGGCCTGTGTTATCTGAGAATGCTCTGCTGCTCAATAACTCTAAAAAAAAGGGATATAACAGGATAGTATTTAATAATTTATAGAGATACTAATTCTCTTTTTAGCAAATTATTTATATCATACCTGTAATAGCTGTACAATTTTTGTAGACACATCAGTATTATCATGTGATAGCAATTCTAATAATGAATGAATGCATTTCAACTCCACAAGCAAGGGATACTGGTCAGGCACTGTGGCTACTGCACTCAGGTCCTGTAATGAAATACAGTTATGCAGACAAGTCTAGACAATCTCCAAACTTTAACAATGTTCCCATTTCTTGGAAACATTTGAATCAGTAAATGTTGGGTGGTTAATTTACGTATCCAGTATGACATTACTATGAAATGTAAAAGTTAGTAACAGAAGAATAAACAAGACATTTTTAATTACTGCTGAAATAGAGAATTGATAGATGCTTTAAAAATATTTGATCACAAGAGTTTTAAGTAATCACTCTAGTCTGCTTTGTGAAAGTTAATAATTACTGGTGATACCAATAGAAGCTGCAGATAAGTAGAATGTATATGCAGAATTAAAAATGGAAAAAAGGAATAAAAGGACACACACTGACCAAACAATTCTCACAGCACTAGTGATATCGTCTTATTCTTTCAGTTGTGGTGACTATATTATAACTATTAGCATACCATATATCATGGGTGCAGTAGCAGGTAAATTAAAGGATGAAAGATCGCATCAGAATATAAATTATTACAGGGTGATAAAGTGTATTTGTGGTGTAGGCATCCTGGTATTTGATGACACTAGTATGGCTGTGCTAGAGACAGGACAGTATGTGATGGAAAAGGTGACAGGGTGAGAGTAGGAAAATAGGAAAGGGTAGTTTTAATTATTAAGTATAATTATGTAGTAAGTAAAGTTATTATCATGACTGTAGTGCATTGAACAATAGTTAAAAGCAGTTTATAAATCAAATATAAGCTTTCATGTATTAATGCAGTGATTCCCAACCTGTAATCTGTGAACCTTGGGTGTCTACAAATAAAATAAAAATGTTGGTGGTTTATCTGCCCTTAAATTTTTTGTGATAGACTATAATGATTAGAGAAATTTAATATTTTGAATGTACCTGTAGTGCATCATGAAGGTCAATCTCACTATCCATGAACTTTTCTGGTTGATCTGGAAACTTTATTCTCATTTCTCTATTCTTTAAAGCTTTTTTCTCAAAGTTGAGGACCAATTTCTTCACTGCAGTATCATCTAAGACTTCACCCTATCATTCAAATTAATATTAAATATTTCTGTTTTAATAAAAATGTTGCCAATAATTTGCTAAAGTATACATAGGCATGAAGCTGCACTTCTGCATGGCACAGTGAGCCACAATTTAGAGTATCGCAAAATATGCGTATATACATGGGGGCAGAGTAGGGGGTGAGAAAAACAGCTAGATACAATGACGTACAAACCTCTGTCACTTCATTCTCTACGAATTTCAAAATGTCTTCTCTTTCTTTATCTGTAATAGTTGGCTCTTTTGGAAGAGTTCTACTCAGATGAGGTATCATTGGGTCAGGCTTACTTTTAGCTATACGTTTAGATTTCGGTTTAGAATATTCATCTTCGGAGTCGCTATCTTCGTCATTTGGTCTCTTTGGAGTCGGAGTAGGCTGCATAATAAAAATTCACATTTCACAATCGGTTTTGTTAAACATCTTATTACTTTGTTATTAGGTTTACCTTAAACGATAATAATTCTCCAACATCCATTTTAAGCACTTAATGAAATATTTAATTCATTAAAAGAACCAGAAATATGAGTAATACACAATTGTTTTATAACAAAATTTTAAACAAGTTTATTTTGAACTTTGACGTTACCAATACAAATTTTAGGTTATTTTAATTTTTGTTACATTAATTCCTGAAAGGAAAATGTCTTAAAACATGCAGCCAAGTTTAGTCATTTTTCTATAATGTAATAATTTAAGAACAACTTGTATATTTTTACATATTTTTGTGTGTAAGATAGCTTACACACAAAAAATATGTATAAGTATATATGCAGATAAGAGTTAAAAATTATACAATCATAATTTATTTGTTATATTATATATAAATTAGGGATGTAACGTAGGCAGTTTTATCGGAATCGAAGTCGGAGTTTTTAAATTTGATTTATCGGAATCGGAACCGAAGTCAGAATCGGAATCGGAGGCATTGTCAGTAATCAAAACTGATGGTAGAAGAAAGTAGATTTATTTAAGGACAAACAACAACATTATTTAGTAAGCCTTTTTAATTAGAAAGTAATAAATTTACACGTCCATAAACAATGAAAATAAAAATTTCTGTGTTTCTTATTAACATTTTCCCATTAACAGTGAATTAATTTAATCAAATTTGCTGCAGGGTTGTTGTTAATTTCTATTTTATGAAGGTGTAATAACGATCGGAAGTTCCGACTTATCGGAGTCGGAATCTAAGCTCCGTAACATCCCTGATATAAATATTGTTACTCATCATCATTTGGCGATTTTAGTCTAATGCCTCTACACAAGCCTCTGATAATATGAGTCATTAAACTTATGACCAATTCTTATTGTTTATAAATATGACATCAATAAAGACAGCAGAAAAAATATTAGCGAATTTTGTCTGTATGATTTACTGTTTCTTTAAACAATATTAAAAATAATGACTTGGAGGTGTAATGGCGGTAAACTTTAAATAGATTTAAAATTGTGTTATAGTCTCAAAAAAGTCTGAGATTTGCACTGAAAACTTAAATATTTTTGTAGGTCAATATGAGCAAAGAGCTAAATTATTTCTTACAGAAACTAAAATTCTCTAATCGTAGTGCTCAACGAGTGATATTTCAGGTAAACGATCCTTAATGTGAAAAAATATTCTGTAGCAAAAAAGTATTAACTACAATTTTTCACAATTCTTATATTATATTCAAATTCCCCTGTAATTTAAAATTACGTTTTGGTAAATACATGTATTGATTTTGATAATAATATTGTTTATATTACAGAATATAGCCCTTTTATTAAAAAATGCTTCTAGAAATGATTTGTTATGTCTACTAGATATAATAAATACATCAGACGAAGTTGACTTGCAAGTTCAAATATTTTCAGTTTTACGCACGTATTTGTTGACAAATGTGAGAAATTTCATATAATTTTTACATTATGTAGAGATCTATTTTTATTATAGTGATAGCATAAAGTGACTATCCCACACTACAAGGAAAGGGCAGTGCGGGCTAAAAACGGTGGTCAATCTGAACAAACAGTAGTCCACTGATTCGCCGTATGCGTTAGTATGTAGACTATAATATACGACGAACACAATTGAACATTTTGATTCCTAACGTGACAGGTGGAAGCGAGTCCGTATATCGGGCTTTGCACCTATGTATAGGGAAGAGTACCATGGTAAAAACATTGCCAGGATGAACTTGATCTGTTCACCAATAACATTCAACTAATTTATTGTATAAATGATCGTAGGATAAGAGCCCAACACTAATAAAATTAAATAACGAATGTATCAGTCAAATTATTATAAAATTGACTAAAACATTTCAACATAATGTTTTTTCTTTCTTATTAATAAACATTTTATTGACAAGACTGTTTTTACAAAGTATGTCGCTTAGTATTCTAGCTGCGGTCAAATCTTACTTTAGTCGCGATCAAGTTGTTCAATAAAAAAAATCATTTAACTAACTGCTTGCTGCTTTATTTTTTAATTTTTCGATGGGGCATAATGTTGTCTTCGAAGGGCGCTCACAACTTTACCGGGCTAGAGGGTTAACGAGCAAGTTTTATAGGCTGGTGGCAACGCAAAGGCCTCTGTGGGTACGGACTTCGGCTTGGGCGGTTACTGTGTAAAAACCACTAATCTAATACTACTAGAGTAGACAGTAGAGTAGAATAGTAGAGTAGACCTACTAGAGTTTCAGAGGCAATCGCCTTAAGAAGAAACGCTGAAAGAAACTCAAGGCTGCTAACTTACGCGTAGTAGGACTGCTGCTTCTATTTCGCTCAAAACCCTTAAGGTTAAAATTTACAAATATTACTTTCACTTTCCTTAAGACTTTACTCAATCTTTACATATTATTGACCGAGCGAAGCGAGGTTTCACACTCAAGTTGGGTTGTTCGGTATGTTGCCCGTTTGGCAGAGTCCTATAACTTAAACAATTAAGATAACAACTTAAAATAAGCGTATATTGTGCAAATTTGTAACCCAGAACCAACAATGATATTAAGTGTAATAAAAAATCACATTTGAGAGGGGCTCTCATGCATGCAAATGGGAGACAAAATTGGTGTTGAAATTTCATTTTACATTGAAATGATAAAAATAATGATATAAATTATATTTATACAGATAATAATCAATGTACAGGGGCTATCGCTGGAATCAAACACATAATAACAATAAAATCCCTAATGATACATCTGTTATATCTTCAGGACGCACACATTGCCGTATTCATAAAATGCAACTATATGTACAATAGCATAGATAAAATACTTGCGAAGAATTTAACATGTAAGATAATTGTCGTGTTGAATTTTCTCACGTTACTGCTTCATGATGACTGCGAAGATTTCACGTCTAGAAAGACGAGTCTTGTTATGTACGCTAAGAATATGATTAAAACTAGCGGGTGTTTATGTACTATGGCCGATATTTTTACTCATGGTATCATGGTAAGCACGTATTACAACATATGTAGGTACTTGTAAACAATTTGTTACCTTGGAAACTTTAGCTTCGTCAAAATTAATCAATTCTCTAATACATAATCGCCGGTTTAAGATCCTAGCATAAAAATAAAGTCCTAGTCGGACTGGTGATACTACATTTTTTTTTTTGTATCCCAGGGGAAATCCCTACGGACCGTCATGGGGCAGTTAGGGCTACCCCCCGGGGGGTTCCCTCTCCCGAGTGCCGAGTGCCAAGGGTAAGGCCGAGCCAACTTCTTCGGCACCCGGCGACGTCTGGCCTTGTTCAGGTCTCGCCTACTTGGCGGGGGTGATACTATTGACTTTAGTAATCTTTATTTTATAAACAAATATCTCCGTTCACTTTCGTATCGTATTTTTTTAACATTCACACGTTATTCGTCCTTCCACCAAGCCAATTTTATTACATTAATTTTACATTCTTAGTTCTTTTGAAATGCTCAGACGTGATATACAACCCCCGTGACTCACTGCTTAAAACAAATTAAGCATTTAAATGGAAGAGGATGTACTATCTTTATCGGATTGTATAATAGTTTTAAGTTTTTCATATGCTACTAAAAGGATCTAGCACACATTTTGGGATAACTGATAGAGAGGCTTCCCATTAATTCTTTTCAAAAGGGAGTAAACGTTATAATAGGTACCTATATTATTCATATATACCTATGTAAGATATATATTTTTAAACATTTCTTTACAGTAACATTTACCCTTGTCTCGTGATATACAAATTAATCATGGTCATAACATGTGAATTTATACTAATTATATAAGCACAAATACCTAAACCCCGGAACTATTGATGGACATTCTTTTTTTTTTGTGTGTGAGAATCGAAACCACGACCCGTAACTCGGAAGTTGATCGCTCAAACACTGCGTCCACCAAGTTTTTTCAATGTTTAGAAGTAGTATTACCACGTTATCTTTAGCTTTAGTTTAGTTAGGTTAAATCGATATAATAAAATCTAATACAAATATGTTATCACAGTATCAAGAAACGTGGGACGCTCTTTGCCTATGTCTTGCGGAATCTTGTAACAATTGCGAATGTAACCAAAGCTACTGCACTCATCTTATACCTAAGGTAAGTCTAGTTAATATTATTTATAATAATCCTGCCAGCTAAAACAAACAAATTGTTCCGGCTCAGTTAACGAAATCCAATAGATTCAATTTCTACCATCATTACTAAAATTGCATAAACAGGTTGAGAAAACATTCTATTTGAGAGTTTTCAGGATAATTCATATTCTTCTGATCGTATTTATGCAATTAGATAGGCAAAACATTGTGTCTTTCGATTGATAGCTCAATTATAAATGGCCTACATGAAGCGAAGCTGAAGATATGGACTTCGTTGCATTTTTTCCTATTTTAAATATATTTGCTAGTCATAATGATTTATACTTGAGTGCGTGTATGCATATACACGGTTAGTCGGAAAGGGTATATAAAGCGAAAAACCTAGGAAAAAAAAATCTTGTACAGTTTCAGATTTTCGCGACTTCAGTGCCATAAGAATTTAAAAAATATCGTTTTCGATACAATTTTCGATACTGGATATTTTCTATGGACATATTATTTTTAAAATATATCGCCCAAAAATATCGATATTATGAATTGAAAATATCGAAATATCATCTGACATCTGAATTTGTTGCATGTGTATTATTTGCCACCATTTATTTATTTATTTTTTATTTTTGTTTGATATCTTAAATAGTTCTTAAAGCTAGAAGATAGCCTTTAAGTTCTTGATATTTTTGTAAATTTCGTCTAATAAAAAGCAATACTGGTAAAATACTTTCATGTTTATTAAGATTTAATCGATATATCGATATTTTTCCATTGATATATCAACGCCGATATTGATATTTTAATAAATATCGATACATCGATATAACGATATTTTTTTCATTTTCGACATCCCTAGTGGGCGTGGCTTGTCGCTGTGGTTGTCAAAGTATAAGAATAAATAATATAATTTATTTTGAGTATGTAAAAATAAATTACAACTTTCAGGAAAATTACTATATTCCCTTTTAAGTATATGCGATACCTATACCAATAGCCTTGGCTTGGTATACCCTTTCCGACTAACTGTGTATATACATATAAAGTGTAATGCAGGTATATATGTGAAATTTTGCACAGGTAATCAGTTAAAATTTCGCCTGCTGCCAATTTCCACATGATGCTTTTTGCCGTCATGCCCCACTTCCCTCCATCATCCTAAACGAGGATTAAGCTATGCAGAAAATCTATAGGCCTTAGGGCGGCTTGCACTAACGAATTAATCTAGTTTAAGCTTGTATAAAACGCTTATTAATTGAATTGGTTTGATTCCATCTTAATGATGATTTCAGTTTAAGAGTTGTTACAACTAGATTTTGATTTAGTGCAAGACAATAAGTACAGATCAGCGCTAAATAGTATTTTATATAACTGTAAACTAGATTTAATTTGTTAGTGCAAGCCGCCCTAAGGGGTGTTTAACAATATTATTTTAAGTCGTACTTATATTCTTCTATAATATCTTGTTTTAGTGTGTCCAGAGATGGCGTCTAGGAAATATGGAGGTGCTTCCGTTATTGCAAAGTTTGCTACGCAATCATAGACGCAATATACAAATGTTTATACAATCAAACGGCATGCGCCTGTTTACTAGGTAATTCAAATTACTTATACACGCTTCCATTCCGGCAAATGGGGCACGCGGTATTTGCTTGATTAGTCTTTACGTGATAGTTGGCTATTTTTGTTTCTCTCGTGATTGTCTTTCTGCTTATTCATTTATTAAATGATTTATATCGACCAATATATTTTGTTGATAAAAATATTTACAGAAATTTACTGCAATACAGTCAATGCCTGCGACTTCTTGACACCGTAATACAAACATCAGAAGAAGCTGCAGTAATCGCTAAAAGAAACAACACGTTCAAGTATGTCCACGAAATCTTAAAAACACACGGACCATACTCGCAGGTAAGCCATTATTGAACTAGATAATTGGAATCTATTTTTATTTTTTTATATATAAGATAATTAGTGTATATTTTTTCTTTTCATCTGACCTAGATTGGGCAATGGGCCACTGTGATTTTATATCATGCAGATTCTATAATAAAAGGTAAGAAACAATGCTACTAAATAATAATAAAAATAATGATTAGTTTAAGATTTTGGATTAATTTATTTTTACAGAAGCAATTACAAACAGTAAACAAATTGATGCTAATATAGGGACTACAAATATTAAAGAACAATTTAAAAACGGTTCCCAAATAGAACATATTTCTCAGTCTGACAATACTACACAGTTGTTTCACAACGTTATAAAGGAAATAATACAGTGGCAACCAAATCGAGATGTTACACGACAAGAACTAGGCACTTTTCAAAATTTACAAGGAATGTATGAAAAAAGAGATAATCCGAAAAAATATCAAAAGGAAACCTTTGAAAAATTTAGTGAGTTCCAACAATCTATAAACGTTACAGATTTACATTTTCAACCGAAAATTAAAAGGCAAAAGAAGCAAGACTATGAACTCTCATTTATACACATACAAGAATCAAAGAAAAAACTAAACTCTGGTAATGGTAATATATATTTTGATGCCATGGACGTCGAAAGTTCAATCGCTACAAATAACAGTACATGCAATTTAAACCATAACATGGATGTGGATGTTGCTACTACAGAACAAATTATAAATTCTCACTTAAAAAATGTCCAACATAACTTAAGTGTTGAAAATATACAATATTTCCAGCCATTTGTCACGTCAACTCCAAAAAAGAAAGCACCAGATACTGGAGAAAATACAAGTGTGCATGATTTTAGTATTCAAGTAACTAAAAATCATAGAACTAAAAAGTTAAACTGCAACCCAAAACAAAATAAACAGGTTTTAAAGAAAGATTTAAATAGTAAATCATTCAGTAGCAGAATATTTAGTGCAATAAATGAATCTTGCATTACTTTTGTAAATACAGTTAAAAATATGTTTAGGGGTAATACTGATTCAACAAGAAATGAAACTTCAATTTCCAATTTAAATCAATGCGTTAAACAAGATTACGTATCGAATTACAGTTTTACTAAATACATGCGTAAGAGAGACGCCATTCTAGCTAATAATATAAGTAAAAATGTATCTCGTACTCCTAAAGATCATAGCATTAGTAACTTGTGCAGAACGTGTGATAACACTTTTACATTAAAGCAAAAACTGGCCAACAACAAGCAATTGAAACGTACAGTTCAAAAGTTAAAATTGGGAATAAATCTATACGGATGTGATTTTAAGGTATGCTTTGATTAATAAATTAATCTTACTTTTCTTGTGGGCAGTGTCAGAATCTCTTTTTAAATTTAAACTCTTTTAAGCACTAATGAGTTAGAAATTTGTATGCATTTGATGATTCATTAGTGCTAAAAGCGTTTTAAAATATAAAAACCTTTTCCGGAACTGGGCAGTAATTAGATAATAGCAATTGATGTTTTATAATTTTGTTTTTATATTTACTTTAAATTCATGTTATTTGTACGTATTTGATCGAAACCTAGGCATACATATTTTATTTACGACCATAGATGGGCAAAATGTAATCAGATTAATGAAAGACGATCACGATTACATTTTGCGTTTTTCGTCATTAATATGACTGCATTTTTGCCATCAATGTTTTAAACACTACCGAATCCTCAATTACATATATATTTATGACTCTTTAATGTTTTAAAGGGATTTAATCATGATCACAGAGCAACATAATTAAAATTATCAGTACATTTTGTAATCGTTAATCATTAATCTGATTACATTTTGCCCATCTGTTTATGAAACATGACGTAGATATTAACTTTTAAGTTTAACTATCTGTATTGTACCTGCTACAGGTCATTAATACTGCTTCACTGTTTTTTGTGCTGTACCTGAATAAATATTATTTGTTTCAGAAAATTTCGAAAACTATGTGGCCGCGTGATTCCTATATGACAGCAGAAGTTCTGTACAATTTATATCGGAAATTGATTGTGAAATAAAACATAACCTTTTGTTTTATTTAATTCAACATTTTATTTGTATACTTATATATAAACTTTTAAAAGTAAAAATAAAACTATTATAATTTGCTGTAAACAGATTCATGTTGAACCATATCTGGTGTGATATCTTGTACTGTTGGAGTACCTGAATAAATAATGTACTTTGAATAGAGGTACCTTTAACCATGACTATTATTTTTGGAATGATGAAATATATTTAAAGCTTAAGTTCTATTTATTTAATAATTCAAGATTTTAAATATAGATTAAGTTTCTAAAAGTAATACCCGAGATTAAAATAAACAATTAATATCTGAAACTTTTACAAAACCTTTTTTACTATGTTGGTCTTTTGTACCTTATTAGCAAAAGTACGTACTATATAATTAAGATTGTTTTTCAATTGTACATGATCTGTGCAGTAATTAGTAGAACTTAATATCTAAATACTTTAAAAAGAATACGAACTACCTGCTATTTGAAAGGCATATTGCAGTTCAGTACGAAGTATCGTAAGCATTCTTTGCACCCCGGCTTGCCCACCTACAGTCAGGCCCCACAGGGCTGGACGGCCGACGAAAACCTTAACAAATTGAATTTTTCTAATATCATTCAATATTAAATGGAAATTTAAGCACATCTGATACGGAGAAGCTAAACAAGTCTGTAATTAAACTTATGGTTGGTTATAGTACTTAAGTTAAGTCTTGTAAGAAACTTTCGTTAAAATACACGTGTGTTTGTTCATATTGCAACAGAACACTAATTTTTCTATCCACCCTATGTAAGAAATGTTGTAGAATAGGTGTAATCTTAAATTATTACAGAGTTTATATACCTTGTGCAGAAGTACTAAATATACTACTTGGCAGCCCAGTTGACATGGAAGTAGATTATGTAATTATATTCATTTTCTAAATTGTATAAATAGGGACTTAAAATATAAGTATACTGCAAGTTTATTTTAAAATGATTACCATTTTAGCACCAAGAGCTAATGCTTTGTAAACATCAGTACCAGTAGTGACTCCACCGTCCAAATAAACTTCAACGTTATAATTTTTAATTGCTTTTACAATTTCAGGCAACGCTTCAATCTGAAAAAAAAGGAATTATAGGTTTTTTTTGTACATATAACTCAATATGTACACACACACATGCACATAAACATTTGAGATAATAAATAAATAATTGCAACAATGAAATTATTATTGTAATTATTACAAAACATCTAGAAGTAAATATACTTTTATTTAAGAAGCTATTTAAAAGGAAGGTATTGTATAATACGTGCAAGTCAGCTAATCTTACAAGAGCGCTTTTATGTCGTAGTCACGCCAAACGGCGTAACCCCAGAGCATTAAAATTAATAAAAATGTAAACGCACTAAATCCCCAACGCCACCTGGCGAACATTCATTCTTACTTACTTCTTAACGTTCTCGCATTTTAAACCAAACTCCGCATCGCATCTTTTTAAAACTACACATCGCATCGCATCCTTTTTTCTACATTACAATCGCATTTATAATTCGTTCAAACTCGCAACACACACAAATCCTTCTCAAAACCATACTCAACGTTCACAAACAAACATACATAGTGAGTGGTTGTAAAGTGCCTGGAATACCGCTGCTCGGTAAGTATTTGATTTGTCTCAAATTATCGCAATTAAGTTTATTATAAATTATCGCGCCTACGAGGGTGCATTTTGTGCAACGGCATAAGTCAATAACTTATCCCGGCCCGCGTATGTCGCTCGCGAACGCCCCGTTTTCGGGGTAGACACGTCATTTTCCTCTTGCGGCTCACACAATTCTCTTCTCTTTACTTATCTGACTACTCATGGGCCTGAGACATTTTGTCCACTATACGCACACTCACAAATACTACAGTGCATATTAACAATACCACGAAACAAACATTTTTAAAATGATAATAATTTTTGCAAGAAACTGCTGCAGGAACTGTTTTTACATCGTAGCTTGATTAGAGCAGTTGTTGGCCGATCCAATTCAGCGTTATGGTTCGTGAGTTCACATCCCACATAAATATCTGTATGGACCTATAAGTGTATAACTGTTCCGGATCTTGTTGTTAAACTGATATTTATAAACATAACCATGAACGAGAAAATTTGTGTCAAATGTTTTTTTTTTTATCAAAAAAATAATTTTTATGGTGTAAAGTACGTTATTAATGTGATGATATGTTTTTACATAAAAATATATAAAACACTACTGTAGCAGGAACGCCGTCTAGCTGTCTCGCTCCGTGATTGGATACTAATATTGCTGCGCACCCTGCCTGGACTGCTTTCACAGCATCGTCAGCGCGAAGAATTCCTTTTGCTATAATAGGCAGTTTGGTTATGCTGTAATTTAAAATTTGTTATATAGCAACTATATCACGCCCAAAAATAAAATAAACAATTTCCTTCTTTACCTTTTTAACCATTTAACGTCACCCCATGTCAGTGATTTATCAAACAAGTTCTGTACATACTCGTTTAAGCCGCTGCCTTCATTTGCATTATTTATCTTAGTAGAGAGATGGCCATCGAAATTTGCAAACCTAGAATGATCGAAATTAGCTTACTTAAATAATAACTTTCATCAGTATATTGGCTAGATTAAATAACTACAGTTCACCAGTATGGTCCAAGAACGGTAGCGTTTATCAAGGGACGTTATTTACAGTCGCCGTCGCAATGCCTGCCTACATATGTATATCATGACAGAAGGTCGTTAGATATAATAATAACAAAACATGCATAAACTGATCCCGAAACGCGACGGGTCGAAGCGAGTCACAACCGTCTCACAAAGGACTTACTTACCTAAGATGTCCAGGTAAAGTAAATTTATTTCGAACGTCCTCACGACGCAGTCCAAAAAGTGGAGTATCAACAGTTAATGCTATAGCTTTAAACCCAGCTTTTTCTGCTCTTAACACAAGCCTTCTGGTAACTTCCCTGAAATGTCATGAAAAATTTCAGCTTGTTAATAGAATAATCTTTATTGTTAATATTTGAAAATTTTATAGAAAATTAGTTTACTTGCCTGTCGTTATAAATATAGAGTTGAAACCATTTGATAGAATCCGGAGCCGCTTCAGCAACTTCTTCTATGGAACTCGTGGCGATAGTACTTAAAGTATAAATAGTGCCTTCTGCAGCAGTGGCTGTAGGTATTCATATTATTAAATTGAAATATATAGTTTCGTGATTAGTTAATGCCGAATAAAGTCGGCTCGAGAGCCAATAACAAATTGTATCCATATAACCGATTGTGTCACTGTTACACATTAAAGGTTTTTTTTAAATAATTTACAACCACACGCTTGACCTCAAATACTTCTAGTGGAAAGTAATGAAAAATGCGATTGACCACGTAAGACTTACAAATGATTATTCATTTTTTTTTAAAAGCTCCCAAATCATAGTAATGTGAAAAAATTTAACTCGGGGAGCGTTTCCATTATTCGCTGATTGTATTATGTGATTGAAGATGTTAATTTTGTAGTGCGGTTATACGGAATATTCACCATATGAGAGTTCTGTGGAAAAACGTGGATGAGATAGGGCAAGGATTTATTCCATTACCACTAAGACTTTACCATTGTACTAAGTATAAAGTTTCATTTTAAAAAAACATGTTATGGCAATTACTATTTGACTAAGCCGGCATTCATGGAATTGAAACTATTTATTACAAAGAATACGTTACCTCTCGCATTAGCTAGTTCACCATCTGGATGAGCCATCCTCTGCATTGCTGTCGGTGAAATACCGATAGGCATTGATACTTTGTGACCTAGTACTGTTGTGCCAAGATCACAAATAGACACGCCGATCAAGCATTTCGGACGAATTCGTAATCTGTTTATTGTAAGACTAGCTCAATTAACATTTAAATATTTTAGAAGCAGAGTGGCCCAATGATGACGTTACAATGACAGTGAATCTTAATTAAACGTGCTATTCTATTATAATGTGTAAAAATTGTAATGCTATGTCAATATGAATAGTAGAATCCATTTGAAAAAAAAAAGGTTATAGTAAACATTTATTTAAAGCATTTTCTACACTAAACTATTAAAACACCACTTGAACCACTCTGGATCTGTCATATATTTATTTTTACGAAGACAGAAAATAATTGTTTTCATAGTTCTACTCAAACATAAAATATTGTATGTCACCTCTGAAAAGCTTTTTTATTTTCGGCTAAAGTAAATTCGTCTGTAGCGCCGCTCCTGTAGTAGTCTCGTGCTGGTTTCGATAGCAAATTGAACGCCGCATCTTCTATATCCTTGACGCTAATATATTTCTCCATTACAGCTAAATTTGATGTCTAAAGGAATATAAAGTAACAGTAGTGCACTATAAAAACAAATGCGCAACTAAGAATTCGTTCTTGCTAATTATCTTATAGTTACGTATCAGGTCATAGTTCAATTATAGTAAACAAGGATGAATGTTAAGATATTACTAAATAAGTATATGATCTTTTATTCAAATTTTTTTTTAGACTTCTCAATTAAAATATTTAATAATAAAAATTACGTCAGTTGAAAGTATGTCCTAAGATAAATAAAAATAGATTATAGGTTCATCAGTAATGTTTAACATGAAATAAAACACAACATAAGGTTTTAAATTTTATTGATTTAGTATTATAATATCTGCATGAACGCTATTTTGTTACCATTCATATAAAGGTCAAATGTCATACGGACAAGCTATTATTCGATTCTGAAATGTTTTACAAAATTGAATCGACGTGAACTAGAACTGGATCAATCGTATTCTCCACTAGAATCGAGATCACAACAAACTATCCATTCAAAAATATATCGATTCACATCAGCATGATTTATATTACAAGGTAATAAAAGTGTACAGTTCTTCTTTTTTTTTTTAAATAAATTCTACATGCATGTTTGAAATTGGAAAAATAAATCTTTCTCATTATTAAACAAGATCATTATTTAGATCATATTTCTATTTAAATCGAGTCAATTGAATGTATTTTCTACATTTCACCTTCGTACAATGGCAGTAACATATTATTTGAAATACTATAGCATTTCTCCTATCTAAACCTAAAATCAATCACATTTGATACTTGCTCAACACAATGTCGTTAACTTTGCGTTTTACAAAAGATATAAAACAATTCAATTAAGTTATCAAGAGTATGACCACCAAATTTTACCCTATCTATAACGCCATCTTTGGTAATAACATTAACAACGATCAGAAGTTAATCCACCAGTTTTAAATTATTCACAAATATTTCATGTACTCTATCAGACAATACTACGGTGATATTATTTTATTCAAAAATTACAAAAACGTGTTAGCTATGTTAATTTCTAAAGCGTTTGTCAACTGGATATTCGTTCTTTCAACCTACACGAATTAAAATCGGTTTCATAAATAAATTATTAAAAAAAATAAAAACAAATAGGTACGGTGAATGATATCGGAAGAATTTAATATTAAATATTTCATTCGTAAAACATACAGACTATCAGGAGCAAACATTGAGCAAATAAAATTAAAATTAGAAACATGATGCATGCGATAAAGGTGCAAGGGTTAACGCTAAGATAGTCCAGTACAAGGTAAACATAATAAAATATTAATAGTGTGGCGGTGGTGTTGGAATAATACAATACTAGGGCGCGAGTGCATGAGTTAATGATAATAAGTTATAATACGAACGTGATGCGTTAGTAACTAGAGCGCAACAAGGAGGAAGAGTGCGACGCCTGATAGCCTGCTCTGCTTACATTTTTAACACTAAGAAAAAAGGGGCATATTATACAACTGTGAATATAAAAATAAATAACACATTATATTACAAAGCAGAACATTGTCACAGTGGCAACATTTACCTGTTAGACTAGTCATTAATACCTATATCTACATTTTTCCATAGATTTAAAGTTTAATATAATAGTTATTATAATACATCTAGCAAATAAAAACGAAGTTTTTACTTTGTCAGTTAGGCCTCAAGTGTATTGCCGCCCGTTATTTTTATAATATATACAAACTCCTGTCCTTCCAACGCGTTTTTCGTAATATTTATATCTCAATCAGCTTATATCTCTGACAATTCCACAAGAAAATAAGCATTCTCATGAATGCTAAGTAAATTATAAATTCATCTCACTCATTTGTTGATTACCTACAAACTTCACTATGAAAACTACGCACAATTCATACACGTAAAAGTAAAGGTCCATCTCGTAATGAAAACGTATTGTTTACGTTTTAACTGCGGCCTTAAAACATCATACATCAGTTACGTTAATACGTATTTCAACTTTTTAGCTCACAGCCAAATCCGAATAGCTAACAATACATTTATCAAAACGTTAGACGTCTGTGGGCACATGTCGATACCTAAAAATAATAAGTAAATGATTTTGATAGTAAAACTGAATTTGTATAAAAAAATAATATTCAAGTTCCTAATTCTAATTTGTAACGAATCCATAAATATTACAGCCATTTTATATAGGATTTGCAATTTTTATTTATGTATGTTTATAACTTCCAAGAAATCAAATCTAAGTAATTTTATCGTTCACCGCCGAATGAAAATTCGTTTTTAGAAGCACTGGTACACTATTTAGTTTGATTACAACTTACGGTAAAATACTGTTGGAACAAATTGCAATCACTCATTTATAATAATGCAATCATTGCTTAACTTTTCGAACATTGTAAAGGACTGCCAAAGCCATATTTATTTATTAACCCATATTAACTACAATATTATCAAACATATTTAAAACATGAATGACAAAGAATATATAAAACATATCAATGTTTTTCAGTAATCAAGTATATAGGTAAATCATGATTTTCGTTTAAGTGTTACTTTTTCCGTCGCTATATTCAATGATTGCTATTAGTGCTAACTCCGGACATTGGGTTTACTCCATTCGATACATTTCAAAGTTGGCATTATTCCTGTTACATGCATCTTTGGTGTAAACCAGAGAGATCAACACGTGTTAGTAGATGTAAAACATTATTTTTTGTCATACAAAAGTATAAAACGCATTATTTCCAATAAAAGCTCAGTAGTATAAATGAGACAGCCATAAATATTGATTTATGTATCACTACAAATAATTAAAAGCAAGCAAAATGTTTCAGTAAATATTCATAAGACTCAATATTTATCTACACTTTGGATACAATAAGCGATTTGAAATACTAAAACATTCATACAAAACTTCTTCCAATCCAGAATGTAACAATAAATAAATGCATAGTTTTTATAATTATTACTTGGAAGGCAATTTATTTTTATATCAATGAATTTATTTTAGCCAAGAAATAGAATGAACTTAATTCAGTGATCATCAATGTCTGCATACCTTGGATTTGATCTTGATTTACATACATATAATGGTCAATTTGAACATTTTGCGAATGCATTTTTTTATTTGATAATATTTCTGTATAACAGGATTACTTATCTATATTTCATTTAAAAGAATCAAAAATATTTCGATTTACATGACTTCGAATGATATTACAATTCTCATTCACTAGTTTTTAATGTCCTTTTTTAATTTGCAGTGAAAATGGCGGGAGGCGAGACAATTTTTTTGTAATATTTATCATCATACTTTGTTAAATAGTAAAAAACACATTAGCATTAATAAAGTCCTGCAATGTCCTTATAAAACTGATATCATGCAATACTGGTCCCGCCATTATAAATCTGCGACTCGCAACAGTAATACATTCACAGATCCATCATTATTGCTTCAGTTACTTTATTCATATGACATAATAGTTCTAACAAACGCACCAAAAAGTCTTAACAACGATAAGTACGAATCTGTAGAATATCTTGTGATACCACCATCACGATATACACGAAAAGCTATTCTATTCAATTACAATAAAATATTAAGCGACGACGATTCCATAAACCACACAACACACGTAAATAACGAGAACAAAAGCCTTAAACATAAAACAATAAATATGGTACTCTCGAAGAGTTCGAGCGAAACGTAACCTAAACGGCTCGAGCGGCGCGGGCCCGCGGTCAAACTACTTTACACGTATCGGTAGCATCACAGAACAAAACTACGACTAAGCACACACCTAGGGACGTCCGATATTTATCGATATTAATTGCATCTCAAAGTTGAGACAAAATATCGATACTTTGGTATCAACATCAGTTTTCCTACACCGACAAATGCATATTTTTATGGAAATTAAACATTTTATAAATTTTATCTTAAGTCGATTCTTATATTTACTTGTGATTGGCATTGCTTAGTGACGTATATTTTACTATTAAATTTACACTCGTAGATATTATCCTATCATATAATTACACGGGGCAAAACATTACTGACATCGACATCAAAATCGATAATTTTCTCAATCCGACGTATCCCTACACACAGGAGTCACGCGGTGGACTAGATTTCAGGCCATCAGAACCAGAGTTGCCAAAGTGCTTTTGTCACAATGACTGTGACTCAATCGTGTTATTTTGGTCAAGTAATAATACAATAGCAATTATATAACAATAGTAAAAATTATCATATTTATATATAAAATTAAGCTACGACAATCAGGATTTGAAGGCGCCTTTAGGACAATGAAAGTAGCTACTCAGTAGCGGCTGCCAGATCACAAAGTACTGTCCTGTATGTAATTATATGGAAAGGAGTCTGATGTAGGCGACAGTTGAATGCGCTGCGCAGTCACCTATATCGAACACCTTTCAATACAAACCTACAAATATCTTTCTATACAAATGCACACAGAGCGGGGTATAGCATTCGCAGCTAGGTCGTCGCAGCTGAGCAGCAATTTCCATTTTTCTACAGCTTAATGTTTTAATTAGCATTCAATGATCACTTGGGCCACTCTGGCTGTGGAGGTCTCATTTGAGGGCGGGCGAAGTCTGTTCAATTGGCGACGGGAGGATCGCGTGGCGCCGGGCCCGCCGTCGGTTGTGCAGCAGTTGGCGCAGGCGGCTGCACCGTACTGCTGGATGTGGACGCGACCGGCGACGGCAGGTGCAAACGTCGCGCAGGCGGCTCGTCCTCAGGCGGGTCGTCGTCATCGCCGCTGTCGTCGCCGGAGCCGGAGCCGTCGCCTACCTCGCGGGCTTCGTCGTCGTCCTCGTCCTCGTCCTCGGGACACAATTGGTATGCCCTGCACAAAACCAGTATCTCACTAAGAATGCACTATAACTATTGTTAATATTATCAAATGCATGATGCAATGGCGTGCTTCCTATGTATTTCTAGTACTTTGTAATACTTGGACATTTAATAAATATATTGAACTACAATCTGATAATTACAAGAACAGCAGTCTCGGAATATAAATTGAACCAAATTTTAAATTAACAGTATTAGACATTCGAGTATGGTAAGACGATAATTTTTTTATGCTTATATGCGATGCACATCACCGATTTTACGAATTACTAACATAGTGATACAAAAAATTAGATATTTTTTGTATCCCGGGGGAAAATCCTGCATAGGATCATCAGGAACGCTGTGAGGGCAGCAACCCCGGTGTGTCAGACTCTTATTGACTAAAACTTCCAGGATGCCCTCTGATTGCTCCGCCCGGGCCTGGGAAATCAAATTCATCCAGATTCCCAGGGAACAAAAAGCCTTGTTGAGGCTACCTTTCTGGAAAGAGTAGGTGTACCCCTCTAAAACCTCTCTCACAGGCGGCGCGCCGGAAACCGTGCACCGCCTCCCTCTCATCCGGGCAGCAGACCCTATGAAATCTACTGCCCGGTACAAAAATACATATCTCAATAGTTACTAACGTTTAAAAATATTAAATAGTACAGATACTAAAACTAAAAATCAAATGAGCTATACAGATAATATTAGGTCCTTACATATGAAATTGGCGTTTTTCGTACTGGCCACTTTAATCACAAATTTCTCCTCTTTGGTAAGGAATTCCAAATTCAAATTTGTACAGCTATAGACTCATGTATTTGTGCTTCGATGATCGTCATTCATTTGTTTTTTTCTTCTGTTTTTTTCTATTTGCGTCACTCATTTTACAAAATGGAAAACTTAAAATATCGCATTATTTACGAGTACGAGTTCCGCCGTGGCACTAGTGCTGCGGAAACAACTCGAAGGGTGAATGATGTGTATGGCGGTCGTGTTGCAAAAGAAAACACAGTTCGTTTTTGGTTCCAACGTTTTCGTTCTGGAAATTTCGACCTGCAGAACAAGCCCCGTGGACGGCCTGAGACTCAAGTTGATAATGAAGAGTTGAAGGCTATTGTGGAAGCGGATCCATCGCAAACCACGTCCGAGTTAGCTGCAGGCTGCGATGTTAGTGATAAAACTGTTTTAATTCACTTGAAGCAAATTGGGAAGATTAAAAAGCTTGAAAGGTGGGTACCTCACGAATTGACTGAAGCAAACCGGCAAACGCGCGTCGACTGCTGCGTTACATTACTAAACCGGCACAATAATGAAGGTATTTTAAACCGAATCATTACCTGTGATGAAAAATGGGTTCTTTACGATAATCGGAAGCGCTCAGCGGAATGGTTGGATCCTGGTCAGCCAGCCAAATCCTGCCCCAAGCGAAAATTAACCCCAAAAAAGTTACTTGTAAGCGTTTGGTGGACTAGTGCCGGTATTGTTCATTACAGTTTTCTCAAATCTGGCCAGACTATTACGGCTGATGTCTATTGTCAGCAATTGCAAACCATGATGGAAAAGCTAGCGGCTAAACAACCTAGGCTGGTCAATCGCTCCACGCCACTGCTGTTTCACGACAACGCTAGACCACACACTGCGCAACAGACGGCTACTAAATTAGAAGAGCTTCAATTGGAAAGTCTAAGACATCCTCCGTACTCCCCGGACCTTGCTCCAACAGATTACCATTTTTTTCGAAATTTGGATAACTTCTTGCAAGGGAAAAAATTCAACTCCGATGGGGCAGTCCAAATCGCCTTCAAAGATTTTATTGATTCCCGTCCGACTGGTTTTTTTAGTAAAGGGATCAATGAACTACCTATGAGATGGCAAAAGTGCATAGAAAATAATGGTTCGTACTTTGATTAATTAAATATATTATATTAAAAAATATTCGACTTTTTGTTCCTCCCATACAAAACGCCAATTTCATATGTAAGGACCTAATATATTTGAGAGGAATAGAATCTTATTTACACTTTTGAGCTTTGTTATAATCAAGGTTATTACAACGCTGTGATAAAAAAGCTCTATAATTCGTTATTTCACCAGTGATATAGCAGCGACAAAAAACAATAATTTCATAACATCATCATAAAAAAGTGACGATATTTTACCATGCATATATCTCAGTTATAATTCAGAATAACATGTAATGTCATGTGTACTTGTGGCATTTTAGTAACCAATCTCTTGTCGATCTGGTCGGCTTACAGATAATTGGTTCATTCGACGTATGATTTTTATGAACACATTTTTTTTTTTTTACTTGGGGAAATTCCTCATAGGACCGACTCAGCCGCACAGGGGGGTTTGCGCGACCGAGATGTGTCGTACTTATACTGACTAAAAACCCCAAGGTGACTCCTTCTGGGACTGTGGGACCTCTAATCAATTCGCCACAGCCCCGTCGCGCCGTGACCGATGGGCACAAACTCGGGGGAAGATGATACCCTCCCCGATACTGCTCATTGTATTTAGGCAGAGCACGCCACAATGCCCTGGCAACTTCTCGAGGGCCGCTAAACCAGTTTCTCAGAGCCCCCACCCTGAGCAGATGAACACATATAACCTAACCCATCAAATCATTTGACACAACTATTTTTCTATTTGATAGTACGATAGTAGCAGTCCATTGTATAAATGTCTATATAGTATCTTAAAATTGAACAAACTGAAATTACGACTTTTGGGATGTATAAAAATGATAATGCCAAATACGGGCTGATGTACACACTGTGTTGAGGCGGCTATGCGACGCGGCACCACAAAGATTTACCGCATTGGCGGGCACACGCGTGGTGCAGGACTACAGCGTTGCTACACGGCTATGTCACTGCTCAGTGCAGCCTGTTTACTAATAATGTATCGGAAAAGACTGCTAAGTGGTACCGCTCTGGTATCGCACCGCGTGCACCTGTCTTCGCGTCTTCTCGAGAAACACAAGTACAGTAAAACATCGGAGAGTAAATTATTCCTCTGCACAATGAGAAGTTTTAACTAATTTGCTTAAATAACTTATCAGTTGAACCATTACGGTATTTTAAAATATTTGTTTTGAAATAAATATTTTATAATATTATCTGTAATTTTGTTAAATTATTACCCCAATCAGTACATAACTAATTTGTTAACCAATGAAAAAAGAAGGCACATACTTTTCAAGTGTTTTCCTCGCTGAGTTGCTACGCTCTAAGAAATATCCCGTGGAGGTATCATTTGAAGTTCCTGGTGGAGACCACGTCCCGTAAGCGTATCCACCGGGACCGTATTTCTGAAATACAAAAAAGTACAAATGAAAAGTCAAATAGCGTGCGCTTAGTTCGCTCGTGTGAACGTCTTTGTTTGTTTGTGTACGTGGGCGCGAGTGTATGCGCGCACGAACACTTCAACTCACAATTAACATTCATTCATAATTATACTCATCTGACGGCATATAGTGTAACCGTAAGATTATTCATTACTAGCGTTTTTTTTGTTTAAATTATATTAAAGCTAAATTCGTTTTATACTATTGCAATATATAAAACTTTCGTAATTTTAAAAAGTACAATGCTATTTTTGCAATCTGATCATTAGACGTCACAGATGTGTATTCAACAACTGATTTCTATATTTTTTAAGTATACAGGGTTATTGTTTACTTGTCGTATCATTAGATTATTGACATGTTATGGTGACCTACAATTCAACAATTTAAGCTACTGGCATGTAGGGGTGAAAATTAATGTAGGCGGGGCCTGCAGAAGGCCAGACCTCGCCCTGCCCTTGGACCTCGGCAGGCGGGGGAAGAAACACCCCGGGGGTTTTAGTTGGTGCAAGTCCGACACACAGGAGGGCTCTCACTGCCCCCTGAATTTCCGTTAGGGATTTTGCTCAGGTTACCAAAAAAAAGGTGTAAGTGTGTGTTCGCATGTACGATGTTAGTGCAACTAACGCGGTCGAGCTCTTCCTGCAGCCAGGCGAGCAGCTGTCGCCAGCGGCGGCGCGCGTCAGTATGCGCGTGCACGGCGCGCACGGCGGCCGGCGCGCGACACATCACGCCCACGACGAGTTTCACGCACGCGTACGCGCGTTTCTGATAATGACTGCGGGCGCGCACCGCCGTCTCCAGCAGCCCGGGACGCTCCTCTGAAACGCCCTGCGGAACAAACATTTTTTCAAATTAAAATAAAAAGCTTCTTCGTTTATCTCATTTCAGCCAAGACAAGATAAAGAGGTTGCTCTACGTATCGATAATGTCTGGAAGAGTTTCTGGGATATGAAAATCCTAATGAAAGAAGAACTACCACTACCTTTTAAATTTAAACTTATGGACATGAGAGTATTCTATCCATCGTCATGTAAGGCACTCCTTGGACTTGGTTGATAAAAAAAAGTCAAAAGGTTATCCTCGGGGTTTGCCAGCGAGCTATAATAACTAATGTCTATAATGCTGCAAATCCTTTTGTCAACATATAGTAAAAAAGTATGGGGGAAATAAAACCAAGTAATTCAGCCATACTTTCTCTAAGTGAGACTTAAGTATATTCGGTAGAAAACTGAAAAATAGGCCACTTCAGGCTCAGTAACTTAAACAAACATCAATTTCACTGAAAGTTAATCTTTTCAATGCATTTTTTCATCGATGTTGAAGTAAATGCAAAAAAAAAAATATTAAGTAAACTGACTTTGATAGCGTTGTGAATGCGGTGATGCTGCCAGCTGTCCTCCATTAGCAGTAGAGCTGTGAGAGCGTCCGCGTGTCTCCGCAGCTCGTGGCAGAAGGCGTACGCCATCTGCCATAGCAGCTCCGAGAGCGCCATGCGGGACCAACCGGCGTGCTCCCAGCACAGGAATTGTAACAGTCTTATGCCCTCCTCGCATCCGCCGCAGTCTTCAGTCAATTTTTTCATGTATGTTCTGTAATGCATATTCACAATGTCATGTAATAACGAGTATACTAACGAAACCGTATATACCGTAATTATATTAATATTCTAATTATTTGAATAAAATATATGTCTGATAAAATTTGACGTATTGTATTTAAATAAGGGCAGCACATTTATTTTTTTAAATTATAATTATAGAATTTTTTCTTATGTTTATAACAAAAATACTAAGTAATTATCGAAAATTGATCACAAGCGTTATATCTTATCTTATATATAAAAATGAATCGCTAAATGTCTTGATAAGCGCGAAACTCGAGAACGGCTGAACCGATTTGGCTGACTTCTTTTTTGTTGTGTTTGTTGAAGTCTGGGGAAGGTTGTTACGGAGAGAAAAATAAAAAAAATGTCTGAAAAAGTCTAAAAATAATACTTTTCTGTATTCTCATACAAAAAATTCGTTATAAGTCATTTTGAACTTTAATACCATACCATAAAGTTTAAATGTTAGTGGACGGGTTCCGGGTAGGCAAAACAATCGAGTGACGTATAAATATTAATGTCAGTGTTTGTCAATTTTTATACATATAGCATTAAGGCTAGGTTCCTTCAAACAATTTAAATTAAAATTAACAATTAACATTAAAAAAAAACAATGTGACTTTGTTTTAGAGAAATAGGGCAGAACAAGGTCTGCCGGGACAGCTAGTATATGTGTATATGTGTGTGTGTGTGTGTGTGTTTATTATTTGAGTAAAGTTTTGATTTTCAGTACAGCTAATTTTAAAACAGTTTTGACGGCATTCTGGAGAATAACAACACACATTTGCAACATTACACGGCTCAAAGACTATTTTATACACTAAAGAGTTAGTATGCCATAGCAATAAAGATTGTTTTTCATTAGTGTTTGAAATAGATCCAAATGGGAAAAAGCGACAGAAGTTTGTGTATTGTTCTTTACCCTGTTCTGTTGTATAGTACGTCGACGGCGGTCTGCGGGAGCGGCAGACGCGGGAGAGTCGTCTGCGCCGTGAGAGGCGGCTCTGCGTACGGATTGGGTAGAGCCGCGACGCCCTCCGCCGCCAGCGCGGACTGGCAGCGTGAGCTCACGTCGCAACACCGGACCAACACGCTCACCACCTGCATACATCGTACCATATCATACTATATTCAAAAATAAAGTAGTACCTCAGTTTCTACATGACTGTCCCGGTTTAAGACATTGATTCTGACGCGCGGCATCTCTCTCTCTTTCTCTCTCATCTCTGTCGGGTTGGTATTTATAATTATTTCCAAACCATATCCTATCTTCCACTCTTGTCCAGTTTAAGAATTCCTAATTATGGCAAGTCTACAGAGAAGGTACTTGACAGAGCTAAGGCGTGGCTAGCCACTCTTTCTACAATTTTTAGTGTTTAAAAATGGCTTCAAATTTAAGGGGCCGTTTCTGAAACTGGACAAAAATTGGTCTTCACTTCTCCAAGTTATATGTCTCAAATTATATCATGTGGCAAATACGAAAAAAGTTACACACGAATAAGCTGTATAAGCAATCGTTGTTTCCCACTTTTCATTCAATGATTATGTTTTATCCCTTTCTGACATTACACGATATCAGAATACATCATCTACAAATTTGTGACTATAATCCACAGCATATTGAGTCCCGTACCTGATGTATTTTGGCCGATTCCGGATACTGATATTTTGCAAATGATGTTGAATCATCCATACAAAGCGACAGCACAACATCTAATACTTTCAGCTGGAAGGAAAGAATAGAAATTGAGAAATTATATTATTATCTATCTATAAAAATATAAAACACTACAGAGGCTCGCAACTTAAAAAGTCTATTAAAATTAATGGTCTTTTTTTTAATTCTGATTAATACTGTTGGCCCGGGAAGACGATTTGCCTTTATCGAATTTGAAAGGGGGAACGCTGAAGCCGTTCATCCGGCGAAATTGTGGATTTTGGTGGCAACGTTAAGGCTGACCTATATGAAGAATACGAAGCTAAGTTTGGGAGACCACCGGGAAAGCATAACTAATTGTTAGTATTTTTTATGCCTTCAGAGCCTAATATTAGCCTATGTAAACGTATGGCGCCTGCACATTATAGCTACCAAAAAAATTATTCAAAAATTCTAAAAACCTGTAGCATTACTGATTCTACGAATATAAAAAAATGTCATTCATATTGTTATATTACTGCTATTATTATTTATTTAGAAGTAGTATTATTAGGAGCTATTAATTTTAAATCAAGAAGTTTATATAATGATGCATCAAGAGCAAATATTTCGTGTTTTGCAATACAAGTGCTTGTATATTTCTTTCTCGTGTATTTGCAATTATTTTTCTCTTTTTCGTACGCCATAGACAAATGTTTCGTTTGTTTACGCAAAAAATAAGATAAACAGAAAAATAATTGCAAATATACGTGACAAACGAATATTTTGTGAAACATGAAACATTTTCTCTAGACACACTATAAGACTGCTTCAAGAAAACTGACATTAAAAATGTATGCACTCTTATTGTCTATAATAGCAATAGGGAGAAGGTACCTTTAGAAGCTGATGCCTCTCGCTGAGGCCGAGCAGTGCGTACGTGTGGAACAGATTGAAGAGCAAAGGTAGATGTCTGTGCGCGTGCACGTCCGCGTGCGGCGGCGCGGCGAGCGCGCGCGCACTGCACAGCACCTGGTCCGACAGCGAGTCGGCCTCGTCGCGCGCGCACCATGACCCGTAACCGTTGTTCACTTTGACAAAACACATTGCCTTTCTATACTACGTCCGTATTTATATACCAACAAGCTGTAGTGACCAGCGTGGCCCGGTACAAATACCTTATTTCACCCTAATAGGAGTAAATTTTACCAAAACGTCAAAACACGTGTTTCTTATTACTAATCAAAAAGCTAAATACCCCTACTCGTATTCTAAGTACTTACTTAAAATGGACGGATTTTCAAACAAAATTTCAATCTCTGTCACTCCTTAAGGGGAGAAATAATAAAAAATCTGCTCATAACGGATTATTATGTCTTAAAAAAGTTTTATTAAGTTCGGGGACTTATGTCAGCCCCGACAAGTCTTATTATACATATTAATAGATTAACAAGACGGATTGTAAAATGAATATAAAAGCAATCGATATGTGTATGACAAAATGTCAAGTAAAACACCAACAAATTCAGTGTGTTAAATAAGATTAAAAGTTAACATGACATTGCAAGCTGAAGTACCTGGTGGATCTTGTATGGAGAAGTGCGCCAAAAACACAATGATTTTCAAAAAAACTAGCCGCACTTCAGCAGATGGACAGGATAACAAATGGTCACATATTCTGAAATAAACATTATTATTTATAAACGAATATTAAAATTTAAAATGGACTGTGTTACAGTAAGTGCTCTAAATACCTGTGCGGATGTTTGAATAAATCTGATGCGAACCACGCTCTCACTGCTTGTGAGCACCTCAAGTGTTGACATAAAATGTCGTGCCTGAACAAATTTCAATATTCAATTGTATTATATAAAGAAACAGAATGACAATAATCTATCTGTGAGTTATCCTTACCAATCCGCTGCAGGACCGCGTAAAGTTTTCTTTGTTCGAAATCCTACTTGGAATAAAAATTTTGTGGCCATTTGCACTGCTAGCATCGACATTTCTTCATGTTCTGGACCCTGAAAGCGAAACAAAAACAAATGTTTTTTTTTTCGCTTGGTACTCTGAAAAATAGGTTCCTAGAGATCTCTAAGAAAGCCTCTCCAAGTATGAGCTTTTAATTATAAGGGAAAGGTCCCTAATTTGAGTAAATTTCCCTAAAACTGACAAAATAAATTGAAATTTTTCGAAATATTGATCAAAAACTGAAAAATTGATAGGCATTGATGTTTGATGATGAATATCTCGTAAACGCTTAACTTAATCGAAAAATTGTAAGAAACCATTTTTGTAGAGCATTCAATTTCCTACAAAATCTATGAAGCAATATATTTTTCGAGTGGTTGGATGCGACATATGAATTTTTCTATCTGATGATAATAAAAAAATAGAAAACTGTAAGGCAGAGGACCTTTCCGTTATAATTAAGAGCTCATAGTCGGAGAGGCTTTCTTAGAGGTCTCTAGGAACCTATATTTCAGAGTACCAAGCGAAAAAAGAAACATGTTTTTTTTAACCACCCTAGTGTATATTGTCATTAGCATCAACGATTCTCGAAGGCTTAAATTGAACTTAATCTTAAATGGAAAACTATTATAATAAATTAGACACGTACCCAGACTGCAGTTTGTGAACCATGTGCAATTTGTAATCGCATACAACATAGTTTCTTCATAAAATTAAAATGCTCCAGGCTGAACTGATCTTGATTATGAGAAAAGGCAATATTGCTTCGACGCACAGACTGCCATATTGGCCGAGGAATAACGCTTTCCCTGAATAAAGAAAAAAGAAATAAAATCACAATAAAATTGTTATTTTAAGGAACCAAAAAAAAGATTACTTACTTTATACTCAAACTCATTATAGATTGTTCGAGATCTGATGTCTCCAGTGTGTCTTTTCTGGTGTAAAATAACATATATGCATTCCACCATCTTTTTTGCCGCTTGTATGAAACCCTTTTCAGCATAGGATCAAATACCTGCAAAATCCATCGTTAGTACATTGCTTTTAGGTTTTTTATCTTTCTGGTTACAAATGCGTGTAGTTGAATATACAAATTATGTAAACAAGCTTAAATTCATAGGAATTCATTCATGACATGTGTAAATGCCCGGAGAAAGGCGAACAGCTGCGCAACTGGTCAGGTTATGCACGACATACTGCACTTGCAAAGTGGATACAGCTAACTCCAAAACGGATCTATCGTAAGAATTCATAATCACCACGAAGGGGTGAGCCCTCACCTCTCCCATATATTCACCACCAAAACATTGTGCTTTCATTTCTTCGTCATCGTGCATTCCACATTCGGACACATCGCCGTCGTCCAGCTTTACCCAACGGCCTGTTTCGCTTCCATTGTCTCTACAAAATAACATTTCATTTTGAAAATTTTCTATCCAAGCATAAATTATAGTTCAACTATAGACGTTATATCCTTCCTGAGCTAAAGGGTCGAGGAGGGAGTGGATACTATCAGGAATTATTTCCATATTAATGTCAAATATAATCCAAAATTCGCAAAAAAAATATGCCTATTTTGACATTTACATTCCTGTATTTTGTTTATCATTTGCAGTGTACACTAATATCCATGTTTTAGTATAAACATATTTATCTCCTCCCCGCATACTTCTGTTATGTAGTATTTAAACCTCATTTTTTTGTAAAGGAAATAATAAATTCAAAATAACATTATAAGGAAGGAAGCATTATATATTGTAATGTAAAAATCAAAGGTACATTCGTTCATTGTTTTAAAAACATATCAGCACCGAAGGCAATATAAAGATATTATGATCGTACAATAACGAAACTAAATATGAGCTTGATACAACATACCTTAGCAGAACGTAAGAGTAGTAGTGACCGCCTGACGCCTGCCCCGAGTGCACCACAATACCGCTCAGTAAATAGTGCGTGTGATTGGTTTTATTTTCTCCTCCGTCCCACAACGATGAGTCACCTTCGGCACGAGCCAGCCCCCAAGCTACAACATTATACATTATATTCATATTATTTCAATTACAGATACTGATAATATAAATAAGTTACTAGTTACTAATTAAGAACTAGTCCTTGTGTATAGTTATTTTTCTAAAACACATCCTCAATTCACAATAAAGGAAATTTGTAAAAAAAAAAACTTATATTACTATTTATTTAAAATTATTACAATACTGAACTCACCGGTATACGGTTCGACGTCTAGCTCTCGTGGAAACTCAAAATAATCGTTGAACTTTATTGCACAAACTTTTTCAAAATCATATTCAAATCGTTTTAGTTGTATCACTAACACTGGAGGTAGCTTATTCAAACATAAACGCTTAACGGTCACTACCTAAAAAAAATTAAATTTAACATTTATATAATAATTTGCGAATTGCTTAAGGCTATGATTGTATAAATTACCTTTTTATTGCACTTATCGCAATGATAAGCGTCGGCACCTTCTAACAATTCTCCTCTTACGTAAGCTTCCAAAGATTCCTGCAGTCGTGACATGTTTCTGATGTCCAGAGATACCACGCTGAATTGCTCTTCTTTGCAATATCTAATCAAAGAAGACTACTCATTGAAAATGTCATTACATTACTAACTATATATCTAAAAATTTGGTATGTCGATAATACATCTATATACAGATTGTAACAGTTATAGAAAATTCTACTCTCATATTTTTATTGTAATGTAACAGTAATTGTGTTTTCTTGTTAATAAATTAATAAACAAAAAATATAAAGTACAGCTAGTAGAATAGTAGTTGCATTGATTAAATTGAGGTGTGGGAAATAAAATGATACTGGATGTAAAAATAAAAGAAAGAATAGAAAGATAAAAATATAAACAATTCCATAGAAGAATGTTGATTGAAGCTACTTTATATCTTGTTTGAATTTGAAGATAATAATAATATATTAAGAATTGTTGTTAGCAAACAATTAAAATAACTAAGTTTACCTATGGGGACAACCTTTGCATATCTTCTGGTCAGAGTATGTGCCGCCCATTGTTTTTGCCATTAATTGTTCTTGACCCAACGATTTTAAAGCCTCATCTAGCGACTCAACCAGAGACATGAAAAATTCGACGGCATCCTGTTGTTCTCGTAGATTCACTGGTTCGCCTTGAAGCCTGATAATTTATTAATACAATAATCACACTTTTAACAAACTTTGATGTAATTTAATTTCATACCATATAGCATTTTTATTTATTAAATAATTATTAAAGAAAATAATAATATTTTATCAGTGAAATTATTACTCGACGCCTACTGGTATATGTTACAAAATAATCTAAAGATGGTGGCGATTTTCAAGGTGCAGAGTTCTATTCATGGTCGCCTTCATCTTGCCATGTATTAACAGAAGGCCTCAAGGTTTGTTTGTTTAGTATCACTAAAGTTCACTACTAAAGAAATTAAAGATAAACATGTACAATTGATGGAACATATTCAATATCTTACCTAAAATGTGCCCATAAACCTCTGGGGACGTAGAACTGCAGTTTACTGTAATTCAAATGTGCAAATATTGCTTGCACTTGTTTTAATATTGTGATGTTATAATCATTGTTACCCTGAAAAGTTATCACTATTAATACAATACACCAAAATCAAGGAAACATTTAAAGTCCTGAGAGAAAAAATTACCTCGATGTTATTTTCTACACTACTGTGATAATGTATTTCACCAGAGAAATCTTCGTTTGGATCTGTTGCAGCGCCTGAAATTAGAATAACTTTTAATATTAACAGCAAGGTGGTATAAAAAGGAAGAACAATTGATGTATAGAGCAATTACAAATTCCTTGATTGGTATGGAAATTCTTTGAGAAGTTTGCCCATATTTATGATACCAAATTACATTAAATCGTTACAATACGAAGAGCATCTCCACCGCTATCATTTCGTCCATTGTTTAAGGAAGAGAACACCGTGTATTGTACTAATAAAAATTCGTACCTGGTACAGTCAGAATAAAATCTCGTATGTATGGCACGCAGTATAACTGTTGCAGGACCGAATTCATATAACAGGTCGCACCCGCATTTTTGAGGCCCACAAGGCCGGTTGAATGCCGAGGGCCAACACATGGTAAATACTCCCAATCCGACAGCGGGGCGCTATTCTCTAGGAACAAAAAAAAAAACAGATTAAAAACGATTGTTTATAAATCGGCATATGCTGAATTTAAAGCAAGTCACAACAAGGTATCAATATTTTAAAATTCGACGACAAACTATTAAGATATGGAAATAAGTTTCCGTCCTTTTGAGAGAGGCGCCACTATTGATACTATATTTGTGCTCTCTCAGGTACTATACTCATAATATGAAGTTGCACCGGTGAGTTCTCTAATTTAGCAGTTGACATTCTTTAGAAACGCAAACATGCTTTTCATCTGGTGTCAAAAATTACAACATTCCTCCTGGAAAAGCAACATTTACGGGAACTTTCGCAACATTATTACATTTCGACGCCGTATAGTGCCGTATAGTGAGCAGTATTTATGGTGATCACGCTCCATCCAATATAACTTGTAAAATGTGGTTTCGAAGTTTTCAAAGTGGCGATTTTCACATCAGTGATAAGGAAACACGAAGCAGCACCGAAAAATAGGAAGATGCACAACTACGTGAATTACTGGATGAAGATTCATGCCGAACCCTGAAGGAGTTATCTAATGAATTAGATGTTAACAAATAGACCGACGGCACACATTTGTACGCGATTGTAATGGTCCAGAGTGCGGAAAATTGGGTACCACATCAATTGAAGGAGAGAGATATAAGGAGACGTTTGGTGACGTGTGAGATGCTTATCGAACGGCAAAAAAGAAAATGTTTTTTCCATTACATCATCACTGGCAATGAAAAATGCATCTATAATCAAACCCTAAGCGATGAAATAGTTGGGGGCTGCCAGGTGGACAAGGATCATCGACGCCGAAAAGAAATATACATGGTTCAATGGTTATGTTGTGTATCTGGTCGGATCAGAGGGGGTGTCATTTATTATGAACTCCTTAAATTGTCCGAAACAATCACCGGCGATATGGGACGGGAGACATATAAACTAATTTTGTTGCATGACAAAGCTAGATCACATGTTGTTTCATGTGTCAAAAAATATTTGCAAGGTGTGAATTGGGAAGTCGTGCGGTACCCGCCATTTTCCCAAATATCGTGCCTTCGGATTACCACTTTTTTGGATTGATGCTACCACCAGCCCTTGCTGGAGAGAGGTACATACCATACAATTATCGAAAAATGGATCATTGAGTGGATCGCGTTGAAAATGACTGACTTCCCTCTTCGAGGAATCTGTATACTGCCATAAAGATGGGAAGAAGTTGTCGCTTCCAATGGAACATACTTTAAATAATGTCAATTCGTATTTGTTATAATAAATATTAACTTTGTCTAAAAAAGGGCGGAGATTTATTGCGATACTTAAAACATAGTCTTAATGGTAAAGATATACTTTTTACTGTAGCATCCAATATTGTAAATATGTAGAATTACCACGTGTTTCAGTTTGCGTATTGGTTCCAGTGCTATACGGGTGGTTTGATTTTAACCCCGCTAACATTTATGATCCCGGTATAGTCCTAATTTATTTCAATTTGATATACTTATATGGAAAACACTTTATGGTAATTTTATAGTATATTTCAAGCATTTATTTGCTTGTACAAGTATTTCGACCAGGTGCTGTATCATATAATGCTAACATTATTTTATTGCGAAGGCATTTTTTGATAGTACTCTAATATTACCATCATATTCATGTCCTGGTTTAGAGCTTCATGATAATGGTAAACTTAGGTAATGGTTAACCATAACATTCCTAATAACAATGTATAGAGAGTAGCTACGTGTCAAAGAGTTGATATTACCACTGTAGAACATGTGCTCGAGTAGAGTGGTGAGCGCGGCCATGTTGGGCACGCAGCCATGTACGAGCGCCAGCAGCAAGTCCGTGGCGGCAGCGGCAGCGCCCGGCGACCGGCACAGTGGCTCCGGCGGTTCGCCGTCCTGCTGTCTACCCTCGCCGCCAGCTGTTGACGTGTACCACGCCCACGAGTTCGGCCATAAAAACTCCGTCGTTATTTCCTGATAATAGATATACAATAGTTCCTATATATAACCTGTTTTTAAATGCCATAAACGCGGTAATAGATGGACTAAGAAAGTGCTTGAGTGGAGACCTCGAACAGGTACGTCGTCGGTGGGTACGTAGGTAGGTCAGTCAAAACAGCCAGAGAGATGGACCTGTAATCTGGTAAAGATGGCTGGGAGGAACTGATTGGTCAAAGCTCACGATCGCCATGAGTAGAAAAAGAACGGAAAAGACATTTATTCAACATTGGCTAGCTAAATATTAAAGAAAATAATATAAAACTTGCACTCGATAGTCGTAGCCAGTTCTCGAAATACATCCGAATAAAAATTAATAAAAAAAATGTACATGTACCGTAAAATGGTTATTAAGTAAAAGGGATTGAAAAGGATAGAGCATTACATTAATTCAGCATATTCAACAGAAATTGGCGTAATAATAGTCAGATAGCACTCACCTTTATCAAGCCTGAGTCTTTGTGTTCAGGGTGTGCACCATATTGGTACTTCACCTGCGCCGGCACGTGTGTAAACAGTTCCTTTGTCAGGTTTAAGTGACCCTCAAGAAGAGTATCATCTAATGTTTCTGGATTCGCACGTACAGCTCGTAACCACGCCACCTAATTAAAATTAAAATTACAGAAAAATCAAATAGGAAATTCTTATTATTGAGTACTCACATTATATATTGAAACTTTAAGCAAGATATATGAAACAACGCTGAGCTAATAACAGCTTAGTTATAATTACTACAGAAAACAATTTTTCAATGTTCATGAGAAAAACGTTGACTTGACAGTGTTATTTAACAGTTCAAAATTAGCGGAACACAAAACTAAGACCATCATAGAGCGTCACTTTGCCCTGCTGCGTTTTGGGATCAGCTTGTTCATACATCTAGAGACATTTTGTTGTGATATAAAGCGGAAAGGCATGACGACGACGTCCGTCTATGGATTCTCATCCGACATATAATCGTAAAACTGAAAGTATTGAGCTACAAACATAAACCCGTTCACACCTGGTTCTTTTTATGACGTAGGCACAAACTATGGGTGAATTACTAAAATTCCACACCTAAGAGAGTGAAATAGGGGTTGAAAGTTTGTTTGAAAATCCGTCAATTCTGAAGTAAGCACTACGAAAACTGATATTTAGATTTCATGTTAGATATAAAAAAAACATGTTTCGATGTTATTAGTAAATAAACACCCCAAGGGTTAAAAGAGTTTATTCGAAAATCCGTCAATTTTCCTTCGGAAATTATGGAAAGAAGGAATGAAGTTAGCGCTATGAAAAGCGAAGTTTCGATTTTTAGTTAAAACTAAAAAAAAAGGTTTTGAAGGTTTTTGGAAAAACAACGCTCATCGAGGTAAATTATTTCTACCACGGTAAGCTACTGTTACTATTTGTATAAAAATAAACAAATAGCTTTATGGGCGCTAGTTTGGTATAAAGCCAAGTGTGAGCTGGATTCGCGCAGCAAGCGTATCGTACAAATAAATTATCAAAGTAATATTATACATAACTCTAACAGAAAGATAAACAATATAAGAAAAAAATTAACTGTGCCATTTGTAAGCTATCGTCCCCATATATCCAATACAAGCTTGGTCTTTTTACCAAGAGCCCATATATTTATAATCGCAAAGATTTTAATTATTACAGTACAGTATTAACTTAATTACAGTATCTCAAAATGTATCGAAAAATGTTCCCTTGCGAAAATGGCTAAAATTATAAAAAATACGCCATTAACGGGTATATCTATTGATTATGTGGACTTAGAAGTATGATTTTTTCAGGGCTACAAGGGACCACAGACCCATGTATTTGATATTATTTTTACCTAATACCTCCATGCGTTTCTGAGAAAAAGGTTCTTTGACATATAGAGTTCCATTTTGCCTTCTGTAGCACGAAACTTTAATAATAATATGAAAGAAAGCATACTTCTTCAGAGAGGTCTTCAAGCGTGCGTGAAGTGGGTCCTGCAAGGGAGATGAGCCGGCACAGCAACTGTAGAAATTGCTGCGCGTTTCGCGCGTGCAGCTGCAGACGCACGCCTCTCGCTACGCCAGCACCGCCGAGCGCGGCGAGCACCGCGCGCGCCCCACTGCCGCCCGCCCACGCGCACATCGTTAACAGCTGTTCCGCACACGATACCCTCACCTGTTGTACCATCATACAGGTATTTAACAAATATGTACAATACTGTCCTACCCTAAGTACTAGGGGATCTAAGTGCGCCATTTACTGTTTATTTGCTAACAATACGTATACACATATATTTTCGGTAGATTCTGCTTTCCAAACCTATGGTAGATTCAAGATTATTTACTTTTAACGATTCTAAAGTGCTTAGAAGTTGGCTTTTTTTAATGCAGTTATACCTTAAGGCCACATATATGAGATGCCATTAGATAAGACATTCCACTAAATCAATTGGTTTGAAAAAATTAGATTTTCAAATTTAATTTGACTGTCATTGCCAATTAATTGAAAGATATGGACTGAATATTGTAATTTTAAATAAAAACGGCATTATTTAAAAGACGTGAGTAGAGTGTTTGTTTATGTATCCACATTGATTGCCAGAATATTCACTTTGGCTATCATTCACTTCACAGACATCAGAGTTGTTATAAATGAACTATTTTTTTTTAATTATTTCAATGGTAATTTTTTATTGAACTAACTTGTGGGTTGGAGCAGTCTATCAACAAATAGAGTGCAGTGTCCTGCCACCAGGGCTCTTGCAGGAGCAGCTCCAATCGACCGCCACCCAAAGCCATACATATTGTCATCACTTCCATGCACTCTCGAACCACTGTAATATTCACATTCAAACAATAAATATATTGATACCCTCACAGCAAAGATTGTGGACTACTTGCTCAGATAAAAGATCGGATTGTAAATGGCGGCTTACTGTGCTTGTATTATCAGCATTCTCGTTAGCTAAATGGACCATTAAATTTAATACAAAAATACTTTTTTTTATTTCACACTTTTACAAAGAAACAAATACTATCAAAACCTTTCCTAATTGATGCGACATATAGAAAATTAACTAGCGACGCCATTTATAAAATAATACATTCACTGTGTGTGATATGTACAGAAAAATTTACATAATAAACATATTTTCCGGGTGTGTCGTCTTAGTCTTAGTTGACGTGTTTATATATTACAGATATTCATTGTACACTTTAGTTTTGCCATATCTGACCCAATTATACAATTTTTTACTATATAATATTAGACTCACAGAACATTGGTTCATATTATAAAATAACTTACATGTGATGTCATCTGGGTGCACCATACCAGTGATTTCGACAGTTTGGGCAACAGAAAACGCGAGTGCATAGAGCGCACGTACTGTAGCCATAGTAGGAACTCTCCACCATACTAGAGATGAAATTGAATCACTATCCTCGTCACTAACCATAACCTGAATCGTAAAACAACAATATTTGTGATTAAATGTTCATGTGACTCTTTTTAGAAATGTTAAGTTTTTAACAAACAATTTCAAGCTTTTAAAATTTAATTTAAAAATAAACAATGACATATAAAAACACTTACCTGCTGTCCCAAGATATTTGCTATCTTCTCAGCTACAGCTTTAACTATCGATTCACTACTATGACTAGGTGACGTTTGTAATGCTTCTCTCAATATTGTGATATCAGTCCTGAAAGTACAATAATAATATTAAAACAAATGATCTCACGGATACAAACGTATATATAATATCAATACAATTTAATAAGCTCGGTACTTACCTAAAATCTTTATCTACAGATGAATCTGATCTTTCAGGTGTTAGTATTTCAAACAGATAGCCTAACGTATACAACGCTAATTTCGCTAACCGAACCAATGCTAGGCTGCCAACTCTGTAACAAGTATATTATATCAAATCAACAATATTTTTTCAGTCATTACATTACTGAAAGCTCCGGCAAATACACAAACAATTCTCGAACTTAAAAACGTTCAAAGTCCGAATGAAACTACTCATTCAAGTCAATTTTATACACACACACACACGCGCATATAATATATATAAAATATTAAGCGATATGAGATTGAACTGCGATTGAAAGTAGACCAAAAATAAGAGAAATGACCTTCAAACGTGTTTGCAGTTACGGGGTAGACAGATATACCTTGCGAGAGTATCTAACTGCTGGAATACTCCCATCAACTCAGCGTTTTGATGCCGGAAGTACTTTACCTGTCTATATCTCTATAGCCATCGATTATCACCTTTGTCTACCACCGCCACTGCCGTCGGGCCGCGTTTTTTGTCAGAGGCTTTTAATCGTAATCATAATACTCACCGTCGTGTATGCGGGGCGGCTCCTTGTAAAAATTCATTGTCAGACAAACACTGAACCAAGAGAGGCGCCTTCTTTGCACACGCCAGCTGGAAATTTCGGCTCCGTTCTAATCTAATTTCTGACGACGGTAGCACCATGCTATACAACACCTAACCAAAATAACAGGATTATTTACTATTTCTTAGTGTAAATCGAGCTTTATATATGTTCTTATTTACCTCTACGTTGTACGCTACTGTCGGTGGCGATGGACCATATAGTAAATCTCTTAACTTAAAGTCATCTTCACATAATAACAAGGATTCTGTTAATTTTTCAATCTGAAATTACTTTAAGTATGAAAAATAAATCACGCATAATATATTTATAAACAATTAGATCCGAAATGTATTTACGTACAGTTAGTTTATGAGCCGGACAAATCTGTGAGAGTAGATGTGCTGCTTCAGTCAATGGTCCATGTCCCTTTGTTATACCAATGTGTTCCAAGTCTAGTATGAATGGCAAATACCACGAGCCTTGTGAAAAGAGCTAAAACCATGATTTCATATATTTTTAAAATCATTAGTACATTTTGAGAACAAGAAATTTTGTACGCCCTATTAAAAATATTTGGCAGCTTATATGGTATTAAATATTTTAAATAAACATATATATAAAACAAATAAATATAAAACAATCTGAAGCCAAAATATGAGTTTTTAAAGGTAAAGGCTTTCCAAAGAAGTTAAAAAAAATTTCAATGTGAAATTGTATAGAGTCATTTTCTAATTAATCCATTACCTAAGAGGCGCGGTCTAAAAATTCTATTTTCTCATTTAAAACTAATTTGCATAATAAATCTCTTAAAGCTCACATTAGGGTCTTCTATGTTTAAATCTTTTTGATTTATGACAATTATTGTAAGCAATCATATAAAAGATACATACAACGCCTGGTAAGGCGTATTCTGGGATAGTCGTGGATGGCGGAGATGATGTGCTCGAGTCACTGCTTGTTTCATTGGAAGAACCGCACCCACCGCTACCACACGCTTGTCCGTCATAAACCTAAATAATAGTAAAAAGCTAAGCAATCATTCTCAACATTACATGCAGCTTTATGCCCCATTAGAGCAATACATGAACAAAAACTTATTTTAAACAGGTGTAACAAGAAAATTATAATTATTAATATGATTAGTTACAATGGCCACAATCAGATTCTTAAGGATTTTTTTATAGTAAATGAAAGATATTGGTAGATTTTCTTAATTTATTACAAAACTTATCAAGTATAATCTTATATATCTGAGAAGTAAACCCTTATCAACACTTTGCGGTCGTATGTCTACTTTCAGCCACCAAAGCCTTTTTACTGTTCAGGTCGTATATCTGCTCTCAGCCACCACAGCAAGGAACCATACGAAACCTATACTGTATGCAACAATGTGTCAGTTTACACTTTTTCGAAACAAAATGGATGGATGGATGACAGTATTAAATAAATAGATATCTAAAGTTCACAAAAAAATATATCAAATCTTGTTTATCCATTGTAATCTTATGTGTTATGTGTCCCTGTTCTTTCGACGGAAATATATCCGACCAGTACGATACCCATGTACAAATTTAATACTTCCGCAAAGGAATAAATGATAATTAATTTAAAAAAAAGACAATCATATCATTGAATTGCAAGATTTGAAACTAACAAATACAATTACACAACAAAATATTATACCTTGGCAATAACTATTGTTTTATCACGTAGATGAAGTTGAGACAGAATCTTTCTGTCATGACTAGAATCAATGAGTTCTCCATTTATATACAGCTCTAATTTGTTCACATAGAGATCTAATTTTATATTATTTTCGGGAGGACATTTTAGCCTGTAAGGAAATTTATAAAGTGACAGTATTATGGTGCAATGTATTCATAAAAAATTATAAAACTAAAATAATTATAATTAACCGACTTCATTTACCTTCTTTGAATCGCCACTCTTAGAGAATGTATTGTTTCATTTGAATGTGAATACAATTCAACATCATCAATTTGTCTTTGGCCTGTTTGAAAGTTGAATCTCACTATTAAGATATACTGTCGGCCTCTGCCGGCCCTGTATATAGGTAATATCTGTCTATCTATTGAAAACCTCCTATCACATTCATTTATGTATTCTTGTATGGCACGAATCACTCTACACATTCTAGTACAGGCTTCAGGCGTGTCTAAAAGGTTTAGATTAACTAAAATAAATTAATTGCACACAAGAATATATTTACATTGATTCAGAAACATTCGTGTTGTAACAAACAAATTACTAACACAAAAAATAATTAGTCAACCATTATGCTGGTCAAATGGCGTATTCATGATATTTAAAAAAAAGTTTACAATCAACCATGAATAAAGAATTTTATTCTAGGGTAATGTATAAGGCCTTACAATTCCTCTGCATTTAAAATATAATTAACTTTCACTGATGTTCAGAAACCAATTTATACCATGAAATATTTTATTTGCAGTACTTCAGTTAGTTTTTAGGGACATCACACAAACATCCTACTAATATTGGGTCGGGAAAGCCACTATGACCAAAATTGTGAACCATAAATTTAATTAAATTAAATAGTATTTTACAATGCACATTTTGTTATAATACAGAAGATATTCACTAGAAATAATTTATATGGCAGAACAACGCTAGTATATATATACATATACATATATATCCTCTTAAGAATACTCACAAACATATTTTTGATTGTGAATGTAAACACAAAAAATGTACTATGTTTACCTTGCTGCTCCATTTCACGCTGCAAACGCTGCGTGCGGGCGCAGCATTGAGTGAGGAAAGCCTCGTGGTGCGCAGCTGGAGACAACTGCGAGCCCACGCACGTGCTCACCTCACGTAACAATTCAATACCACGCGCTGATATGTCATCATCACATTCTGTTATAACCTAAAACAGATCGACATTTGGAAACGATAGCAATAATATTGATCATTTCCATTACTAAAATGAAGTACTCACTCGCCATAAATAATCTAATCCTATGAGATCAGCATTGTTAATTAAAAAACCCCGTCGCCTTGCCTTTAGTTTACCTTCTTTGGTATTGACAGCTTTAAAAAATCTGTATAAAAAGCATGGATAAATAAGAAAACTTTGTTTTATATGATACTAATAATTTATAAGACGTTATTCACCTCTCAAAACATTTTATACCAGCATGTGTTAATAAATTGGGCGGTAGTGTCATAATGTTCCTTCGAAAAAAATGTAAATTGATATTTGGATCCAAATCGGGCTCTTCACCCATCAGCTTACTGAACCATCGAAAACAAGCTTCGCGGTCTCCTAAATGTGCGGGCATCTCTGCTAAGCACACCCAAATTTCCTTTGCCTGAAAATAAAAAATAATTAAACAAACTTTAACATATAATTTGAGTAAAATCTTTTTCGTTTTGCAAACATTTGACTGGATATGAAACATTGTCAATACCTGTTCCGCACACAGCCATAACTGTCCATCTTTTAATAAAAATCTTAGAAAATTAAGTCGCTCTTGTACTTGCATCGCATGTGGGTATCTATTATCAGGGAGCCAATTTTCCCAATCTATACTTCCTTCATCTATAAAGCAAAAAAAAAATTACCTAAACAACAATGTCATGAAATTTTATCTAAAATTTTAATTAAAACATCATATTAAAAAAACACTTTGTATATTTAGTATTGTATAAAGTCATAGAACAATAGTTGCTGTATATGGTGTCAGGCTGGCGATACTGCGAAGTTAAAAAATAACCTTGTTGACGTATGAATATATCTATATTATAAACAGTTTTATATAAATAGAAACTTACCAGCCAACTTTCTACGAACACCATCCATGTAATGCGTTAGCGAGTCAGTAACTAATATTACAAGTGAATGCTGCGTCTGCAGTTTGTCTATGAGTTCCTGCCTCGTCACATGAGGGCGAACTCCTGTACTACCGGCCGATTCATATAAGCAACAAATATCTTTCATCATTTTAAGAGCAGGCAGGACCCAATTTTCGTTCGTTTTCAACTTTTCTACACATCTAAAAAAGTAAAAGGAACCCTATAGACAATCAAGTTGTTTAGTTTTAGAATATATTTATTCACACTTTATAAAAGTATATACTTATCAAGCCAATATATTTTCTGAGCATCACGATCTTGACTGCAACTGTAGTCAAGTATTTTGATGAGGTTACATATTGCTACGTCCAATATTTCAGTGCAAACGTCTTCCGATTGTGCTAAATTCCAAAACAGTATTATTACCTAAAAACACAAACTTTACAGAGTACCAATTACAAAAATTCATATAAAAAAAGAACTACTTTTACGTTGTGACTTACTTTATTTGCCATTACCCCATCTTTGTCATCTTCTGCTAGCCTTCTAATAACTTCCAACAATTTATCACTTTGTTTCTTTGAAGATGTAGACCAACTTGCCTAAAATATTATTTTATAGAAAATGTATATATGAACAATATCTAATGATAAGATTAATTACAAAGAGATATAATTACCTTAAAACAATCAAACAAATGGTCCAGTTGATCAGGTGTGAAATCCCAAGCTAATTTTGATAGCAAGTCATGTAGATTCTTAACAATGGCTCCGTGTTTACCCTGTTGTGCCCTCCACAACGCATCCAAATCGTCCCTGGTCAACGAATTTTCCTTGATCATAAACCTTAACATCTTCTCTAATCTATCAACATACTGCGGTTGGTGTAACGAGTCTCTTAGGACTATATCTAGCACTTTGTTTTCACGAATCCAATTCTGTAATATTTTTAGACATTTTATTTTACGGGTGTATAAATTATACATACGGTAATTCAGCTAACAAAAGTAATGGTAAATAATACGTAATAATAATTGTATTATATATTTTTATTAAGCATATTTTAGTTATCTTCTTACTGTAATGGCTGCTGGCGTAAGCCACTCTGGTTTTGGCTGTTGCGAAAATGTGCTAATTAGTTGGTTGATTTCATGAAGAGCTGACATTTTACTATTAAATGACGACATTTGTAACAATCGCAATATCATTTTCAATCTAAACATTTCGAGAGCTGAAACACAATGTGTTATAATATTATAAAATGCATAAACTTGTATCAAAACATAATCATAGACATCTAATCATAAAAATTAAAGGTTTGTTATACTATTCGTCACTTATATTATGAGTGACATTTGTTCTATAAGCTTCTTAATATTTATTATTAAAAGCATTAATTTACAGAAGCTACATCAAATACTTATACTTTTCCTTGCCAAATAAAAAAAATTCAAACAGCTATTGAAAAAGAAGACACACAAACTACATACAGTGTTAGACAGTTTCAAATGCGAAGAGTTACATCATGCAGATAAGCACGAGTGGGGGGTACCAAGTCAACACCTGTGCGTCGCAGTGGAGAGTGGAAGTCGGTAACATACAATGTAGCAGCAGAGGGGAGGAAGAAAACTGCGCCCCTTAGCAGCTACAGGGTATGCAACCGATTCAGTGACATGACGGCCAGTCCTTGCAGAACTACGCTCGGTGAAAGACGACACATCAGCAATGCTAATTTATAATTAGTTAGGAACTAACAAAGGCGAAGGAATGTGCCAGCTATTGCAACTTGTGTGCCAAATTATCATCAATTATTTATGATAACAAAATATTATTTATTCGTTTTACCAATTAATTGTATATTATAGATGAGCAAAATATTTCTTTAAAAAAAAAAACAGGGATCTAAAGGATGTTTGTGAACTGTAATGTTTAAACTCTACATTAAAGTTTCACAATATAACCACATCCACATATTCCTACGCCTTAGTCTTCCTAACAAATGATATCATAACATCAAAATTTTGACAAATAAAAATCCAATTATCACATTTCATTTTATTAAACGATAATCTAAGATAGCCAATATATAACTTAATAATACAGTATGGAAACAATATCAAAAACTTACATTTAAGTAAATTTTGATGGTGGGGTGTTTTTACGGAAACATATTTACATGCTCGTATTAAACATGAAACCGTATCAGTCTTATTTTCAGCACCACGTGCTTCACGCTTTAACTCATCGTCTGTTAAACTTTCCAATAGTGTAGGTATGCATTCCTACAAATAAACAAATATAATAGTATAAGAGAGTCAATTTGCTAGCTTAGGTGTCTAAGCCCCATTGGACTTTAGAGTCATATATTTTTATAATAATAAAGTTTATTACGGTTATACATACGAGAACCGGCAACAGGTATGTCGTAACAGTATACGAAGTGAGTAAATCGTGGCATAGACCTAGTGGTCTTAGCAGTTGCCAAACAGCAGAGACTCGAGACTCGCCACTAGTAGAACTCTCCAATGACGACGGCTGATCATATCGCGACGATGACATAAGCTGTAATATAAATTGTACATTAAAAATATTACAATAAAATGTGAATTCAATCTTCAAACTGTTACATAATTCCTTTAATTAAGAGTTTATTTAGTAAGGTAGCTTCAAAGAATTTAAGTAAAATATATTCTATTCTATGTACATACATCACAGTTTTCAACAATCATTGCTGGAAGGTCAATGTTGTCCACTGTGTCACTTTTAATTTCTTCATTCTCTTTTTCCATCATCTCTTCCAAAATCTTTTCCTCTGAAGTAATGGAAGCTGTCAAATCCGGCTTTTGAAAGCCCATAATTGTTTCAAATCTTTCCCTCATCTTCGCAAAACCTCCGACTTGACCAAATCTAAAGAAACATTAAGCACATTATTTCTAAACCAAGTACATTATATTAGTACAAACTGATCAAAGCCAAAATTCTTCACTTAAAAAAAGAGCTTCTAAAGTTTTTAGAAGCAGTTCTGCAGCTGTTTCTGTAAAATAATAAATATATCAATATAAATAATTAAATTGCTAGAGCCAACAAGACCATGATCACTACGGTAGGAAATGAGTTGATGAACCTCACTTTCCACTAAATATGATCCCAAAGCATCACACAGTATAAAAATAAAGAAGTAGAAAGTTAGTAAAGATAAAAAAAAGAAAATTATAATATAAATACAGGCTACAAATTGTATAAATAAAAATGTACCCAAGTTTTTTTTTCCAACTGTTGCCTATTCTTAGTTGCTATGAGTTAGAGGAAAAGTGACGGCATATATAATCCCTTTTTTTAATTGTACATACAACCCTATAATAGTTTAAATCAAAAAACATTCTTATGTAAAACTTACACATTGATAAGGTGGACCAGCCATCCTCTGGGAGCACGGTGGTCATTTGATTTAGCAAAAGTTTCTACTTCCTCAGCCGATCCCTCCCCTTCACATGTGGAATTACAAGTAGTTGAAAGTCCTTCACATGATCGTGATGCATTAAAAGTATGAAATCTAGAAATGAAAATATATTTCAGATTGAAATAGACATATTTTTAGAAATTTATTGATATTTAAACAAAATGGGATTTTATTAGCTAAATAAATATTTATTAGTATTTTTAAAAGACTATTTCATAGTTGAAATAAAAACATTTACAAAATTCTTAGATAGCTTACTTATTTCCAGGATTGAAAACCATACAGAGTAAATTCAAAAATCGAGGGTCATCCAATTTCATTGCACATAGTTTCACCAATTTTTCACAGTTAGATCTCACACATTGCTGTATATTGTTCTTCCAGGAGGAGACTGCATCATCAGTCAATATCTTTGTAAATGACATCGTAAGTGCATCGTTATAAAATCTCTGGCAGACTGGGTTGTTCAAATCTTCACCTGTTATTTATTTTTAAAAAATAATTTTCTTACATAAAATTTTGAGGATTAATGTCTATTCATTACTTTGATCAATTTAGAACCTACATTCGACATAAAAACAAAATAATAAAACGTTATTTATACAACATATAGACAATAACAATATTTCTTTAATTTAATTCATAATTATAAAAAAGTATGCCTTAAATAAGGACTACTTTTATGCTTTTATTTAGTTTGATTCTTTGTTTCTTCTTTTTATATTTATTGTATATATAAAAATAATTAATTTAAATCAAGTAGCAATAAAAGTAATTCAATAATAATGTTACACATACAAACTAACAAAGTGGATATTTTATATAATTTGTAACAGTACCTTTTGCAGCCATTTCTGTAGCAGCTACAAGAAGTGTTTCTAATTCTTGTTCAGGTAACACTGGCACAACCCAACGAGGATGTGAAATTTTTTCTTCCAGTGCTTTCACTTTTGCCTCAGGGAATCCCATCTAATAATCAAATCATTCTAATTATCTTATATTTGCAAATAAATACTAATATTCCTTAAACCTTATACCACACAAATATGTAATAAGTGTTTGTTCAAGTTCATAGACATTATTCTTCTATATTTTGAAAATGTTTGTACATCATATATTAAAATAATAATATGTCATCAAACTATATCTCTTTAGGGGTAAGCAGAGAAACATTAGTGGCTGTTGCCACTTTGCTCTTACCAATTGCTGTTCTTAGGGCACTTACACATGACATTTCTATTAGATGCCATAGCCTAGTTAATAATAACCGGTATCCAAAACAAATGGTCTTAGGCTTGTATCCCAGCATGTACCTCTGGGTTTTTCCAGATTAAGTATGGGTTTAGGCATCACATGCTCACTGGTATAGGAAACTGCATGGCATCTAAAAGAAACATTATGCACATGTGTCCTGAGAATGGCGATCAGCCGTGCTACTGGTCATATTGGACTCCTATATATAAGCAAAGTGAAAGAGATACAGCACTCTGTATGGCATGATATATTATTATTAATTCTTATAGAAAGATCTCAATTAATGTTTATGCATTATCTATGAAGGATACAGCAACTAATTATTATTAAGATATATGATAGGATATGATGATTTGATACCAATTTTTAAGCATCAATCAAAAATAACAGTTGTGACTGCTTGGTATAAAAGATCCCTCATAATTTTAGTGTTCCATGATCTTATCATGTTCACATAGGCTCTGTAATTTATGTTTTTCGCCCATAGACTGCTACTCTTAAAGCTTTTTCAGTCTATCCAATAAGCAACAACTTAGGGTTTCAAGGAAAAATTATTCAAGGGGAGCAGTTTTCATGCATTATTCTTTTAGCACTGTTGTTGTTGTGTGTACATATGCCCACACTAAAATATTCAATATAAACTTAATTGTAAACAAGACAACTAAACAGATAGGGGATTAAATAGGCTACTGGAACTGTGTTGACATTTATATGTTTTTATAAGTATACCTTGGTTAGGTTAGGTTAGCAATATAATTTTTGGCAATATTATTAATATTATGGATATATGATCTAAATTTTAGGTGGTATACATCTCCTAGGATTACAATCAGATGAGAGCCACCAATGACACACACCCCCACATGAGGCAAAACTATGGGAGTCACTGATATACAGAATAAGCACCAGTATCAACATGTTAAAATTAATTTTGTTTTAATTTGTAAATATTCCTGATGAATACCACATTTATTATTACATTTTAAATTGTGAACACAAATGTAAATCAGAATTCTTACCTCCCCAGGTATTTGTTCTTGTTCATTCATTGATATAGTCATTGTTTCAATATATAATTACTCATTGCATCCTCTGGAAAGATGAAATGTTAATCAATAATGATATTCATAGAGTTAAAGCCAGAATTGCTTTTAAGACAAAATATCACAAAGGACATAAATCAATTACCTTATAATACAATACATATAGCTTTAGTTTCAAAAGTAATGAATAAACAGTAAATTTAAGATGTTGAAATAGAGTTGAATGAAGGGTTTTTAACTAATAAGTTTAGGATAATATTGAACTAAATGTATAACAGAATATTGAATGACAAATTATACCTAGCAACACGCTGTAAGCAAATATTCAGAACATATTACAATAATAATATGTACCAAAGTTCATTTAAATTTGACGAAGATAGAGAATGAGTCATCCTGTTTAGAGTCACAAATATAATTAAAAATAACTATAATTTCTTACATCAAAAACATTGATAAATTACTGACCAACTGAAAAATAGCAAATACCAGGATCATTTCAAAAATCTCCTTTTACTTATTCAAATCTTTTACCAGCTCACTGGTATTAAAAAGTAATATTGATATTTAAAAAAAAACATATGTTCAATTTATAACTCTTAAATACAAAATAAACTCAATAATATAAATGAATATTAAATAACTTTTGAATACCTGCTTGACATGGGTTGTTTGGCAAATGATAGATATAATATTCTATCAGATAAAAAACAAAGTGACAATTTATTAAATAAAACAAAAAAAAATAATACAATGTCTATTGTAACATTATTTGCTTTGTAAAAAATATACATTCCAGATCTTGGAAGACAATATGTGTAGTAGTAGTAGATGAATATAATTGTATTTTCAGTAAATAACTACATTAAATTTTAAAAATATAATAAATCTGTTGATAGTTTTTGAAATACTCACTATTGTTATAAAATATTTCAACATTACATAGTTGTGCTTCGATTTTTCAGTTACCTATTGCAGTAATGCCACAAAAATGTTGGTATACTTTTATGCTGCTATAGTAGATAAAATAAAAACATTTCTAAATGTTTGGATATCAACTATTTTTATATAGATGGCTAAGAAATTTTCTAAAGTTAAGAAATCTTGGACTGGGCGATCGAATTTACTTGTTTAGGATGAAGTTCCAGCAGACAACTCATGAATTGCAAACAATTATCAGTATATACCCGAAACTGAGTTCATTCTTAGTAAAATTAATTGTGCATTCAATTTAATCAATAATACTGCTTTGAAAGCTGAAAACTCAGCTGGAAAGTGTTTTAACGATACAAGTTTGAGAAAAAATCAATCAACTTTATGAATAGATCTAAAATGCTCACATGGTCTAAATATAATGACAGGTTATTTTGCGTTGTTGACAAGAATGTGAGGTAGCATTTTTATAATTAAAATATAAATTCTACACCCTACGCACAGACGTACAAAACAATAATTTATATGATCAGCCGGCGCGACAAAATGGCGTCATTTTCCTAAACAAGACAAAGCAATCATCGTTTTCTTTTAAGATTTTCAAGTATGATAACATAGTGGAACATCTTAATTAACCAGATATCTTACCTGTACCCAAAACATCAATCCAAATCACAAAATATTCACGAATAAATCACAAATTTAATTCCGTTGCACTTTTTGACGTAACGTAAGAACCACAGACTAATAAATAATACAGACGACCATCTTCATACAAGAGTTTTGTCACGATAGCGCGAGGTATGAAGCGCGGCCTAAGGGGCGAGGAAGTATTAGCTATACATCATTCATCTTGCATATGATGCATCCTGCTCTTACTCATTAAATTTTGCTTCGAACTTTTGTTTCTCTTTCTTGCTAAGATATACATAAATATAAATTTGAAGCAAATGTCAGATAGCATAGTAAATTAGTGATGTGACTCAACCGATAACATTCGTTTCTGAATCGTCAACGTTAAATATCGAATCGATAATCTGCTACTGTAATTACAGCAAATTACCGGTTTTTAATAATTTTTGAATATTCTTCCCTAAATAATTACTTATTTCTTTTTTGATTCGGTAATAAAACAAGATTTAATTTCAATGTTTATTAATTATGAATTCAAGCTACTACAGCTGCGTAAAGTTCATAATAATATGTGAAGAATTAGCAGCGCAAGAAACTCTATAAATTTCACATGAACACTAAAATAAATATTTTTACAACAGAGTATTAGGGTAATTACTACATTTACAATTTAATTGAGTACCTACCTCTTGCGAACAAATTAAATTTTTATTTGGAACAATTGGCGAAGAAGCTGTAAGAGAAACTACGTGATCAGCTCTATTTACAAAATAAATATTAATAGAATAGATTTTTATAATATCTATGTCTACAATATTGTATTATAATTCAATCTTCTTCTTTCACAGCTATATAGGCTGTGGGAGAAGAGGATTGAATTATATTTATTATAGTATTTGTCATCTGCTGAACAGATGCCTCTTGCAATGGAGGGTTGGGAACTTATACCCGGCGCTGGCGCGCCGGTCATGTGCGTGCTGGCGGCTGAAGCTACATTAAACTTTAAATTAAACAATTTTTTTTAATTTAGTTATTTGACGAACCTTACCAAGTAAAAACGATCGAGTTATGCTGCGGGTTGTTAATAATACTTAGTCTAAAGAGTTACGTTAAAATATGAGCTTAAGCTCGGGCTAAGTAATACGACAAAAAATTAAATAACAAAGTTCAGCACAAAAAATAGTACTTTTTATGTTTTTTTTATCCATTTGACCAATATTGTTAGAGGTACAAATCATTATGCTACGACTTATACAGGATGAACAGTACGAAAATCCAAGCAAATTGTAAAAGTTCAAGAATCCAAAAAATATAACTTAAGTAAAATCTAACAAAACAAAAGGTGAAGTGTCTGCTCGCTTGCCCTTATACCATAAAAAAAAGATGTTTTACAAACATTAAGCAGGCTATCAAATAAATTATTTAGAAACAATAAAATTTCAGCTGTAAAAAGACCGCTTTCAATGTCCAGATTAACTGTACTATAACAATGTTCTTGTAAAGCTTCTTGACTCTTCATGAGCAGTTGCAATAATGAGGACACTTCCTTACTGAATACTTGTGCTGCATATTTGACCTGAAATAATATAGTAGATATTCCATATGTAAATAATTACTGTTATTCCAATATAGTAAATTATTGGCATGAAACCATTTTTACAAAAGATTGAAAGCTTTTACATTTTAAAAATATTTAAAAAGAAATTAAAACCAGACTAACTAATATAGACTAAATAAAAGGTTTAAAAATATACATATGTTATATATTCGGAATCGCTAGGACAAGTTCTTTCATTTGACGTCCATATTGTCGTGGTACATGAAAATTTATTACACATTATGGCGTCTAGCCCTTGCCTTAATGAATTTTTGCTGACGTCTGTAGCCCATGACACTATGTGATAGTACGAATCTATTGACACCTTATTCTTGAAAATCGTTTGAAAAGTCTAGGCCCTAGGCTGTAGAAGGTAACATACAAACTATTACTATACAATTTTAATTGATGCATACATATATACAAACTTCAACCCCCTATTCATCGCCTTAGAAGTTAATAAAAACAGCCTATATTCATCCTCTAGGTTTAAACTATTGCCTTAAATTTCTTCAACATCGATTCAGCAGTTTAGCTGTGAAAATGTAAAAGAGATTTACTTTCTCATTTATATTATTAAGCGTGGAAGTATGAATAGTATGAACTAGCAACAGGTTCCAGCTTCGCTCGGAGTCTGCTGTTTATACATTTAATACCTGTAAATGTAATTATATGTGCAAACTTCCTAAAAGAAATATCCTAAATGATGGTAAAAACCACACTGAAGTTGATAAATAATGATTTGTAAAATAGGAATGATTCTTATAGGGGAGGTAAAATAAAGACTTACCTTCATTTTGTCATAAGATTTTGGATTTATATGTTTGTCGGTGAGTTTTGTGCCTCTGGCTCGTCCTTGGTAGCCATCTACTTGGTAGAGTGTCTCAAGATGCTTCCATGTCGCTCGTTTTCCGGCAATATTAAGGTCCTTTTTCTGAAAATTGTTTCGAAAGCAAAGGTACGCAAAATAATTTAAAATTAGTTCGACGACTAGGGCATCCGGGGACAGCACAAGCCCAAGTCATTTCACCAAACGAATTAAAACGAATATCAAATGAACAAAACTTAATTTCAATAAATAAACGATGTTTTTCACTGAGCACAAACTACAAAACACAACACTTTAGCAAATCTAACAACAATATAACAACAAGTAAATAAACCAAATTGAATAATAAATAGCATAAAAAGTGGTATTGCAAAATAGTTAAAAGTTGAAAAGTAATGAAAAGTTTGAAAAGGATAAATAACAGCCAACCGCCATTAGCGCCAAGTGTCAGTAATAAGTTGACAGTTGACACTTGAATGAATTTACTATCAGCTACACCGATACGTATACGTAAAGCATAGTGTGCGTGAACTTTTTTCGGATGTGTTAAGTTAAGAAAGAGACACTAGAGTTCAATGTATGGAAAAAAGAAAGAGATAGCGACACCGCTAACGTGACAAAATTTTTGCCCTGAGTTGGAAGGGGCTGGTAAGAACGAAAATAGTTCTTTTTATTTGTTTTCAGAGTCCGTTTGCGTTGGGAGGCAAAGATTATGAATACCTACAGTTTCAAAAAAGTGTTCACTATCTAGAAATAACGAAAGTTCATAGACGAAATAGCTTATAAACACCCGAAGTATTTGCTTGTTATTAGTCATAAATCAGTTTCTTTATTGAATAATTTCAAGTCGCTTTAAATTTAGTTCCCTGTAGTAAGCTATTCTTTAACCTATCTGAAAATTTGTAAACTTAAAAACACTGATATAATACCTACTGAAAATTATAATTAAACAAAGTAATTATTATTTTTTTAATAACGATAGCATCGTTTTTTGCCACTGATATAATATCATAGATGCAAAATTACGATCAGCTATTTTGAGACGCCACTATTATTGAATTTATATTGTATGAATATATTATATTGTATGAATATGAATGTAACTCATTTTCTTTTGGAAATGTAATCTGTGTTGAAGTTCTATTCATAGACAATATATTTACTTCTATGATAGTAATAGATGTATCGCTAAATGTCAAGAAATTTTGTTGTTACGCTACTTTAGCTAGATGGCACGAGCATCTACATTGTCAATTAATATTACACCGTGATGTGATGCGCCTTAGCCGGGAATGCCGGGATACAACACATATACTTAGCCACTTAAGTATTTAACACTATTTAAAATATTTGTATATACATAGAAATCACATTTATATGTGATTTGTGCGTGTTCTTATGAACAAAAAAAATTGTCTTTAAGACTTCGTTTACAGCCTTTAGCGCTATATGGCGCTACCGTCCATACATATGTATTTACATAGCAATCACGGTGTAACATTCATGATTACTTTGTAGAAGTTTGTCCGACAAACTTTGTGTCTTATGTTATCGTAACCTGTGCCTCGTTTAATTTCATATGGCTTATCTGATCGTGGTAATTATTCATGATCTTTTAATAATCACTAAGTAGCGTGATTGTTTTATTTTAAATGTTTTACTATTATTAATTGTGTTAAAATGAGTTTCACAAGTGATGAAGTAAACTTTTTGGTGTATCGCTACTTGCAAGAGTCAGGTACGTATTTGCATAAAATTTTTTCATGTTCATGTGTACTTACATAAAATTCATTTTGTTTCCTGCTGTCTTTACCACTTTTTAATGGGCAATTTTTAATAATTATAAATGTCTTATAATTTGTTTTGTTGTTTCATGTTTGTTTAGTTTTAAGAAATATTTTAAATATTCATATAATAAAAAAAATTACAAGTCAACATTAACTCTAAGTTTTTGTGTAATCTCTTTCAAATAAAGTCTATTTGAATTATTACTTCATATCTTTTCAAGAACTTTGTAGTTTGTGATTATTCTTAATTGAATAAAGGAAAAAAGCTACCTGACTTTAGGTTTTGCAAAGTTATTGTAGAGTGTAAAGTTTACACTGTAAACAATATTTTAGATTGAAGTGTATAAGGCGCTTAAGATGACTTAGGTGGGTATGCTGGTTTAGCAACCCTCGAGAAGTTGGCTTGGCAGCGCTCTGTGATGTGCTCTGCCTAAATACAATGAGCGGTATTAGGGAAGGTATCATTTTCCCCCGGGTGTGTGCCGATCGGGCGCAGTGCGACAGGGCTGTGGCGAATTGATTATAGGACCCACAGTCCCAGCCAATGCGCAGAAGTAGTCACCTTGGGGTTTTTAGTTGGTATAAGTCTGACACACCTCGGTCGCGCAACCCCCCTGTGCGGTTGAGACGGTCCCATGAGGATTTTCCCCAAGTAAAAACAAAAGGTTGGTATGCTGTCTTAACTAAAGAGTAGATGAACTACACTAATTCTAGTTACCAAATGTTTATGGTCTTTGACTAAATTTAAATATGACTAATCTTTATATATATATATATATTTGTATATATGGACACAAAAAATAGCCCTTTTGGATTTTTGAAATTTGTGCATACTAGCGGGGTCCGTGCCGTGGGACCTTGACGCTCGAACCCTCGCGTCCCTCTACAGATGGCGTGAGGAGAAACGGGTCAGGGGGCTACGGCCGACCCCCATGGAGATCCGGAGGCAGAGGGTTCTCTTTCAGGACCAGGCCATAGAAGAGTGCCAGTCCAGGCTAGAGCATCCTAGCCCCGGTCCTCGGACTGTTGAGGCGGTGCGCCCTGTCTTGCATTTGTGGCTAGACAGACAACATGGCGCACTATCCTTTCGGCTCACCCAGATCCTCACGGGTCACGGAAGTTTTGGCCGTCACTGGTGGTGGTTGTCCGGAGGAGGGCTGACGGCGGAATGCCACGAGTGCGAAAACCCCGAGGACACGGCACAGCACACCCTTGAGGTGTGCTCAGCCTGGGCCGAGAAAAGGGAGGTTGTGATAAGGCAGAAGGTGGCCACCGAAAGGATCAGAGAGAGAACATTTTCTCTGGCCACTCGGTGGCCAAGTCACTGTCGCCGGAGGGATGCGTTCCCCCAGAGCGAGCGTGACATCCCCCGGTGACAATAGCCGGACAGTAGACTTGAGGGATTCTGCAAGAGGGAGGCGATGCACGGTGTCCGGCGTGCTGCCTAAGAAAGAGGTTTTGGAGAGGTGGATTTTTACTCCCACCCCTCCCCCAGAGAGATAGCTTCAACAAGGTCTTTTGTTCCTTGGATGTCTGGACGAATTTGGCTTCCCAGGCCCGAGTGGAGCAATCAGAGGGACACCCCAGGGGTTTTTATTCAGTAAGAGTCTGACACACGGGGGTCGCTGCCTTCACAGCGTCCCTGATGGTCCTGTGCAGGATTTTCCCCTGGGATACAAAAAAAAAGGATTTTTGAAATTTATGTCCATAAAGTAATAACTCACTGGGTACATTTTTTATTTCTTGCATATAATTTTAAAACTGAAAAGGGTATTCTAACAATAATTATTGAATTAAAGTTTTGTTAAGTTAAAGATATTATAAATAAGATACATATAATTTTGATAATTTTGTCTTCTACTAGAGGTACTTTAAATTTATCATTTGAACATTGTAGGTATGCTTCAAAAGTAAGATTATTATTATATGTCTGTATTAATCAGGGATGTTACGGAACTTCGACTCCAACTCTGATAAGTCGGAACTTCCGATTGTTATTACACCTCTGGTACCGACTTCCATTCCGAAACTTTTTAATCGGAGGTATACATTGGAGATCACCACCACTGTTGTAGTCAATTCATTTGATTTCATTTTATATGTTGTTGAAATATAATATCAATTAATCAAACAATCAGTGCTACTTAATTTATAGATTAAAAATTTAGATTAAAAAATATGATTAAAATTATTAAATTTAAAACTAAATGTACATTAAAATTTATTACTAAAAGGCTATTTTTTATTTTACATTTACATTCAATTAAGTAAAATATAAGTTAACACAAAAACAACCCTGGAGCAAATTTGATTTAATTTGTTCTCTGTTGGGGAAAGTGAAAATGAATGGGAAAATGTTAATAAGAAACACATCAATTTTTATTGTCTGTGTATTTGTAAATTTATCACTTTCTAATGAAAAGGGTTCACTGAATAATGCTTTTATTTCTCCCTTAATAAAACTATTTTATTCTGCCGTCACTTGTGACTGACATTGCCTCCGACTCCGATTCCGACTTCGGTTCCGACTCCGATAAATCAAATTTAAAAACTCCGACTTCGGTTCCGATAAAACTGCCTCCGTCACATCCCTAGTATTAATATGCCTGTGTAGACCATTCACATATTGAGTATAAAATTTCCACATCAGAATTTAAAGATGTCTTGGTTTACTAGATTATGCCAGACTTGCTTACCAAAATTAGGGGTGCCATATGTCACCTCATATACCCCAAAAATGGATTATATATTGAATACATTGATATCTAATACTATTAAGCTTCTATCAAGCATATTATTTGTGCACTCAATGTGTCTTGAATAAAATTAAAAACCATTTATGTTAATAATATAGTTGAATCAATTCTGAAATTTTCAGTGATGTAATGATTTAATCCTCCATAAATCAGTCAAATTAGTAATTATTCCTGGAAAGTACCCAGCAGACATTTCCTTGGACTAACCCTTATGGGATTCATTAGTAGTCTAAATTCGATATAGCAAACAAATTCTACTGATGTGTTAGGCACCCTTCCGAATTTATGTTTTTAGTCGATAATTCTACTATTTTAATTTCATGCAGAGTTGTTTTTTTATACCGGCTTGACAAAGTGACTACATTCTACCTGATATAAAGTACAGTGACAATGACTGCCAAGGGACAAAAATTCGTTGTAGTCATCATTATGTTCACCTACATACAGCACAATGGAAGGTCTCTAGGTATATGAACAACTGGATATACACAAACTGATCCATAAACAACAGGCCGAAACGAGTCACAATGACGGTCTTTCATTTACGTACTGTGGTCACGACTCAAATCAGGCAATTGCACTAACATCTCAAAAATTTGTATAATAAGTAAGTTGTAGAAGTAGTTTAAAAAAATTGACATGAGGAAAAGAAAATTATAAGTTAATAATAAAATGGAGAGAAGAAGAATATATAAGCCTGTATATATTTATACACTGATGGACTAATAAATTGCACCATAGTTTAGGATTACTTTCAAATTAATATTTTATGAAGTTAATAAACCAAAATATAGGTTTCAATTTAAATTTGTATAAAATGTTTGCATACATACTTGGTTAAAACGTTTATTTCAAAGACGTGTTGACGTTGCAGTTTATGAGTCCATCAGTATAGTATCATTTTATGAAATTCTAATTCAAATTTTTTTTTTAATAAGAATGTAAGCTTGTAGTATGTTTGCAAATGAAAATGACTTTTAGCCCATTATATTTTATGGATCAGCTAAGAAGATATACCTAGGCCTTCTGTTGTGTTATTTTTGGGTCAACTCAAATACAACTATTGTTAATTATTGAAGCATCTTTTAGCCACCATTCAAAGACTCCACTGTATTTACCATCAGTTGCAATGTATTCATTTTCAGATTCAGTGTACAAAAATTTGTAATTTTTCAGGATTTCATCATTCTGCATATTCCTTTGGTATTGAGTCACATATTTCCCAAAGTAATATTAATGCAGCATTAGTACCTCCAGCAGCCTTGCTTAATATTATACAAAAAGGATTACAGTATATTGAAGCAGAAATAACATTTGGTGATGATGGTTAGTATAAGACTGTTTTAAATATTTACTTTTGATTGTTCTTGATCTTAATTTTTTCTCATTCTTCATCCAGTGGCCTGCATCCTATAGATGCATAAAAAGCATTATCTTATAACATTCATTTAATTGTTTTTTTTTTTTCAAATTTATGCTCAGTATCCTATTCTGGTAATTACTGGATTTAAAGTTAATATATTAGCAAGCTCAGGGTCTTCAAAAAAACTGCAGGGGTATTACTAAACTTAATTTATTCAAACACAAATGTACACACTACTAAGTGCACATATTGGCACGTTAAATGTTACACTGAACACTAGTTCACTTCTGTTGCTTAATTTTGCTTTCCCTAGATAACTACTGTCCTGTGTTTGAACCTGTTGTATAATGAAACAACCGTGTCCGGTAAACAACTGATTTATTGACATTATATACATATATTTATGAAACCACCCACAATAGAACCTGCTGCATATTTAAATTGGAGTTGCTGGTACTACCAATTATATAGCAGATCCTTCAGCTTAATCTTATAAATATAATAGCTTGATAGTTTAGTTGATATTATATTATAGTCGAAAATCTAAATAGGTCTTAAAGTAAGAAGATAACCTTTTAGTTCTTGATATTTTTGTAATTTCGTCTAATAAAAAGGAATACTGGTAAAATACTTTCGTGTTTATTAAGATTTAATCGATATATCGACATTTTTCCATTGATATTTCGACGACGATATTGATATTTTAATAAATATCGATACATCGATATAACTATATTTTTTTCATTTTCGACATCCCTAGTGGGCGTGGCTTGTCGCCATGGTTGTCAAAGTTTAATAATAAATGACATAAATTATTTTGAGTATGTAAAAATAAATTACAACTTTCAGGAAAATTACTATATTATACTATACTATATAAGATACCTATACCAATAGCCATGGCTTGATATACCCTTTCCGACTAACCGTGTATATCTCATTCTTATTCCTTAACAATATTTATTAAATGTCCAAGTATAACAAGATAGTGTTTCATATGCTTTTATGGGATGCATGCTTCTGCCGACATCCAACATGAATGTGGCTCATTAATAAGTATTGTAAAACTAATTTTCTAAAGTCGCCTTGAACAATAAAAAAATTGATTTTGTATAGATATCAATAATTTTCTGCAATTCATTATGATATTGATATTTTTACTTTGTGCTTATAACTAGTGCTCAATGTGACCAGAAGCGCAGCTGATCGCCATTCTCAGGGCACTTACACTTGACATTTCTGTTAGATGCCATATGGTATTTTATGTTTTTGCAGGTTCTGAAACAAGACTTACAGAAAGTCTAAGTTTAATTGACGCAGTGACTCCAGACATTGTTGCAGCACGACAAAATGCTCACAATGCTCAGAAACAAACCGCCAAAACAGAAACAGGTTCAGGGAGTGAACAAAATGGTGTTGATGTTAGTACTTTATTGAAACAATGCTTTACTCTCCCGTAAAGACCATGGCACATGGTGAAGCCATGCAGCATTTGATTACAAAGTCTGTGGTCCTAAATTTGTCCTATATGGTCTTATGATTTTTATGTGATGCAAGTTCTATAATCTCATTTGTGGCTAAATGCTACGATAAAGATCTTCTCATTCCATATAAAGCTATTGACATTGAAAGACATTGTTAAGTGGAAAGGTCACAAAATCAAAAATCCCCACTTGTGCAAAAAGAACTTCCTTGATATATACAATTATAACTTCTTTATTACTGAATCTAGAAATACCATTTTTAATCATTATTTTTTTGTATTATTTTGGCAATTTTAAACTATAAAAATAAATAAAGCCAACCAGGAGAATAAATTTAAAATACCTGTAAGAGATAGGCTGCAGAGTCATAGAGACACAGGACCCAGATCATTTGACTTAGTAATTTAAAAAAAACATGGTTTGGTGATGTTAGTTACAGTGTTACTATACTTAATAGTATCTAAATTTTAGGGAACTACTTGTAACGCTGTAGCAGCTGCATCTACAGGTGAGGCAGCAGCAACACCCACTGCTCCGGAAACGATGGATGTAGATCAGTCTATTGAAATACCTGCAAGTAAAGCCACAGTTCTCAGAGGACATGAGTCAGAAGTTTTTATATGTGCATGGAATCCTAGCACAGACTTATTAGCAAGTGGATCTGGTGACAGCACTGCAAGGTAACTAGTATAGCAATCAAGCTGGTACATACATATTTTAAATGTGATGCTTATTAAAAAAGACATATTTCCAGTAGAGAAATAATATTTCATGATAATGATGACGGACATCTTACTTTAACTGTACATTGCATAGTGTGCTTATAAATACGTTTAACCATATTACAAAATTTATTTTGTATTTTAATATGGTATTGAAGTATGCTTTAAATTCCTTTTTATAAAACATAAGAAATAAATTATTATTAGAAGTACAAATAAGTTTCTGCTTTTTTTGAGAGATATGGCATGTTATGAGGTTTACATTAGAACTCACAGATGGTAACCGGCTTGAAAATCAGGTTGCTCATTCAAGGACAACATAACCCTATTGTATTATTAACTTCGTGTTAGCATCGTACTTTTTTTATGCCTATTATATTCATAGCCTTACAAGTTAAGGAATTTTTCAGACGTGGAATCCGAATGCCGCGTGAAAGTTGGCAAAAGTAGTTGCTAATAACGGACAATACTTCGATTAAATGTAAACTACCAGTCTTTCATTTTTTTTTTGCCAAAAACAGCGTAAACTTATTTGTACTCTCAATACATAATTATCCTAAAACTGCATGTACTCTAAAATTTATATTAGACGTGTGAAAATCCAAGTAGAATCTTAAAATATTTAATTTTTACTGTGCTTGGTAGCAAATATAAAAGAGAAAAAAACTTTATTGTAAGGCATATGAATGTGCTTTTACGTTCCTGGAAATGTGTTTCTAAGCCTGAAATTTATAGACGCTTCTTTGGTTCCAAGTTGGGAAAATCTACAACTTATTTAGATATTAAATTAATAATATAATTTGTAATGACTGAATAAAGTCTACCCAACCCAAAGTAGTATCTATAAATCTCAGCCAATTGTCTTTGTAAAGTTTTACATATTATTTGCATTCTTTTTACTGATATGGATAAAGCTATACTAATATCGAAACAGATTACTACTTTGATTTAGTAGTACTTTTATAGTATAGTGTTAGCATGTTATAGTTTTATTATACATTTAAGGTCATTTGACTAATTTAAAACATAGTGTTACTGACATAATTTCTTTGTGAATGTAATAATGAAAAAAAATGTAATGAATTCTGAGGGAAAATTCTGTATTAGAATCACGTTCAAGATTTACGAAAATATGTTTGTTTTTTATACTATAAAGTTGGCAAAAGTGTTAAAAAGAATACCTGACTGCTTACAGTCAGGTATTCTTTTTACACACACACACCTATAAACCACGTTCACCTATAAACGAAAACAAGACAGGAAGTAGTACCAACCTTGAAAGAGAAGACCAATTATGTGTGAGGTTATCTTTAAACTAAACTAATTGGGCGGACGGGCAGCGGGAATCATGTCATCATGACAAGCACTGTGATCACAAACAGCCAGAGAAAGTCTCACAACCACTTCACTATTTGTGTAACACAATGAAGGGTCATCTGTAGGGTGATGACAAGAGTGTCTTTGCTTACCACTCAAAAGCTCTTATTATTTTGCATCTGCTATTTGTAAAAATCAATACTAATGTATTGATATTTAAAGAGAGTAGGAAAAATCCTACAATATGGATCTAAATAGAAGAGTCAGTAGAGACTTGTCTTCTTCTTAAGGTGCCTCTTCACTACTGGAGGTTGGCCGTCAGCTCAGCGAAAAGACACTTGTCTACAAAGACCAAATAAATAGAGGTTCTGCTGATGGAGGGTTAATGTAAAGTATCCGAAAACTGTTTCGGAGCAAGAAGGTTTTAGTGAAGGCCAATGAAGCAAAAGAGGTTTTCGATGTGCAGGATTACATTAGTATGTTGTTGATATCCGAATAGCTCGTACGAAGCGATTCGCCTCCTCCTGTATATTGCGTTCGCCAAGAAGTGGAATTCATTCCCAATGTCTGTTTTTCTAACTACGTGTGATATGGGAAGTTTAAAGTAAGGAATGAATCGGTTATTAACTGGCGAGCGCGCCTATCATTGTTCAGACCTCATTGTGATAAAAACCTGTTTGTAATGAAAATAAATTAAAAATAATCTATTTGTTTGATTTTGCAGAATATGGGACATGTCAGATAATCCCGCTACCACTCCAAACCAATTAGTGTTGAGACACTGTATACAAAAAGGTGGTGCTGAGGTCCCAAGTAACAAAGATGTTACTTCTTTGGATTGGAATGTAAGTTCCAGTTTTTGGTCAAATAGAATGACTGATATTCATTTAATCTAAATTTTATTATTTTAATATTGTTTCAGTGCGATGGAAATTTATTAGCTACAGGTTCATATGATGGCTATGCCCGTATATGGGCTACTGACGGTACTCTGGCATCAACACTGGGCCAACATAAAGGACCCATATTTGCATTGAAGTGGAACAAACGAGGCAATTATATATTGAGTGCTGGGGTATGCTTATTTTATATTGTACTAACTCAAATTGTTGATTTAACATTATTAAATCCTGTAATATTTTTTTAAGGTGGATAAGACAACTATTATATGGGATGCGTCAACAGGCCAATGCACACAACAGTTTTCATTTCATTTGGCACCAGCTCTTGATGTAGACTGGCAGACAAACACTTCTTTTGCATCATGTTCAACTGACCAGTGTATTCACGTGTGCAAGTTGAATGCTGATAAACCAATAAAAAGCTTCCAGGGACACACAGTGAGTTTAATTTTTTTTTTGTGCCTGGAGGAAAATCCTACATAGAACCATGAGACACACAGTGAGTTTAATTTTTTTTTTGTGCCTGGAGGAAAATCCTACATAGAACCATGAGGGCCGCTGTGAGGGCAGCGACCCCGACGTGTCAGACTCGTACTGACTAAAAACCCCCGGGGTGTCCCTCTAATCGCTCCACCTGAGCCTGGGAAACCACATTCATCCAGACGCCCGGAGAGCGAAATGCAGACTCCCTCAAATCTACAGCCCGGCTAATTAGTTTAAATAATAACCATAACATTTAATATGTATAACTATTGATGTGTTCAGCACCAATGGCATCAGAGGCTAAAGTTATGAGAATTATTTTTTAATTCGCTTGTTACTAATTGAGTGTATGAACTTGGTTATCAAATAATAATACTATGTAGCATAGATGGGCAAAATGTAATCAGATTAATAAAAATAATTACGATTACATTTTACCATTAATATGACTGCATTTTGCTCATGTATGATTTAAACACTACAGAATCCCAGATTGCATATACATTTATGATTTCAATGATTCAAATGGATTTAATCATGATTACAGAGCAAGACAATTAAATTATGATCACATTTTGTAATCCTTAATCATTAATCAGACTACATTTTGCCCATCTCTGCTATGTAGTAAATTACCTAAAGGGCGACATAGTGCATTATACGCTCATTCTTTTTTTTTGGTTTACAAGCAATATTGTGTCTTTTTTTCAGAATGAAGTAAATGCAATCAAATGGGATCCTCAAGGGCAACTCCTTGCATCATGTTCTGATGACATGACTCTTAAGATTTGGTCAATGAAGCAGGATACATGTGTTCATGACCTGCAAGCACATTCTAAAGAGATTTACACAATCAAATGGTCTCCAACAGGTCCTGGAACTCTAAACCCTAATATGAATTTGATTTTGGCAAGTGCTTCATTTGACTCTACTGTGCGTTTATGGGATGTGGAGAGAGGTGTTTGTATACACACATTGACCAAACACACGGAACCCGTATATAGTGTTGCCTTTTCACCAGATGGTAAATTCTTGGCCAGTGGTTCATTTGATAAATGTGTACACATATGGTCCACCCAAACTGGAGGTCTTGTTCATTCTTATAAGGGTACCGGTGGCATTTTCGAAGTCTGTTGGAATTCTCGTGGCACGAAAGTAGGAGCAAGTGCTAGTGATGGCAGTGTCTTTGTTTTAGATTTACGCAAACTCTAACATAATCTGAAACTGAATGTCAGTTTGTTTCCTTGAATAATATGGACTTAAAATACAATATGTTACATTTTTGTACATTATAATTAAGAATAAACTGCCAAGTTTTATTAATTCAAAATAGGCTTGTGCTTGAATGAGAATAAATGAAATGACAATGTCAAATATTATTTTAGTTTGACAAAGAACTGATTAAAATGTTTTTTCATTTATGTATACAGCTCTGGAGATTTTTTCATTTTATCATGTTATTTACATATTATTAAATGAGTTGCAGTATGTTATATTTTAATTAAGTATCATTTGTATTTCTATCTATTTGTATGTACACGTTCTGAATTGTAGTTAGATCAGTTTAAACCCCATTTCCAATTAACTCCTTTGTATCGCATATATATAGATGTCTACAAACACTGCTTATGTGTGTATCACATTTCATAGAAGCTTTTGTTTTTTATGGTAGGAAAAAAGGATAATATTTAAGATTGATCATTGGCTTTTTTTTTGAAGCACTAAGATAATAAAATTATTGAAAAGATAGATATGGAATGTCCCAATATAAAACAGGACTAGATTATTAGACCAATATGCTAACATTGGATGGGGAAGGGGTTTAAAATAAAATACTATTTAAGTAAAGAATTTTAACTGGAAAATTACTTTTTAAAACACGAAGTGTACAAATTTATGGAATACAGAGAATTTATCATTGTAACTAGTTTTATTATTATAACCCTTAATATAAATAGATTAGATATTGTTATGCTTATAACGGCTTTAACCTCAAAACCATGTTTGCATCATGCAATGATATGATGATTATGTGTATCATTGGATCGGGTTTTGTTCTTTAATATTTTTTTCCTTAATGGGAACCACAATAAAGCAATTTGCTTTAGTAGCAGGGAAATGGCTGTAGGGCATTGAAGTCTTGATAATATTTTGAAACTGGCCCAAAGACTAGCCTTTGTCTTTATAAATTATTAGGATTAATTTTCATTTCATAAATACCTAATTTCTTTGTTTAAGTGTAAACTGGAGTTTTCCTTTCTCTTTTCTGACCTGAAAGACTTGACCTGTACTTGATCATAGTTCCATTTCATTCAGTAAACTAGCTGATACCATTGTGTCAAGTTTCAACAGATCAGAGACTGTCAAACTTGCTTAGAGCTCTTATTGATGATAATAGAACTTTAAGGTTTTTGTAAAATCATTTTAATAATAGTTGTGTTCCGTTATCCTTAATAAGTAACAAACCAATTCTAGAGTAAATATTTTATTATGTCATTGGCCTTTTATATGAAAGCAAATCTTCATGTTTATAAAGTAAATGTAATTTTTCATACATAAATTTAAAGAAAAATAATAGATCATCATACTGCCCTGAATATGGTGTACATCTAGGATGATTTTCATCACTATGTATTGGACAATGGTTTGTTAGACATGAGTTATAATCTTTACTTCGACCCCATGCACAAATATGCAATTCTAACAAAAGTTGATGTATTGCCTCTATTGTTGATAAATACCACCGAGGACTACCTTTTTGATGGCGCCAAAATTGGGAAGCTCTGTTCTGTAATACTACTGTAGGAATTTTTTGCAATCGCTCATCAGAATATATGCCTCGACTCTGGTTCCACGTACTATCTATCAATATCACACGATCAATGGGCAGTTTGTCAACATGATGTATGTTGCTACTCTCATTGCTGCTTAGAATCTTAGTCATCAAAGTTCCTACATTATAGCCTGAAGGCAACTTTGTCATCATAAGTTCAGAGTATGTTGGCTTCTCTTGCCTTCCTGTAAACAGTTCCTCTACAGTTTTGGCCTCAGTTCCTGGGTACAGCAATACAATCCTCCCATCATTGACATAGTCAGGTACATCAGGATATATAAACACTCTCACATCCAACGGAGCAAGAACTGCTGCATGAGCTGCTGTACTTTTACCATCAATTTCTCTTCTGTGCTTGATGATATCGACTTTAATTGGTAACTGAAAATATACAATAATTAAGAAACATATAAATTTGGAACTAACACCTACTTACAAAATATTCTTACCGAACATGAAGGGATATGACCTTTTAAGATTGATACTGGAATGAAACATGTGTAGCAGAAATACATGCGTGATTTACTACAACGAGGACATGGCGATCTTCTAGACAACTGATTTAAGGTTTCCGAACCCGCTATTTTCATTCCTTCAAAGGGTCTATCGTCTCGATTTCTGGCTTCTTGGCTTTTTGGATTCATAGTGCGTTACGAATGATATCTTTATGAAACTCTCAGAATTAATTTGCTGTAGCTAATAAACTAAATAATACTAAAAATATTACAAGTGAGTATAGTTTAAACTCATTAAATAGTTCTACTCTTTAGAGAAAACATAAATTACGGATACTCAAATTTTATAACCACAATAGTTTATTGACCATGAAATATTATTATAAAATAATGTACTATTATTCATAAAATACATCTATAAATATTCCATGAAGTGCAAATAATGAACTGAAATGTGCACGAATGAAGTGGCGGTAAATATTATTATATTTACTTTGGCGATAAAAAACACAGACTAATAAATAATATAAAAATTAGAGTCCGACCAAAACTGGTTTTCCGGCCGAAACCGAAACCGAATATTCGGCCGTGGCTTCAGTTGCGGCCGAAACCGAAACTCACGTGGTCAAGTATAAAAGTCAACGTGGTCAAGTAAAAAATAAAACAAAAACTTACATGTAATCAGTTCCATCAAAACATAAGCTCTAAAGAATGTTTACGTCGGGTAATAACGCACTGACTAAGTTGTGTTGCTATAGAGCAATGCGAATTTGATCCGTCAATTGTCGTCTAAACAACGCAGTTACACTCCGACGCAGCCTTGAGTTTCTTTCGGCGTTTCTTCTCAAGGTAGTCGCTTCCGAAACGCTAGTAGATATCCGTTAGGTTTCGTATTTTTGGCTGGCAGTCCAAGTTGAGGTTCGTACCCACAGGGGTGCCCTTGCATTGCTACCCAACCCATAAATTGCCGGCTGAGCACCCTCAGTGATCGCCCACCCGCCCGGTTAAGTTGTGAAGACCTTTCCCGGTCAACAAAAACGCGTAAATTGGAAAAAAAAAATGCGAACGGCGCACGAATCCCGAACAGGGCCGCCAGCGTCCGCCAAGGCGTTGCCGCGAGAAACGAAGTTAGGCAAGCATGTACGACAACTACCGAAATGAGTTTCGGTTTCGGTAAAAGTTTCGGCCAAATTTGGCCGAAACCGAAACTGCCGCCGAAACTTGATTTTCGGCCGAAACTCGGCCGAAACCGAAACCGAACTTTCGGTCGGACACTAATAAAAATCGCATAAGCTTATTTTTTTGTTATATTTTCCTCTTTACAGGAAAGGCAAAGACATATACGCTATACAGCCATGTCTGAGGTTATTCTTTTCATGTCATTAAATTTCTGTTGTCTTCCCGCCACGCTCCAATATTACTGTCGTAGTTTCAATTACATATAATCCATATTCAATTCATGTTTACCATTTGTATACACACACACAATATAAACGGCGAGAAAGACAATGTAAATTGGCGGAAAAACTCAACGACCCAAGGGAAACATCACTCCGCTAGCGTCTCGCCAAAAAAACATTGCCGCATTTATGTTTATAATGTTTCAATAAATTTCATTACGACTACATTTGATCACATTTCATTGAGACTATATTTATCTATAATACTGTCGGTCCCACGAATTCTGGTCTAGACACCTAAATTTTAAGATTGTTTAAAACTAAGATAAAAAATTAATGAAAAACATTTTTACTATAATTTTTTTTTATGATTTTTATTGATATTTGAAGAGTATAAAAAATATATATTAAAAAATCGTCAAAATACAGGCCGGTGGAGTGGAGGCTACAAAAAATACGGTGCTTCCTGGTTGACATGATTCCAACCCTTGTAGTAATCTAAAACAAACAAATTAAAAAATTTTTTCAATAGTAAGGATACCGCTATCGCATTTACCATTACCTTTTCAAATTTTTAAAAATTACTTAAAATTTAAATTCTCCAATATCCAAAGCAGGGGCGATAGAGAAATATATAAAAAAGATTCTTATTAAATTTCAAAGGAATCGGTAAAGTAGAACTTGACATATCATGACAACCACCTCAAAAAAAGTAGTTTTTAGAAAAACGCGTTTGAAGTTTGAGAAATAATTCCAATCGAATAACTCAGATAATAATATTTAATACTCACTTTGGATTAATCGGTGATCCCACATCCATACGTTGGGCATTCTTATCTTTCATTTCTTATCTTCAATGTCTTGCGAAGTTCTTTCTGCTAACCGACCTGTTCTGCCCTTTTTTGAAGGAGCTGAAGCTCGCAGTTCAGAGCGATCAATCCTAACTTCGTTTCGTCGGACAGCAAGTTAAAATCCGCTGTATTTCCGAAAATAATTCGAATTTAGAAAAACCCAAAGGGCATATTTTTGAAGGTCTAAACTTTCAAAATACACGAATAAAAGAAAAATCGATTTTTTCAAATTTCTAGGCCAGAATAGCGCCTTAAATGATTATATTCTATTATAATTATATTTGTGATCATACACAATCACACACACACACACATTTATATATATTGAGTATCTAAAAATATGAGGATTTATTCTGTAATAAATTTGAATTCTAATTCTGGCGTTATATTTTGACAACTTGACTCGGTCTCAGTTCATATGATTTTATTTTCAAACTGCTGCAAAACAATAACAATCCTGTTTTTACTAATAATTAATAATAATGATAGTCGAAATATTATACTTAGGTTTTCTGTAAGTCTGTATAGTATTATATGGAGAGTTATGAAAAATAGGCATTATCGTATTAATATTGGCAATGATTTTTCATCTATACATATATAGCTTGATAAAAAAAAATTACTGCTACTGTCACGAAAAAAGTAATTTTCATGTCAAAATATAACTTGCATTTTTATAACGCCGCGCTGCGCTCTTTATATTTTAACCTTAGGTTCTGATTTAATTCTGAACACGGAACACCTATATGCTAAGTTTCTGACGGATTGACTGTATTCTGTGATCCTGGTTATAAATGATTGTCATATTAATTCAAATGTCAATTAAGTAATTTTAAACATATACGTTCTGCTTTATTTCTTCTGAATGTTGAATTTCTATATGGTTGTCGTTACAAAGCTATTCATATAATAATCTTTTTCGGATTTTTTAATTCTTTATCTTTGTCACCATGTTACAAATAAGTCTAATTTAGTAATTCTTTTCATGTTTGTCAAAATAATTTGTTTGGTGATTGAACAGTTTTAAGTAAATATAAATAAGCTAATGTAAAAATGGATATGTCTTCAACGTCTTCAAATAATTTAGCGGTGCATCTTCACAAACTATGTTCTCGGTTGTCAGCTGATCCAGGTTTGTTTCTATTTTTAAACTTTTATCTGTCATTGTGTATAAATTGTTTTGTTTATACTGATTTGGAAAAAATATTCTTTAAACATTATTTATATGAGAGTCCTACAAGAATATGTAAAATGGTTATTGTCTATCTTTAAAACAGGTAGATATTTAGGAATGGATTTTATAACATATTTAAACCAATAATATTAAAAATATAACTGTTTTTTGTCTAAATATCATTTAATAATATTATGTAAAGACGGTTTCTATCTTAAATATTACAGATAATGCATATGAACTGGCAGTGTCATATCTGTCATCTGCTGGAGATAAAACCCGAACTGTTCAAGATGAAAGGTTACTTTGTCAAAAAATTCAAAGTCGCCTTTCTATCATATCTGCCAGGGATGCAGAAAAGTTTCTCGAATATCATTCAAAACTCAAGACCTCGGTATGGATTTTTTTTAGTAAAGATATTTCTATATCTGTTATGCATGTATGTTACACTATTTTATTAATAATGAGAATAATGTAACTGCTTTACTGTTGATGTTAATAATATAGATTAGGGATGTAACGGAGGCAGTTTTATCAGAACCGAAGTCGGAGTTTTTAAATTTGATTTATCGGAGTCGGAACCAAAGTTGGAATCAGAGTCGGAGGCAATGTCAGTCACAAGTGACGGCAGAATAAAATAGTTTTATTAAAGGACAAATAAGGTAAGGTAAGGTAGGGCTAGTAAGGTTGGAGTTCCATCAGTATTATATGATAGCGGTGGCAACATTTGTACTGATCAGAAAAAAATTGCAAAGGTGTACGCCCAGGAGTTTCATAAGGCATATTCACTTGAACCAAGTCAAGACCATGGCCAAATAGTATCTCTACCAAGACCTTTGAATTGCCTTGATACAGTGGATTTCTCGCCAATGGAGGTATTTAAGATTCTGAATCGTTAGATATTAATTCAGTAGCTGGACCTGATGATATGGTGGGTCTGTTGCTCCAACAGTGTGCTGAGAATATTAGCCCAATCCTAGCAAATATTATGTCGAAATCCCTAGAAGAGGGAACTTTACCAAGTATATGGAAGCATGCTATAATAACACCAGTCTATAAAAAAGGCGATAAATTGATTGCTGCTAATTACAGACCTATAAGTTTAACTAGTATACTGTGCAAATGTATGGAGCCCATAATTTGCAATAAACTCAAAAAGTTTTTATTAGAAGAAAACATAATTTCAGAGAGACAACATGGTTTTTTTGAGGGGCTTCTACTGTAACAAACTTGCTGACTTGCTCTCATCATTGGGTTTATGAGGTTGATGCTGCTAGACCTATCGATGTATTATATCTAGATTTCGAAGGAGCTTTTGATAAGGTTCCTCATAAGCGTTTACTTGTGAAGTTAGAACATCTTGAAATCCGAAATTTTTGCGTTGGCTGGAGGATTTCCTATTTGGTAGAACTTTTCAAGTCAGAGTGGGTAATGCTTTGTCTGAATCAAAACTAGTTCTTAGTGGGGTTCCGCAGGGTTCAGTCCTTGCTCCGGCTTTATTCAGTTTGTATATATCTGACCTATGCCCATGCATTGACTCAGAGGCATGTTTCTTTGCCGATGATCTTAAATACTTTGGAAACCCTTTAATCAGTAATGATATTCTTCAGGCGGATCTGAGGAAGATACAGGACTAGACAAGAGACTGGATAGTTAAATTAAATCCAACGAAGTATTCAGTAGTACATATAGGGCGGAACAATCCACATAATATTAGGTCCTTACATATGAAATTGGCGTTTTTCGTACTGGCCACTTTAATCACAAATTTCTCCTCTTTGATAAGGAATTCCAAATTCAAATTTGTACAGCTATAGACTCATGTATTTGTGCTTCGATGATCGTCATTCATTTGTTTTTTTGTTCTGTTTTTTTCTGTTTGCGTCACTCATTTTACAAAATGGAAAACTTAAAATATCGCATTATTTACGAGTACGAGTTCCGCCGTGGCACTAGTGCTGCGGAAACAACTCGAAGGGTGAATGATGTGTATGGCGGTCGTGTTGCAAAAGAAAACACAGTTCGTTTTTGGTTCCAACGTTTTCGTTCTGGAAATTTCGACCTGCAGAACAAGCCCCGTGGACGGCCTTAGACTCAAGTTGATAATGAAGAGTTAATATTATAAAGCTGAAGAGTTTGTTTGTTTGTTTGTTTGTTTGAACGCGCTAATCTCAGAAACTACTGGTTCGAATTGAAAACTTCTTTTTGTGTTGAATAGACCATTTATCGAGGAAGGCTTTAGGCTATATAACATCACGATGAAACTATTAGGAGCGAAGAAATAATGAAAAATGTGAAAAAAACGGGGAAATTTATTCAACCTTGAGGGCTTCCATTGCGTGCACTGCGAAAACGGTTCAAGATACCAAAAATATACGTACGAAAAAATTATTCCTCTTAAAATGATCTAAAAAATGTCTAAGACAGTATATATCTATCTTTTAAGATTAACTCACTAGAACCGTTTTTATGGTAATCAAATTTGGTCGAAATTAATGCATTATTTGTTAAGAGTTGTATCAACGTAATAATATTAATCTTTATCCAAATAAATGTGTTATTGATTAAGAGTATTTAATTGTGAACAAAATTGTCTTTGACATCATTTAATTTCAATGAACATCTTAGAAGATATTACAATAACTTATATAGCAAAACAACGTTTGCCGGATCAGCTAGTGAGTAATAAAAGTAAAAAATAGTAATTTCATTATTCTGTTTTAAAAATTTAACTTTAACTTAAAGGATTGCACACAAAGTCTTTGGCCATTATCAGAAGTATTCTGCATCTTGAAGGCGGGCGTGGATTATCGGGTAGGAGACAGTATTTCAGTAAAATATGGGCGGTACTTTGATAATCACTTCTAATAGTCCAGGAATCACTCAGAACAATAGTAAAAGCATCTATGATCAGCTAGATTTCGTTGGATTTACTTAATGGCCACCAAGCACGAACTGATCCTGAAAGTAGTCAGGTCGAAGCAAGTCACTATGCCAGTTTTTTCACTATTGTACTTTGGTCACGACCCAATTCCGGCAATTAACCTACCAACTCAAACGGCAGAAAGCACAAAAAATGGTCCTGAACGTAATCAGTTTGAAGCGAGTTACTATGAGTTCGTAGGTTTATTGGCCGAACAATGTGACTCGTGACCACAATACACAACTGCAAAGACTCTTATAATGATTATGATTCGCTCAACGAGACGGATATTCGGGGGCGGACTTGCACCGGCTAAAACCACCGGGTGCCAGCACTGCCTAATCTTCGCCTTCGCCGGGCCTGGGAATCCAGATACTTCCTAGACAGGCCTTAGGTCTTAGACACTAGGCCTCCTCCCTGGGAGAGGGTCGTAAAACTACCAAAACAATACCTCCCATAGGGGCGGCGTGTGAGCACACACAGGACGTCACCACCTCACCCTCTGCTGGACGCCACCCCCCACTTTCTGCTGGACGACACCCCCACTCTCCGCTGGACGCCACCCCCCCCTCTCCGCTCGATCCCCCCAATCTTCGCTGGACGCCACCCCCCACCCTCTGCTGGACACCACCCCCCATTCTCAGCTAGACCTCACCCCCACTCTCCACTGGACGCCACCCCCCACTCTCCGCTCGATCCCCCCAATCTTCGCTGGACGCCACCCCCCACCCTCTGCTGGACACCACCTCCCATTCTCAGTTAGACGTCACCCCCACTCTCCACTGGACGCAACCCCCCACTCTCTGCTGGAAGCCACCACCCCCACTCTCTGCTGGACGCCACCCCCCACCCTCTGCTGGACACCACCCCCCACTCTCAGCTAGACGTCACCCCCACTCTCCACTGGACGCCACCCCCCACTCTCCGCTGGAAGCCACCCCCCACTCTCTGCTGGACGCCACCCCCACTCTCCGCTGAAAGCCACCCCCACTCTCCGCTGGAAGCCACCCCCACTCTCCCCTGGACACCACCCCCACTATTAGACGGAAGTTTGGGGTCATTATCATTCGAAATAAAATAACTTAAAAAATTAAATAAACGAGTATTTAAATCGGTCTCTCTCTCAGCCAGAACTCAAAAGTAATCATTAAAATAATTATGATTAATTGAATGATTACTGTAATCAAGATTAATGATTACTCATGTAATCATGATAAAAAGTAATCACATTACAAGTAATCATGATTACTTTCATCATGATTACTTGTAATCTGATTATTAATCTGATTAAAAGTAATCATGATTACGCCCATCTATGGTTACCACTCACTTAAGTAACAGAATATTGCATGTTTGGAATAAATTGCCTCAGGACATTGTTGACGCACCATCCACGAATAGTTTCAAAGTTAGACTGGATAGATGGCTCTCATCTCAGTCAGTCTTTTTAAGTTGAACATACCAGCTAAGACGCATATCAGCTAATAGCTGCTCGCCTATTATTTGATAATAATAATAATAAAAACATTAGTCAGTGAACCTTTTTAATTAGAAAGTCATAAATTTACAAATACACAGATAATAAAAATTGCTGTGTTACTTATTAAAATTTTCCCATTAATAGTGAACAAATTAAATCAAATTTGCTCCAGGGTTGTTTTTGTGTTAATCTATATTTTACTTAGTTTAATGTAAATGTAAAATAAAAAAACCTTTAAGTAATAAATTTAAATGTACATTTAGTTTTAAATTTAATAATTTTAATCATATTTTTTTTAATCTATAAATATTTTTTTTAAAATGTCTTCTACAAATTAAGTAGCACTGATTGTTTGATTAATTGATATTATGTTTCAACAACATATAAAATAAAATCAAATGAATTGACTACAACAGTGGTGGTGACCTCCGATGAGTACCTCCGATTAAAATGTTTCGGAACCGTAGTCGGAACCGGAGGTGTAATAACAATCGGAAGTTCCGACTTATCGGAGTCGGAGTCGAAGCTCCTTAACATCCCTGATATAGATGTAATAGGTTTTGTTAAAATTTTAACAGAAAATGTTTTTATTTATATATGACAATAACAGAAGAAAGCAAAAAAGGTTTCCAATCAAGTGGCATTTAATTTTTCTGTCTACTATAATAGGGAATCTGCATGATGATAGATATGTGTAACGTAAAAGAGGACTTTCCAACATCTCAGAAAGAAGGTCTCAGAGTATTTCATTTCTTGGCAAATATAAGCTTTTCATTGAAATTTTACTTCTGCTTCATAACTTACAATTTTTGTACAGTTTTGTACATTAAATTATATCTTTCTTTTGTTGCGTTTTGAAGAATCTTGACCTGAGAATACATTTTGAAAAAGTGGAACCTAAAAAAATAGTATTGTTACGAGCGCGGGGTATTAAAATGCCGGTTGTGACGGACAATCAATTTATTAATAGAGGAGAGTACACAAAATCAAAACGCAGCCGCAGAAATGTCGTGAAGCGCAGCAGTCGAATGCTCTCGATGTTATTTCGTCGAAGAGTCCAGAAGCACGTCGAAAAATGCTCTCGAAAATCCGTCGTCAAAAATCCAGTCGCAGAAAGTTCTCGAAGTCCAGTATCAGAATCCAGTCAAAATAATCGCACGTAGAATCACTATACAGTCGCAGTATGATCGCAAAAGTCCTTGAAGATCGCTTCGTAATATCGCACTGTGTCGCTGTCCAAATTAGAACTGTCCTGTGATCGCATCGAGCGCGTATTTATATCGGAACAGCCGCTTTCCAGCATTTTCGAGTAATAACTAGAATCTTATAGAGGTATTTGAACCTTATGTTTTTAGTTGTACATTCCAGAATGGGTTTATCGACCTTTCGCGAACCGGAATTCCACGAATAGCGGCCGTCTCACCGATACACGCGTCACGAACTCGGGCGGCAAGATGAAACGATGCGCCCCCCTCCTATTTTTTTTGATGGTAAACAATTTTCTCGGATCCGGTTGCAAGTTATTTCATTCGAAGGAGTACGTCAAGACTATCTATGCGTTTTAAGATTATAGTCGTGCGATGCCTGGAAGCCTAGAAATCTAGGGCTAAAGTTTGGCCCTAGTTCCGTCGTAACATTGCCCCTCTCTTAGTAATGCTCGTCCCGAGCATTATTCGTGCCAAAATAACGAGCCAGGCGGTCAATGTGAACTATCTTTGGCTTCCCTCTTGGTTCTCTCTTGATCCTGTAAGTGACGTCATTGATTCTTGTGATTATGGTATAGGGGCCTTCCCACCGTGCTTGTAATTTTGGTGATTTCCCTTTTCTCCTCATTGGGTTATGCAGCCAGACCAATTCACCTTCTTTAAACCGTCTTACGTTGGCTTTACGGTCATAATGAGTCCTCATTCTTTCACTTGACTTCAGACTGTTTTCTCGCACTAGCTCATGTATCTCAGCTAGTTTCTGCTGCAAATCTGACACATAATCAATAACTGGTTTTGGGGTATCAGGAGGAGTTCCAGTGAGAGAGTCTATGGGCAGTCGAATTTCTCTACCAAAATTTATCCTGGCTGGTGTTGTATCAGTAGTATCGTGCACAGCGGAGCGGTAAGACATTAAAAACAGGGGAATATACTGGTCCCAATTCTTCTGATGCTCCTCTACTACCTTAGCCAAGTGATTCTCCAACGTCTGGTTAAATCTCTCGACCATTCCATCGGACTGGGGGTGACTGGGAGTAGTGCGTGTCTTGTGGATGCCGAGGAGTTTGCAGACTTCCTGGAATAGCGCGGACTCAAAGTTTCTTCCCTGATCTGAGTGCAATTCCAGGGGAACTCCAAATCGACAGAAAACCTCATGTACCAGTTTCTTGGCAACAGTATGTGCTTCTTGATTTGGAACAGCAAAAGCCTCTGGCCACTTACTAAAATAGTCCTGCAAGACGATGATGTACCGGTTACCTTCTTCCGTTACTGGAAATGGTCCAGCTACATCTACAGCCACTCGTTCCCAAGGAGCGCCGACGTTGTATAATTTTAACTTTCCTCTAGTTCTCGTTTGAGGACCTCTCACGGATGAGCACGCAGTACATTTCCTGCACCACTCTTCTACATCTTCACGGCATCGCACCCAGTAGAATTTCTGTCTGACTTTTTGTAGTGTCTTCTTTATGCCAAGATGCCCACCGGAAACACCATCATGTACGTTCCGCAGCACATCTGGCACTTTCTCCCGAGGAACTACAATTTGTCTAGTTATCTCTCGTCCGTTTGGTGACTCCCATTTCCTGCAGAGAACTCCATTTTGCATCTCTAAACTGTCCCACTGAGCCCAATAACTTTTTGTGGTGGGACTAAGCGGGGATACTTCACTCCAGTCAGGTTTGTGACCTCTTCGTTTCCACTCGCGAATGTTTTTCAGATCTATGTCATTTTCTTGAGCCGTCTGCATAGCCTGATCACACCATGTATCGTCCAGTGCGTTCATTCTGATGACCCTCAGTTGTTCCTTCCCTTCCTGCTTCAAACAATGGCGGCAAGCTTCCTCACAAGGTCGTCGTGATAGGGCATCTGCATTTGTGTGAGCTTTTCCTTTTCGATGTTCAATTGTGAAATTAAATTCCTGTAATTGCTCCAACCATCTCGCAACTTGTCCCTCTGGGTTCTTGAAACGCAGTAGCCATTGTAGAGCAGCGTGATCCGTCCTCAGAGTAAAAGGTCTTCCGATTAAATACTTGTTGAAATGATGTAGTGTTTTAACTATTGCCAGGAGTTCTCGACGAGTAACACAGTAATTTCTTTCGGGTTTTGACAGGGATTTGCTGAAATATGCAATTACTACCTGTTGATCCCCTTGTCTTTGAGATAGAACTCCACCAATTCCTGTGTTACTAGCATCGGTATCTACAATGAAATGTCCTTCTCTGTTTGGATATCCAAGTATTGGAGAATTGCAGAGGCATTCCTTCAGCTGCGAAAATGCATGTTCGCAATCTGAATCCCATTCAAAATGACGCTTTTCTTCAGTCAAACGATGTAGTGGCTTCGCTATTTCAGAGAAGTTCTTTACAAATCTCCGGTAATACGCGCACAGTCCTAAAAAGGAGCGAACCTCAGTCTTATTAGTCGGGGTTGGCCATTCTCGAACAGCTCTCGTCTTCTCAGGATCCGTTCGTATACCCTGTGCCGAGATGATATGCCCCAGGTATCCGACTTCTTTCTTGAATAGAGAACACTTTTTGGGACTGAGCTTAAGATTTGCCTCTCGTATTCTCTGAAATACCTTCTCCATGTTTTGCAGATGTTCGGCAAAACTTCGACCCATAATTATAACGTCGTCCAAATACACTAGACAGGCATCTCCCAGCAATCCTACTAGAATCCGCTCCATCAATCTCTCGAATGTGGCTGGGGCATTACATAGTCCAAAAGGCATCACTTTAAACTGCCATAGACCGTTCCCAGGGCCAGTAGTGAATGCTGTCTTTTCTTTGTCTTCTTCATTAATCTCCACCTGCCAATAGCCACTTTTGAGATCTACTGTGGAGAACCATTTCATGCCGCTTAGCATGTCTAGAGTATCGTCTATCCGTGGTAAGGGGTAGCTATCCTTCTTTGTGACGTCATTGAGCATCCTGTAGTCCACACAAAACCTCGTGCTGCCATCCTTTTTCTTCACCAGGACCACAGGTGATGACCACGGACTAGTGGACGGTTCTATGACTTGGTTTTTCTCCATGTCCTTTATCATGGTTGCAACTTCAGCTTCTTTTGCAAAAGGTATTCGTCGAGGTCTTTGCTTAATAGGTGGCGTATCACCAGTGTTTATGCAGTGTTTGACCACTCCAGTTCTTCCTAAATCATTTTCACCTTTAGAAAAGATGTCTTGAAATTTCAACAGCAATTGTTCAGCTTTCTGGTATTCCGCTGTCGTCAAATTAGCTTTCGAATCTTCCAGTAACAGGGCCGTATGCTGTTGCATGGTGTTATTGCATTCCTGTGATGACTCTATCCTTCTGAGCGAACTTACTCCGTTGTATTTTCCTATGACTTTGTTCCTTTCAAGCACTATCTTTCTAGGACTGCAATTAATTATGCGAACCTTTGTTTCCTTTGAAGTCATAACCAAGGTTCTGGCAACTATCCACTCTTTATGGTTATCATCGTCTTCTATTATAACGCAACGTCATTGATGAGCTGCCGGAGTAAGATTAACGGCAACCAGAGTCTCGGATCTTGGTGGTAAAGTTGTTTTTCTCATACAATATACTGAACCGTGACTTGACTCTTGAAGGAATACTTCTTGATCAGGAAACCTGATAACCCCTCTTGCTATTTCAAGAATACACTGTTGCTGCTGTAGAAAATCTAAACCAATGATGCAGTCGTCCGTAATGTTGGCTATGAGGACAGGATGCGTCATAATTTTGTCACCCATTCTCAGCGTCACCTCCGACTCTCCTAGGACCGGTACTGGCTGGCCCGTTGCAGTTTGCAACCGATAGCCCGTCTGTCCTTTTCCCCATGAGATGGTTCGGGGAAGTAGCTCGGGTCTGACGATAGTCTTTGATGCGCCGGTGTCGATTGTGAAGTTGCAAGTCCTTCCGTTAAGTTCGCCTTCCACGATAAAGCTGTTCCCATCTCGTACTTCCGATACTATTACAGTGGGGCTCTGCAGTCGACCAGCCAGTACTTGCCCCGCAGCCCTGGCTGAGTTCAGTTTAAATCTTCCGAGTCCACCTGCGTCTCAATTGTCGATTTCCGCGGTTTTCTCCGTGGACAATCGACCCGCAAGTGACCTCGTTCACCACATTCGAAGCAGGTGGGACCTCTCCGAATGACTTCTTGTTGCCTCACCACTTGATGGACGCGATACGGTCTTGGAACTTGTCGTACCGCCTCTACTTCTAAGGCATGCGCTAGGGCTGCTTTAAGAGAGTGGTGGTGCCCCAGCCGCACTGCAGCCCTGACTTCAGTATCCCGGATCCCGTCAATGAAGGTCTGCAGCACCTGTGTTTCCATCACATCAGGTGTAGACACGTAGGCCCGGCGCACCATTCGCTCAACCTCTGTTGCCCACTGCTGCAGACCCTCCCCTGATCTCTGCACCCTGTCTCTGAGCTGCGCGCGGTACACATGCTCAAGGTGCTTCTCACCGTATCGTGCCTCTAAAGCTTCCATTAAAAAGGCCAGTGACCTTCCACTGCCAGGAATGGCCTCCAATATCTGCACTGCATTCCCTCGTAGAGCCAGGGTGAGTGCTGTTAGGGTTTGGTCATCTGTCCACCCATTACCCTGGGCCACCATCTCGAACTGCAGTTTAAAGGCCGTCCACGAAGTGGAACCATCAAAGTGTGGTACCTCGAATCGGGGTCCCGTGACAGGCATCGGCGAAAAATTCCTTAGCTCCACTTTCTGTAGTCTTTGACCAAGTGCCTCGATGTTGCAGTCTTGATCCTTCATGCGGGAGTCAACTTTTTTGAGGTGGGAGTCGTGGGCTTCTATGCGGGTATCGTGTTCTTCCAGACATACCCGGACATCTTTTAATTCTGTGGACAGGGTAGACAAAGTGTCAGAAAATGTCGCCATCCTGACATCTATTGTACCCACGCTAGCTTTTATGTCCGCCATGCTAGTATCCAAGCTCGCTTTTTGTTCTGCCATGCTAGCATCCAAGCTCGCTTTTTGTTCTATCATGCTAGCATGCAAGCTCGCTTTTTGTTCTGCCAGAATGCTAGCCTTCATATCTGCGAGGCTAGCCAGCAACATCCCCATATCAAAACATGGCACCGATGTAGGTTGAGTTAGCGTTCCAGAGGTTCCAGCTGTGGTGGTTATTCCGGGTAGTCCAGAAGGTACACTAGCCTCTTGTGCCTCATCCTCAGTTCGCTCCATGCTTCGTGCAGCGTCCTGCAACGCTTGACGCCTTGTATAAACTCCCTCTTTGTCCCTCGGTGTGACCGGCATCCCGCTTCTGACACCAAATTGTTACGAGCGCGGGGTATTAAAATGCCGGTTGTGACGGACAATCAATTTATTAATAGAGGAGAGTACACAAAATCAAAACGCAGCCGCAGAAATGTCGTGAAGCGCAGCAGTCGAATGCTCTCGATGTTATTTCGTCGAAGAGTCCAGAAGCACGTCGAAAAATGCTCTCGAAAATCCGTCGTCAAAAATCCAGTCGCAGAAAGTTCTCGAAGTCCAGTATCAGAATCCAGTCAAAATAATCGCACGTAGAATCACTATACAGTCGCAGTATGATCGCAAAAGTCCTTGAAGATCGCTTCGTAATATCGCACTGTGTCGCTGTCCAAATTAGAACTGTCCTGTGATCGCATCGAGCGCGTATTTATATCGGAACAGCCGCTTTCCAGCATTTTCGAGTAATAACTAGAATCTTATAGAGGTATTTGAATCTTATGTTTTTAGTTGTACATTCCAGAATGGGTTTATCGACCTTTCGCGAACCGGAATTCCACGAATAGCGGCCGTCTCACCGATACACGCGTCACGAACTCGGGCGGCAAGATGAAACGATGCGCCCCCCTCCTATTTTTTTTGATGGTAAACAATTTTCTCGGATCCGGTTGCAAGTTATTTCATTCGAAGGAGTACGTCAAGACTATCTATGCGTTTTAAGATTATAGTCGTGCGATGCCTGGAAGCCTAGAAATCTAGGGCTAAAGTTTGGCCCTAGTTCCGTCGTAACAGTATGTTCATTTGTTTTAGCTGTGGTTTGTAGTGATAATTTTTTTTAGGTGTACAAAAAAATTTCCACAGTTTTATGTAAAAGAAAAAATATGAAAGAATAGTAGTTCTAAATTTAATTGAAGTATTGCCCATCACTAGCAACTACTTTTCCCAATTTTTTTTTTCGAATTTACGCGTGTTTTTTCACCGGGAAAGGTCTTCACAACTTAACCGGGCGGGTACTTTTCCCCGTCTTTCAGGCAGCATTCAGATACCACATCTGAAAAACTCCTAATTCATTTTAGACTATCCACAAATCAAACTAATTTTTGGTTACTTCATATGATGTGAACCACTGCTCCGACAGAGCCATTGACTGGAAACAGATGATAGTCAGACGGCGCAATGTCTGGTGAATATGACGGGCAGGGTAGCACATCGGAATCAAATGTTTTCAAATAGTTTTTCACTGGAACCTCTACATGTAGACGAGCATTATCATGTAGAAGAATAATTTTGTTATATCTGGAGTAGTATTGAGGGTGTTTCCTCTTCAGAGCTCAGCTCAATCTCATCAATTGTGTTGGATAGAGAGTTCCAGTGATTTTTTCGATTAGTTTAAGCAACTTGTAATAGACCACACCCAACTGGTCCTACGAAATACACAGCATGAGTTTTTTTCCATGAATATTCGGTTTTACTGTAGAAGTTGAGACGTCCTGATGATTTTCTTCTTTTTAGAATATCATAAGATATCCACTTTTCATCATCAGTGATGATTCAATGTAAAAAATCTTTTTTGTGCCTAGCTAACAGAATTTCCCTCATGCATAATCAGCGTTAATCGCGAACCCAATTACTTTGTTGTAATTGATGCGAGTCTGCTTGCTGAGTGACTTCTAAAGTAAATGCAAGTTCATTTTGTGTTTGTGACGAATCTTCCTCAAATAATTCCTCCAATTCTTCGTATATTTTTGGCTTTCCACTGGTATTTTTGTCCCCTACGTCAAAATCACCATATTTAAAGTATCAACTACCACACAGGATGTGTTTACTCACTCAAAGCAGCCTCATTATATGCTTCTATGAGCAATTGATGCGCCTCAGCAGCGGAAGTTTCAAATTAAAGAAGTAAATTAAAAGTTCCCGCAACTAACGCTTATTTGGCTCAAATTTAGCCATTTTTTTATTAAAAATGAACATGATGCTAATAGGATGTTAATTTTACGATAGGGTTATCTAATTCATGATTGAGCAACCTAATTTACAAGCAGGTCTGCTAATTCTAACATAAGCCTCGTGCCATGCCATTTCTCTCAATACGGCGGAGACTTATTTGTCCACCTAATAGTTTCTCATGTTTTTAGTTTATATTGAAGCAACGAGTGTCAGTGTTGGCACTACTATTAGCTCTATCAGAGACCTCTCAACAGTCTGAATCAACACAGCAGTTGTTTCCAGTACCACATCTTGCCACAATTGTGAGTAATGTTATTATATTTCATACTGGGCATATTTCTGTTGAATACTTTTTTTTTTCAACTATTTTCTCAGTATATGCATAGCATGCTTTTTTTCTAGTTTTTACAGATTTCTTTCCACAATTATTATTGTGTCAGTAACTAATATGCGATATTTATATAGTTAGTAAAAATCAGGAGATGTTTTTATACTGGCTACAAAGTGTGTGCAGTACACCTGATGAAAAGAACAGTGTTGCCCAAGAATGCAGCAATTATCAAAGGAGGAATATCCATTGAGAGGTGTTATTGTCTTGTTTGTCCACATATATCATGAGTGGAGGTATCTTTGTATATCAGTTACTATATGTACACAAGCTGATCTTGAAATACAACAGGCAGAAGTGAGACGCTTTGATGTTCTTTAATGTGTGTACTGTGGTCACGATGCAGCTTAGGCCTACTAGCTAACTAACTCACTAATAGCCCTATTACAGGAAATCCATAATTGGAAATTTCACCAAAATATTTTCTTTTATACATAATGTAATATTAATATGTAATATTTATTGATATTTTCGAGATTTAGCCTCTAAAATAACTTTTAATGAATCTATTAATTGAAAGTGCAGTTTAGCTTTATTATTTTCCTTGTCATGCTTAGAAATCCTCTACTGGTGTACAAGGCACTTCATCAAGTACAAGTAAAAGCACAATTGGCTCGGTAAGCTGGGCCAGCATTCCACTGAAGCAACAGGATTCTAATCATAGTCTCCCATCTAATCCTGACAATATGGCCATCCTCTTGCAATCTTCTGGTAATCATTGCTTTTTTTATTTTTTAAACTTGTTGATTGTTTCTAGACTACATGTTCAAATTCCCTCCTTTTGTTATTAAATGTTAGACCGAACTTTGCAGTGATAAAACTGCATGGTATGGTGCAACCAAAGTGTGATCTTTTGTTATTAACTTAGCTATGTAGTTGTATTGCTGAAATTTGCGATTTTACTCTGTTTACATAAAAAGTTTTCATTTTGTATTCAATTGTATCATTTAAAACACACGTTTTGTACAAGCCAGAAATAATTTATCAGATTTTATGTTTCAATAAATAAGCATCAACACAAAATCAAAGTTTTTTTTTTCTGCGTGCTACATTTGCACCATTTTAATGAATTATATTGCGAAAATATATATTTACATTTATTTAATAACAATGTTTCCATGTGATATGTTATAGAATATATATTTATAGATCATTCGAAGGAGCGCAATAGCGTACGCGACGCAGTACTGGCCGCGACAGGGGTGCGCGCGCGAGGCTCTGGGGCGGGACCGCGACCCATGCAAGCTCTGTACTCTCGAATTGCACATCTCGGCTTTCTACACGATAGACTCAAGGAGTTTATAGATCCATCATCGGGTCTTATGCCACAAGGTACACTACTGTGAATAGTAATTTGTTAATACATTATTCGTCTCTCCACCAATGCCGTGGTGGCTGCCAGCAGAATAGAATAGCACCCCCCTCTGCTTGCTGAGGTGTCGTAAAAGGCGACTAAGGTATCTCTTTAACACCGGAATTCAACCAGGTGTTCAGAGAAGGACAACTCGATAAACCTACATCCTGCTCCCTCCCGATCGTACTGGTTCTCCATTCCATCGGGCCTGAGGGAGCTCGGACGAGAGAGTGCTTTTCTGGCAGCGCGTCCAGTTATGCACTTAAATATCTCCTGCGCAATTGACTGTTTCCGAAAACTGGGCCTTGATTTTCTTAATCGGCGTTGAAACAGTCGCCGTGGCCGAATCCGCCTAGGACATCATTCGTCTCTCCACCAATAACGATCAATTTGTTTCCCGCCGAAATTATCATAGTGATAGCATTTTTTTTGTGACCCGGGGAAAATCCTGCATTGGACTATCAGGGTCGCTTTGAGGATAGCGACCCCGGTGTGTCAGACTCCTACTAACTAAAAACCCCTTCCAATCACTCCACCCTAGACTTGGAATCCAGATTCTTTCAGACGCGCGGAGATTGAACAGCCTGTTTAGACTTCCTCTCTAGGAGGGGTGAGTGTAAAGAGCCCTCTCCTGCAAACCTTTCTCACGGGTGTCGCACCGGACGCTGTACGTCGCCTCCCTCTCATCCGGGCAATAGGCTCCCTCAAATCTACTGCCAGGCATACTGATGGCGTATGACACTGAACCAAAGAACATCAAAATTTAATCAGGAATCAGAGTAATATGGATTTTAAAACAAAAAGGATTTTAAAGAAATAACCACATCTATGGAAATATAGGGTTAATAAAATTATTTTCAGATTTCAGAAATCCAATACTTTTACCAAACTTACAATTTGATAATTACCAGATTTAAAGTCTATATATTTTTATTAAAACTCCTAGTATAATAGAGTAATGCTTTATCAGCTACTATGAGCTGAACAACACTGCTTGTTTCAATTAATTTACTGCTAATGTAAAGTTATTTTTGACTGAGATAAGACTTGATGTTTAACATTTTTAAGTTAAGAAAATCGTTCCTCATATCTTATATTTTTTTATATTTTACTCTATTAAAGTACTTAGGCATGTGTTTGCTTGCAGGATTAATGGGAGAGGGATTGGTTGCTGCAATAAGAGATGAGATAACTGAATATTATCGGAGTGTGGCTCTTTTGCAATCTCAGGTAAATTTAATTATGTTTTTCCAACCTAAAAAACAAATTATACTCAATTAATTTTTACTATTTTAGTGTTTCGACATGATATTATATTTAATTGTAATATTGGACGACTTCATTAAAAAGTTTTGTAATTCAAAACAAAAGATAATTTTTCTTAGTATTGTTTTTATTAATTTATACAAGATGATTTTATAAACGAGGGAGATATTTCAGAATACAATAATTCGTACCTTCTTGTAACTAATAAAAATGTTACTATATTGCCTAACAAATCATAAAGATATATTGATGAACAAATGAGAATTGATCCGTAAAAAGTTTGAACACCGCAGCGCGTGTGGTGGACGATTGAATGGCATCTAGATAAAATTCCTTTTACATAATTTTAGGTGAACAAGTCATTGACTTGTTACCCTTTCGTACTTTATCCTGGCTTAGGAGAGACAAAATACCTAATTAATAATTAATTGTTATTTATTCTATCATGTGTGTCATTACTCCTAAATACGTTGACTATAAATTACTATGTTTTAATGGAAATATTAAGATGTCACTATTCCTATATATTTGGAATTAGAATCGAATGCCGAGTACAAGCGATGTGATCTATGTTAGGCTGGTGAGGGCAACGGCGGCGGTGCAACTCTGCGGCGGGTTTGTGTGTGGGCTCAGGAACCGCTGCACCGTTTGACCTGGCTAGCCAACATAGCTCATACTGCCCACCATAAAAAAGGTATATATATTGTTTACTTTCAATTAATGTATTAATTCTTTTTTTTTAATTTAGTGATTTGGGAACACACTATTCAACCGGCCAATAGACTATAAACGTGATTGCTAATTACGAAAAAAAAACACACTTCTTACTATCTGTATCGCCGGGCAGTAGACTTGAGGGAGTCTGCTGCCCGGATGAGAGGGAGGCGGTGCACGATGTCCGGCGCGATGCCTGAGAGAGAGGTTTCGGTGGGGTGGGCTACTCCTACCCCTCCCGAGAGAGGTAGCCTCAACAAGGCCTTTTGTTAGGGAACCAACAGGGGGGCGTCTGGACGAATTTGGCTTCCCAGGCCCGGGTGGAGCAACCAGAGGGACACCCCGGGGGTTTTTAGTCAGTAAGAGTCTGATACACCGGGGTCGCTGCCCTCATAGCGTCCCCGATGGTCCTATGCAGGATTTTCTCTCGGGATACAAAAAGAAAGACTATCTGTGTCCCTTCCTGTGTCATTTAAAGAACCATATAAGAGGAGAGAATATGCACTCCGCAACGCAGGAGACGGATTCTCAATTTAAAGAAATGCAAAGGTATGAGCTGAAGAAAGTTTTTAGGTCAAGCCCTGAAATGGACATCACCGTAAAACGGCAGCTTCACCAACCTGCAGACGTGGTCCTATTAATCAGTTATACCATCGCCCAGTTTCAAAAACGCTCGCTGAATTTAAAATCACTTTTGAAAACGAATGATTCCTCAATTGTGTAGAAATTTGATTTAGTAATTTTTAAAAGCCTTTTGAATTTTAGAAACTTTTCGGAAACTGGCCGTAAGTCAATATGGCGTCGTTATGAGCTTACCTTAGTCCACTGATGGACATAAGCCTTTCTTAATAAATGTCATTGAACACGGTCTTCGGTTCTTCCCGCACAATTCTTTCCGGTCACCCTTTGCAAGTCGTTGGTCATTGGTGTTCGCGACCTTTCTCTATGCTGTGCCGCAAAAAGATAGAATATATTATATAGGTGGAGAATTAGCGTCGTGCGTGCATCGCTTCGTGCGTCATGGCGACGAGCGCGTGTGCACGCTGGCGCGTCGGCTTCTCACCGCACTCACTTACCCGCTGCTTCTTATGTTAACGCGATGGCTTATGCACGGTATGCTGTACATTGTATGCTACCATATTTTTAATACTGACTCAAGAAAGTGACTACATCACACCTAATGGAAAGTTCAGTGTATTCCAAGAATGACAGCGATCGCCAAGGGACCAGAATCCACTTACCCATACCGTGTCGTGGCGGCCCTCATATACTACGACTAAAATTCTCTATATATATAAACAACTGGAGATAAATAAGCTGATCCCACAACGCATCTAGCGGAAGCGAGTCTTTATGATGGCATTTGTATTTGCGGTAATATTAAATAAAATTTTGACAACAATTCATCAATGATGAGACTGTTTGCATCTCACAGTTCTCAAAATTATAACACACAAAACTACGAAATCTAATATCTGGATCCTTGGCGGTCTTAAACAATAGAAAAATGATAGGAAATTTTTGATAAAATAAATCATGGCCATAATTGACGGTTCAAAGATCATTTACAATGGTTAGCTGGGTTTTAGGGAACAACTATCGTACTATTTTAATTTTATATCAAAACTGTTCTTTTGACAGGCGAGATAGATGACCCTTACAATGAATTTTTCATTGAGAGCAGGAGCGGCGTGCCGATTGACAGAATGTGGCATGACAAGTATAGAGTGAGGTAAGGGGAATATTTTGAAATGTATACATGAATATCTCATGCTAATAAAATCAAAATTACACTAATTTAGAAGGACGAATCTATATAAATAAAATGTGCGCTTTTTAGATTATAAGGAACGTGTATATGGTACTTTTACTGCGTATACTGCTTTAGGGTGTAATCACTCTTCGATGCGGAATCGGTTCAAGTAAGTCAGAAAGAGATTTGAGTTCATGGAATATTATCTAAAAATAAATAAATTGTATCAAATGACACGATTCGGTACCAGTAGGTTTAAAGTTTGTATCGCGTGCAAGATACGACCGGATAACATCATTACCGAGTGGTTCACATTACTATTTTGAAACTCAGAAGGCTGCATTAACAGCGTAAAGAACCAAGGACCTCATCGACGAACATCCAGTTGATTTAAACCGACGCAGCCTTGAGTTCCTTTCGGCGTTTCTTCTCAAGGTAGTCGCTTCCGAAACGCTAGTAGATCACCCGTAGGGATAGTATTTTTTGGCTGGCGGTCCAAGTCGAGGTTTGTACCCACAGGGGTGCCCTTGCATTGCCACCCAACTCATAAATTGCTGGCTGAGCACCCTAAGTGTTCGCCCTCCCGCCCGGTTTATTTGTGGAGGCCTTTCGTGGTCATCAACACTCATACTACAAAAAAAATAAAACCAATTGATTTAATGCTAGCAGTTTTGTCACTAATGCTTGTTATTTGATAATTAGCTGAAGCATATAAACGAAGGGTACAAAAATTGTATTTAGTACCTTTAAATCAGGGAATGGATGGTGCCGTCATTCATGTCACGCGAGCAAGCAGCGCAGATCCTCGCGACGGGCAAGAGCGTCGTGTTCATGCGCGAAGCGTGCGCCGATGAGCCCGCGCCCACTGACCACGCCATCCAGCTGCAGGCCTTGCTCAAGTCGCACACAGGTATTCACAATTTTGATGCTTTCACTAAGTTGTGAAACAATGTACTGATGACCGTTGTGCTAAGTTAATCCTGCTAATCTCGGGATAGTATCCAATTGGCAATAGAAACAGTTTTACCTATAACCATGTGGTCAAAACTGCGGATAACATGGTCTTATAATTTTATGCCAAATTTTAGGGTAACTACGTCGCCAGTCACTACTGTTGTGGGATATACCTACTAATGTGTGACAATATTACAAAATAGAGTGACAAGAATATAAATTAGAACCAGGAACAAAATATGCATCGTAGCTGAGGAATTCCGTGGAATTAATTAATATTGCCTAATTAGAGCAGTTGTATACACCTACGGGAAGAATTTCTCGTTTTTATTTTAATATTTCTAGGTAGCTGATTAAATAGGAGAATTTTTCTATTACTTTGCATGTTTTAACAAATTTTTATTTCATTTATCTCAATATTTTATTTAGAAAAAGGTTCGGAATTTCGTTCCCTCACCAAATATGCTTAATTTGTTGGATTCAATCACTTCCTGGTATAAAATACGTTGTATCACAAATAACTGTGTATATCGATAATTTCTAGCGATATAAAAGTGGTGCAATGTTTATTGACACAGTAGGTGCAATGGAAACAGAGAATTATACAGCGTGGTGGGAGGCGGAGGGGTTGCGCGCCGGAGTGCGCGAGGCACACGTAGCGGCTTCCCAACGCCTTCTAGCGGCGCTTATTACTCACCACCACTTGCTGGATCACCTGGCAGCGCATCGTCGGTACTTACTCCTTGCGCAGGGAGATTTTGTGCACCACCTCATGACTTTGCTAAGGTTAGTACGGTATTCTATTCGTAATTACTTCGCTATGTGCAGGATAGATCTTTGACAATTACATTTACCTGCTTTATTTTCTTTTCCTGTTAGCGCAAACTATACACAGTTTACTAATTTTTGAAGCTTTATGGATTACTTTGGTGTTGGATAACTGTTGTTTTGAATTTACGTTAATAAAACCTTCACTTGCGACATAATATACATTACTACTCATTACCTCCGATAAATTTTTATATGTATATGGCTTGAAGGACCACTTTAAAATGACAACATGTAACTGTGGGTTTTAAATATAAGTACTGATTAAGATTAAGTATCTTTAAATATTACTATGGTGATATTATTAATACTTAATTGGAAGAGTCAAGCTATCTTAAAGGAGGGTTTAATTTTTTTTTTAATGATAGAGATGAGTTGAGTAAATCTGCATCGTCGTTGTACGTTCATAACCTGTCGTGCACGTTGGAGGCCGCCGTGCGAGCGACCAACGCGCAATTCGAACCCCCTCATGTACTGGCGAGGCTGCACGTCAATCTCTATCCTAATTGTAAGTACTAATGAATATAATTCATTGTCTCATGTTCGTGATTACAACAAAATCAACTAATAGAAATGGCATGAAATGTGTAAATACCCTGAGAACGGCCATAAGCAGCGTTGATGATGACGTTGGTTACGACTTATAAACATAAAATGGATGTAGCCACTAATGTATCTCTGTTTACCACGAAAGGGGTGTAGTGTGACGGTATATTATTATTGATTTAATCATTATAAATGTGATTATGTGGTGAAACAAGCATGAAACGCTATACATAATAGCTTATAAAACCCCCTTTTTTACAGCAAAATAAAATATAGCAGTTATTGAACTGGCCGACAGAAATTAAATCTCCCCTTTCTCCTGCCTTTATCACTTCTTCTCTTTCTCTATCTCCATACCATTTTGTTTGACATAGTTTATTTTTATGCAACTTGAATGTGTGATGATATGTGGTAAATTTATCGTATCAAAAAAATCCTAGATCTGCTTATAAAAATTTCAAAAGTGTATTCTTATTGTGTTTGTATATCTTTCAAAATAATTTAGTATTTATCTTCATCTGTTTTAAATTATAATCAGTCAGGTTTTTATAAGAGCTTAATCACGGCTGATGAAGCCGACGATGGTGCTGCTCGACCAACAGAAATAGATTTACTCGTTGCTTGAAGACTTCTATATCACATGATGCGGGAATAACAGCTGCTTGTAGTGAATTCCACTCCTTGGCGATACGTAATTTTGAAAAGAAGGCGAATCACTAAATATTATAATAAACTTTCGAATATCACCAAAAAACAGGTGTAATTCCGCGCGATATTTATTTGTTATCTTGTGAAGGTGTGGTTAGGTATTGCTGGTGTACGAGGCAGAGGACTTTAGGGAGTTTGCTGCCCAGATGAGACAAAGGTGTTGCGTATATTTCCTGCGCGCGGCCTTATACAGAGCTGAGTCCTGAGAAAGGCTACTAACTTGCCGAGTCTTTGGAGAAATATGGACCTCCAGGCCCGACTGGCAGCGAAATGATGAAAACCTTGAGGGTTTTAGTCAGTAGAAGTCTGGCACACTGGGGCGCAGCTCTCACTGCTGCCCTGAGGGTCCTATGCTGGATTATTCTTCAGGATACAAAAAAAAATGTGTTGATTGTGTGTCAGGTGACGGTCGCGACGACAGCGGGTGGGACGTGTTCGCGCTGCAGTACCGCGTGGACGGGCCGCTCGGCACGCTGTTCCCGGCGACGTGCGCCGCGCGCTACCGGGCGCTCTTCACGCAGCTCTGGCGCGTCAAGCGCATCGAGTACACGCTGCACGACGCGTGGCGCGAACACACCATCTTGCAGAAGCGGCTCAAACACATGCCAGGCAAGTTCGACCCTTCGTCACCTACACAATCATTATATTATACAAGCTCAGCAAAGTGGTTACCTTCTCTCATAATGTTCAGTTCAGTTTAGTCTAAATACTGATCACAACTTTCGAGAAACAGAATACTGTTTGCTGTCAGTCTCCGGGATCATATCAGTTAGTTCTTTTACACTTCTTTTAAAGCACTCAATATGGTAAAAGAAAAAGCATACATCGATTGTATCCAATATCCCAAATGGAATCGAAAACGATCCGTGCGCGTGGTTCTACTAAGGAAGAGAGAGGGCGGAATAAGGTTAAATAATAGGTCCGTCAACTGTTGTTAAAATAACGCAGTTTCACTCCGATGCAGCCTTGAGTTTCTTTCGGCGTTTCTTCTCAAGGTAGTCGCTTCCGAAACGCTGGTAGATCACCGTTAGGTCCGTTTTTCAACTGGCCGGCCGCCCAAGTCGAGGTCCGTACCCACAGGGATGCCCTTGCGTAGCCGCCTAACCCATAAATTTCACTGGCTAAGCGCCCACTGCGTTCGCCCACGAAGCCCGGTTTTGTTGTGAAGGTCTTTCCCAGGCCATCAAAGTAGGATTTGCCGAAAAAAAAAGGTTTAAATAACTCTTCAAAATATTCGCCATGATACAGACTGTAGAAAATTGTCAGTGAGTGTTCTTAATTGTTTGTTTCCTAGATCTGTATTTCGACGGATGCTCTAACAATCGTTTGGTGGCAGAGATGGGCAAAATGTAATCTGATTAATGATGAACGGTTACAAAATGTAGTCATAATTTTAATTTTCTTGCTCTGTAATCATGATTAAATCCATTTAAAACATTAAGAAATGATAAATGTGTATATAATCTGGGATTTTGTAGCGTTCAAAACATAAATGAGCAAAATGCAGCCATGTTAATGGTAAAAAACGTAAAATGTAAACGTTAATCATTTTTATTAATCAGATTACATTTTGCCCATCTATGTTTGGTGGTATTGTACAGAGGTGTGGGGCGTGATGCGGCGCGTGTCGTGCCTCCGCGCAGAGGCGCTGCGGCTGTGCGGCGCGCTGCAGGAGGCGAGCTGCGTGGGCGCGGAGGCGGCCTGGGCGCGGCTGCTGCACGCGGCGCACCACCGCACGGACCTCGACCGGCTGCTGCGGCTGCACCACGACGCGCTCGACACCCACTCCGTGCACGCCATGATACATCACACCACACAGGTCCGCACACAACATCATACCCTACTTAATTATATTTCTTATACACGGTTATTTGAAAAATATTAAAACCTCACAGGCCTATATTCCCGGCATAATAAATACAGCAGTTTTTTAAATAACGGAACACACCAAGTACCATACATTTTTTTAAAGATATACCTTTTAAGCTTTAATAATTTTTTACAATAGGTGATAATAATTCATAATTTTTGCCTATAACTTGTACTAAAACAGTAATTTCAGTGATTTCAGTATTTTTCTAATATTCATCATTTCTCTTAAAAGATAAGAGATTACATCCCAAATCTTCATACTTTTTTTAGAGAATTCTTAAATTTTAAGTAGCTTTGATCTTCTTAAAAAAATATTTTTTTAAGTATCTAAATGCACTGGAATTGGATAATTCTATTTACTGTAAGCTATAGAGATACCGTTCCTCTGTCAGCTCTTTAGCTTTGGACGTTGACTCACGGGACATCCCCTGCATATTAAGAAAAGGAAGGCGCACTAGAGTAAAGATACGAGTCATAATTTGGACATATGTAAATACTAATTTTATAACATGTCATAAATTAAAATAAAGGTGCGGGCATCAGCTAGTGATTCTGTGTAGCTCTATCCCATTCTTTGGCTAATCTGAGGCAGCTGACTCAATATACAATATAGCAATATACTCGCTCGTGAAGGTAACACTTGTCACTCTGCTTTTGTTTGTGAAACTTTAATCAATTTGCGGCAGGAGTTGCAGTCGTATTTGGGTAACGTGTTGAACGAGACGCTGGCCCTTCGTAGTTTTGAGTCGACGTTACACGCAGGCATCAATGCAGAACTCGAGCGACGCGATCGAATCGAACAAATTAAAGCGGAAAGGGTTACACGAGGTATCAGTATAACATTTTTCGTCATTGAATAATGATAGTTTTCTTCAACATTGTGGAGACAGAAAATACCAGTTACGTTAGTTTATTTTATTTACGTTCGTTTATTTTATTTCATAGGTATACATACCTTAATCATTTATATATTTTGATGAACTTAAAAATCTAAATATGCATTAAAGCTTTCTGCTCACTACAGTGTGTCCATACTATTACCGTGGTAGTAAAGTGGCAGACAATAAATATATATATATATATATATATATATATATATATATATGGAAATGTATGAAGCTATGCCCATTAAAGTGTTCCGTCACCAACTAAGACGGTTGCACGTCATGCACAAAACCTACCTGCCTGAGCCTACAAATAGAGCCGAACGTAGCACGCGACGTTGCAAACCGCCATAAACGCCTGAGTAACGACACAATATTGCACGCGGATGATAAGAAAAGCATTTATTTCGCCCCAAACAAAAATATATAAACAACATACAGAAAAGAAAAAAATATTACACAAAAACATATAAACCTGGTGAAATGGGCCCTCTTACAGCTTAATGCCACAGAGCAATCCTGCAGCGCTGGTTTTCATGAAAGGCCTCGGTCATATTACATCTTATCAAGATAATTAATAATAATGCAAATGCTTCTGTAACTAAACCCATTACAATTAGTACGCCCGGTAGGGATCCGCTATCAGCACGTTCTAGTGGGCAAAGTAGCAAAATATCGTTTCTCTCCGTGCATGATACTTCCATAGCCGTATCCATGGCAAAAAAACAGTGTAGTGGGCAAACTATAAAACGCTTTATTATATTACCTTAAGTAAATAAAGCCAAAAATTGTAAATATGTATTTAAAATAGTGTATACCAGAATTGGTTGTTATTCTCAGGCGAATATGCTTTCACGTCAGCTGACGAGGCGCGTGATAAAGACAAACGAAAGAATTTTTCCCAGTTCTTGGCTAATCGAAAGGCTGACTTGAATGTATGGGCGCGGACGTACAGGTAATTTATCGATTATTCTCGTATAAGGTATACACAGTTCACACATTTTATTATGTGAAATATTTGAGCTTTCATATTTGAGCCCCATTAGCTTGTACTATGTAGAGTTTGAGGCATACACGTTGAACTTTTATTTTGTTGAGTGATACAAATGTAAATATCAATTGATCCGTACGAATGACGTCGCATTGTCAGCTTTTTTAATAGTGTTGTTCTGCATAATTAATCAGGGAAAAAATTGGAAGTTAAAATACTATAATATAGAAACGGTATGTTTCTTTTAGGGCTTCATAATGTTGAAATGTTGTCAAAGGATCATTAAATAGATATATACAGGCGCAGGGGCCGACATCATTAATAAAAATGACGAAGTCTTAACAATCCACTAGATTTATTTTTTACTTCCTTTTAATAATTTGATTAACTATCGTATTTTATAGTTAGCACATTAACTACTGTAATTTTTAAGAAGGGTCATATAAAATTAACTTTGTAAACGATTACTTTGCAACATATGCACCGGGCAACAGTTGGCGATCAAATAATGTCTTAGAGTAGTGCGTGCGGCTTTTATATAGTATAGTTTGAATTGTGGGAGCTTGCCCATTAGCGGGTGTTGCTCATAACAATTGAAGATAGCGCCAATATATATAAACTATAGAATCCTTCACTAATATCAACCTCTTATTTGTTGGCCAGAGGACACGTGACGACATTGATATTAAAGCTGGCTCTACACGCGGAGGTGTCGCTGCAGACGCTCGCTTTCCGTCTCGATTATAGCGACTTCTACAAACGCGGCGACGCCAAGCTGCACGAGCCTCTCACGTACCAGCACAAGAGGCTCAGCGAGATCGGACTCATATCTGCCAAGGTGAATATAGCATATATTTACCACCTACCTATTTTTCTTTCCTCGCCCTAGTGCTTAAGAAAATGTATGCTAGTACTTAAGAAAATGTGTGCTAAATCAATATAATGACAGAAATGTTGTTTTACAGAATCTCGTACACCAATTAATCGTGGACGTTGTTTTTGCAAATAGACTTTTTAATACTGGTCATTTTCTTCTTTTTTTTTCAGACCAAAGTAATGGATCGTCCTAAGAAAAAATAGCTGACGGAACTGTTAGGCGTATTTCCTTTCTTTCTCACATTTTCATTTCTTTAACACACAATCCTCACGTAGTTTTGCATATTACGGTTTAAAATACACTTCTGCACCTGTACTAACTGGGATCTAAATTATATTCCGATCTAAGAGAGAATCCGCTCTTATTTTTATTGGTCATATTTTGGGGTTGGAACTTCTTCATACAATGAATTATATAACATTTATTATACTATGCATACCCATAAGTTATGCTATAGCCTGTAAAATTCTGTCTAAACTAAATTTAAGATTAGCCTATTTTGCATTTAGGCGGGAATTCAAACCGAAGTGACATAAAAGCAGTCAAAACATTTTAATAACTATTTATAGTACCTAAATTTAGTGATAGTGAGTGGTTATAGCACTGATCATTCAATCAAAACCGAAAATCGTAATAAAGACTGGCGTGTGTCACATGTTTAACTTTTAGCTGATAAAGATATTAATCGGCATATTTCTATGAACCCAAAATACAATTTTGCTCCGAGAGCGATAACTTCCCGTTTTCGCAATAAAAGGGTGATAAGATTAGTGGGTTTGTGGATGCTGAACGGATGCCAACATTGTTACATTTTTTTAATGAAAAACACAAGTCTTTTAAACAGTAGATAGAAAATTAGATAACATTTTTATATAAATTAGTAAATGTAATTCTTAACGTGGCATCTAGACCATCTGATTTAGGATGAGGTGAAAATCGGACATAGGATCGTTTTTTTCGGAACTACTATTTAAAAATCCGACTGCACTAGATATCCGATTTTTAGGACCGCATCGGAAGGACTGAATGCTGTTTAAGAAGTATTGATCATATCGATGTATAAAGTGTTATTAATGTTATATGCTCGGGTATCGATAAAAAATTGAATATACTTTGGTACAAAAGAAAATATTAGATATTTTTAGCTCCACTCTGTGTTACGTATCACGATTTTACTTTTTGTATTTTAAAGAGCTTTTAATGTTGGGAGCTGTGTGGCGAAATCTTAACGTATATCGTCTGGACGAATTTGGGTTCCCAGGCCCGGGTGGAGCAATCGGAGGGACACCCCGGGGGTTTTTCGTCAGTAAGAGTCTGACACACCGAGGTCGCTGCCCTCACAGCGGCCCTGATGATCCTATGCAGGATTTCCCCCCAGGATGATTTTTTTTAACGTATTTATAAATAGAAGTACCAAGTACAAGTCATCAAGTTGATTTAATGAAAATGAGAATTATGTGTTTAATTCAAATTGAATCAGGCAAATAAAAAAATAATAATTTGTTGTGTGGCAATAGTATTATTGTTAATAAGTATCAATACTAGCAAAGCATTAGTGTATAATGTATGGAAAAGACTATTTTTTGAGACGTTTTCTTATTAAAAAAACTCAACTATATGTTATGTAATTTAAACCAAGTTAAATTGTTAGTTTTACTTTTGTTTTACCGTTAAGTGGCGCTGTGTATGCTGACACGACGCGAATCTAAATTATAAAACTATTATGTAGTACAATGAAAATCCTTTTTTTTTGTAATACTAATGGCTCTTTGTGAGTGTGTTCTGCGCTGCTTTTTAAATTGTTTCTTTTTAAAATCTCAAATATATTGTGATAATCTCACACTTGAAAGTATTATTTAGTGTTCACAAATATCAAATGTAGAGTTAATATATAAGCTCTCTATAAGTGCCATGAACATTGCATTTTTTTTACAATATACGATATTAACAAAAAACGTATTTTTAATTTTCCTCTACCTACTAGTAAAAGACATTTTCAACAGTGTGCTCGAATCAGTTAGATATAATAACATCGAAAATCGTATAGAGACCCTTTCGATTTTATATTTGAAGAAGATAAATCTTTTAAACTATTTTGTGATGTTATAGGTCAAAGGTATCTTTAATATTAGTAAATGACAAAATCATATGTTTTCCTAGGACACTAGGACTACAATAACCAAATTAAACCTGAATAAAATTAAATTAGAGCATTTAGTAAACATTTTCTGGTACCTCAGTGTAGCATGAGTCTCGAAATGGTTACATTATAAGATAGATATGTAGTTTCTGCAATAGTAGCCACTGTCGTCTTGAATATGTGGATGCAAGGTTGTCATAGTGAAATATTTGCGAGTCTGATCTTATTCCGATGTTGAATGGTTGCATACTGTATATTACAATACGATGGCTCCACACTATGTTTCCAATATTGCTTCTAATACTTCGCGCAATACAAGTATGGTGCCGTATTCTAAAACGATGTTGGTGCCAGCCAAAAACTGCTTCAATATTTTCTAGTTTTACTCATGTATTGATGATTTGATAACATTGGTGTTGATGGACACCGTACCGCCGTTCCTTACGTTGGATACACGTCGAATTACTCTCATAACTAGATGGCGCTGATGAAGAGGCACCCCCACTATATAGCACACAAACGACCACAACCAATGTAACTGGACGAGCTGTATATACTTATTATCATAGATGGGCAAAATGTAATCAGATTAATGAAAAACGATTACATTTTGCGTTTTTCATTATTCATATTGACTGCATTTCGCTCATCTATGTTTTAAACACTACGGTATCCTCAATTGCATAAACATTTATGACTCCTTAATGTTTTGAAGGGATTTTATTGTGATTACAGAGCAACAAAATTAACATTTCTACTTTGTATTTTGTAATCATTAATCATATTACATTTTACTCATCTCTTATTATGACTGTATATTAATTTTAATTGAAATAGATTAAATTAACTCTTAGTTCATAGGTATTTAAAAATAATAAAACGCCTCTATCAATTATTCAAACTTTAATAACATTTGGTGTAAGTTATTTACTGCTAATAACGAATGTTTACTTATAATACTATGATAACCGTTGCTTTAAAATTAAATCGGTATAAATATAAATTTGTTTATCCTGTTTCCTATGAACTAGTGCCATGGATACTAAACATTCATATAATGCCGAACAACATGAAAATATCGTGATGTTGGTTGTTTGCAATATTTTAACTTTACATAATTTATACTTTTTATTAGGTACTTACTATACTTACATAGAACATAAAATTTAAAAGTAAATATACATCTCTTAACACACTATGAAATACTGAATATTGCTTTACAAAATATTTTAAAATTTATTTGATATCTTTCGCACTAATTTAATCTCAATATCAATCAAGTTTACAAATATAAATATTTTCGAAAATTATTATTGTGCCGTAATATTACTAAATGCCTTAAAATTACAAATAGTAATGCTGTATCAACACAAGTATGTCTCATTCACAAATACTAGCCCAATAAGCTACATCGAATATAGATACCTAATAAATCAAAGGTAATTGCAAGAGCGTTTATTAACAACTTTTCTGCGCAACGCAGCGCGAACCGCTTCTTCAAAAACCTCGTTCATATTCACTCGTTCCAGCGCAGAACATTCCACGAGCTGTGCCGCTCTGAAAAAATATTGTTTCATTAGTTAGTCAAGCTTGAATTTACCTCTTGCAAACGCTGTTTGTTAACCAGGGGTAAACTAGACCTCTAATGAATTTGAATAACCTTTGATTTCATTAGTATAGGATTAAACCAGGAAAAGTTATAATAATTCTGTTAATAGTTATAATGTATTTGATTTTATAATAATAATAACGTAACCAGGAATATTTTTTAGACAAGGTGGTGTAACGCAAGTTCCATCACTTTTGTTGTAATCTATTAGTTATACTTTTCTTTGAAATGGCGACAAATGAAATCTCTAGTACAACATATCTACAAACTGTTTTATACATTTGTTACTGATTATGGGTAATTTATTTAACAAATTGTCCCTGTGTCGTCATATCAGAAGTTAGCGGCATTATCAACAGCACGAGATAACGCGCTGATAGCGCAGCTGCCGGCGCTCGCCCGAGATAACGCTTGTCACTTTCAACTTTTTGTTGTCAAAAATTTATTTTAAACTAAATCCTTTATAGGATCTCTAATGAATAACAGTATTCAGTTCTTAAATGTTTCTATTACATTTTCCAGTAATTTATAATTTTAATCCCAATTACATTTTTTTAGTAACCGATAATATTTATCGAATTATTTTTCGACCTACACTAATGCTATTCATAATATTACCATATCACTAGTTTTCTAATGGCTATGTCAAATCTGCAAGAGTAGCTCGTGAGGTTTTATGATTTGAGCAAGAAGTATGAATTTATCATATTATGCTCCGCATAGAAGGAAAACCAAGAGAATTAGTTTATTGTTTTAAGAACGTCGCTGTGGTTAACGTTGTTTTGATCTGCTCCTGAATAATTCATACAATGATACAAACACAGAATAGACGTAAAAACTAATCGAATGGTTTTACTCTCCTTGTTTACCTACTGAAAAAACGATATAACGTTATACACAGAAGAAGTACGGCACGGCTAACAGCCGTTAACATTCTATCAACCGGTTTTCTTTTACCCGAAATGAAAACTATAATATTATATCCTAGGTGCTTCCAGTACCTATTGTATAAGTTTAAATAGGTAGATACACTTATTATATATAAAATGTATTATAAATTGACTGAAAGCAGTTCTTTCTTCAATATTTTTATGTACAATTATTGAGGAAAACGTTACGGGGATCCAATAAATTTTGATTAGTAAGTATTATCTCTGGCGTTTCCAATTTTTTTTAATTACTAGTTGCAAGTAGCTTTGACTATAACACTTATTGCCTACAATACATAATCCAACTAATCATAATATTATCGACTGGCTTATATATGCAGAGATAATAAACCTTTTATCTGGCCTTACTAATAGGTGTAGTCATAAATCTAATATAGTATAAAACCAAATGCAAGAATTATAGAAATGAAAAGGCAATTAAGTGAGTCTCTACTCTGAATATACAAAATTGAAGTCGAGTAATTATTATTGTAAGCTGCCTTTTTGCAGTGAATGTCATTTTATTACTAAAGGAGAGGTAATACATATATAATAAAAAGAGATGTATGCTAGTGTATACAAAACTATGGAACAAGATAGTGTCGATTATACGCGCGTTGTAGATCTATGCCTCAGGTACTACATTTGTTTATCGTAAGTAGGGTCGCTACAGACGGCCTGATAGCGCTGTTTGTAGCGACCCTACTTACGATGCTAAGGTCCTGAGTGCGAGTCCCGGTAGTGGTAAACTTTTCTGTGATGACCAGATGAGTTTTTCACGAGTCATGGCTGTATATTATATGTATTTAAGTATGTATATCTTTGTCTATTACCTATAGTACAAGCGCAAGCTTAATTTGGAACTAGGTCAATGTGTGTAATTGTTAGTAAATATTATTATTATTCTTTTTTTTTCATTTTTGTACGTGCTGACTTGTCGACATGAAATGCCACGTACTCGTTGTTTTATTTTTTAATAAGTTATACTTCTAGCATTCGTATCGTGCTTTTCCTGTATAAGGTGTTTTATAAATCACGGTGCAAAGTTTTCTACAGTTTATAAAAAAATATTTAGCTAGCTAAAATATACAAGAAAAATAATTATACATACCTAATTTTCTTCTTTAGTTTCTTTCCCTCTTGTGTGGTTACCACAGCTTTGTCACAAGACTTCAAGTCTATTTTAGTAGCTGGGCAAAGAAAGAAAGTTTGATTATCAAAATTGGTTTAAGAACTAATTGGTTTGCTTTTAATTTCCAAAGTTGTACCATAAGCAAACATCACGATAGGATAACATTCTCTGAATTCATTTTGAGCACTTGTTTCCTTATTATCATATTATTTATTGTATATTTTTATTGTGTAATTGCCCCGAAAACGGTGATTAGCTTCGCTACTGGTCACGTTGGGCACGACATATAAGCGCAATATAAATATAGCCACTAATGTATACCTGCTAACCCCGAAAAGGATATAGCGTGACGATATATTATTTTTAACATTTATCTTATATAAATGTTCTATTAATTAATACTAATTAAAATGTAGAATTAGATTGCAAACGAATTTTTCAAAGCTAAAATTGACATTGTTGCTAAGTGGAAAATTAGTACTAAAGCTCAAAGTAATTAGGTTCTTCCTCATTAACCCTCATTTAACTAATATGTATTTAGTTCCGATGACAAATATACACACGTAAATAGAAGTATCTATATATGTAAACTAAATATTTCATTTTGTTGATATTATATTAATTTAACTTTTCCTGTAATACCAGATTTAATAATAATTATTTTATACACAGTGGTTACTATAATTAGTTTCATGTACCTATCTAGCTAAATTTTATAGAATCAAATATGATGCGATGATATTTTAATATATTTAAAAAACATATTTCGTGCTATAAGAATTTAAAATATTTATTAGTAGAAATAATTTGGATTTTCGTATACATACTTATCTATCTTAAAATAAAGCTATATTTAGCTGCTTGAAATAAAGAAAATATTTAAAAAAATAATACGATTACTCACCTACTAATACAATAGGTACGGAAGCACTGAAATGCTTTAATTCGGGATACCACTTGAGTATTACATTTTCAAATGAAGATCGACTGCCCACTGAGTAACATACTAAGAAACAGTCTGTCTGTAACAGAAAATATATTATGTCCTTAATTATTATTAAAAAAGTGGGCGTTGTAGATTCTTGACCTAAATTTATTCTCTAGTTTTTATATAAACTATATTGATAAGCAAAGAGCGCCAGTGCGTATACAGGGATACAGGCTACTAACGCAAAACATCTCAACTCTACTATACTCTACTATAGAAATTTTTAGGTAGACTTCATTAATACAGATAATAAATCTGTTCCTCAACCACCTCTTCAACATTTCGTAGATAACGTGACCTACAAAAAGTTTTTTGCATACAATAACATATATTTTAATTAGCGAATATATTGATTATAATCATTGTTAATAACAAAATTTGTAAAAATAAAGCGTAATATAAAGTTTTATTTATTTAAAAAAAAAACACGGCAGCGCCATGCATCGATATTTATTAAAACTATTGTAAAAACGTAATGGAACCGATAATCAATAGACAGATATATCTAACCATTTGTGCTCGCTCATTTCAAAAGCGGTTAAGCCGATTTATATGTGGTTTTAACTAATTTATTGATGAAAGCTTCACTTAACATTTATTCCCAATTTATTTTAATCGATACATATATAAAAGAGTTTTGTCAGTTTTAAACAACACGTCAATCACGTAACGTCGTTACGTAATCGGACAAATATGGTATAAAATAACTTTTCCATATAATATTATAATTATAATAAAAGTGTAACTGACCGCTATCAGCATAAGAAAAACGATTAGTAGGGGCCTGATTTAATACCATAGACCAAAAACAATAATTACTACAATCTTTGTGTGCTCTTTGCGCGATAATATCAGAAACCATTGAACCTTATTGTTTATATACTGGATAAAATTTTAAAATATCCTCTACTTTCATTTAAAAAAACTGTATGAACGCACCAACGAATTATACTGTCGAGTATTGTAAGTCATTAGTACTAATTGAGTTTTATATTTATTGTTGTATAAGCAATCGACGGATAATATCATTTATACAAAATTTTCGGCTTGAACTTATTATTATTATTATTATGACATAAGTATTACTTCCACGTGAACGAATTTGCGGACACATTTAATAGTTCATATGTTTTTCGGGGCTATCACAATCTCTTACAGCATCTAAGTATTTTAATCTCACTTTTGAATTATTCACTAATACATACATAAAAGTAAATTTTATTAATGATTTCCATTAATTAATACTGAAACACACACACATCACTGTATTAAGTCGTGATGGTACTCTTGCAGATTACAAAAGTCTTCCTACTTGTAACTTATTTCGTAAAATATAATGGGCCGTTTTACGATATGAAATCTATGTTTAAAACAATATTAGACCAAGGGTATATCATTTCTTACATAAGACATAATAATATTTTCGGTAATAACAAAAACATACATAAATATATCTAAATAATATTAAGAACCTTATGTGAGAGATATTAGTTATGTGTAACCTTTTTTTTTTTTTTGGTAACCCGGTGGAAATCCCTACGGACCTTCAGGGGAGCGGTGAGGGCCGCTCCCCCGGTGTGTCGGACCTGCCCCGACTAAAACCACCGGGGTGTTCCTTCTCTCGTCTGCCTCATCTACTAGGCGGGGGGACGGTTAAATAGTCGCCGCCCCCCGCGTGCACCTAACACATTTCGGGGAGAATGGTGTAGAGAGCCAACCCCCCCTCATCTCCTTGAAATTGTCATCAGAGCGGTGTGCGGGAACACATCGCACACCGCTCACGCCAGGATCTGGGCGACGCACTCCCTCAAAGCGCGCCGCCCGGCGTATGTCCGAGTCACGAAGGAAGGCCGTTGGCGTAGGCCCTCCTCCGGCGTCCAGTCCGAGCTGGGCGGCGGATTGGGTTGTCGGGGGTGGATATTGCCTCCCGATCCCGCTCCGCCGCCTCCTTCACCTGCATTGTCGTCTCCGTGAAGGAGAGGACCGCCTGCCACGCCCTGTCGCTACCGACCATCGCGTGAGCGAGTGCCGGCAGTGACAGGTCACCACCCACCACCCTGAGTTATGTGTAACCTACCCCATACTAAACATACCTCCTCGTTTTTCTAATAAACGAAATATGAAACACTAAGGTCCAACAGCTCAATCATAAATATCAGTCTGTAGATTTGTGATATTTGGATATTTTTAAAATGCTCTATATTTATTAAATACGTAGTATAAACATAAAACTATCAACTGTATGTATATATTTAGATTTTTCATATTTACATATTCATAAAAGCATATTTATCCAAATTTTATATTTGTACATAATTATTAAGTTATTATTTAACTATGATGGAAGACAAAAAGATCTTTAACGTAATATCATTTTCCTAGAAATAATTAGTAACGATGTTTACCTAAGCATAATTAGGTACCAGTGGCGTCCGATGATCATCCATTTTTGAATTCGAAATAGGCAAACAGTAGGTAGTTGCATTACTAAACCTGATTTTTGTATTAGATTTTTGTACAAAATATAATATAACTTTTTTTAAATTGCATTGGGCTGAATGCTACTATTTGGCAAGTAAGATTTATAATCTATTGATTGATTGATAATTAAAGCTAGCTAGACTTTACTTTACCTTAAAATTATTGATCAAAAACAACGAAGTTACGAACGAGGAATAAATGTTTGATTATGCAGACTTTTCTTTTTTATGGTCAGTGCACACCATTGGTATACCAAGCCTTTGTATTCCGGGACTAATCATACTTATTATTCAGTTATACAATTCATTTTAATAACAATAATAAAATACTCACATTTGTGTATGAGAGTGGCCTCAGTCGTTCGTAATCTTCTTGACCTGCTGTGTCCCATAGTGCCATTTCTACCTCCACATCGTCTACAGTGATATGCCCGACGTAATTGTCGAATCTGCAAATGACAGCATACTCATAAAACCATCCTGGAGGCTCAAAAGCGAATGGCAGCTGGGGTGTGAAAGATTTATACCGGCTAAAAACCTCAAGTTCTGCGCATTGGCGGGAACTGAGGGACAAATAATCAACTTTTCCACAACATCGCTGAAGTTCTGATGCTAGTCTATTGTAGTTTCTAGTTGTATGCATTATGAAATCTATTTAAAATTTGTACGTTCATCGACATGACAACAGGTCTCTTTTAGGTTTATGAATAACTAGACATACACCAATTGAGCCGGAGTGAGTCATTATGACGGAACTGGTTTTTCTAAAATATAAATATGTTATATCAATATTATTGTAAAATATCATTTTACTTATAATAGAGTTTTTTAAGGTGATGTAATGCATTTACGTACATTTTAAATAAGCTATCATGCATTATTTATTTATTATTGTTATTATTAATTTTCCAATAACAGTAGGTAAGTACATAAATACTTTGACAAAGTAAACAGAAAATGTATTACATTTTGTTTTGTATTATTTATTATGCACATAACATACAATAATATCTGCAAGCGAATAATACACAAATATAATATTATTTAACAGAATAATGTATTTTGTACATTGTTCAGATAAATACAAAGACAATTAATATGTTTATTTACAAGTGACAAATTACCATTATTTTATTCCTATTGAACTTGTTGGTCAAAAGGCCAATCACTTTATTGTACTGATAGTGTACTGTGAAAATGAATCTAACGAATCGTTTCTATAATTCGTATTATGCGTTCGTTTTAAAATAATTTTGCCTTCGGGTGCGTCGTGAAGGAATTATAAAAATCGAGATATTTTATTATAAAAAAACTAGTTTGGTAGTTACTTATCATACCAGTAAAACAGTTGAAATTATCGAATATTGAATATGATACTTGTATTCTCAACAGGAAATAATATCGTAGTTAATTATGGAAATGCTGTGATAGATTACTTAATATTAATTAAATTACAGTATTTGCACCTATGTTGTTGGCAATTATTTAGGTAAATCATTTACAATGAATGTTACTAATTAAAATGATTTAAACATTTCGAAATACAATTCTTTATGGTAAGATGGGTACTTTTGAGGTAAGTTTCCTTTAATATAGCCCCAGTTGTTTGAATAGTACTTAAAGTTGTTACCTTGTCAATTTACTCCTCGTGTTTTAAATTTACCCATTTATGTAACAAGAAACTATTTGTAACGGAAAAAAATGTAATGTTAACTAAAAATGTTATGGTCCTTTTAATTACTCCACCTGGAACTCCACCTCCGGACCTGGAAAACCAAATTCATCCAGACGCATGGGGAGCTAAAAGACTTGCTGAGGCTACCTCTCTGGGAGGGGTGGGAGTTAAGATACTCGTTAAGAGTCTACCGCTCCGCCATTGTCACAGGGGGAACGTGCCGTGATATTGCCGTAAGCCTCATTATACCTAATCTTTAGCTTTTTAATTATTCAAACCGATCTTAATGGTTTTAATTTGATTAGTCTGCAGTTGAAATACAACAAAAGTTTGATATTCCATTTTAGTTATTGCCTCTCTATTCCGTAATATTACTTTGTCAATTGATGAAATAATATAATACATAACTACAATAAATAAATCTAAGACAATTCCCGGTCATTTACTCTAAATTAATCGAAGTAGCCAGTGGTATTTGTTTGCAAGGAAATAGCACTGCCGTAGGCGTACGCCGCACAAGAAGGAAGCGACAATCGTGTAAATACAATACAACAATGCCGCGACGTATTTGACATTATAAATAGTGCTACTCGCAATAATAAGTAGCCACTCGTGCAAATAATAAACACTTGCTAATTAAATACGAATGTTCAAATCATTGTTTTTTTTTATTCATAAGCAGCATCAGCATCAGCTGATTATCAGAATGGTTTTCAATATTTCAACGCTGATTTTTAATACTGATATTCAGGTTGTATTATGACCACTGGAACCCCAGAACAGTGTTATCAAGATCCTGCTATTTAGTGGAATATGACCTGTAAATTTTAGACTTAACAGATTTTAGTAGAATCACTTCAGCAATTTTTACCCGAATTTGATACGACATCAACAAAAACAGTTTCCTTTTATTTCAGATAACAATAGTTAACTTTCATATGATTTATTTTATTTAAGTAATAAATCAAAACCAGCATCCACTGGAATTTGAAAAAACCTACATCAGCATCAACTCGGGTTACAAATTTGTTAACTCAATCACTACAACTTTAATTAAACATTGACTGAATATTTTTAAATAAAAATTGCTCCTGATTTGTAAATTATTACGTACGTAGGAAGCTATAGTTATATTTTTAGAAAATATAGCCACTTAATATTCTGCAAATTTTGTGGTAACAAAACTACATAAAATATTCAATTAATTTAATGTAATTAGAGTAAAAGAAAATGTAATATTGAACCGTACTGGAAAAACGAGCTGTCTGGTTTGACTCCCCATACAGCTAACCATGACTTCGAAGTTCAAGTTCGTTTACATTCTTGATATTATCTAAGGTCAATATTGCTTAAATGTCGGCATAATATAACTTAACCTGATATCGATAAAGATTATTGCTTAGCCTTGCACAATTTTATTTAAGATAAAATAAAATTACATATGCACCTAGTTATATCTTTAAACCATTTTATAAATAAAATATTTACTAAGTACGAAATCCATAATCGCTAGTTAGTTCAGTAGGTTGACTTTAGTTTCTATATAATGTAATGCCAGTAAATAAGTCATACATTATTTACACATTCTTCTTTCCACTAACCCTGCAGACTTGTTCATCATTGTGGGTACTACCAATAGAATGCGCAATGCGTACCTACCTACCATCAGAAGCGGTATTAGTCATTGCTAAGTCAGAATTAAAAAAAAAACATGTAATAATGAAAAATATATAAAAGACGTAAAATAGAAGCAATTATTTTGAAGCAGGTCTAGGTAACTTATACAAATAATATTTTAAATAGTTACTGCAGGTACGTAACCTTATCTTATAACTAATCTAAATACATTATCATATTAATACATAATTATGTGTCGATTTCAATTTTCATAAACAAGAGAAGATGTTCTTATTACGCTAGCTCTATGCAATGACTACACCGTATACTGGTAAAAAGTTCAGCGTAGTATAAAGATCGACAGCGATGATCGAGGCTTGATAATCCAATAGACAGGTGCCGTCGTCATGCCGCTTACTGGCTTAAATAATAAATATACCGCGATGGGAATAGCGAAGGATATTTACTGTCATATACAATACACACCATTTAAGTTCTTAAGTACTTTTTAACATTAATGTTTCTTATGTGTAACTTCAAGTTAGTCACTAGTAGATATCTTTACGTAGGTACCGAACGAATTTTAAAATCAATAAATGACGTAAGACGGATCGATTCATCATCGCTTCTCTTTTAATAATGATAAGTCTTTATCACCTTCAACGAGCTAACATAATATTTAAGCATTTTGTTAACTTTTTTTATGTAAAAATTCAATTTAGGCACTATATACATTTTCTCAGTATGAATCTTAGCTCATATAGTTCTGGTTTCTCTTAAAAATAATAAGCAATTAGTAGCATCATAAATGAGTCAACATACATAATAAAATACTTTGTACAAATACTGTGGACATAAAAGGAAAATAGTATAATGTACGTTCTTTTAAGCATGTTATAACGACATAAGGTACGAAGTTATTACATTCGTAATTATTATTACAACTATGTTAACTAAGCCCGCTAATTTAGGGGCTCCAGTAGACTTAATGCATTTTACGTAATACCACCTTCTTGACCTACCAAACAGATTACCTGCACGATAAGACATAATAAAAATCGATGAACTTACACTGTGGGAACATATTCCTCGGGAAATTCATTCTTCGTGTATACGTAAAGCAAACAGGTCTTTCCCACCATACCATCGCCGACCACTGTTATCTTCAGTCTCTTCGACGTCCCCATGATGCGTGCCGCGACATCCGACAAATTCACTCACATAAATTCACTATAACACACTAAGTATTTTCTACAATATGTATTGTCCAAGCTGTCTGCACCCCACAACAGCTAGGCCAGTGGTATTACAACAGTTCAACCTTAGTTCGATAGTTGACAATTGTTATCAACGGTGATATAATGATCTTATCAATTTCGCAGAATGACTCGTGATAACGAAACGATTATGATTGAAACAATGCGCGTGCGCCGTTTCGCAGTCGGATGTGAAGTGATCAAAATGATTCAGTTTGTTGCGGCTTGCGGGGATGTGCGTTAGCACTTGGCGCGGTGTGAGGTGCGACGCGTCAACGTCATGCTATACATATAAGTGCGCGTTTGGAGCCTCCACGAATGTTCATAATTAATTCTATGAACGTATCCCGTCCAAACCTCGACAACTACTATGAATTAACATCACACACACATCCGTATTGTTTACTATTAAAGTCCATTGAACGTCAGTCAACCATACACTGAGCATGGAATTTTGGAATTCAATAATATTCAACATATTATCTACTTTAGGAAGTCACTAAAAATTGTTACCTCAATTTTAATGGATATACTCATCACGGATAATATAGTAAATTAGCAGAAGTAATAGCATGTGCACTATGGAGGCTAAATTGGTAGAAATCAAACCAGCTATGCGCAAAACGCAAATAATCGCTGGTTCCAATCCCGGTACGTAACGGTACAGGAAAGTATCGAGAGTAAGCTCACATATCATTTAACAAAAACATCGTGTGTAGCGTCCTGAGATCGGCGATTAAGTTACTGATCAAAGCCTGCGTGACGTACAACTTACAAGCCTAAAATGGACCTAGCAACTGATTTATTTCTGCTCACTCCGAAATGTACCTAGTTTTTTTTTCTAAGTGACGTTTACTTGTGACCCGGGTAAGGGCCTCTAAAGCACCGGACTTGAATGGGCGAGCACTGAAGGTTTTCAGCCAGCGATTTATGGGTTGGGCGGCTACGCAAGGGCACCCCTGTGGGTACGAACCTCGACTTGGGCGGCCAGCCAATTTAGATTAATACCTAAACCTAAGGTTATCTACTAGCGTTTGTACCTAGTGTGATGAAATTTTATTAATGAAGATTAGGTACGGCCAGAGATGGGCAAAATGTAATCTGATTAATAATGATTAGTAATGATTTTTTTGTGTTACTCGTATTTTTATTTTTCTTTTCTTCTGTGCATGTAGTGTACACTTGTAAATATAGTCGCATATATAATGTATCCTGTTCATGTCTTATATAGTTTTATGTGTTAATGTAGTCTATGTAATTGTACTTATAAATAAATAAATAAATGATGAACGATTACAAAATATAGTCGTAATTTTAATTTTCTTGCTCTGTAATCATGATTAAATCCATTTAAAACATTAAGAAATGATAAATGTGTATACAATCTGGGATTTTGTAGTGTTTAAAACATAAATGAGCAAACTGCAGTTATATTAATGGTAAAAAACGTAAAATGTAATTATTAGTCATTTTTATTAATCTGATTACATTTTGCCCATCTATAGGTCCAGACAAGGAAACATTTGATAAAGGATAACGCTAGTAGCAAGTTCAAAATGTATGGAATTGACATTAACTTTCGAAATATCATGTCGTCACGTTAGCGCAATTGCACAGATTTTACTACAGATTTTACAGATTTATCTAGGCCCTCTAATATTATTCCTTCAGACTTGAAGGTCGGCAGCACAAGGGCAAATTACGTTTTAGTCGTTTATTAGCCACCGATAGATGAGATTTTAGCTTGTGTCCTTTTTATATGCCCAATGACAGGGAGTCTCCCAAGAGACAACAATACATTATATGGTGGTACATTTTTCATACCTACTGCAGATGAGAACTCTGTAGACTCGTAAGGATAGGGAACTTAATGTTTACGATCCTTACATGCAACAAGTCGAAGCTAGTTAAAAATAATTTTTGGTATTCGCTTTATATTACTATTTAAATAAATATATTTTTACGTAATTTATAAGGATTATCTTGATTTACAAGGAGGACAAATTTATTTGTCCAGATGAATGGGTAAGTCCGTGTAGACGACAAATAAACAAAATATTCCAAGAGAAAAACATGGCGACTATTGTCCATATTTTTATAGAACTAATTTTCAATACGTCAAGCTGCTGCGGTAACCACGATTAATACCTAATGAGGGATTTACGATTGTTTTCCTGTTATTCATTCATGTAAAATCATCATAATCACAATAGCGTAGATACCTCCCATATTCTCTCGCTAAATACTAACATAAGGATATGAAGCAAAATGAACTATAGTTTCCTGTTAAAATTCATATTCATGCCGATGATGGTGATGATGTCGCATCACAAAATTTATCGCATTAGTGGGCACAAATACCCATCTTTCTGACTCGTCTCACTAAGACTGCGCCTTGCCTGGAAAAGGCGCGCTGAAGAGTACTAGACGGATGTGTGAAACAGATTCCTACAACCTCACAGCAACAAGAAATACTCGGGCCCATGACTCCAGATTACTCCAACAAGGACGTACCATACATAGGCGCCTTCATCTTGCGACCCGTCCGTAATCGCGGACGGAGATGAACGCCATCGTCAGGAGGTTCGCTTCGATATGGTTTCCAGCTACCAGTCCCCTTTCATAGTTGTTAAGTAAGTTAAGTTTTAGTAGCAAATTAAATCTTCCTCTGTTGTAGTTTTGTTCGTTTTTAAGGCTGTAGCTATTTTATTGTACATACGTTACGATAAGGTTTTGTGTATAGTCGTAAGTTTAGATAAATTCGTAATATAACTATGGATAGGATTAAAGTTAATTTATATTTTTTCTAAATAAATGGCACCACTCAACTTTCTTAGCGAGTGGACGAATGCGAGACATGTGAAAGATGGTTTAGAGTGCGAGTGGTACGATAATTGAATTGTCTCGCTAAGCGGAAATTCAGCGCTCCAGCGCGCTGCCGCTGCAACGCATTGTATGATCTGGCACTAAGGTATTTAAGTAAATTGATACTTTTTAGCAAATGAAAACTAACATTTTGCAACTAGGAATGTTTTACTAATTCATCTACTTGAATTGAAGTACGTAGCAACGCCTCGTTTGTTGGATGAGCGCATGCTATCATCTATCTCATTATAAATTAACTCATATATTCAAAGGGTAGTTAACGCCCCGCTTTGAAATTACGTTATATTAAAAAAAAGGTTTTTGTTCAGCAGATTATTATTGGTGCCTTAAGAACGGCGATCAGCTGTGCTACTGGTCACGTTGGGCGCGACATATAAGCGCAAATTTGATATAACCATTTATGTATACCTGCTCACCCCGTTAGGGATATAGCGTTACGATATGTTATTATATACTAGAGTCCGACCGAAACTGGTTTTCCGGCCGAAACCGAAACCGAATATTCGGCCGTGGCTGCAGTTTCGGCCGAAACCGAAACTGAAATTCACGTGGTCAAGTATAAAAGGCAACGTGGTCAAGTAAAAAAATGAAACAAAAACTTACATGTAATCAGTTCCATCAAAACATAACCTCTAAAGAATGTTTACGTCAGGTGATAACGCACTGACTAAGTTGAGTTGCTATAGAGCAATGCGAATTAGATCCGTCAACTGTCGTCTAAACGACGCAGTTACACTCCGACGCAGCCTTGAGTTTCTATCGGCGTTTCTTCTCAAGGTAGTCGCTTCCGAAACGCTAGTAGATCACCGTTAGGTTTCGTATTTTTGGCTAGCGGTCCAAGTCGAGGTTCGTACCCACAGGGGTGCCTTTGCATTGCCACCCAACCCATAAATTGTCGGCTGAGCACTCTCAGTGTTCGCCCACCCGCCCGGTTAAGTTGTGAAGACCTTTCCCGGTCAACAAACACGCGTAAATTCGAAAAAAAAAAGCAATGCGAACGGCGCGCGTATCCCGAGCAGGGCCGCCAGCGTTCGCCAAAGCATTGCCGCGAGAAACGAAGTTAGGCAAGCATGTACGACAAATACCGAAATCAGTTTCGGTTTCGGCAAAAGTTTCGGCCAATTTTGGCCGAAACCGAAACTGCCGCCGAAACTTGATTTTTGGCCGAAACTCGGCCGAAACCGAACTTTCGGTCGGACACTATTATTTACGGTCATTATTGAACCACCAGAAAAAATGTTTTTCAACTTTTTTTATATATTGATATTAAAGAATTGATTATATTCAATAATTACAAAAATCTGAGAAATATTTTACGAGCGTAAGTATATATAGATTACATAAAGGTGTGATTGATGTTAACCTACCTGCCTTTACATGCCTTCGACTGTAATGTGAAGTTAGTCCCATTTTAACATTATCATATGAAATATATCAGGACAATAATAAAACTCATTTCTTCCTCAATATCTGGATAATTATTTTTTATTCGAAAGGATACAAGTAAAGGTTATTTTAGGTTTAATACAGTGAAGGTCTAATAAAGGCCTTCTTTGATATTGAACGGGATTCTTCAACGCATCCGATTCGAGCGGGGGTTCCGCAGGGTTCAATCATCGCCCCGATCTTACACAGTCTGTACACCAATGACATCCCGAAACACCCGGACGTAGAGCTAGCTCTTTATGCGGATGACACCGCACTCTACGTCTCGAATTCCCGTCGAGATATTATACGTCTACGCCTGCAGGAACCAGTGCGAGACTTAGGAGACTGGTTTCGCAAATGGCGAATTGACGTCAACCCCGAGAAAAGCGTATTTTAAAAGGATAAAATATTATAAACTCTAAATCTTATCTGCTAGTTGCTAAACTCGCCATTCGACCCCTCTTTATTTGTGTTCTAGGCTTCGTACTGGATCGATTGACACCTGTAAGGTCTATTGCATCAAACTCCGACCACATAATTATTTGTTATTCATTTACAGAACTCCAGCACAATATCACACGCCTTCCTTTTCGCCACTCAACTACCCAAACCGCCGCCATTAAAACTTTATGCTTGCCAACATAAAATATATTTATTGTAAAGTATACGTTAATTGTTAATGGTGTTCACATTAATATTTAGCATTTAATAACTATTATTTATATTTATTTTTTATATATTATTTATATTTATTATATTTTATTTTTGCTGGATATAAATCCAGCCTAGCTCATCAGTGACATTTGCCGTTGTGCTCCTCTATTATTGTAACACGTAGCAATACTTTTCTCTCGGGCAAAACGCGATTTGCCTAAGCGAAACGTCCTCCTCCACGACAAGACCATCGCTTGGGTCGATAAGGTCAAGTACTTAGGAGTCACTCTCGACCGTCACTTGACCTTCGGACCACATGTTAAGGCTGTGCGCGACCGCGCCGCCTTCATTCTCGGTCGTTTGCACCCTATGCTGTGCAAACGTAGTAAACTGTCGCTTAGAAATAAGTTGACTCTTTACAAGACCGTAATAAGACAGGTGATGACCTACGCTAGCGTAGTATTCGCCCAGAGCCAATCCGCTTCTTTGGATTCCCTTCAGGTCATCCAAAATAAATTCTTGCGTAAAGCAGTGGGTGCCCCGCTATACATGCGCAACATAGATCTCCATGACGACCTTAAGCTGGAAACGCTCGCCAGTTTCATGCAAAATGCATCTCGTCGATATTTCGACAAGGCGCAGCATCACCCTAACCCTTTAGTCCGCAGTGCCTGCGATTACACACCGAAAAGCGGCATCGCGCGCAAACTACGCCGCCCCTTCGTCATGTCCTATTGGATCCCGGTGATTCAATTACCGCGGCCCTTGCGACCGCCGATCCTATCAACAACGAGGTACACACAAGCACTCGTCACATTCCGAGACACCGGCGTCGCCGGCGACGCCGACGACGACGATTAAGGATAGGTCCGTCAATTGTTGTTTAAATAACGCAGTTTCACTCCGACGCAGCCTCGAGTCTCTTTCGGCGTTTCTTCTCAAGGTAGTCGCTTCCGAAGAGCTGGTAGATCACCGTTAGGTTCGTTTTTCAACTGGCCGGCCGCCCAAGTCGAGGTCCGTACCCACAGGGGTGCCCTTGCGTAGCCGCCCAACCCATAAATTTCGCTGGCTGAGCGCCCTCTGCGTTCGCCCACCAAGCCCGGTTTTGTTGTGAAGGTCTTTCCCAGGCCACCAACGTAGGACACGCCGAAAAAATCTTCAACGCAGATCAATAAATCAATTTTAATTAATAAAATCTATTGTAATAAATAGTTATTTAGAAGGGATACTTTCAGAATGAAGTTAAATATATTTTAAGCAGACATAACGATGCTTTGAGGTCACTTGGACAAACATAAAGCAGATATATCATGTTTGGGCTCAGTTGTAATTTTGTTGCAAATATGAAATTTGATGCTGTGGTAAGGTCAGCTGAGTTGTACCAACATTCTCAAAGAACTAAAGCATATGTATTGTGTTAAAGCTTACTTAAAACAGGATTTTGTGACTAACAAAATAAATAACTAAATTTGTATTTTTTTTATTGTAATAAATGTACGTAGGTTCATTATTTCGTATGGCATGAAAAAATATAACCAATGGAAGCTAGTCAAATCCAATGATACCTTTTCTACCCATACATCGCTGTCTGAAGCACCCTAAGTGCTCGCCCTCTCAAGTCTAGTGAAATTGTAGCGGCTGTTGCGCAGGTCAAAAATGTATATCCCGTCGCAAAAACACCTTTTCTATAAACTTAAATTGTATGGGATTTGCGGTGTGAGGGCCCGACTCGCACTTGGCTGGTGTCTTTATAATGAGTTTTCAAATAAAGAAGCGGTTTCTTTTCTAAAATTTTTGAAAAAATTGTAGGTTACTTTCATCATCCAGTTGTTTATATAAGGTCAGAATTAACCTTGATTTTCAAGTTTTTAAAGTCATTATATTATTCACTTTTAGTCAACCTGCAACTAAATTTCTTAGAAATTTTAAGCCTCCGGCTTTGGTTGTGGCCGAAGATTCTACTCCGATTGATGATGATGTCCGATTAATCGATTCCAGCTTCGGCCAGAAATCAAACTTCAGTCGGACACAAAAAGTAAACGATACTTACATAATTATACATTTACAAATGACTTCAATGTATAATGTTAGGTCCTTACATATGAAATTGGCGTTTTTCGTACTGGCCACTTTAATCACAAATTTCTCCTCTTTGGTAAGGAATTCCAAATTCAAATTTGTACAGCTATAGACTCATGTATTTGTGCTTCGATGATCGTCATTCATTTGTTTTTTTCTTCTGTTTTTTTCTGTTTGCGTCACTCATTTTACAAAATGGAAAACTTAAAATATCGCATTATTTACGAGTACGAGTTCCGCCGTGGCACTAGTGCTGCGGAAACTACTCGAAGGGTGAATGATATGTGTATGGCGGTCGTGTTGCAAAAGAAAACACAGTTCGTTTTTGGTTCCAACGTTTTCGTTCTGGAAATTTCGACCTGCAGAACAAGCCTCGTGGACGGCCTGAGACTCAAGTTGATAATGAAGAGTTGAAGGCTATTGTGGAAGCGGATCCATCGCAAACCACGTCCGAGTTAGCTGCAGGCTGCGATGTTAGTGATAAAACTGTTTTAATTCACTTGAAGCAAATTGGGAAGATTAAAAAGCTTGAAAGGTGGGTACCTCACGAATTGACTGAAGCAAACCGGCAAACGCGCGTCGACTGCTGCGTTACATTACTAAACCGGCACAATAATGAAGGTATTTTAAATCGAATCATTACCTGTGATGAAAAATGGGTTCTTTACGATAATCGGAAGCGCTCAGCGCAATGGTTGGCTCCTGGCCAGCCAGCCAAATCCTGCCCCAAGCGAAAATTAACCCCAAAAAAGTTACTTGTAAGCGTTTGGTGGACTAGTGCCGGTATTGTTCATTACAGTTTTCTCAAATCTGGCCAGACTATTACGGCTGATGTCTATTGTCAGCAATTGCAAACCATGATGGAAAAGCTAGCGGCTAAACAACCTAGGCTGGTCAATCGCTCCACGCCACTGCTGCTTCACGACAACGCTAGACCACACACTGCGCAACAGACGGCTACTAAATTAGAAGAGCTTCAATTGGAAAGTCTAAGACATCCTCCGTACTCCCCGGACCTTGCTCCAACAGATTACCATTTTTTTCGAAATTTGGATAACTTCTTGCAAGGGAAAAAATTCAACTCCGATGGGGCAGTCCAAATCGCCTTCAAAGATTTTATTGATTCCCGTCCGACTGGTTTTTTTAGTAAAGGGATCAATGAACTACCTATGAGATGGCAAAAGTGCATAGAAAATAATGGTTCATACTTTGATTAATTAAATATATTATATTAAAAAATATTCGACTTTTTGTTCCTCCCATACAAAACGCCAATTTCATATGTAAGGACCTAATATTTAACGTGTTATTTTTTATACATTTTAAATTAATGATGTTAGAATAAAATAATGTGTCGTCACGATATAATTTCAAAATGTTTTGGGGTGGGCAAAGATTCCATACTTTCATGGCTGTATCCTCTTTGCGCTTTCGTATATACTGTTATTTCAACTAAATAAATAAAGAACTGAAAAGGGGTATCTCCAGAAATTTCTGGGAGACTTAAAAACCACGTAAGAAAAAATAATTTTATTATTTAAAAATTAGTTAACACCTTATTATTCTTGTATTTTATCTATTTTCACAGCAAGTATAGTAATATAATTAATGAATTGTTTACTCTTACCATAAGTATTTATTAATTCTAAAACCAACATATTAACTTATTTATTCACAAACGATCACAATATTTATCACATTAATAAATTATCAGTCAGTTTTAAACGTTATTAGAAAAACTTGTCAAGTAATTCCTATAAAAATCTTAACCTACAGTAATTGTTTAGTAACATAATAAAAAATTGAATACTGATTGCGAATCTTAAAACTAAAAATTAATTACTTAATTAAAAATATCAGTAGTATCATAAGACTCATGCGACTTATGTGTGTAAATCAAAATTCTATTTAAAGTTTAGGTTTCTTCTCAGATTTTGATGTTACAATTAAGAGGTGCAAAATAAATTACAGATATATTAATAATTGTGTTATTGACAACACTATTACTTATCGTCCAGTTTTAAATCGCCAAATCCATCTAGCATAAGGTCCTCTTTAATATCTATTAATTGTTGCAATAAATCCTGATTTATCTTCTGCAGCTGTGCTATTGTGTGTCTTTGTTGGTTTTCCCGTTCTTTGACCTTAGAAAAAGTTGTATCACAGGTCTCAGAACATGGAGGCCCTCCTGTAACATTTACATATTATATATAATATAATATTTTATGCTGTGTGATATAAGCAAAGGTGCATTATATGAAGTACATTCACAAGGTTTAACATAGCCACATAACCTTATTGAAATGAGTCTGTTACAAGCAATTCCTCATCAAGATGTAATTTTGCATATAATATGATATTGTTGAAATTAACATCCAATAAATCTATATGAAGACCAGATAATAAATATGTATGTGTAGAGACAAAGATTAGTGAACATATAAACTTTATAATTAGTATTACCTTTGCTTTTAACTCTGTCTAACAATTTTTCATTCTGTAATTTCAGTCGTTTTATTTCATTACGAAGGCTTCTTTCACTTGCTTCCTTGTTTTTGGTCAACTGCAGAAGTTTAGCCTTAGTGTCTGTCAATGATTGCATCATCACATCAGAGCGATCTGATATACGTTGAGCAGACGCCACACAAGCCCTGGACTCATTTTTCTCAAAATTAATTTTGTTTTTTAACTTTGAAACTAAACTCTGAAAATCAGATCATTTCATACAATCCACCTGACACTTTTGTTTTAAAGACATACTGATAAAATTGTGATTTTATGGCTAAATTAATATATCTATGAAAATAGTCATAACTGATATATTATACATTATTTTAATTAATACTTTAATGGGTGTTATTTACAAAGAACCTTATGTTTAATTATAGCTTAATATTTTATTCTGTTTATCATAAGGAGACCACTGTTGGAACCACCATCATGTGTTGATTCATTATTAAATGTATACTATTTATTCTTCAAAACACAGTTTTGATTTGCTGGTTACAATCTAGGCTGCTCTGTCAGGCTTGAGCATTTTTATATCATTATTGCTTATATTTGTGAAGATGCATATTTAATAATATTATTTCTTAATAATTTGTTACTAATCTATACACCTATTATTCACTTTAGTTTGTATATTTAAAATAGTATAAATATTTTCTTACATTCAACTGTTTATTGTTCTGTTCAAGGATGTGGTTCTGCTCCATTAATTTTTCCGCCTTCTCTAATGCATTCTTATGGTTATGAAGCATTGTGAACACAGAATTTATGAGTAATATGAGTGACTCTGTTGTGAGGGAACCATTCTCTATGTCTACATATGGATTAAAAATGTAATTTATATTGAGTAATCCAAACTCCTGCAAAAACAATCAGATATCAAACTAAACACATCAAAAGATACTAAGCAACATGTACTAATTTGATTTTTTGACTACACTGAATTTTATGACATTTCTTAGCTCATGGAAGAAATCATTTTACAAAAGATGAAATGTAATGACTGGATATGTTGCAAGGGGGAAGGTATCTCTTTAATTTCATGTCAATAGAATTGTTATTTGCCTTTTTTAGCAACAATGTATTAACACAGGAGATCCCACTGAGAAGCAACCAGGCCTGGAAAGGAGTACAACTAATGCTCTAGACCGATACATACAACTGACTGCTAGATGTCAGCCAATATTAACCACCCGAGAGATAAGTTTAAGGCTACAAATCTTAAGTGGTGTTTTTGTGAGCACACAAACCATGCGAAATTAGCTGAATCAGTAAAGTCTCCACGATTGACGGCAAATCAGGTGACCACCTAAACATCCCGAGGATCACATGCATCAAAATTAATGGCGTAGAAAACAAAACATAGGACTCAGGAGCAATAGGATAACATTTTATTTAGTAATGAATTTCGAATTGAGTTTAGGCCTAATACAAGAAGGGTAAGAGTGTAGCATTGTCCCAACAATAGTAAAAGGCTTAGGTTTGTCAAGGAAGTTCATCCATGCAGCTCACCAGTTATGGTATGCCTGAGTATTATGAAAAAATCTCAACTATAAGGCCTAATCTATGGGGTCATGCTAGGCTCTTTCAAAGAGTGGTAAAACTGAGAACAGTTGAAAAAGAGAAAATTGTAGTGCTCTACATTTTATATAAGCTAAGTGTTTATAGAAAACAATTTTATACAAAAAAAAACTTAATATAAAATATAGAGTAATAAAGTTGATTCCATTTATGAATCTAGTTGCATATTGTGTACACATACAATAATAAATTTCATATTTTAAAGTTAGTTAAAATTACACCATCCTAACTCTGGAGTAACGCCCTTATGATGTGCCAGGTGTGTTCAAGGATCTCAAGGATTTCTTTACCTAGAATAGCAAATTAGGTTGTTTGGACCTTGCTTAATAGTGTTAACATCTTTGAATTAAGACTTAACTACATGTTTGCTTGGATATTGTTGTTGATGATGTTTAAATTTAATTTAGGAACGGTAGGTAAGGCATTCGAAACTAAAGTTTGGTTAGGTTATTGTATATATAATTTTTTAGTAAAGGTAGGACGCAGACTTCGACGTCTATAGTATGTTAATATAAGAATAATTTTCAGCAATATATTTGTGCTATTATTTTTAAAGGTACCCGTTGCACGGTGGCAGTCGCGACTTGGCAGTGGGGCGACCCAGAAGTAATTCATCAGGTCAATTTAATTTTTAAGATACATTTGTTATTTATAGACTATTCTTTCTAAGACGTTAAAAGAATATAAACTTAAATAAGAATGATGAAAGCTGAAAAACTTTACCTCGCTCAATCCAATCAGACATTCTTTGAAATTATTTAGCGTACATGGTTCGTAAGTCGTAGCCTTTTTAAACCTATAATTTTGCAAGAGTTCTTTTACTTCTTCATCTAAGCAGTCAAATTCACCCGACGAAGTCATTTTTAAACTTTTATTAAATCACGATTTATATAACTAAATTGTAAGAAGTTGTAATTGTAACAAGTTAAAACTTATCATTGTAGCTTAAAATAGAGCTGTCAAATAGGGTGTAAAATTTAAAACTTTAGAACAAGCGGGCAACCAAATCTTTTTTTGTTTTATTTTCCACTTTCTAGGGAATGCAATGGCTTACATGCCATACAGCCACGCTTAGGGTCTTTCATTATAAGTTCTATTAAATTTCCTGTAACGTCTTCCCGCCACACTTTAATATCTCTTACGTAGAATTAGTGGCAAAACTTCCAGCCAGAGTGGTTGCATCTCTTCTGTTCTGTCGTTGAATAATAGATCTTTTCCTGTTGTGGCGGTCTGTTGGGTGTTCATTTGTTGTCTGAGCTTGTGTTGTGGGATTGGGCAGCAGCGGAAATGGGAATCAATGGTTTTTTTTTTGCGAGATGCTAGTTGAGTGATATATCCCTCGGGCTGCTGTGTTATCCCGCCAATCTGCATAGTCTTCCTCGCCATTTTTTACACTAAATGCACATTACATTTAGTATAAAATTAGAATTATTGAGCTAAGCTGAACTAAATACATTATTACATACAATTGACCATTCGAGGTGTATTTAATAGTATCGGTTCAAATCTAACATCGTATCATCAAGTGAATTATCAACTTGCCCTGATAATTAATTGCCTATTGTTTCTAATCAAGATCAGTTCCGAATAATGGAAAAAATTAGTCATCAAATGTATGAATGCAAAAGTATTAAGAATTAAAAAAAAATCACAAAAATCTTCCATCAGCAGTTTTTAACGTTAGAAACGGGTGAATATCTCACTGAGTTACAATAACACAAACCCAATGCTACCATTGCAGAAGCCATGTGCATCGGCATCATCAATGACAGTAGACTCAATACAATCAACTACATTGAAATCAGAGGTTGTCATGGAGTGATTTGAACAATCGATTCAATCGAACTAAACTACTTGTGTTCGTGCATCACTAATATTATGGTAAATGGCTTGAATCATAGAGAATATACTTATTTATTAGTCTGTGTGTGATACTAAGAGCCTAAGTGGTTATTATCTGTTTGATCGAGCTACGTCGACTTATTTTAATATTGTGTTCGTTTCTTGCCAATTTCATATTTTAAATAAAGCTATATATAAATTAAATATAAACAAACATTTGACGCTAATTTTACAAAATGAAACGAAGCTATGATTCGATGAATTCATCCATAGAAATTAGCTCATATCGTGATCAACATTTTAAAGTAAGTTTTTATTATTAATAAGGCCTTATATTTTTGAACTTTTCATATTTATATTCATGTATTAATTTATGCATTGGCTTTCCATAGGGGTCTAGAAGTGAACAAGAAAAACTATTAAAACTTTCATCAACACTTTATATTGGAAATTTATCCTTTTACACCACAGAGGAACAAATATATGAATTATTTTCAAGATGTGGTGACATAAGAAGAGTTGTAATGGGTTTAGATAAATATAAAAAAACACCCTGTGGTTTCTGTTTTCTAGAATATTATACAAGGCCAGATGCTGAAAATTGCATGAGGTATGGATATATTCTAACCGAGTTAATTATAACAGTTAAAGATTTAAAAAATGTTTTAAGTTATGTATTTCATTTAAAAGATAAAATTTGTATTACCTGTTCTACCAACATATTATTTTCTTAGTGCAAAATTTGTCTTAAAGGAGATTATAATAAATCGTTTGTTGCAATTATTGCCAAAAAGGTTGAGAATTTTTATGTCAGAGGCATAATGTTATTAGCTTCGAAATGGCAACAAGCAACCAAATAAAACCATGTATATTAGACTTAGATTATTTCAAATATGCTTTTATGTAATGCTTAAATAATGAATTACCTTTTTTATGCTTATTTTATAAAGCTATTATTTGACATTTGTTGTAATGCTTAGGAAGTTATGAGCCACTTACTGTAAAGTGGTTTGTAGTCATTCCAAAATCTTAGTGAATTTGTAGACATATCCTCACAAAAAGTGTTATTGCAATCAGATGACCTGTTTAGGAATGTATTTAGGTCAATGATGATTAGGGCCTTCCAATTTTGAATAACTTTTGACTGAGTTGATTTACCAAAAATTGACTTCAGACCTTAGTGTAGAGCATTAAATTCTCTACAAAAATAATGAATGGGCATTACAATAGGATATATTGTTCATTACTTATAGAAATCAAAAGAAAAAAAACTTTTGTCATGTGTTATTCTTATGGGAAATCGAAAAGTGCGATGAAGACAACCTAAATATTAACATTAATTAAGGGCTCATATTTTCAGAGGCATTAAAACGAAACTTTGGAGTGTGGTTCCAAGGATATTTTTTTTTTTGGAACGCCCTAATGATGATATGGATAGCTATATGTTATTTTATATAATTTGTGGATTATTTTTAGGTATATAAATGGAACTAGATTAGATGACAGAATTATCAGATGTGACTGGGATGCAGGTTTTATTGAAGGTAGACAATATGGACGTGGAAAAACTGGTGGACAGGTATATTAAATATTTATTTAAAGATATATTTTCTATAATAAAGAACTAATAGCGAATTCATAAACTCAATAAAGTTACAATGAGAAATCATTATTAAAATATTAAATAAGAAGTAGGAATAAGTTTACAGCATAATAAATATATAATAATGTTGCTGAGGTAACAGAATTCTAATGGAAACTTTTATATATTTAATAAATTGTAGCAATAGATATAATTGCATTCATTTTAAATAACATTTCAAAGTTGTGATTGACTACTAAATGTAGATAATTATAAGAAATTAATAAAGATAAAACATTTTTTCCTTTGTTAGTATCACCAACTTTTAAAGTGAAATTTGTTCTAATTTAAACTGTTGCAGGTTCGTGATGAATACAGAACTGATTATGATGGCGGCCGTGGTGGTTATGGAAAGATAATTGCACAGAAAATAACAACAAATACCTTGGAACGTTGATGAAAGTTAGTTTAGGCATAATAAAATGGATTTATTTGTGGAACTACATTTCCTAAAAGACTGTAATAAAGTGTAAAAATCATTCACCCCATCATTACTAGATGTAACAGGAAATTGTTTTAATTATATGTTCAATTACTTTGAAACCACCTTAATTTCTGATAATTAGCCAAAGCTGGGTTTAAAGGAAGGCCATAATAGCAAAGTGTTGATGCAATTGAGTGTGATAAATAACAATAATGTATTACATAATAAAAAAACGTTAAAATTATATCATTAGTGACTACACTGTGTTGAATTGATTGGTTAACATTGCTAGGTATAGAATAACCACTATCAAACAAAAGTTTCATTTCATCACCTCAGCTTAAGTCAAAATAATATGCCAAAATTTTACTAAAGAAACATTGTTTCTTATTTATATACCATCACACAAAACACCTAAAACCTTTTTTTTTGTTAACCTATGGCAAAATCCTGCATAGGACCATCAGAGGCACTGTGAGGGCAGCAACCCTGGTGTCATACTCCTACAGACTAAAAACCCCCAGGATGTACTACCAATCACTACACGCGAGCCTGGGAGTCTAGATTCTTCCATGCACCCAGGAAGCGAACATCCTGTGTAGATTTCATCCTTGGAAATGGTGGGTGTAAAAGCTCATCCCTCCAAACATTTATCACAGGCGGCGCGTCGGATACAGTGAGGCGGCTCCTTCTCATCCGGGCAGTAAACTCTATAGCTAAAACACCTCACACAGCTCTCTCTGGAGGACTAGTTAAAAAGAGTCAGACCAATGTTTTTTTTTTTTATTATAGTGATAACAGATTGAAGGCATAGTTCAAATATATATAACAAAAAAATTACATTATAAATAAATGCATTAGCTCTTAAGAAATTAAGCCCTAAAAAATTAATTTTAGTTAAGCTAGTTTAAAAAAATGCATCTATAAAAAAAGCAATGTTAACAAGTGTAAAATATGTAAATATAATTTATTACAATTTTAACAGCCAAGAGTACTCAATATGATTAAATACAATATAGACTTATCATTATAAAACAAGCATGTATTAAATATGTATGTTACATTATAAAAAAAAAGTCTGACTATACCCGGTCAGAATATTTAAAAAAATACATGAGAAACATTTGTGCACTACATGGCATTGATTATTCTTTTAATCTCAATTCAGATCTCTGATTTATGGCCACAAGTATATCAGATCACATAAGCAGCGATAATATTATCTTAAAACGATCAATAAGTACACTTTTCGTTTTTAAAATACATTAAATAAAATCTCAGCTTAATCTTTAGGCGAAGATTCTGGCAGTAAGTCAAACCAGAGAGTTTTTGCTTCACGGAGTTCATATTGGTTGAGGTGTATTATCACCTGAAATATTGAAAGAAAATTATTTATTATCTAACTTGAGAATTTCTTTACAATTTACATAAAGAAACCTTTATCACCTGTCCTATAACAGGGCTACCTCCAAGAAAACCTTTATGGGTAGCGACTGTAACTTCCACTTGTCTTGAATGCAACTCTGCTAATGGGATAACCCATTCAAATTGCTCATCGTATTCAGGCATGCAGTTATCTTTTACAACCTGAAACATTCCAATATTTTATACATCATTGTGATATATTTTACATAGCATAAATATAGTTAAAAACAAAATAATTTTTACACTATACTTGCATCCATTATGGTACTATTCAATATAAATATGTATTGCAAAGAATGTGTCATTGCAATAAATAAAACTTAAAAAAATAATTGTTGATTGTAGCAAAATACTTTTGAGTTTAATAAAAAAATAAGTATGTTCTGAACTTGAAAAACCTTTTATACTGACCACAGTCTTGCGCTTTGAATCCTTGGAGCGTCCGGGCAACAAGTAAAGTTTCACATACGGGTCAGGCACATTGGTAGGGTCTTTTAATGGTATATTCCTAGAATGTAAAAAGTACAGATAATATTTTATTACTACAGAGTTAATCATTTCAACAATAGGAGTTATTTAAAAACATACATGATTTTATGCACCACCACAAACAAAGTTTGATTTTGCATGCTGTAACGAAGACTAAGCAAAATACGTCCTAATCCCGCTTCGCCCGCAGAACTGAGGAGGAAAGACAAATAGGAATTACGTGTTACTATATTGTGCTGGTAAAAAAAAAACTGTATTGTGATCCAATGTGTACCGAGACGTAACGAAAAGCGAATATAAACATCAGCTTATTTGTAATCACTGCAGAGTATAAACGTTATTTCTATTATGCTACAAGAAGCTGGTGCTGCTCATGCCTAATGTACCTATGAATCATGACGCTATAGTTATCATTAGGCCACCTCCAACCAGAGATGGTCAAAATGTATTCAGACTACATTTTGCCCATCTCTACCTCCAACTGATTTCTGGTACCCGTACAACCACAATTTGGTGAGGGTCTTACTCAGTCTTTATCTTAATATTGCTACAATTTATGAATTTATGTCACTATTATCATCTGTATTCGCTTATATTTTCTAAACTGCTCAACGGATATTTAATGGCGTTTTAACCATTATTTAGCAATTGTTTATTATTACGGAAGGTTTATGTGTAAAATGTACTTGTATTCCATTTAAAAATAAGAAATTGCTCCCGAGCAAAGCGGATCGGGTCCGCTAGTTTATACCACCTAAAGATGTGTTAGCACTTACGTCGTCAGAGATGAAGTCCTGTGTACAAGTTTAGGCGATTCTCTGCCTGAAGGTGCCTCATATTCCTGAGGAATATCTGAAATTACAATATATATAACAAATATGTGTATAGCCAATATTAAATTTTCTATATAATAATTCGCCTTAATCTTACCAACTTCCTTTTCAATATGTTCAACCGGTATGGACTTCTGCGAGACGTTATCTGTTTGTAACTCATCGATATTCTTCAATTCTTCGTCGTTAGGTGGAACTAATGAGAACGTTAGAAATATTAGCAATGATTGTTTAGATCGTTTAAATAAAAAGTATGGAATCAGAGACCGCTTTATTATTAATTTTTTAGAGGCTTCAAAAATGTTTTTAACTCACATAAAACCTATACTTATATATACACGTTTTCCTTAACTGGAATAACTGTATCATGGAGTATAAGTGAGTATTCGGTTTAAACAGACTTAGTGAATTAGTGGATCTTGAAAGGCCTGGTGGGAGATGAAAATGAGTCCTACGATTGACCGCGTCCGTCCAACAAATGCCTATTCACTGTTCGTTTAAAGACTTCCAAGTCATATAGCGCGGATATATGATGTGCCGTCCGTGCGGTCAGTTTAACGTAAAATTCCCAGCACGGTCGCAGAGCGTGGGAGCGACGGCCGCACATGCAATCATCAAATTAGGACTCGGTGAGGGGCGCTTGCTGTAGGCATCGCCGCTGCCCGCGCGCATTTATGATGATTTATTATTAAATCTGCGTGCAACAGGTGTAAATTAATAATAATATTATATCGTCACGCTATGTACTTTTCGGGGTGAGCAGAGATACATTAGAGGTTGTATCCACTTTGCGCTTATATGTTGTGTGTGCTAACGTGACAAGTAGCGCAGTAGATCGCCGTTCTCAGTGCCTTGAGACATGACATCTCTCTGAGAGGGCATGCGGATTTTCTCACGATGGTTTCTATCACCGGTGAACATGTGGTGCCTAAATCCGTACTTAATCAAGAAAAATCCAGACGAACGTGCCGGAATACGAACTACTTGTGTACTACTTGTGTTTTCGCGTATGACTACCGATCCCTTAACCTCCACGCAACCACAGCTTAAGTATTAGGTCCTTACATATGAAATTGGCGTTTTTCGTACTGGCCACTTTAATCACAAATTTCTCCTCTTTGGTAAGGAATTACAAATTCAAATTTGTACAGCTATAGACTCATGTATTTGTGCTTCGATGATCGTCATTCATTTGTTTTTTTCTTCTGTTTTTTTCTGTTTGCGTCACTCATTTTACAAAATGGAAAACTTAAAATATCGCATTATTTACGAGTACGAGTTCCGCCGTGGCACTAGTGCTGCGGAAACAACTCGAAGGGTGAATGATGTGTATGGCGGTCGTGTTGCAAAAGAAAACACAGTTCGTTTTTGGTTCCAACGTTTTCGTTCTGGAAATTTCGACCTGCAGAACAAGCCCCGTGGACGGCCTGAGACTCAAGTTGATAATGAAGAGTTGAAGGCTATTGTGGAAGCGGATCCATCGCAAACCACGTCCGAGTTAGCTGCAGGCTGGGATGTTAGTGATAAAACTGTTTTAATTCACTTGAAGCAAATTGGGAAGATTAAAAAGCTTGAAAGGTGGGTACCTCACGAATTGACTGAAGCAAACCGGCAAACGCGCGTCGACTGCTGCGTTACATTACTAAACCGCCACAATAATGAAGGTATTTTAAACCGAATCATTACCTGTGATGAAAAATGGGTTCTTTACGATAATCGGAAGCGCTCAGCGCAATGGTTGGATCCTGGCCAGCCAGCCAAATCCTGCCCCATGCGAAAATTAACCCCAAAAAAGTTACTTGTAAGCGTTTGGTGGACTAGTGCCGGTATTGTTCATTACAGTTTTCTCAAATCTGGCCAGACTATTACGGCTGATGTCTATTGTCAGCAATTCCAAACCATGATGGAAAAGCTAGCGGCTAAACAACCTAGGCTGGTCAATCGCTCCACGCCACTGCTGCTTCACGACAACGCTAGACCACACACTGCGCAACAGACGGCTACTAAATTAGAAGAGCTTCAATTGGAAAGTCTAAGACACCCTCCGTACTCCCCGGACCTTGCTCCAACAGATTACCATTTTTTTAGAAATTTGGATAACTTCTTGCAAGGGAAAAAATTCAACTCCGATGGGGCAGTCCAAATCGCCTTCAAAGATTTTATTGATTCCCGTCCGACTGGTTTTTTTAGTAAAGGGATCAATGAACTACCTATGAGATGGCAAAAGTGCATAGAAAATAATGGTTCATACTTTGATTAATTAAATATATTATATTAAAAAATATTCGACTTTTTGTTCCTCCCATACAAAACGCCAATTTCATATGTAAGGACCTAATATGTTATTACTGCTACATTTTTATATAATGTATTTGTTATAATTTACATCAGATAAACAACACCCTCTGTTTTATATTATGTGAAACTGCTCACTCTATCTGTGGATCGTGCCGTGTAATAGTCTTGCTCTGTGAAATAAACTATTCTTAGTTATTAAGCTTCGTTTTATAAGTACTGGCCAAGGGTGCCCAAGGGTATAAGTAAATAGTACAAAATCTCAGTATCACCTGGTGGTGGTGAAGACATAGCCTCTGGTTCTTTCCCGTCAGTTGCTTCAGTGGTGGTGGGTACGGGAATAGCTGGAGTTGGAGGAGGAGGCGCTACCGGCAATTCCTCAAGTATTTCTTCTGGTATTTCTTCCTCTTTAATAGCCTCCTTTAGTATCTAGAATTTAAAATAATTCTTATTAGACATTCTGGTAATAAATTACATGTACTTTTAAGCTGTCGTATCAATGAATCTAAATGACAACATTTATAGAGCCCCGGTAGGCAATATTGCGTTTTGATCTTTAAAGAAATTCCATAAGCCCCATTGAACAAAATATAAGAACAACCTTTAATTGGCCCATCTATCTATCTTAAATATATATAATTCAAAGGTGATTGACTGACTGACATAGTGATCTATCAACGCAGAGTCCAAACCACTGGACGGATCGGGCTGAAATTTGGCATGCTGGTAGACGTTATGCTGTAGAAAGAATCCGGTATCCGTTAAGAAAGGATTTTGATAAATGCCACCTCTAAGGGGATAAAATAGGGGATGAATATTTGTATAAATCTTCTTGAGTTTTCGAGAATTACTGTCTAAAGTTTATCTAGACATTATTCATATACATGACAAGCCTATTGAATGGTTATGTGAGCGTGCCATACTTACTCCAAAGAACGATCAAGCAGCAGCTATCAATGATATCCTGCTCATGTCGTTTGAGGGCGAAGAAAAGTTCTATATCTACTAAATATATATAACTCAAAGGTTACTGACTGACATAGTGTTCTATCAACGCACAGCCCAAACCACTGGACGGATCGGGCTGAAATTTGGCATGCAGGTAGGTGAAGTCTGCTTTGCCATGACGATAAACAAGTCTCAGGGGCAAACTCTCAAATTTGCGGGTATTGACTTGAGAGAACATGGACAGTTTTATGTTGCTTGCTCACGAGTAAGTTCATCCAATAGCTTTATATTGTTAGCGCCTAATGACGGATTAGTAAAGAATATTGTATACAAAGAAGTTTTGTATGCCCTAATTTTTTACACACGCTAAACAAGTGTAGCCGCAAAAACTATACCTAATTAATAATAATACTTCTTAAGACGAGTAAAGCCGCGGGCAAAAGCTAGTATTAGTATAATTTGTAACTAATTTTCAAATAATACAAAAGACTCGTGATCTAGAGCGTGATATAGTGTAGAGTTAAAAAAAAAATTAATTAAATTGACTATGTCATGTAGATGCTCAACCAAGAACATCTATTATATGATAAATAATGTTACTTAATAACATAATAATTTTTGTTATTTCATTATAACTAAATATCATTAAGACGCAATTAATAAATCTATTTGCAAATAATCAGGCCTAAAATAGCTGCCTTTTGTAATAGAATTTTATGCATATTTTATTCTATCCTGCGTGCTGTATGTATTTTCTCATTTACATTTAAATATTATCATTGTATAATAGGCACACACGAAGAACTTAAACTGTGGGACTGTAATAAATAGTATAAATGTGCAGTTCAATGATACTGATCAAACAGATAAAAGCAAATACATTGAGATGTGAAAACCCAAATGTAAATTATAATTATCTGGCTCTGGATCAGACTCATCGTAGGGCTCGTAGACTTGTTGGCGATTACTTGACTGAGACCAAAACGCAGGACATCCAGCATCGACGTAAAGTCGCCTGCCTCGCAGCCTTTACCGTTTGCACAATGTAGAGTGTTCTCAGGAGTTAATTTCGCCAGGTCCACTTCATCAGCAGTTTGATCAGGCGCAGTGACAATGAAATAATCAAAAGGCACTCACCTGGAAACTGGATGATGAGAACAGGCCACTGGAGCTCCGAACAGTTTCACCGAAAACCATTAATAGTATATTTAAATGTTCTGCCGTATTGTCCAAAGCAAACCGACTATTCTGAAGTGTGATCGTGATTCCGCCGTGCATACACTGTTAACGGCCGAGTATGGAATGGGGAGAGGAAAGCAGAAAGGACTCAAGTATCTTTTTTGTATTCATGCCCTGCGTCTGAACAGTAGGGTTAAAAAGAGATTCTGACACTAACCCTCAATTGCAAAGATATTATTATTTTGGATTCGGGACCCGATTTCTGGAGCATTAGCGGCTGTGTTATCAAGCTCAAATCTTTTTGTTTCAACAATGCCGATATGCTGTATACCAGCTGGCCGAGACAGCTTCCAGTCTTCTGATCTAATACCTGCAATAAAACCACATCTTAGTTAAATTTGATTTGTTTGTTGCATTTTAAGATAACTTATTGCTCATCCAGTATTTGTACTCCTTTCCTCGTAATATATTTGTCCAGCAAAGCCTTCAGCAAAGGCGACTATCAACGGACTCTCGCCTCTAACCGGTCCCCGCCTGATTGTTCTGCATCAAGTGCGGTGTAATCACATTGACATGGCAATGGTATATAAAAACTATTTTAATTTATTTTTATTTTATATTATCATCAAAGTAATTATTATGTTTGTTTAGTTACATTGTGCATTGTAGACAGTGAACAATGTTCTTCTTAGGTTTGCCACCTAACACATAACAATTCTCCTAGTGTAGCAGTTGACCGTGAGCAACGGCGATCGCGTACCATTAGGTATGCCCTAAGCCTATTTGCAGACTAAAGTTAAAAAACAAAGCAACGCATTAACGATTAACACATCTCTGCTCATCTTGCAAGGGATATATCGTAACGATATATTATTATTATAGTAATATATATAGTAATAGTTAATACATACATTGATGTCCAAAGTGTCGATTTCAGGATTCTGCACAAGGAACGAGTACCCGATTTCATAGACCGGGTTGTCGGTTCGCATTTGTACCGCACTGTTTTCTGTCTTCTTCCCAACAGTTACCGTGAGGTATGGATCGGGACGAGACTGGGGTCGTGCATTCTGTTAAAAAACACTTTGAACTCAATACACGTGGTAAAGTTTCAAATTATTGGAACGTACGAAAGTACGGCTTTCTGTGCAGTCTACTTTTGTTCCTATAAATACCAACCAAAGTGCTTTTTTAATTCGTGTTCACAATCCAGATGATATGGAGTCTCCAACTACTCAAAGCTTTATTACATACACTAACAAGATGATATATCATTTTCACTTCAATAAGGGTTTGCTCCTTACAGCCTTATTCATTCTTACCGACATCTATTGGATATAAAGACACCAAAATATATAGGAAAACTGATGGTAATCTAAAATTAAGTGTTAAATAAATACTTCTTTACAATTTGTATCAGGATTTCTCTAGTTTGGCAAACACTTTAAGATTGTTAAACCTCATTAACAAACGAGTCGAACTTTAAACTATATTTATTTAAAAAGGAATCATGTAAATTATAGATTATCCAGAACTGTGTCCTAAACATAGTATCAAATAAGGAGTGCTTGTTATTAAAATGTTAGAGAGAAATGTACTTACAGGTAGTTTCTTGCATGAATCAATGTAAACCGAAATGACAGCAGAGCTGAGATCTCCGGTCTTAATCAGCAAGGTTTCTGTCAAAGCCTAAAACAAGAATAATTATTAGTCGACGTAATAATATTAGGTCCTTACATATGAAATTGGCGTTTTGTATGGGAGGAACAAAAAGTCGAATATTTTTTAATATAATATATTTAATTAATCAAAGTATGAACCATTATTTTCTATGCACTTTTGCCATCTCATAGGTAATTCATTGATCCCTTTACTAAAAAAACTAGTCGGACGGGAATCAATAAAATCTTTGAAGGCGATTTGGACTGCCCCATCGGAGTTGAATTTTTTCCCTTGCAAGAAGTTATCCAAATTTCGAAAAAAATGGTAATCTGTTGGAGCAAGGTCCGGGGAGTACGGAGGATGTCTTAGACTTTCCAATTGAAGCTCTTCTAATTTAGTAGCCGTCTGTTGTGCAGTGTGTGGTCTAGCGTTGTCGTGAAGCAGCAGTGGCGTGGAGCGATTGACCAGCCTAGGTTGTTTAGCCGCTAGCTTTTCCATCATGGTTTGCAATTGCTGACAATAGACATCAGCCGTAATAGTCTGGCCAGATTTGAGAAAACTGTAATGAACAATACCGGCACTAGTCCACCAAACGCTTACAAGTAACTTTTTTGGGGTTAATTTTCGCTTGGGGCAGGATTTGGCTGGCTGGCCAGGATCCAACCATTGCGCTGAGCGCTTCCGATTATCGTAAAGAACCCATTTTTCATCACAGGTAATGATTCGGTTTAAAATACCTTCATTATTGTGCCGGTTTAGTAATGTAACCCAGCAGTCGACGCGCGTTTGCCGGTTTGCTTCAGTCAATTCGTGAGGTACCCACCTTTCAAGCTTTTTAATCTTCCCAATTTGCTTCAAGTGAATTAAAACAGTTTTATCACTAACATCGCAGCCTGCAGCTAACTCGGACGTGGTTTGCGATGGATCCGCTTCCACAATAGCCTTCAACTCTTCATTATCAACTTGAGTCTCAGGCCGTCCACGGGGCTTGTTCTGCAGGTCGAAATTTCCAGAACGAAAACGTTGGAACCAAAAACCAACTGTGTTTTCTTTTGCAACACGACCGCCATACACATCATTCACCCTTCGAGTTGTTTCCGCAGCACTAGTGCCACGGCGGAACTCGTACTCGTAAATAATGCGATATTTTAAGTTTTCCATTTTGTAAAATGAGTGACGCAAACAGAAAAAAACAGAAGAAAAAAACAAATGAATGACAATCATCGAAGCACAAATACATGAGTCTATAGCTGTACAAATTTGAATTTGGAATTCCTTACCAAAGAGGGGAAATTTGTGATTAAAGTGGCCAGTACGAAAAACTCCAATTTCATATGTAAGGACCTAATATTAGCCTGTGATGTGCCATAATGTAAGCATTTATTATCATTAAAAACTTTGCCTGTGACGATGTAAGTTCCGGGTTCCAATTTTGGCATTGTAAAACTTTTCTGTTTCGAATATCTTTATCGAATGTACTTTATCGAGAATCGTTGTTGTATAAAAGGTATCATTGTCTATGCTCCTTAGAGCAAAGATACGCCTAGATTGGGACTAGGCAAACGTGTACGTTTATGCTAATATGTAATTAGCCTAGTAATATTATACACGGTGTATCAACTACGTCTCACGAATACTGAAGGACAATGTTAATATACTTAAAGTATAAACAAATAAAAAATATTTTATCTTTGCGACAAGTAGTTTTTGAGTAAATTGATGAACGAGTTTTATGTCCTAATGCACGGCCAGCAATGTATACTGACGTGCAAACACGTCGAGATCTGTTAACGTATTCGATTATTTAATGAAAACTCGAAACTAAGAAATCAATAAAGAAAAACCAAAATACTTGTCGAAAATTTCTAGTAATCACTGTTAACTATAATTGCAAGGTGTAATAATACATTTTAACTTTATACCCACCATGTGCTTACGTTAAGTATGTAACTTATCATGCTATACACGAAGACACAACACAAAAAACACAACACAAAACTAAAATATAAACAAAACGCGGTTATTGTTTTATACCTTCGCAAATTACGTAAGAAGTTCCGGAATAGACGCGCGTTAAATCGTAGCGAAATCCAAAGGCGCACTGATCAAATAAAAATTTTGATTACCTATTAATTAGAAATAGTAGGGTGACCATCCTGAGGTCTTAAAATGCTGGAATATCTAGGGTCCAGGATCTATCGGCACTAACGAGATTTAGAAGAATCTTAATAACGAATAATATGATTGTTTCGATATTTAATTGTTATTTTTTAAATTTAATTAATGGAAACCATATAAATATTACTTATTTTAACTGAATATCATTTTGTATTTTATTTTGATACGGTATAGTGATAACACCATAAGCACCGTAAAATTCAGCAAAGCCCGCAAATACACAGCATGCCTTGGAAAAGGGTTATAATATTGAACGCCAAAGTACTTGAAAAAAAAATGTCTGCTGCCAAGATGAGGTGGAGGCGGTGCGTACGTGTTCTGCGCACCACCCGATATGGAGGTCGGATGAGCAGGCCCTTTACACTCTCCAAGAGATAGAGCTTAAAAGGGTATTTGCTTGCCGGTTTGTTGGAGGAATACGGATCCCAGGTCCAGCTATCATTGATTTCGATTTTGATTTCGAGACAACTCGGGAGTTTTTAGTCAGTAGAAGTTTAACCCACTGGCATGACCGCTTTCGAGGTGGCTCTGATGGTCCTATACAGGATTTTCCTCTGGATTACCAAAAAAAAGCTAATAATATGTTTTCTTCTATGTTAGGATATTATGTATGGTTACAAGCGACATTTTCTTTGTACAAATGCAGCGGATCTAAAATTTGTAACGTTTAAATTATTAACATTTTGTACAGTCCGCGGTTGTAATCCTTCTAGACCCTCATCCAAACCTTTTCTAGGAACGGAGCCCTAACACCAGTTAACCATAATCCTTTGATCCCTCAAAATCTTGTTTCACTATTCACATAAGTGTATTTTATTCTCAAAATTTCATTTATAAATCTAACGCAATGTTCTTGTGGATAACAAGCTAGTCCTATATCACTTACCTGAAACGTCATTTCATCGTGTAACTGAAAAGGCTAATTGTGAGCATTACTGTACAGTTAGCAAGTTTTGCTATTTTCATTTAATACAAATCTAGTATATTACTATTTTGTAAAACACTGCTCTAAACTATCAATGAAATAAATAAACTATCGATTGGAAAGATATGCCGCAGAGACATAAACATTTTCCGTAGACAAACACGTAAAAAAAAGAAGTGCTAGATTTAAATCTTATAAAGACGTTATAGTGAATAACACTTAAAACTTTACAGTGCCATGCTGTACCCTTTCAATATGCAATAAAAAGTTATTTCAGGTGCAGTGTACTCACTTTGTTGTAATAAAATAGAGAAAATATGAGGTTAACCGTTTTTTGTAATAAAATATTAATCTGCTAAATTAGGTAGGTAGATTTTTACAAATGAATTTCATAATAGCGTATTTTTCATTTATTTATTTAAAATCGTTGATACTATTTCAAACGATTTGATACGAGCTGCTGCCTGGTAATAGAACATTTTTAACGTAGACCTATAATTACTATTTGTTAAAAGACTAATAATTATGTTTGTAAAGCGCTGAGACATTTATTACAGGTTTTGAAGAAAGATTTTATTTTTATTTTAGCTTGTGTTCTTTAATTATTTAATTAAAATAATACCCCGGATTATTTTTTAATTTAGAATAGCTATAAATCAGAAAAGATCACATTTTTAACTAATATGTATAGTCTCGGTACTAGAAATATGATTGTCACCCCATGATTGCCTCGTCCTCGTGACTCCTCTGAGTTACCAGACAGAATAATAAAAATTACACAATTAGACTAATTAAGATTTAAATAAGAATTTCAGTTTTGACTACTAAAAATACAGTAGGTATAATATTTTACAGTAAACAAAAATGCTAGTTTAAAGATTTATGATTATCAATCTGACTCACTCGCTTCTATTTAGTGCAGTAATCGTTTTATAAATTACTGAATTCAAGGCTTCCTTTCGTTTGAAATTGTGACAATTACTTCGTTGACGATGTATGTATGATAATGTATAGAGCATGACATCCTAGAAAAATAATTGATCTTCTATCTTATAGAAAACAAGTGACATTACAAAAGATCTCAATATCTTACCGCTAAAGTTATCCTCAATATTAAATTATACTACTAAAATACGGAGCATTCCATTTTTAATATTATTAAAAATTTTATTTGTATGTTTATTTATCTAAAGAACATTCTTAAAAAATACAGTAAATTGCTGTAATTTCAGTGTAATAGGTCGCATTGAAGGGATTAAACGGAGACACCCGATTGGTCGTTCTAATTAAATCCGATTGGTCGTGCGGTGTTGCGCTTTTTTAAGAAGTCTGCACACAATACTTTATTACAGTGACGGTTATTTCATACAAACATAAAAGCAATGCTTGTCCCACGCTCTAAGAGTATTTAATTCTAATATTATGAATTATAATAAATTAATTTTGGTTTTTTTAAATAACTTGTTTTTACTATATCTATCGATCCATCGAGAAAGTATTACAACAAATCATTCGCATTAAATGTGTAGGTACCAGCGCTACCTACAACCACAACTACCGTGTATCTAGCGGGTTTTATAGGGGTAAAGCAAGCATGCTTTGAACAAAAAAAAAGTAATTTTATGGTTTGTACTAATGAATATCAAATAAATTTTATGTGTAAAATATTAATCAAAAAAAGAAAAGCATTTCATTGCATGTTCCGTAGTCGAACAAATAATGACAGTTCGCCATATTGCGTATTTTTTTAATATTAAGTTTTACGGCCATATTGTGTATATTATCATATCTTAGTTTCAGTGTTTCCACTTTTAGAGATTTTTTCCTCTTTTTAGAAAAAAAAAAACTAATAGTATGTATAGCTTAGAGACATTTTAGGAATTTAGGAAAATTTGGGGTTTCGGAGTTTTTTTTGTAAGTTAGTGAAAGACGTGTTTAGCTTTTTAAATGTTTGATAACAAAATGCAAATAGCAGACAATGAATTAAGAAACCTAGCTCTCATCGAAACCAAGTATTATGGGGTTGAAGTTGAGGAAATAACCTGGAGATTGTGCGGCTGAATTTAATTCACTCCTCCTTATCATACTATAAATTGACAAGACGTCGTGCGCTCCCATTCGCACGAAGGTAATAACCCCTTTTTTATTGTTACGATTTACCAAGGAGTAGTATTCGCTTCCTGTATCTATTTTTCTATCTTCTGATAACATGGGAATCTTCAAACGACGAGTGAATCGGTATTTGTTAGGTGAACGCGTTCCATCATCAACCTCATCATCACTTTGCATCAGGTGAAATTAAAGTCAAGCGCAAGCTTATCTGTAATAAATAAAGGAATGAATAAAATGTCAGCTAAAATTTATTTGAATAAAATATTAAGCTTGAAAGTTATCATGGTAATTTCATGTAATGTAGCAATTTAATCAATACTTCACAGCCTCGCCGTGCCGCGTCCTTGCAAGCACAATCTGGAGAGGCCTTAGCTTACTAGGTTTTACGACAAAGCGCGTCACCACGTTGCATAGACTTTTCGGACGTCACAGCCTATCGTGAACCAACGGGTCGCTAAGACTGATATGCCGGAGTGGTTGCCAGCATCACAACGTCTTATTCTTTGATTTGGATCGGATTAACTAAGTGTTCAAATAATGTCCAGAATCTTTTCATCCACGGCTTTTTAAACGCAGTGAAAACGTTTTAATCTTCCGATGTTATTGTTTCCTCTTTCTTTCTCGTCGAAAATTACGTCAAATGTAGTCAGATAGTCAAAATGGTTATCATTACAAATTAATTATCTTATGGTCATTTAAATAGCAACCATCCTATGGAATGGGATTTCTCAATCAAAATATTAATTTGTTCTTTTTGACGCGTCTATCTCAGGCGAAAATTCAAGTGAATTGTTAAAACCTACACCGATAAATCGGAAACTATACGAACATAAAACACCAATGCTACAGTCACCAAAACTATTACAAACGGGAATGATGTAATGTTAATACGTTTGCACGGTGTCGTGTACAGGCTCCTTAACATCGCCTTGAACTCGAGCGCACGTTAGCGAGGTTCACGGTTATTGAGTAAAATTAGGTCACCCGTCAGCTGTTTTATTTTCGTTACATTGCTGTTTTTCGTATTGTTTGACTAATTTTATTAAATAACTTAGATTTTAGACTATGTAGGTTTTATTTATGGTGTATAGTGGTAATACATGCGAAAAATTAAAAATAATCATCAGTCAATTTTTTATTTTTTTTTCAAAAATTTCAGTCCTACTGTGTTCAGAAGCTTGTTCCGATTCTATATTTTCAGTATTAGGGAGTTAAAAAAAAACACCCTGTATAATTTTGAGAAAATAAGTGTTGTTTTCATTTGGTTACTTACACGACTCAGCTCGGTTACATCCGTAGTCAACCGGTGCCATGACAGACGCATATGTACCTTTCCATGTTTAGCTTGCTGCAACGTTTGCCACTGAAATAAATCAGTAGCCAGGTGCTTTAACTATTCTATGTATGAAAATGTTTTTTAAATATTATTCTAAAATTATCTTTTTACAAGTATTTCATTCCTTTTTGTTTTTCTATAAATTAGTTTAAAGCATTTGCCATTATGAGATAGAATTTGTACTTACAGTATCAAGACGACCAAAGCGGACGACTTGTGAGATGTCCAAGGAGCACCTGTAAACAATATTAACTAAATAGACATAATTATTTATAATGAATGAAATAACAAGTTTACACATGTTAGTGTGTATCCCAGCAATGGAAGCATACTGTGTTAGTGGAAGTGAGGCTGTTATTCATAACACTACGAACACAATGAGAAATAATTATACAACTCTGCAGATTTTATACATTCAATGGAAGCGTAGCGCATTGATAGCATCAAAGCCTGAAGACTTTCTCTGACATTGAATTTATCTATTATTTTTTCTTATTACATTAATAATGTTTGTATGGATTGATGAATAATTAATTACATTGCAAATAAATTAAGAAAAAAAGTATATATTTATTTATTTAGTGCTGTGATATTTTTTTTACATAAACCTAAAGATTTATAATAAAAAATTGTATTAGTGAAGGAAATTATAAAGTAGTCGAAGTGCAATCGATCGTGTCCTGAACGTTCCGTGGATAGTAACAGTAGGGTTAGTATCGTGCAGTGGTGTGTGGTGTTCATCCAATAGGGAAGTCTGTATACTCGAACGTATAGTCTACAATCGATCAGCTTAAAACAACTTAGCCATCGATTCGATAATTGATAAGTGGACGATAATCGAGAGTAAATTTTCAGGACGCGTCAGGTTTAGGTAAATTTCGTTACATGAGAGAATAAGAAGATAAGACGAAGAGAGAGCGATGTATACACAACGATATAAAATGATAAAACAAGATAGTATCGCCATGTAAGCTTTGTAAATATACGCCTCAAAGGTACCACGTATGTTGTTCAGTTTCACTTCTATCACGCGTAGTGCTGCTCGCGCAGTTTTTATTATAACCTACTATTTTAATTGTGATGGACTCGAAAGTACTAGTTGGGTTTATAACATCATAAACTGGACTTAACTAGTCTCTAAAGTCTTAACTTTAAACTGTAAGCCATCACAATATCGATTTTAGTAATGTAGACTACACGTTTTACATTGTCAGTTTCCCTTAAGTTGTTCACCGCACACCGCCGGTATCGTGAATCGTATGCAATAATTGATGCAGTTGGGTGGGCCAGCGACCGACCTGCCGAGTCCCTCATCTCGCCCTGCCCGGTCCCAGTCGTATATCTTGACAGTAGCTGTGGTCGCACTGCATCGAAGCATCGACTGCCATAACCAGCGTATTATACACACATATGTACACAAAAAATATTTAAAGCACACTTTATTAAATACACCCATCGCTTTAGTTTCTTATTTTTTTGAATCGACTAGTAGGATTAAGTATATTTGTACAATAAGCGGCTTGTGATGTTTATGTTAGTTGTATAAGTACTCTGCAATTTTTATATTAAGTTTTCTAAATAGGTAGTTATCAATTTTAGAATACCTAGGAACGACTTACCAACATTTTGTATATACAAAAATTGGAATCTTCCTTATCCTAGCACTATTACGCATAAAATATGTAAATTTATTAAAGTTTTAGCTTTGAAAGTAAGAAATCACCCAAAATTATTAACAGTTAGATTTCACCCGACAATGATTCTTATTATCCGATATAATAACTAGATACCTACACTAAATTAGTATAAATGTAATATAGGTACCTAGTTCATTTCATATAAAACATAACTGAATGATTGTGTACTCCATAGTATACTATAAAATCAAGCACAGAAATGAATACAATTTGACAATAAGAATCAAACAAATAAAAATAACACATCAAAAACATGGGAACGACATTTCGTTCATATGACAAAGCAAGACGGGTGAGACGGACCTGCCGAGGAAATCATCGTTCTGAATGCCCATTCCCGGGTCCCAGTCCCACAGCTCACACTGCAGCATTTGACTCTTCCTTGAACTTATTATCGCCTTCGGACAAACATCACAACGACGATACATTAGTTTCTACTAGCAAAACCTTATTTTTTAACTACGCCTAGATTACATATATAATTACTATGTCGTACAATGAAACATTTTCTTCAGTAGTCGATAGAATTTATAAGACAGCTTTGACTTATTGAATAAAAAATCGATTAAATTTATTAAAGAGGAAAAAATGGAATGAAATTTATTTATAACATTGAAAGCTTTTAGACAGAATAACAAGATCATATTAATAAAGAGTTGAGATCAATTTATCTTTGCACTTACCTTAATTGAGCCTGATCGAATTGCTATACATAAACCAATCTAAACGCGACATGCGAAAAAGCAAACAGAAAGATATGAGAGAAATACTTTTTTAATTAAAGTCTGTCATAAAGCACTTTTATTGTGTTTACCACGCCAAACTACATTTACATTGCCTTCTCATATCTTTCTATGCATTAATCTACAGTGTAAACAAGCTACATTATTACGAAGATCTAAGTTGCTACAACCAAAGTTTCTTTTATTTTGAAAAATACTTATAGATAGGAACTTTTTTTTGGTCACCCGGGCAAAATCTTACATAGGACCATAGATAAGTACCTACTTTACACAAAAAAAATGATTGCACAATTGTACATTATCAATAATTGAAAAAAAAAAAAAACAATAGTTGTGTAATCGTTTGTTGTTGGTGCGATTAATAGCAACTGAGAATCCCTTTGGTTTTACACCATAATGCATCGCTACGTCTATCATGCGGGAAGCGAATGTTACATTATGTAGCAGAGAATCTCCCGAGCGTCATCTCCGTCACCATTAGTCCGTCACCCGTCCGGTTCGTGCTCCCACTTACTTGCCAAGCTTATCGTCATCGTTGCCTTCATCCTTGTCGAACACCTCTATTTCCAACATCTGACCGAGGGAGTGCATTATGCGCGCCTTAATGCCGAACGCGCATCGTTCCACGCAAACATAAGCAAGGAAAACAACATCTTATTCTATTGCTCAAAAACAGTACACAAAGAAATTCCTTCATTTGTGTACATACGGAGCCGAGAAGCACACTAGTAAATACAAAGCCAAAAAGAAATGTTAATCCAAACATCGATGATAATATAAGAATTTTGATAGCTGTTGTCCTTCGATAATTAATATATAATGAAATGATATGCATGTTTCTATCATTTAGGTATCTATTATATATTTATATTTATTTCTATTTGACATCTATTATATAGCAGATATTATAACCATTAGTTCTTATATTACTAACACAAAATAATATAAAATACTTATAACGTATGTAGTGAAGGATACTTATCAAGTCTCGAATGGAGAGAAATGGTGATATATAGACAGGAAGAATCAGATAGATTATTGTTATAAACATACTTAATTTATGATACAAGCATTTAAATATTTATCCACCTTATAATAGCATAGCCCATGCTCATTCCTGATAATAAAAATGTAAAGATGAAATAAAAAAAAGCTGTAAGAGTTGAAATATCCAATCACATTAGACTACACCCTCGAATGATACAATTTATGTAATTATTATTAAATTAGTAACAACTTTGCCAATTTCACTCTTTCAACTCCATTGCAAAAAAAAATGTTTCCCTATGTAATGATAAAATAATAGGTATACGGTAATGATACCTGATCAGTACAATGAACAATGACCATGCGTAATGACTCAGTCACTTACATTGCTTAAAAACATGTGAGTTTCAAAATTATATAAAACGAATGTTTGCATAGGATTAACATTTAGTACTAGAACAGAACTATTCAAATGATATAACACAAAAATAATGAAAATTTAAAACTATCTTTAGCACAAAACTATTTTGCATTTCAAAGAAAGACCACAAAATTAGCAATCCGGGAGTAATAATTAAAATAAATACAAAAGTATGTTTTTACACTGTAATAGTTGCCGAGTGCAAATAATAGGACACTAATAATTATTATTATACTGTAACCCCTATTAGATGAACAAAGATATTTAATTAACTAACTCACATGTCTAATCTTATAAATTTCGTCATATCAGAAATGAGCCCAAAATTCAAATACCGACTTACCAAGACCCAGAGACCTTATTAATGTATACATAAGTAAAAATCTATAGGAAGAAATAAATATTATATTATAGGCGTATTAATAATTTTAATAAACAATACATATTGTAAAAAAATTAAAAAACTATTGCCTATTTTTACACCTGTGCTTAAGCTCTACATTATAAATAGTCGGTGCTAAAACAATTATCTATATTTTACTAATTTACTCTCTTCACGAACAACGTTCTAAAAGCCATTTTGTAAAATATTAACATTCTTTTAGATTTCTTTTATTGGTGGCTAAAAAAATTGTTTAATGAATATATGTAACTAGCTGTCCCGGCAGACCTTGTTCTGCCCTATTTCTCTAAAACAAAGTCACATTGTTTTTTTTTATGTTAACAGCTATTGGCCTGTCGGCTGTTTTTTGAAAATTGTTTGAAGGAACTTGGCCTTAATGCTATATGTATAAAAATTGACAAATATTGACATTAATATTTATACGTCACTCAATAATTGTTTTGCCTTCCCGGAACCCGTCCACTAACATTTAAACATTATGCTATGGTGTTAAAGTTCAAATTGACTTATAACAAATCTTTTGTATGAGAATATAGAAAAGTGTTGATTTTAGACTTTTTCAGATAATTTTTTAAAATCATCTCTCTGTTATAACCTTCCCCAGACTTCAACAAACACAACAAAAAAGAAATCAGTCAAATCGGTTCAGCCGTTCTCGAGTTTCGCGGTTATCAAGACACTATAGCTGATCCGGCAAACGTTGTTTTGCTATGTAAGGTTTTGTAATATCTTCTAAGATGTTCATTGAAATTAAGTGATGTCAAAGACAATTTTGTTCACAAATAAATACTCTTAATCAACAACACATTTATTTGGATTAAGATTAATATTATTACGTTGATACAACTCTTAACAAATAATGCATTAATTTCGACCAAATTTGATTACCATAAAAACGGTTCTAGTGAGTTAATCTTAAAAGATAGACATATACTGTCGAGGACATTTTTTTAGAATATTTCAAGAGGAATAACTCTGTCATACATATATTTTGAGTATCTTGAACCGTTTTCACAGCGCACGCAATGGAAGCACTCAAGGATGAATAATTTTCCCCGTTTTTTTCACATTTTCCATTATTTCTTCGCTCCTAATAGTTGCATCGTGATGTTATATAGCCTAAAGCCTTCCTCGATAAATAGTCTATTCAACACAAAAAGAATTTTTCAATTCGAACCAGTACTTCCAGAGATTAGCGCGTTCAAACAAACAAACAAACAAACAAACAAACAAACAAACAAACAAACTCTTCAGCTTTATAATATTAGTATAGATTTCTTCAATATTAAAGACATTTCAAGAACTCTCTAAATTAATTTTAAAACAACTGGCATAATAAAGCAGCATGTCATAGGAGATTTCAGAAAGACAGAAAACGAAACACTAACGACCGAACTCTCAAGGCATTTTTTACATAAAGCTTAAAAGCAACTTATACTTGCTAAAACTGGGAAATTAAAGTAAAAAGTTCATCAATATTTGTAACAGATTAGAAACGTTGCTCGTGAAGAACACTACACTATTTTTATATTTATAAAGACAATAGGTGATAAAATAGGTTTAATGTTAAAAGTTGATTAAGAGTTGAGTGCCCTTAACCAGTGCAAATAGAGTAGCAAGATTATAAACGATAACTTTATGTATGCTCACCTCGCACCAGTAGTCCCAGCGAGGGTTCACGTTGTTATCAATGTGCTTAGTTTTCCATTGCTGCGCGCCTACAGTTATTATCGCATACGGGTCTGACTTACCCTTACCTGCATGATTAAATAATAAAAACTGTCATAATTTTTGCTACGAAATCTATGTCTCTTAAAATAAAGATAAAATTAAAGGAATTGGGAGTATAATTACTGGACTTCATAAAAGAGGTGATTCTGTATTCGACTGATGTTTTTTCAGGATTTGAGGTATCAAAGGAATGAATGAAATCCTTATAGGATTACTTTATTGTCTGTCCGTCTGTCTGTCAATACCCTTTTTCTCAGGTATTCGTTTCCTGAGTTCCTATACTTATATCATAAGTAAATGAAAATGCCGAAAATCGCAAATTATAGTTTCATCGCAAAAAAAATCGAGTACCTTATTTACCTTATATACCTCAAGCAGGACTGTATGAGAAAATCCTAAACTACGAGAGATAATACAGTGTTAGAAAACACTTACAGTTTTTATCCGAAAATAAAATTAATAAAGTTGATATTTTGGTCAAGCGTTTTACTTTCTACGAAATTAAACAAAATTGGTCCATATTTTTTTTTTACAGAAATTAACTCAGTTTCATTTAAAGATCAATATTTTGTAAGCAGGAAAAAATCCTGAAGTGAAAGATAATGAAATTCAGTGTTAATTTTTTTTTGAAACAACCATAAATAAACATGAAAAAAATATTGTTTTAAGCAAGAAATTATGAACTGGTTTTCGAAAACTAAAAATATTTTCATATAAGCATACCCAACATTGATACATCTTTCTTCATGAGATTCTGAGCTTCCAGTAAATGTATTCGTAGCACGCCCTAAAATGAAAAAGTAGTCAATAAAACTCTGTGCAAAATATATCTGTGTCAGCTATTGCATCATGATTAAGAAATAGTTCACAACCGGGATGAAGCAGTTATAAATTGTTTAGATTATATCTAAGCGTCAATTATCTACGCTCCTCGACATATATATCTTCTTCAGTATTATACTTCGCAATGACTATTATTTATATAAGTTGTAAGTAAATAAGTGGACAACAATGATTTATCATTATTAAAAACATTTCCTAATAATTACAATAACGATTGAAAAAAAAAATTTTCACTTTAACTAGAAGTGAAAAAACATTATTACAAGATTTTACCTCAGGCTCGGGCATGCGTAGGTCAACGGTCGGTATTTCGTCGCTCAATTTGATCGGCAGCTTGTTTGGTAATACCATCATTTTTGAAACTTGCTCGACTATGCATCGGCGCAAGATATCACTGTTAATACATTTTTAAAATGTTTTATATCTATAGCTATCAACTTCATCAGTTAGATATTCACCGCGGTATGTCTTCGTTAACGATAGCAATGATGACATTATCTTTTAAATTTTATCGATGAGAACTTGCACTTTTAATGTTAAATAAAAAGCTTGTCTTTTCTAGTATGGATTTATGGACAATGTGCCTAATTAGGGAAAATTAAGCTTAACAAATTGTAAATTCCTTTATTATTATAATGTATATTTTATGAATGAATTAATTATGTATATAAAACAGATACCTAAAGCCTGGCATGTCAAGAATATCTGCGGCACCAACTAAGTTAAAGTCGATAGATGGGTTGTTGAGGAAAAATATTTGAAGCCCTCCAACCAACGGCATTTTAGATATAAGCGGTTTCATTACCACGCGTACCATGCCGTGTATCTAGACAACAAAATACGGTATTCATTAAAAAAAATCATACAAAATGTTTGTAAAATAATTGTGACTTTGACAATATCGGACCACTCGTGATATTAGTATATATAGTATAGTATAAGTAATTGTAAGACAAACTTGACACCATTCATATACAGGGAGAAACAAAATACTTTATATCCCTGCAATATAATTTGACCTATTTATCTGACAAAATGATAAAAATATCTTGAATTTTAGAACACCAAAGAAATAGGATGTAAAAATTCTATTTATTAACAAAATACGACATACACAATATTATCAGTGCTTGTGCTGAAGATAAAAAAAATCACAATTTCGAATTTATAACAAATTTTGGCAATACTCAATACACGACATAGAAAAGCATGGACGAAAAAAAAAAATTATTGTGCGTAGTGAAATAAAATGATTTGATTTACCTGTAAATCTTTGATGCCGCCTCTGATGCGTTGGAGAACAAAAGATATATCGCAGTCACCGGCATAACTAAAACATTTAGAATGATCTAACATTATATCTTGTAATTTCAGACAGAATTTATTACGCTGAAACGGTAGAACATGAGAATAATCTTATATATTTCGAATATACGTAAAATAGAAGCAATTTCGTCTCAATTTAATCTAAGATTACTGTAATATATTTACGTTTTTTTTATTTGTGATTATATTTAAATAATTGTTATGCATTTATTACTCCTGACAATTATTTAAAGAAATAAACCGTCGTCAGGTCAAATTAAAAGTAACGGAGTTCAATGTTTTTGCGAAAAGTCAGTAACCTACTAAAATAATATAACCTTTGTTTGATAACAGAACAATTCCTTTATGGTGTTAAGTGTTGTTAAGGCAAATAAATACTTACTAATAGATAATTTCCGAGTACATATATGCATTTCTGTATCGCATATCAAGGTTGTGCAATGGGCAGCTATAGTATCGATTGTTTAAACATTTAAAAAGTAGTTACTTTTTAAATTAAGTTTAAATTTAGTAGTTAGTTTTTTTTTTAAGTTACTAAAAATCCATTGACGTACTAATACAGAAAAATAGTTTGCAAGTTCGCTGACCCGGTATGGCTGCCGGTAATGTGGTTTATGAGTTATTGGGTATGGGTTCATCAATCAGATTATAATTCCTATTACTGCTTTATGACATAAAAAAAGGAATTTGGAAATTTTCAAAGAATTTAGTATAAAAAAGATAACAAAACTTACAATAAATCAACATCCATGATGATCTCATCCCTGGACAAATTTTTATCGTAAACTTTAACTCCGCCGACGCGAGGCGCCTACGGACAATAAAATTTTTGCGTCACGTCCCATAATGTATATAAAATAATTATTTAATGGGCCTGTTTTCGTAGTGAGCTTTGCTACTGATTCCATATACTTTTACTTATACCTCTAAATAGTAACTATAACGATCGAATCGAAGGTCGATAGGATAGTTTCAAGGAATGTAACACAATGTTTAACGAATATCAAGTACAAGTAGACGTTTTAATATAACGATCGAACAATTAATTAAACGGTTTTGGTACTTTTTTCTATTAACACATCAGCATCCAATTTCGGAAAGTTATATTTTTTCTATATTTATTTTAAATATTAATAGCTATTTATATATATATATATATATATATATATATACCTAAGAATTATCTATCATAAAAATTTGCTAAGTACTTAAAAGTGTCAAGTTCAACCACAAAGACTATTCATATTTATTATGTACCTTAGAAAAACAATAGCTTACTGTAATTTTAAACTAACATAATATTGATAAACAATACACGCTGAGAATACTCACAATTGTGCCAAGAATCATACGTTCAAATTTGAATCCATTTAGTTTATAATTGGCAAGACTCTCAGCCACTGCAGGCTCGATCGAATCTTTTAATAGAGATCGGGCGTAATGGTTCACATTTGGCCACACTTGAAGGAGGATCTAAAGAAACATTTTGTAGCTATAATATCAATAATGTTATAAAATACTATAAATAATTTTTAGAACGACCATTGCATAATAGTCTTTAATATGAAAATTAGAATATTGTTACGATAGGGCGAATCGTAGAAACATTTAAACAGTCCGTTTATATTTTTTTATATTGATGAATCATACAGCATTTTTACACAAAGAAATGAAATTAAAATTTATCAAATATAATATAAACTTACCCTATTTAGCCACTCAGCGCGTTCGACATCAGGAAAGAAGACCTGTTTATAATGAGGTAGAAACAATTAAATGAATGAATAATTCATACGATAATATGATTTCTCAGTTAAGTTCTTTAATTTACATTACATTTTACATGTCTCCTATCTGCAAATATGTTGTACGATAAAATATTTCCAATATCTTTACTACTCCTGATCAGGTATAATAAGATAAAACGTTAAAAAGTTGTTGATTAAAACAAATCTTTAGTTAAGTTAGATAAACTTCGTCACACTGTCCGTCCTTGGGATGTAAGCTATAGCGATAATTTCAATATTAACAATGTTTCTGTTTTTACCACATCAAGTTAGAAAAAGAGACACTTCCAAAAGGCTGCAGTTATATTGTTTGTTGCTTTGTTATCGCTCTTACATACACAATCTATCAACACTCACCGAGTTCAAGTGTAATAATAGGCATTTATTGATCACAGTCGTTTAGACTCTCTAGAGTGTAATCGGTTTTAGAACTAAGCTGTATTTATTAATCAGTCGCTGTGTCGTATTTTAACGAACCAGAAAAAATATTGATTTCTCTCAATAATAAACATAAACCCTAAGTAAAGGTAGTTAGCTTCAGGGAAGAAATAGTGTATCTAACATTGATATCTCAACAGATAATCAAACGCAATTAAAAGTTACAAAAACCGTCAAAGTAAATATGACATTGTACAAACATACCCATGACGGCAGATCATCAAGGCGGGCCAGAACAACATCTTTCTCCGATGAAAGCGCAGCAGTCTTGGCCAAGTTGCGGCGGTACTCGTTCTCCTTGCGCCACTGGTCGCGAAGTACAGACAGTATAACGGGCCCGATTAACCAAGCCACGCTCCATTGCATGTAGCCCACCAGATACACCGCACCGACTATTGATACCTGAATATACCGAACAATGCGTACTGCATAGATATTGTTTGCCATAGCAACTAATAAAAATATTTCATTTCCAATAGATTATGAAAATTAGACGATTTGGAGATAATTAAGAAATATTGTAACATGTTTAATCTCTAAATAGTATAATACTTAGTCATTTGTACTTGCAAAGTATTCCTAAAGTACTTAATAAATTAGATAGTTTCCAAAATTATTTTAACAATTGCTTTAGCTTGCACTTATGTTTAACATGAGTGAAGCCCAAACTATGTAGGTACCTATTCTCGGGCGTTCTAATGCCCATTCGTAATTGTTTCGTGTAATGAATTGCACTTTAAAGCAAATTCCGGCGAGCGTGATGAGAGATGAATTTCAAGGTCAATGTACTATTTTTACTGCTGCTCATTCGGCACTCGTAACCGAGTGTAAGGGTTTAGTAAATAAAGCCTACGGATTTAATAGCATCAAAAGTTTCAAAATAAAAAATAATCTATTTGTTGGAGTAATAACTTCATAAAATAATCAATATCGCAACCACTCCAGCATAGGTTGAAAATAATAATACTTCCTGTGTTTCCGAAATAGGTACCTAACTTACTCATATATATAAAGTATGATGTCATTCTTATCTAGTTAACTGTGTACATTAACATGCATACCTATCCGCCAGTACGTCTTTGTTAGTTTTGGTTGCTCATAATGCAGTTAGGTTCTCATTATCCCATATGAGAAACTTACCTCACAGAAGAAGAAGGTAACAACCATACAAATGTTACATCTACAATTGTCTTGAGATAATGTTAGCTTTATATTGGGTCTGGGAAAAATTTCGTGGCGTTTTTTTTCAGTAAAATTCGACTGGTCTCCTTAAGCGCGTGAGTGAATTTATTTGAACCAAATATGTTCCATTATTATCGACAATGTTTCGGCATTTTTTAGGTAGATCCACGATCCTATTGGTGAAGACCTTCTGTGGTTTCTGGTTAAAAAACTGGATCAAGTAGTATTCATAGGCTTCGTTTGAAACCAAGTTAATTCCATGAAGAGAGCTCTGCAGAGATCGGAATAGATGATAGTCAGAGGGTGCTATATCCGGACTGTAAGGTAGATGCAACAAAACTTCCCAACCGAACTCTCTAAATTTTTAAGGGGCCATCAAAGAAGTGTGTGGTCGGGCGTTGTCACGATTATAGACAATACCTTTCTTATTTATCAATTTGGGCCTTTTCCTCTCAATCGCCAAGCCTAATCTTTCTAGTCAACCACAGTAGAGTTGATAATCAATCGTCTCACCAATCGCAAGTAGCTCGTGGTGGACGATAACCATCCAGTTCCACCACACACACAACATCACTTCTTTTGGCGTCGATTTTAGTTTAGCAAATGATTGTGAAGGTTCACCATCCTTTATTCACAATATTTTATGGTTCCAGTTCTCATACGTAATCCATTTTTCATGTCCGATTATTAGACGTTTTAGAAATGGCTCGATTTCATTCAATTTCAGCAGCGTATCGCAGATGTTTAATCGGTCCATCGTGTTTTTCGCGCTCAACTCACGAGCTCCATTCGTCAAGCTTTTTTTAAAACCAGTTTTGTGTAAATGATTCAAAACATTTTTATGGTCAATGCCTAGCTCCATTACAATATTGACACTGCTGATATGCTTATCTTGTTAGACTTTTTCAAGTGTTTCATCAGCTTTTTCAGTGATTGGACGACCGCAGTGTGACTCATCTTTCACATTAAAGTTACCGGAAAGAAAGCGAGCGAACCATTTCCACACAGCAGAATTTGACAAAGTACCTTCTCTGTATACAGCACATTTTTTTTCATAACGTAAAATTTCGTTGTCATAACGATATTGTAGAATACACCGGATTTTTTCATTATTCAGCTCCATATTCGAGTGCGAAATACTTTCGAACCACTGCACAGATTGCAATGTTTCTTACATTTAACTAACGTTCAAAAGGTCACCTTTAAAGGTGCACTCATTGGTGCAGCTGTAATTCATGTTTTTTTAGTTATATGCGACCAACGGCATTCATCGGAAAAAACGCCACGAACTTTTTCCCAGACCTAATATGTTTACAGATTTTTGTCCATATGCTAATTAGTAAAATTTATCTAGCTGTAATAGTCTAAATATAAGTATTTCAAGGTAATACAAGCCTTTCTTTCAAAGTACAGGTACATTATATTATTATTATTATTTTTATAGCTTCCAATAACGGAAATCTTGATAAACAAAGTAACATAAAATCATAGCAGCACTTTATCAGGTAAAAAAAAAGGTTTAATATTGTACAATTAAACATTCTAATTATTCTGTGTAACTAAAGTGATTAACATTGGTATCATGGAATATGTTTTTATTGTAAATGATCTAGTTTGTTGCAAAAAACATATACATATATATTTTTTTCAGATAAAGTGTCATTTTAGTATTCATAATTTTCATTGTTTCCTCATTGAAAAATTCACATATATTGAGAAATATATTTTTTTAAAGTGATGAATTTATTTTTAACTTAGTTACATATTAAATAATACACTGATCTGACTAAAAGCAGCATTCAATATCAAAAATGTTGACCTAGTTGTGCTAAATTATTAATAAACATTGATATTAAAAATAAAAAAAAAATATAAATAAAAAATAAATAAAAAAAATAAAAAAATAAAAATAAAATATATTTAGTTGTAATTTACACACACACGAAACAAGAAAGATTTTCCTAATAAAAGAAGACTGAAAAACCATTGCAAATTACTTTTATATACCATTTTCTGAAAATATACATTTTTAGTACATTAGCAGTAATCAGCTAATCATGTTTAGTGAAAAAGTTCTAAACATCAATAAGTTGTGAAGGTCAAATACCAATGGTGATTCAAAGAACACTATTCAAGGTTAAAGTTGAATCACAAATGTTTAATTTACCATTTCATATTACTATAGAGTTCACAGGAGCCAATTTTTATTATTTGGAGATATTAGAAAGTAGTGAAAAACTAAAATTATACTTAATAATCTTAAATGGGTACTTACCCATTTAGAAGATTTTGAATATAGTGTAAAAATTTAAAGATTTTTAGAAGTATGTTTATGAACTATCTAAATATAGATGAATGGACAAAATTTTTGCAATTATATATCATATTTTCAAAATTGTTGCAAACAGCTATACGCTATCATAAATGTTTGAAAAGAACCTGAGATATTGCATTGATCAATGCATACTATATGCCATTTGGAACTTGCCACATGGTATATACATGTTCAATAAATTAGAGAAATGGTGTAGAATTCATGTTAATTATTAAATCCTATTATTATCCTATACTAAACTGTTATTAGCATTCAAGAAAATTTAAGCATTTCAATCAGGAAATATCATAAATTATTTTAGACACATAAATTAATACAGGATATGTTATACTGCCTTAAAAGGTATCAAGGAACATATTAAAAAAAAGCCACTTACACACCTTTTTAAAGAATCTGTATATCATTGAGAACAAGTTGGCACTCTCATCCCCACTGGGTGGAAGAGCTGTTTTGCTTGCTGAGACCATATTGTTTTGGGTAGCCTAAAAAAACAAAAGTGGCACTAAGTACAAAATGTAATAAATATTTAATGAGAAAAGTCATAAGCAAGCTTTGAAAAGCCTTAGTAATAAAAATTTCAAAATGTGCGGTTTTGATTTATTGATTATAATAAAAGGAATGGCACATTTGAAAAAGATACAGTAAATAATGTAAACGCATTCAAAATAAATCGTATAAGTTATTTATAGAACCATCCTGGAAGTGATCCTATTTCGAGTCTATCGAATAAAGATTTAATACAAAAAATAAAATTTGGCACATACCATGCAGAACGATACTGTAGAGCTGCAATAAATTAAACTAAAATAAATAAAACAACACAAATTTAATGGTGATGTCACTAATGACTACAAAATACTAATTTCCTGATGAACCTATATTTCGAACACGATAACGTGTTGTATAGAAATGATTTGAAATTGTATTTTTTACTATAATTGTAATAAAATATAGACCAATATTTTAAAGAAATCAAAATCTTTCAAATTTTTTCACTTACTGTAACACAAATTAATATTTTTGCATATTTTACTGCTGTAAAATGAATGATAATCAATCAAAATCTTATGAAAACGCATAAATTGCTAGTAATTATTATCCACCCTTTAATAATGTATCTTGCGAATAAAATACCAGATAAAGTACACGACAAACATTTATTGCCGCAGATATTTGACAACTGATTCATAAAGTATAGGTATCATAGGTGGAAAAGAAAGCCCACTTGGCGCTTTTTCTGCTTACTAATTTGAAACGTCATCTGACTACCCGAACTAGAACTATTGCTTCGCTTAGGTATGTTTATGCGTGTGTAATTTAAATGTGCCCTTGGGTGTTTTTTTCCAATGAATTTTATTATATTGGAACCATACTAGGATGCTATTTTTAACACAAAAATTTTTATAGTGAGTTCGTTATACTTTTAGAATATAATTAACTGAATATCGGGTTATTTTAAAAACAGTACAAAGATAAAAAAAATATCACCGCATGCAGAACCTTTAAAATTAAAAAGGGAATTAGTTGCTATATCATGTTCATTAAAATGCAAGTAAGACAACATGGATTTTTTTTTATTCATTTCTATTTAGAAAAAAGAATACCTCAAATATAATTCGCATTTATTATATGGCAATTATACTACTACTACGCTTTATTATATGATATTTTATTATATCAGTACTTGGGGTGACATCTACCGAAATAGTTGGTAGCTATGCCTAAAGTAGATCCTCTCAAAATAGAGATGGCATCGCGTTCACACAACAAACGCCAAATTCTATATCTTCCCTAGGAGGAACCCTGGGTAGATTCTTTGGGTAGAATAGCCAATACAGGATCCTTTTTATTGTATTCAATAAAGATTGCACAGTCTCTATTGAATTTTGTTCATTGTAATTTTTTAATCAAAAGGTTGCCGACCGCTGGCCTTAACAAAGTCAAAGAAGTGTCTATAAACTTCCGCCTAAGCGCACAATAATAATACGGTGAATATTCACACGAAATCAGTAGCCAGTTTTGGTCAATAGTGCCTTTACGCGATGCAAATGTATGAAAGATTGTGTCCCTAATTGTCGTACAAAATGAATAGAAAACTTTCTGGTTTTTAATAAAATTTATAGATGATAAAACTTCTTGAAGTGTGATGAGGGTTTCAATAGCAGAGGTCAACATTTTTTAGTCTTTACAGAATACAATTATTACTGTCTATATAATCAATATTATTGTTTTCTTGATTACTACAAACAATAAAACTGTATTGAGTAATTATTATTATATTACCTTCACGTCTTAACTTCCAAACAGCAATTAATTTGTCTAATTTTTGTTCCACGATGTTAATACTGTTTAACATGGTAATCAGTGCTTGAAAGAATAGTATAGAAAATTTTTTTTTTTTTTTTTTTTTTCATTTATTATCATTTACAAAAATCATTGTTACATTTTTTTTTTAATATAGCATAAAGAAACCACTAAGGTTTGAACGCATGCTATTTACAAACAGTCCACATTAAGAGTCGCAATTAATGTATGGAACTACGTAAACACATTTCGATTAAGGTGGTCACTATTAATGAGGTCCAAAAAATGATTTTTTAATATTTGTTTCACATTTTTAACTGAGATATTTTCTCGCAAATTTGAGGGTAATTCATTGATTAGTCGCGGGATCAAAAAGGAGGTAGTTCTTTCCCCATACACGTTTGTTGCACGAGTCGTGCACAACTGCTCACGTGAAACGGCACGGGTATATATCGGATGATTTATTTTATTAACCTCCAAATCGAAAATTTTTTCTTTTAACAACATATACCTTACTTTGGCGTGTACAGGTAGAAGTTTACAATAATTAAAGAGCCCATTATCGTCGGCTGTAAATTGAAGGTTAATATTGTGTGGTACTATGCTTTTTAGAATTTTTAATTGTAATTTGTATATTAAATTGAGATACGTTTTGTATGTTCGACCATAACTGGTAAGACCATATTGCACGTAGGATTCAGCCAGCGAGTGATATAGCATTAGTCTCACTTTAAAGGGGATTCTCTTCTTTAGTATTATTATATTGGCAAGAAAATGTCTTAACTTATTACACACATAATCAATGTGCCTGCTCCAATTAAACTTGCTATCTATATATAATCCTAAGTACCTTTGTGTACTTACTACTTCAATAGGTGGACAGAAACATGTATTATTTTTAGCAGTATGTAGACAAGAGTGGCAATGTGCAACGATCTTGATTGTAGATGCATGAGTTCGTGTAAGGTGTGGTGACTTAATAATTACTAACTTAGTTTTTTCAGAGTTTAGTACTAGCCCAGCATCATGGCACCATCTAACCAGCCGGTGCAAATCATATTGCAAGAGATCACATGCTTTTTGTGGATCTTTATCAGCTAGAATCATGCATGTGTCATCTGCAAACTGATAGCATGTGCTATGTTTTAAGCAATTGCTCATGTCATTAACATAGGATAAGAAATGCAACGGTCCCAGCACTGACCCTTGCGCAGTGCCAACCGTAGCATTTCGTGTTTCGCTGTATACCTTATCTATCTTAACAGAGTAAGTTCGATTTAGTAAATAGTCTTCACACCAACTGAGTAGTGGGCCACGCACTCCACTATCCTGTAATTTATTGACTAATTGGCTATGTTCTAGAGTATCGAAAGCACGCGAAAAATCAATAAATAAAGCAAATACATGCCGTCTGTTGTCTAGATGTACATTAATTTCATCAGTAAATCTTGACAGCAGTTCCGGTGCGCCTTTACCCTTTTGGAATCCAAATTGATTTTGGCATATAACTGCATGTTTTTTATAAAAGTTCTGGATTTGTTCACTAATATATTTTTCAACTACTTTATCTATAGATGAGAGTAAGGTTATCGGTCGATAATTGGAATAATCATTCCGTTTACCTTTCTTATACACAGGCCTGACGCAGCCTGCTTTTAACTCATCAGGATATATTCCTGAGCTAACACTACAGTTAATTAAATGTGCAATAGCCATTGCTGCATTTTTGCCACCCATTTTTATATCAGATACCTTAATACCGTCAACTCCGGGTGCTTTTCTAGAATTTAATTTTTTTATAATTTTATGTATTTTATCCTGAGAAGCTCGCTTAAACAACATACTCGATTCCACTTGTTTACGAAATGTTTCCGGATCTAATAATTTTATTGTACATCTAGGAACAATGTCTGTCACCGCCCTTTCAAATGCAGTTACAAAATTATCACATATATTTTTGATCGTATTTGCTTGAGTATGAAAAGCTTTGAGCACCACTGTATCGACTGAAGGTGTCACTCGGCCCAGCATGTTATTCACAATTTGATATACACGCTTAGTATTTCTAAAGTTATCATTTATGGTATTTATATAGTACGAATTCCTTTTATGTTCTAAAACTTTATGAATTTTATTGCGAATTTTGTTATATTCTAGTTTTAATTTATAATCATGTACATCTCTTTTCCATTTATTGAATAAGTTATCACGTTTTTTGCATAGACAAGTAACATCTTCATCGATCCAGGGCACTCTTACTTGGCCATTTTTTAAAGAACGCTTATAGGTTTTAATAGTTGATGCTGTTTTTTTTGCATTTTGAAACGCTTTAGATATAAAATTATAAATATCATTAGGTGATCTCATGTCATTTATTTGTAGCCAATTTATTTTTGCTAATTCTTGCTGCAAAATCTCGTAATCGATAATTTGTTTAGTAACATGCTGTATACGGTTCGGTACACCGTTGTCAATGCAAGAAAAGATAATACCACGGTGATCGGCCAGTACTACGTCAAGCACCGCCGAGTATGGACGACATGTAGGGAAGCGCGCAAAAATGTGATCAATGCACGACTTTGTTGTAGTGTTTAATCGAGTTTCAATTCTAGTAAATTCCGATATTCCACACATTAAACCGTGTTCACTTATTTTTTCTAAATATGCATCTTTGTATGACGAAAAAGATTTTAGATCAATGTTAGTGTCGCCGATTAAAAGAAAGTTTAATTTTGAGTCATAATTAATTAGTAATAAGTAATTAGTTTTAGTATTGCTCATGACATGTCAATAGATAGCTAAAGAAATGTACAACCAGCACACTTTCAAAGAATTGTTGGTTTAAAAAAAAAGAATCATTTAAGTATGCTTTTTATTTTTTATCGTTTAATAAAATTCATACCAATGAATATGATAAATTTCAAATGATTTAAACATAGATGTGTATAAAATGACAAACTATAATCATAATAAACTAATAACTTTATTACAATAATTAATCATCCGTACACTTTTAAATTTAATAAAAGCACAAAAAACTCAGTCAAAATGTTACAACTTACAAATAAACCCATAATTTCTAGCGTGATGGACCACTGATTTGGTACCCTAAGTATTAACAGATGGTATACTTTACTCCAAAATAACTGGAATGATTTACTATTCAAGAAAACAAAATACACCTTTTTAACTGTTGTTATTGACCAATATTGCCAGTGCCATAAGACGATGAAACTAGACATTGTAACTTGCAAAGAATGAACAACAAAACTTATTAGGACTCCTGTTAAATATTTCATCAGACCTAATATTTTACCATAGCTTACAAAATAGGTGACAGGAACTATATATATAAATACTGTATAATGATGTTAAAATCATATTATACTTTTGCACGACCCTGTTACAAAACAAAACATTGTAATGTTAGAATTAATTAAACTGTGCTTTATTGGTCAATAATTCATGTTATTTCCAGTTTTTTATTAGATAAATGCTAGAAAAATTTATTAGTACATTGTAAAAACATTATGTAATTTCTTAATTTTTTCCATTTTGATATAATACGGAAGTGAAGTCGATTAAAAATATTAAGTATATTTGAGGTATTATTTACAAACGTTTCGACAGTAACTAAATTTAAAAATCGAATAAAACTCTCAATCTATAAAATTCATTAAACTTTGTAATCAAACAGACAGTTATCAGTTACATTTACCAAATAAAGTTTAGAATAGGGCATTTTTACCAATTAACAGCAGCCAACGATAGTTATAATCCGGCAAGGATATAAGAATATATAATATACAAGATAATATATAAAAATATATAATATATGGTAATATAACAAGTACGTATCTGGCTTATAAAACAAGAAAATAATTATTTTGTAAATCAAAGAAAAATACTTATAAAATCAAATACAAAACAGTCGATTTTTTTATTCATCCCAAAATATAACACAAGTTAATTTTGTTTGTGCATTGCTTTAAATACAAAATGTAATGTCTCCCCTATATAAAAAATACGTGTAGAGCACGTATAGAGTGTGGACGCAGCTTAAAAATAAAAGTGTACATAAAAACCTCACAGATAACATGATAAATGTCATACATTTTTTTAATATTATAAGAGCATTTGTTTGTAAATTAAATAATTTACATATGTAAAATTGCAAAATATTTTATATCTGTAAACATTTGAAGTATAAGTAGACTAGTTATAATGGATTAGTAATATTAAGGCACTAAATTATTTTCTTTATTGTATAGATATAAATTTGATAACTGATAAAATATTAAAAAAAACCTTTGATGTCATTGCAATAATTTTTTCCCACGTTAAAACCAATATTTACAGGAAAAAATTATATCTATATGGCAGTTTCATAAATATTTGGCACATTAATAATTTCTTATATCAAAAACTCAATTTAATTACGAAAATGTCTTAATAGACTTTTACCACTTTTACAAATTTCCACTTTAAAGATTAATTGTTGTTAATCTTGATATTAAAGTTACTTTTTATAAAAATATTTACATTTTTTGAAGTTTTAAAATGTATATATATAACTACTGATATGATTTAAACAATATACATAAAATTATGTTATTAATATAAAATAATTCAACTGAATATATATTTAAGCAAGAGACCCCACGGGAAGAATAAAAAAGGTATAACTAAGTATATATTTGCAATATATTTATATCTCATATTCATCGAAATATCGTTCCTTACCGTGTATAGCAGTTACGAAAAATTTAAAGATTGTATTTAAGATTAGTACTAACTTATAGTGCAGTTGACACTGTCTTGTATAATGTCTGAAATTTTTAATGGCTAGCGAAATCGGTGTATGAGTCTTGTATGTAATAACCAACTAAATAGCAAACACGTAAAAAAAATATAAAAAGTAAACAAATATTTGCATTGAGTTACTTAAATATATATCTTAAAAATTAGTTTCTAATTATTTTTATCTAAATGTCACATATATTCAAATCATCTAGAAACAATATAAGGTTGTAAACAAACGCAGCAGCAATATTAATGGACTTGTAATGACCATTGTATTGCGTAACGGATATAAAACGAGATCAAAATGTTACACAAGAAATTTACTGATTAATATGTACTAGATACATTCATAAAAACTTTAAATCCGTAACAATTCTATGTAAAAAATACATGAGTATATTAACCAATCAATTAAAATAAATATTTTTTACTTAACATAGATATTTAATGACAAGTATTTCAATATATTAAATGCAAAACTTACACTTGGGTTTATTTAAGTATTTATCTAAACCAAAGCTCATGTTTAAGATAGTAAAATTTAATTTAAATTAGTAATTATCTAGTCAGCAGCGGATGCAGGCTTGACCGCCCTAGAACTTTGTAGCATCAGCAGCCCTCTTCTACGTTATTATTATTTAGTTACTACATACGAAGTCACTTTCCTGGCAACTTTCATTGATGATATTAATAAGCCCAGAAGACAATCTTGCGGCAAACACTGCGCATACGGATGACCGCACCCTAGCGCCTTTGAGGGCTCAAGAAGATCACATTATCATCATCATCCACGGCTCCTTTTGAGCTTCATTTTTGATCCTGTGTCAATAGTATCCAGGCATGCCCCGCGACCTTTGCAATATCATCAGCCCATCTCGCCGTATTGTTTCATTATTACTTAACTCAACCATCCAGTATCACCTGAATGAGAAGCTTAGGAGGATACACCTATAAGAACGTTTACTTATAGTGGCAAAACCTGGGTATTTATGAAGGAGATTTGTGATCGAATTCAGGTTTTGAAACACAGATTTTGCGGATGATGTTCCGAATTTTCTAGACTAGTTTCAAGTAAAACACCATGAGCCTCGTAATGGTAATAAGGCGGAAAGTGACATTCTTCGTACATATTCAGAGAGGATCCCAATATGAGTTTTCTAGGTTAATTCTCGAAGACAAGGTGTTGGGGAAAAGAAGATCAGTCCGTTATAGGCGTAAGTGGCTAGACATCGAAAATTAGATAGGAATGAGCTTTCCTGTTTTGACAAGAACAGCATGGGATCGCGAGAAGTTTTGCCTATTGACCTTCAAACTTCATTATGAAGATGGCACCCTATGATGAACTACAAAAAAAAACTTAGTCGTTTTTACACCTATTGCCTATCAGTGTATTTTTGCCATACTAGCCGCCGCCCTTATATCTGGGTCGTAGTGCAAATTCCCGCCTGTCTACAGATACATTTAACTAGATCGCAAAATACGTATATAATTGTCTATTAACTTAAGAAAAATCAAGTAAATACGTTTAATTTATGTTTTCTAGGAGCATCCGATTATGCAGCCAAATATTTGACTCGTTCGAGTAAAGCGTCACAGGTTTTCTTTGCGTCACCAAGCAACATGGCAGTATTAGGGTTGTAGAATATAGGATTGTCTACTGCAGCGTAGCCTACACCCATGGATCTCTTCATCACTACCACCTAAAATAAACACATATAAAAGTTAGTTCATACTGATAATATCGTAAGACAACAAGCCTTGGAGTAGCATAAAATATTAATCTATTTATAATTTACATCACATGAGTAAACTCAAATACAAATACAAATGTGAGTTTGTCTGTTTGTAACGCTTTCACATCTTAATTACTCTACCAATCACATTCACTTTTTGTATACAAAAGATAGATACATAGAATTCCTCTCAATCCGAAAACAAGTATTATTGTGAAGGGATGGAAATATAACTTCACACGAAAAGTAAAATTTACGCGGGCGGAGTCACGAGAATTGCTAGTTTGATAATAATTATTAGGAGCTTTAATTTACAGTTTCTCCTTCTGATATTATTCTATTCAATGTACTTGATTAGAGCCATTTCAAATGTTTTTGAGCAGAATGGAAAAAAAAAAAAATAAACATGTTTATGAAAATCAGTTAGCATATGGAAATATAAAAAACATAATTCTATGTCAAAAAGTTACAAAACTACTCACTTGATTAGATTTCCAGACTTTAAGTACAGGCATGCCCGCAATAGGTGAGTTAGGATCATCCTCGGCAGCGCTGTTGACCGTGTCATTAGCACCTGTAATAAGGCATGTTACGTTTTTCTTATAATTTACACGCAGACGCTTGGATTGAATCACACTGGATGCAACGTGAAAATAAGGCAAATTATGGACTCCGTTTGCTCAACAAAAAATACATATCAACTTTTTTCCCAAATCATAGGAACGTGGGAAAATAGACTTGGGCAGTGCATTTTCCACTCTTTCCTTGTTCGCATTACGATTAAAGAAGCAGACTTATTAGTGCAGGCATAAGAAATATCCACCGTACAAGGGATACAATATACAACCATAGATGGGCAAAATGTAAACAGATTAATAAAAATGATTAACGATTACACTTTACGTTTTTTACCATTAATATGACTGCAGTTTGCTCATTTTTGTTCTAAACACTACAAAATCCTAGATTGTATACACGTTTATCATTTCTTAATATTTTAAATGGATTTAATCATGATTACAGAGCAAGAATATTAAAATTACGACTGCATTTTGTAATCGTTCATCATTAATCAGATTACATTTTGCCCATCTCTGTATACAACGCAGTGTCTAATAGTTTTATGGTAAAAACTGAAAAGAGAAAATCATGGAGCGTAAAATTGTAAAGAATCACTAATATAACTGCACACCTGGAATTCGATATAAGCGTGATAATTTAATATTGTTATTAAACAATACGAAAAAAAAATACATTGTAAAATTCAGAAGGAAGTAAATGAAGTAAATGACAGTTTTACTTACCAATGACTAGAACGAGGTCCGTTTCAGGGAATTCATCATTGATTTCCTCCATTTCAAAGACATCATCATAAGGAACGCCGGCTTCAGCAAGCAAAACGTTCAGTTGTCCCGGCATACGGCCTTCGAATTAAACATTTCAATGATGCGTATGGACATTGAATAATAGTAATAAATGAATTAGTAGACCATTGACCCAAGTACTAAATAAAGATAACGTTGATACTGAATTGCCATAGTTTTCAATTTGTCTTGCAACAGATATACACAATTAATAGACTAGGTAATGAAATTATATTTAAGAGTTTATAATTTTTTTTTAAACCAGACGCCGCCTCTTTACCACACCAAGCATAGTGCAGTCCAAAAATGACGACTTTCAACAGCAAATAAAAACCCAGCGGTAGTCGCAGCGATCATGCCAGCCTGCACAAATATCTCTTCACATTACGGCTAAAGCACCCCATATCATAGGACGATGAGAACACGCTCGCCGCAAAACCAATCGATTTCACAACGATTCGGCAAAAGTAAGAGTTAGAGAACTGCTTAGTCCTAGCTGGGACGTGAGTTACCGCAAAGCTGTAAGCTCCATGTGGCTGGTGTGTGGCTGTGTGTGTGATTAGTTACAATTATTATCAAACACGTGTGCGTGAGAATATATATATAAAATAATAATTCATCATGTACGATTATTAAGGAAATGTTTCTTGGACTCTTTAAATTTTAATTTTAATAAATTTTAATAATAAATTGTAATATACCAAATTGAATACCGAATTTGGTATATTTTTCTTCAAACGGATAAATTAAAATACTTTTTTTTCTTTATTCGATTTGGAAAAAGTAAAACTTACCAGCAACAGGGTGAATGGCAAAACGAACTTTCTTTCCAGCATTTTTCAGCATTTCCACTAGTTCTGCTATTGGGTACTGCGCTTTGGCAACACAGAGACCATAACCTGGAATATATTTTTTTGTAGTAAAAAACAATTAGAATAAATGTGCAAATGCGTCTCACAAACTTTTTAATTTTACATTATCTAATTACGTTAACTCATTATGTATTAATTTTTTCTTCTTTTTATTAGTAAGGACATAAATGAATTGATTGTAAATATGAATAAATAAAGATTTAAAAATGATTACACTTTTAAATAATAAGGATATTTTCATAATAATTTAGAAAAATATTAAAGATTATTTACGAATAACAATATTGCAATCCACAAATTTATAACCTAGCTCGGCCCGCGACTTCGTCGGTGTGGAAGTAAAACTTTTGTTATGATAATAATTATTTCAAGCTGAAATTTTTGTAAAAATGTCATCGATTTTTCCCAACGTAAATTCCAAAATAAAATATAAAATTCAATCAGTACTAATAACTTAAACTAATTGACAATAGCAGTCTGTGCTTTCTCACAGTTTTACAAAAAATGTAGACCACCTCCGCTTCGATTTAATTATAGCATATAGATAAATGCCACCACTTTTAGTAAAAATAAATGCCTGCTTTTATTAAAAGAAAAACCTTATTTAAAAACGGCGTGAATTACGGGCAGCTATGCTACTAGTCACGCTGGGCACTCTCTGCTCCTCGCCGAAAGGGATATAGCGTGGAGATAAATAAGTATTGTATTTTTCAAAACGTTGCTACTAAAGTTTTCATAGTATTGTGGGAGTTTTTGTAAATTTAAAAATACCCAAATTTTTCAAAATAATAAAAAGAAGTGGCATATTAAGTAGGTAGAAAACCGCATCCAACGATTTGGTTTCTGATATAATAGCACGCTACACACAAATAAACATTCTAACAATCAATGTTTTGAGGTTGGCATTAAGAAAGGCCACTAATAGTTTTTTCTGATATATGATCTATGTGCACACAGTGATCAGTTACATTTTAATTATTATAATATTATATGTATTTCAGCCAAATCAAATAAACTGTTAGTTTATACGATTTTTTTTGAACAATTTATCGACAGCTTTAGTTAAACTGGAGTAACTTTTTTATTTTTGAGCCCATTAAAATAAAAGTAGCAATAAATGTTAAAGCTTTCCACAATGCTTTAGTAACAATCCAAACCGCATCCAATTTGCTTAAGCCGTTCCTGTGCTTAGCGGACAAAAACGCGTACAGATGTGTGTATATTGATTAACAATTCCCATGAGTTTTTACAATAATTTTAATCAACATCGATAAGTTGCACTGTCATATTTATTTCTATTATAATAGAATAAAAAACCAAAAATAACGTTTTATTTTTAAAAACTTTGTATTAACGATGATGATAATTAATATATATATAATTATGTATTCGCTCATAATAGTATGTGTATTTTTGTTAGTCAAAATTATAAATTATGTTAGATATTTAAAATAACATATATAAAACAAGCAAAGTTTTTCTGTACAGTCATATACATATACAGTAGCTCTCAAATATTTTTTCATTTAGATAATATTAAATAAGTGGTTGAGAAACGGATTTATTATATGCATTGATATCACAAATAGCTTTTAAAACAATTATAAAAATTTTGACACTGATAACCTCAATTCATTGTAACTCTTTGTTTTAAAATATTATTCTATTTATATAAACGTACTATCAGAGCGTACTATAAACCGGTCTCACAGTTTATCAACCTGAGATGTCAGGTTATCATGAGTTGCGTCTGTCTGTACAAACGGGTCAATAAAATAAGTAAAAGGAGGTGAAAACTAGAAAATTACGTTTTTACGACGCATTATGAAGGACGCTTCTTTGCTATAAATTTTAAAGTTTTATATAGATTTTCTTTGTCTCTAATGATTAATTTTTATCTCCGCTATAATTCATACATTTTTATGAACTGAATTTTTCGTATTTTTTCACAGCAATTAAATTTTTCTATAAAAGCACTCAAAACATATCATTAAAAATACCGATTTCGGATACTTTGATTTAATATTAACGGATAACGTCGGGATCTTATTGTTTGTGCATTTTATATTTTTATGTAAATGCACCCAAAAACACAGAAATAAACGATAGTGAAGGGCACTTTTTTTTAAAGGTCCTTTTTTATGATCCATTTTGGTGTAGTTGCTGAACAGCAAGTAACAAAATGTAAAGTTTAGAACTAGAACAGCAACAACCAGCAGAGGACAAGAATTCATTGACAGTGGCCATCTTCTTGCTGGACCAAATATACCACGTCTGAAGGTCTTTAGTATATAAACAACTGGACGTATCATACCAGGCCGTAACGAATCACAAGGATGGTAGATGGTACATGTAGAATGTGACCAGGAATTTGTCCGGGTAACCACATTGCAACCTTGAACTCGATCGTTATAAAGGGCAACAGACCTGGAGTAATGATGATGTTCGCAGCTCGGTGTATAAGGTCCGCAACGGAGTCCACGTTGAGTTCGGTGTGCGTGGCGCCGGCGGGACGCGCTGACCCGCCCGTCACCACACCGTATCCACCGAGGATCACATTCGGCAGCGACCTGTTCATTGCCTAGAATTTTTTAAAATTTATTTATTCACAGGGACAAAAATTTTTAATAATTTATACAATAATGATAATAGTGAAGATTAAACTTTTAACGATTCTTCATAATTGAATAAAAAAAAACCCTTTTATATTAATTTAACAATACATGTACCATCTGACCACGAGTACAATATGAATTTCCCTTTGAAAAGCTAGCGATCTTCCATTATTTTCATTTCGTCGTTCAAAACATTTTAGATGTTCTAAATAGCTAATTATACGACCCAATTATAGTATTTAATTCAATCTATTAAACTCTTCACTCGAACCTCATTGCTCCCATACCAATTTAAATATTCATAAATTAAATCAAAAAGATTTTCAAGTATATATTAACAATTTACAAAATACAAGCAGATGGCCATAATTATCAATAAAAGAGAGAATCCAAGGAAATGCTTTTTTTTCGAACTGGCGATACATTGGTAGCCGGAACAGACCTTTACAACGTGATATGACGACTCCACAAAAGGATTTGTATAACCTAAAGGTATTTGTGACAAGTTTGAGTGTTTGTGTATAGAACATTTGTAAACTTAAACGTTATACGTAACTTAAAATTGACGTATATACGTTACGGAGACGCACGCATGGCAAGTAAAGAAAAAATTTTTGCTTACTATTCATATTTATACTCTATATATTCGAGAAGGTATTTTACTACTTGTAGACTAAATATTTATTTACTAATACACCTATCCCCCGATTTACACGGTAGATACGTTCCTGAGAAAAACGTGTAAATCGAAAATTAAAAATTTTCAAGTTAAAACCGTGTAAATCGAGAAACTTGCAGAAAATGCATAATTTTGCTATTTAACAGTTGTGATTTTTTTCAATATTTTTAGGTGTACATAGAAATAAAAATAAAACGCATTGACAAGTTAAAATATGTAATATGTTACGGAAACACTGTTTTTTTATTTAATTACAATACATTAAACAGAAGAACCAAAAATAAAACCAAAGGTGTTTTATTATCCATCATCATGTGTAGCAAGTCAGCACATAAGCTCGGGATTCCCCGTGAGATGTGTATACAGCGCACGTGTTCAAACACAGTAGTATTTAGTAGAGTGCGATAAAAACAAAAAAAAAACTTATTTGGGAAACAGTGTAAAAGCGAAAACGTGTAAAACAAGTACCGTGTAAATCGGGGTATAGATGTATATCGTTATTATAACTATTTCAGATGAAACCACAATTAAGGTGTGTTGTGGTGTCCTAGTGGATAAGGGACAGGATTCCATGTGCGGCATCGCGAATGGTCGTATGTTCGAATACCGGCACGTATCTTTGATTTTCCAGATTTCGTACAGATTTAAGCACCTGCATCACAGGTTCATCGGTGAAATAAAACATTGTGAGAAAGCCCGCATGGCATCTGATTGAAATGTCATGTGTAAGTGCCCTGAAAACGGAGATCAGCTGCGCTATTGGTCACGTCGGGTACGACTTATAAGCACAAACTGGATACAACCATTAATGGATCTCTGGTCACCCCGTATGACGGACATAGCGTGACGATATATTATTTTTTTATATAAGTTTTTTTTTCAAAGGAGTTACTATATAAGAATTTTACCAAATATAAATAGTAACTATTTATTTATTTATTTACTTTTACAGGGTTGCCAGTGGCCCGGTACAATGACTAATTCACACAATACATACATAAAGTTACAATAAAAAATGTACAGTTCCTATTAAGGCATCCACAACATACGTCAGAGTGGCCTGTTTAATTATACTGTATCATATTACATTATACTAAATCATACTATACTATATTATATCACACTATATCATATTACATTATATTATATCACATCATACTCTACTATATCATGTCATATGAAATGGTAATTGAAATGGTAACTATGGTGACAAAAGAAATTCCAAGTATTTGTACAGCGTTTTTACTAACCTTACACATGATGTATGACAATATAGCACCAGAGCTGCCGATGAGCGCGCCGACAACAGTCATCAGTGAGTTGTTAAGCATGAATCCTTCCGCACAGAGCGCCCAGCCCGAGTAACTGTTCAATACAGTTATTACTACCGGCATATCCGCACCTGGATATAATACAACATTTTAACACGTTAAGGACGGCGCAGTTTTTCTTGTTCCGCTTCATTGGATTGAAAAAAAAATTTAACCATATAAACTTTTTTCATCTAACAAAACTAAATTTTAAAACTATAGCCGATGGTAGCCACCGGTGGCATACGCCGCTAGATGAACAATTCGCGTGTGAGCCACCGGTGGTACACGCCGTCGTAAACGTGTTAAGACATAAATAAAATAAACACATTGACACAAAGAAATGTGTAGACTGTTGAGCAGGCCGGCATGATAACGGCGACTGTTGACTAACAGTTAACGGTTTTACTACAGATGCAATCGGTTTGTAACCTGGGCTGTACATCAAGTACTACAAAATTAAGAACAAGAATATCAGGTGCAGTGGAATGTAATCATTACTGAGATATTAAAGCGGTTTTCTGTTGTAGCATGGCGGCCGTCACGACGATGGCAACTCATGAATGAATTCTCACGCAATAGCGATCGCTGTTATTTTTGAACGACACTGTACTTGCTATCACATGCGTTCTAATAACTTTATTTGGTCAGGATAATGTAGCATCCAGAGTAAATGTTTCGTGTTTTGAAAAACGTGTGTTTTTTTTCTGGTGTATTTGCAATTTTTTTCTCTTTTCTCACAATGTTTTGCATACACAAGAAAACGTGCGAGAACGAGAAAAGATCCTTCAAATACATGAGAAAAAAGTTGTGTGGGTTGGGCGATTCACACAAGTGTAAAGACCGTCATAGTGTCTTTGACCTGTCGTGTTTCGGGATCAGCTTGTGTATATGCAGTAACTCATATACCTAGAGACCGTCAGTCGTGGTATATGTGGGCCGAAATGGCGGAGACTATCAACAGATTTATGCTTTGACAGCTGCTTTAGTTTTTAAACTACACTGTACTTACCATCAGGTGCACTGTAGTCATTATGTCGGATAGCAGAAAAATCAAATATTTTGTGAAACACGAAGTATTTGCTCCGGACGCACCATAAAAGGAAATTTAGGTACCTCCAATAGCAGCAGTGAGTGTCAATCCTTGGATGCCGCTGAGGACTGCCGCAGCGGAGAGCAGCGGCAGTCCGGGCACGTCCGGGAACGCCAACAGGGCACCGCCGCAGCCGAGCGAGCCGGCCAGCAAGCCCGCGTTGATGGCGTGCCGTCCGGGTAGCAACAACGGGGCTGACGAGAGCGAGCCTTGCAGTTTGCCGTAAGCTACTAACGAACCGCTAAAAGAAACAATCGAATCATTCAATAAATTCCCTAAAACTTCAAAATATATGAATGACATAACTACATCACGTGGTATTCCAAAGGCTTACGTTAATCCTATAGATTCTGCACTTTCTTACTAGTTTTATCGCTGATCGAATATTGCTGGAACCTTGTCTTGGACGCTAATGGACCTGGGCTCGAGTCCCAGTTACGTCCATTTTCTCTGTGATAAACAGATTTGTTTGTCGCAAATCATAGATGTGTATACAAGGCCGGATTTAGGGGAGGGCAGGCAGGGCTACTGCCCATGGGCCCCTACAATATAGAAAAAAAAACGGCTATCGAAAGCTAACCTCACTTAGCATTGAAAGTGATTTACTCCGGGAAAACCTTTTACTGAAACCATCGACTTTCCGTCGCAAAAAGCTCTCAGAGTTCCATTCGTTAACGCGGTAATTTGGTTTTTAATAAATTGTGTTTTTGACTCTAACAAATTACTACATTCTTTGTTGAAATAATTTTATTTGCTAACAATAATTTTTTGAAAGACTTGACAGCAATAAAATATTCATTTTATTTGGAAAATAATTGATAATTATGGGCCTCCACTCCTTTTGCAGCCCCAGGTCCTCCAGACTTTTAAATCCGGCCCTGTATAAAATATATTTACAAACAATATTTATCATTATAAAAAATGTCGTTAAAAAATTAAATGACGTAAAGTACTTTATAAATAAAATAAGCAAGTGTAAAGGCCTTTCAAAAGAACAACATTGTCGACATAGTCCAGCAGTCGTTTTAAAGCAATAGTTTATCATTAAACTTATATTTATGCAGATAACACACAACATAACGGGACCATTTTTATTACTTACGTAAATGTGATACCGCCAATGTAAGTGCCTAGGAAAAGCGATGTCTTGAGCGTAGCCGCCGTGGGGTCTAGCGCCATGGCGGGGAAGTCATGCATGTAGGTCGCGATGCATGTTAGAACTGCCGCCATTCCCACCAAACTAGAAAAAAAGTCCATTAGGCGATATACAGATGAAGTAAACATCGTGTTTGCTGTGATACAACACCTACAATAAAGAAATGCGACGATATTTTACGAAAGTTATATTTTTAAATGAATCATATTTAGTTAATTTCAAGTGTTATTGCACTTCGGAAATAATTAATAATACTGGACAGTGAAGGTACGGAATGCAATCCCTGTATCTATTTTTTTACTTTCTTAGGATTTGGGAGCTTTAGGGAGTGAATAGATACATTTGTACGCTACATGTCGATTATTATTAGGATTATTTTCACATCCCACCAGGTGTAATTAAGATCAAGTGCTTCAAAAATCAGCTCGGGTACATGTAATTATTGTTATCTTAATACGCCTACCGTCGTCTATATACGTCACCATGACGGCGACTGCCATTGTATTTGAGTAACTTGGCGATTCTTGGACTGTCTACCATTACCATGATGTGCAACAGTGGTTTTTCCAATGTAGTATACAAAGAATCACCTATGGAAACCGGCCACAAGTTGAGGCAGGTCAGTGATCTCGATCTTCTTAGCAATGGTGCTACCAATCACGCCACCGATTCCTGCGACACCTAACATTTGCGCAAAGACTTCCGCGCTGGGTGTCAGAGCGCCCAAAGTAGCTGCAATGCCGCCCGCCACACCAATCTGTATATTATTTACACTTTTTAAATATTAACTTCCTTTTTTTTTGATATATTAACATAAAATGATCCGCAACCTCATATTACTAAAGTGTCATCAAAGTACGAAGTGGCTAGCAGAACCCAAGTTGCCACGTAAAATAATATTATGTTCAATACATGGCTAACATAATTCTATACTTAACGATTTATGATAAAAATGCCATAATATTGTAGAACAGGACAAAACTACTTCATCTTTATAGCATAAGAATGAAACGGAAATATATTAACGATTGTATTATAAATAAATGGTACAAATGGTAGAAATATTGTAAAGATTACAATTATAAAAGTCTGAACAACCATAATGAAGTAATTTTGTTTCTATATTCTTCACTGTCTCAATGACTTTACAATGGTCATCAGATTGAAACTGAATGCCATCAAGATTACAATGAGCGGGTCTTGGGCTGAGTCTAAGCTAAGTCCACATTTTATTATTTTTATGTATGCCTTTTCTAATCATAGGTTGCAGAAGTCGCAACGATCATATTTTACCTTTCACTAAATGTGTACTTACCATTCCTAGGTAATTTCCTTTGCGAGCCGTTGACTGAGAACTCAGTCCAGCAAGGGCTCCGACGCAACACAACGAGGAAGCCAAGTATGCCATTTGATGAACTTCAGGATATCCCTGTCATGAAGACAAGTGTTAATAAAAATAAATACATAAAACGTGAAAGAAAAATTTGATAGCTTTCCATTACAGCTAAGTCAGACAATGTTGAATGACATTGATATGTTCAGATTGAGGGTTAGTAAACAAAGTTATCTAATAGTCAGTGATTTTTAAGGTGACTTCTGTGAGCCATTAGTTATTAATTCAAACGATGTTGTAAGCAGAACGACTAGTGTTTCCTGTTCCTAAGAACGGCCTTGAATTTAAAACAAGAGTATCATTTTGTATTCGGGTTTTTCAATGGTTAATGTGGCAAACTCAATGTGTTCCAACAATGTGTGACCTGGCGTTTTAAGAGCGAAGCAGTCCAACCTGCATAGCTGTAGTAACATATCCGCCAAGAAGAGCTGCAGCAGGAATCGCGTACAGATAGCCGTATTCTGGAGGGTCGCCTGGCCTGTGCCGGAGCAAACGAAACTAATCACAGTAATTTATTCATATGTTTTGTATTTTTAATTAACTATGAAATATAAGTACCTTTTGAACATGTCAAGCATGCGCTGAGTTACTAAGAATCCTCCGAAAACGTTGACAAAGGAAATTAGCGCAGCAGTGCTCGCCAACCACTAAAAATATATCATTTATATTAATTACTACTAATGAAACTACATTCCCGAGGATGTAGCGTGTCCATTTTTTATTACTGCATTCCAAAATCATTCAAAGTGTCACTAATATATATTATGCCGACATGGACTATGTAAATTAATTTTAGAGAAGGGACATTATAAAATTTTGATCCTGGGTCGATCCCTACACAAATAAACATTCCTTTATAAATACCTCTTGTAGAAAAATACCAAATGTATGAAATTCACATAAACTTTCAAAGTATCACGTCAACGACATACATTGCCACTTTTCTACTAGTGTTACCGATGAACTAATTTTACTAGTCCATATTTCCTTATATGATAATCATTATGCAATTGAATATTGTAAATTGTATTTTAATAATATTGTGCGCCCTAGCATTTAGAGATCATACTCTCATATATAAAACTGTAAAACTTGCAATTTGAAAGAGTTAAAGGAAACTTCCTTCTGACCTCATCATTGACCCTTTGAAGAAACTCAAATAGTAACACTGGCCGCGTCATCTCCAATAGACAATACACGTTTAAGTACTCTTCTTTACTTTAAAGGAAGATTGATTTAGAAAATGTATAATTTTTTGCTTTATCTACTTTCATCATTACAAACGATTCCTTATTTTAAGATAGTTCAACTACGTTATACCTGTACAGGAGTCTCCGGTACATATCCGCCGCCCATGAGTAACAAGCCACCGACTGCTGTTATTCCTGACACAGCGTTAGTGACTGACATAAGAGGCGAGTGAAGTGCAGGCACGACCCCCCACACGGTGTGGTAGCCGACAACACCTAACAATTGTAATAAGTTCTATTTTAATTAACACGCACTGTGTGTTGAACATGCCAATACATTATTGGATATTAAACTTACCCGCCAGAGCTAGAGTAGTTGTCATAGTAGTGAATGCAGGGTTAGGGGAAGCAATACCAAGTCCAATGAGTGACGCCATTCCTGTCAAAATGTTAATAACAATTTTCTGTGTAATTTGTTTATATTATTAACATACAAGTTTCGATATGGCTAAAAATACAATTGTCTGTTTCTTTACATTATAATTTTAGGTGTTTTATGTAAATAACACGTGATTGAGTCCGTTAATATGTTACGTATAAACACAAGCATACTTATAAAAAATTTACTCTTTAAATACACAATTTGTCAAAACAAAATAAATAAAACCTAATAAATGTTCGATGTTCAAATTATGAATAGAAGATAACTCATCTTTGCAGGCCGTGTTACGTTCGGAGTTCCTCTGAATAAGATGATTTAACAGAAAAATAAAGTCATCAATATAACTTGAAGGCTTAGCAGGTTATGCTGGCAGTATGATGATTATATTTGTCGAAGAACCGATAACTGTTGAGACGTATGTGTTCTTGAGTGGGGATCACGCGTAGGCAAACGACGTAACAGAGCAGGTGGCCTTCTAGATGGAATGGGCAGATCTAAAGAAATAGCCTCAGTCGCGATCTTCAGGTAAGGCTCATTTCTCCAGTAATGCATGGTGATTATATCAGTTTGCCGTCCGCACGATCCGTAAATATTTATTTGCTCCGCGCCGGTAGCGCTAATTCTGATCACTTGACTTGTCGCCGGCCGTTCTTGACATTATCGGGAGATTATAAATTGTTAAATTTTACTAATCCCATCATTAGTTCCTATAAGTTCTCAACCCTGATCCCCTACTTTCATAAAATTTCGAAGAGTGAAAGTTTGCGCACGTCACTACTGTGGTTTCGCCGGACGGCATAGTGATATAACCCATAATCTTTATTTGATTTAATGGAATAAGTCCTATTTTATTTTATAGCTACCGGATTTATATTATACCTTTGTTGTGGTTACATATTAACCTGCTTTTTAAATTAACACAGTTGACAGACACCAATACAGATACTGTGTGCCCAATAACTGGGATTCTTGATGCAATAACGCCGAACAGTTTAAAGGTTAATACCGGTTGTACATTTCTTACCTGTGGAATATAGGAAAGCATCTTTCAATGTCTCGTTGAAAGGGTTAGGCGGTTCGATTTTAACGGTGGTCGGTTTGTCCACTGCTTGTTGCACGTTCGCCATGCTCGGCGAAGGCGGCGGCGGCCATAACATCTCCCCGGCTTTCAAGACTATGGCACCTCTTGTCACTTCGTCTTCCAAATTAATGTGAAAACGGTCGTTTGATCCTGATAAACCCATTATGATTATTACATAACTATCCTTTATAAGAAGAACTAGTATGGAATTACTAACTTTAGTTTACATTTCACTATTACGAAATAATTAATAAAATATTATAAAGCTGAAGAGTTTGTTTGTTTGTTTGTTTGAACGCGCTAATCAGGAACTACTGGTGCAAATCGAAAAATTATTTTTGTGTTGAATAGACCATTTATTGATGAAGGCTTTAGGTTATATAACATCACGATGCAACTATTATGAGCACAGAAATAATGGAAAATGTGAAAAAAACGGGTAAAATTATTCATCCTTGAGGGCTTCCATTGCGTGCGCTGCGAAAACGGTTCAAGATACCAAAAATATATGTAAGAAAGAATTATTCCTCTTGAAATGATCTAAAAAAATGTCTGCAACAGTATATGTCTATCTTTTAAGATTAACTCACTAGAACCGTTTTTATGGTAATCAAATTCGGTCGAAATTAATGCATTATTTGTTAAGAGTTGTATCAACGTAATAATATTAACCTTTATCCAAATAAATGTGTTGTTGATTAAGAGTATTTAATTGTGAACAAAATTGTCTTTGACATCACTTAATTTCAATGAACATCTTAGAAGATATTACAATTTTAAAATAAATAACTAACTAAAATGCCCAAAATAACTATTCCCCGCGGACGAAGTCGGGGGCACAGCTAGTAATTAATAATGTTTTCGCAAAATTACAGTGACATGTTATATATTTTTTTATAATTTATGTATATATTAATTAGTTTAGTAACATGACATATTTTAGCATTTACCTAAGCTGAACAAGAATCCAGATATATTGTTAGCATAAAGTGTCGATGCATGCGCCGGCATGCGGCTCGGCAAATCAGTGAGACCGATGTGTGTGACATCGTGCACTTTGATGATTTCTCCTTTCTTTGTGGTTTGCACGTTGCCACCCATCTCTGCGGCCAGATCAACTATGACGCTACCTGGAGCCATATCGCGTACTGCATCCTGTTTTGAACAATTACAATACCATATATAAAAAATAAACCCGTTTTCAACAACCAATCACATTCACCAAATATATTTTAGTTGAAAAAATATGAATTATGAGTGCAATACTGCCATCAAGATAGGTTCATTATTTTCTACGTAATATGTTTATATTTAAACATTTTTTTTTCTAAAAACGAATAATTCGTGTCCAAGAACCTTTAAATTATCAATCAACAGTTTTTAATATTTTGAAAAGACAAAATCCAATACAGTAAAAAGTTTACAAGCAATTTAAATCTTTGATCGTAAATTTAAGAGTATACACATCACAATTACAACACGCGGCATTTTTATCAAAGTCGAAGGTAAGTAAGTAATCATCTAAGGATCTCTGAAGTCATCTATAGGATGTTTCCGATATGTTTTAATATGATTGTTTAAACATATCTTTTAAAGGTTAGATTTTATCTATTAATATCGCTAATTAATAAATATCTTAATAGATTTTGAAAAATACTTAAACTCACTGAAAACACAAAATGAACAAAAAACATTGCAGATTATATAAATATGTGTAAATGAGATATGTAAAGGGTATCTATAAAACTTATTGTTGAAAAATCCTAAAACATGCTTTATATGTATCTGCTATACACTATACAGAGTTATTATAACAATATCAAATTTTGCAATACATAATCAATGCTATGATCAGATTTTATATTTATATTAATTAGTAATATAAAATAATTAATGTCAATTATTCATACAGTAAAAATATCCAAATATAATAATGCACAAATATATTTATATACTGAATCTAAAAAAGAAACGGATCTTCCAATAGGTCACGCACTGATGTAATGAAATTTGATAATAATTTTATGTTCGCGATACGAACATAGGAATTCGCGGTTCAATGATCTCGTCCCACGATAAAATTTAATAAAGAAAATTGTAATAATATATAGCTGTGGTTTTTCTGAATTCTGTATTGTTAGTGACCTTTACTATGAAGTTGTAAGAAAAATTGAAAAATATTAATGCCAACGTGTTCTGTAATGTAGAAACTTTCGTGTATGAATATATTTGTAAAAAAAAATCCTAGTTATATTACAAAAACTGCAATAAAAATATTTTGACCGATAATATTTGAAACGAAAAACAGATTGCCGAATAGTTTTTTCTTATATTTTGGTACTTTTTGGAGCGTTGTAACATGTAGAGCCTAGATGTCGTCTTATCACTTAGACTTACCTCTAAAATAAGAACTGGCGCAGGTTTACCGGGTATAAGGGCAGTGCTTATTACAACATCGGAGCTTCTGGTTTCTTTACCCAAAAGCGCCCTTTCCGCATTCAAAAATTCTTCACTCATTTCTTTAGCATATCCTCCTGTGCCAGCCCCTTCTTCCTGTGCAATGTCATATAAAATGGTACACTTAAAAATACAATAACAAAATTCTAGACTAAACTATAAAAAACTAAAGTCCTAAAACAATTTATATTCTAACACAATACTTATCAATAAGAAGTAGGATTAAAGACGACAGTGGGACTGAATAGTATGAGATTATCTGACTTTGATAACACTGATCTAGTCAAAAATAAGTTCTTACTTGTGCTATCGATATTATACAGAGATTAACACTATTTAAAATAGATTTATTTATCTTTGACTAGCAACAAATTAATCTTTACATGAAAGAAAAGTTTCCCGTTACTTGGATTCGAACCTGGAACTTTGAGCGTTGCAGAAACTATCACTATCATCTAAGTTATGAGGCCGTTACATATAAATACTAAGATAGTTATTCTATAAAAACATATGCACATATGAAATATACAATACTAGACATACCACTGCAACAATATATTTTGTGTGCATGCAAATATAAATAAAATATGCATAATAAATAAATTAGTAACTACCAGAAATGCAATGATAAAGCTTTAACAAATAAACTAAGTGAACGCAATCGTTTTCGAAAGCATTATCAAAATAATTATAATATTTTTCATCGTGATATCTTTTTACATTGATATTATATAAAATAAACAATTATTTAATTTGTTCAAAGAAACAAAGACGTTACATATTGTAAATACGTGCCATGATTGCAATTGAGGATGACACAAATTTCGTCGTTATCTGAGTTAATTCTTACATAAACATGACGAAATCCAGCTTTCAAGTTTACGGTCAAACCTTGTAGTTCTACGTAACCATATTTATTTAATGTCTATTCTTTATGAGCAAGACAAACATCTAATAAAAACATTTACATTTATACGCAAAAATACACTAAAAGATAAAAATATGGTTTATGACGGAGTGGTACTACACAAACATTATATAATAATTATATATTTAACACAACTCGTAATACAAAAGTATTAATTGTATAAAACACGTAATTTAATGGCATAATCAAGGTTTATCGTAACATTTCGCCAAACAGGAAGTTAACGATCAAACAACATTTGTATTCATCGTATTGATAAAGGCATTGCGTATTATTCTTTTTAGAACCAAATCACGATATGTAAATAAATGTACTGTGTGTGTTTAATTTACGAAACATTACGAAAAACCTGAAATAGTAATGTTGTAATAGAATAAATCTTTCACTATACAAGTTGCTTTATTGAAATTACCATTGGCGGTAGCTGCCAAAGGCAGGGTGGACGCTGCACCCCAACCAAAAGGTAGGGTACACCCACCTCTGAAAAGCAAATAGTTTTATAAGCACAAAACACATTTCGTATCAGGTTCTATTTAGATGTAACAAATGACAAATTATATTTTAGGTATGTATATCGTCAATATAGGTAATATAAAAATAAAGCGGTGAGTGAAAACTGTGCGCGAGTAGCGTCTGATGCGAAATGTATAAACAACGATGGAAAGTAAACAACACGCTTCAATAACAAACACTACACAAAATGTACTTGTGAGTGTAAAAATTTAACCTCGACCACATGCTCGTTACACTATACGTCCATATCAATAAAATTAATTAAGCCTTGTTTGCACTAGTACAATAGATCGTAGGGTACCTACACAATAATATGTTTTTAGCTGAAGCGCTCTGCCCAAATGAAATAATAATTTTGTAAAAACCATGGTGCTTTATATTTTTATAACCATACACCCTAATTTGCATATAAAGTCAGTGTAGGAAGATAAAGACGATTCAGACTGAAGCACTGTAGTGATGCCAAAAATTTTTTAATTCTCTAAAAGATTTTGATGTAACTGGCTTGAATTTGGAGGTAAAAAGAGATGTTGCTGGTATCCAAAACTTTCTTTATAATCGTATCGCTATCTTTCTATTTTATTATCATTCAAAATAATGAATTAGTGCCCTTTTGCGTTCCTATGTTAATCTTCTAACGGCAACTTGCGTTTAGATTGTACATCTATATAGGTCAAGTAATAAAAGCCGTTAATACATCCAATAAATAGTGATAACAATGCTACAATATATTAGCACTAACTGTTACATCACGAGTGTGTTTATGTTCGTTATGATAATAATGCAGGTTATTTATATTATCAATAGACTTAACGTGACACCCTCATGTAATAAATAAATATATGCGTCTATAGGAAAGTCACTTCATACGACATAACAATATTTTTACTAACAATTGATCTAGTCTCGAACTAAGCTTGCGCTTGCAATAATGACACTAGACAAAGATATATATACTTGAATAAGTAGGGTAGACTGGGTACGGTTGTAACAATTTTGCATTAATCGCTCATAAAATCGTAATGACACCAACAATTCTAACACTAAGCACGCGAAGTAAAATAGTGTTCTTTAGTCTACAAAATATTCATAAAATTTGAGCGCCTAATTCAATAATTAGGCTACAGGAGCATTTTGAAAAAACACATACGTTTGTTACAACTTACCCCCATACCAGGGTCAGTTGTAACAGTGGTTGGGGTTAGTTGTAACACATAGAAATGAGGCATTATTAATGTATTCTAAGCAAATTTATTACAATAAAATCACAGAAGAGTAATAAATTAGAGTGTATAACGCTGATAAGACATAACTTTTATAGTTATTTAAGTGAGAAATGGAGTATTTATTATCAAGTATCTAAAATATCTTCTTTTTGTCAGTCTCTTATAATCAGTCAACAAAACAGCATTAGTAACTTCAATTATCAGTACCTTGACTTCAAAATAACTATAATTAAAACAAAATCAACATTAAATGAAGCATCTGTTCTCAAAAATCTTAATAGATTGATAAAAGCGATAGGATCTGTTGATTTTGACATTTCAAAGCATTGTGCTACTATTCTGTCTGGCTTCTGAACCGTAGTGACGCCAGTTTCATCAACGTTATATATGTTAAGTGGCTCAAAGTAATGACAATCCAGAACAACTTGTAAGTCGTCGGAAAAAATGCCGACCTTAGTCCTGTTGAAGCTTGTTACTCTAGAGAGGCTTGTAGCCTGGGCTGCGCGTACAGACAGTTCAGGGTTCCTTTTCATGAAAGAACGAAACCATTTTCTCCAGCCATCTTATTCTTAATCCAAAAACTCGGTTTCTTCAAACCATATTTAACGGTTAATTCGAACGACATCTTCCTCGCCTCTTTTCTAGAGAGTCCGAAGTATATGTCCGCACAGCGAGTAAGATACTTGGAAAGTGCACATTCTTGTTTGTGCGTGAAAACTCTGTTAGGTGCCACATAACCCCATAACGGCATTTTCTGCCTCATCGCTCTCGACCTGATCCCTTTTTTCATGTATCGAAGTAGAGAAACATAGTTAACTCCGTGCGCTTCTGCGGCACTTCTAAGAGATTTACCATTTTTCACTTCTTCATATGCGTCCTTGTACTGCGATATGTCATTTCGTCTTTTTGTAGTCTTTCTTATGCGTGTCCTAGGCATCTACAACGAGGAACGAAGGGATTAATAATGTTACAACCGTACCCACAAAAATTGTTACAACTGTACCCATCTATATTCTTTATAAATAAAAAAATCACCGTGACGAAGCAAACTATCCTACACAAAAATAATTACAACTCCATATTCTCGAAGGTCTAAGCTCCAAGCAAAAAAATACTTATCATCCTATATTTGATATTAGCTACGTAATTAGAAACAATCTTCGATCGAAAATACTTACTTTGTCGCGATCAAACACAATAGGACCTTTTACAACAAACTGAAGCACGCGGCCACCCGCGAAAGACTGACAAACACGCTCGGACACGTAAACTGCTCCTTTCTCCCCTTGAACTCCTCTTCATTCCACCCATAATTCGAGAGATATTCACTCTGTTACAACCGTACCCTGTTACAACTGTACCCAGTCTACCCTACAGGTACACAAACATGACCCATGAAAAACGATTCTGCTCATCGCTAAAAAGTTTACTACTACCGCGTTATGTAAATTTTCATTTGCTTTAAAAAGTAACGGGAGAAAAAATTAGTCCGAAATTATCAATGAAGTAATCGGTCTATTATGGACAATTCCTACTGCCTTTTGAACTATTGAAAAATTCAAAACAGCATACACTAATTTTAAGACGCTTTTGGATATACAAATACGAGTATAGAGAATAATAGATCAACCAAACACGATTTCAGGATAAACTAGTTTTACTCAAGATAAACTAGTTCTAAATATACCTACGCAGAATAATTATTGGTAAAGCTAACTTGATAATCTTAAAGGTGAGATAATGAATCTGCACGGCGATACATTAATCGCTTAGAATTTTATTCTAAGATTGCACGATAGAACCCAATATTGTTTTTATCGACATCGTGTGAAATAGATCGCACAATGAGGCAATAGAATTACACGGTAAAGTTGATAATCTGATCCATTATATCGCGTGCCACGTACTTTATTACTACTTATAGTGCTCTTGATATGTGTTGTAACTGAATATTCGAATATTGCTCTAACGGTTCTGGGCTATATGTGCACAGACAACAAATATTTGTATTGTTTACAAGTGGTTGTTTTAGGTTTAAGTGTTTGTGAAAATGGAATTCGTGTTTGTAATCAACCACGATGCAAGAGTAAATAAAACGTGGCGTACCGTTTAAAATAAAAATTTACCTAGATTATAAGATTTTTATTTAGCGACTTCAAATCCTTCCGGCCACACACGGGGTCAATGCAGATGTGCATCGGCGGTTAATTCTAAGATTACTCACGCACGTATACGGGAACCGTGAGCCTTTTGATCAATGCCCCATAGCTCTGCTACGACCTACATTAAAACCTAGTTTATCCTAAAAACAGGATCAACTGGTTGTATCTCCAAAATCAAAGTAAATAAGACGCCAAATAAGTCAAAGCTTGCTCGTTCCATATTTCCTGTTAGTCAAACTCTCTGACCTTCATGTCCATAGTGATGAATTGTGCCCCCAGACTTTCGATTTGCTCCCGAACCGCCGGGCGCGTGTCAAAAGCGCGGACTGCAGCGCCCATGCAGCGCGCCTGAGCCGCCGCCGCCAGCCCGGCGACTCCGCCCCCGACGACTAACACGCGGCACGGAGGCACGCGGCCCGCCGCTGTCATCTGACCTATACAGTAATATATTTGTTGGACTGATATTTTCATACAAATCTAGCGATCTCGGTTTGTTACGCTCGGGATTCAATTTTATTATTTTTATATTTAAAACAAGTGCATTACATATATACATTTTCGGGATAAATCGCTAAGAGATACTGAAGCCACATTAAGCGTTGCGTAGTTAAGAAGACACAGCCTGACATTTTAGAAAAGATTAAGAATTTGGCAAATTTCTGTAAAAAAAAAAAGTAGGGATCCACAACAAGGATCCTAATACCGAATGTTGCCACAACATCTGAAATATTGATTTAATCTTACCTGAAAAAAATCTAGGGAAATGGGCAGCCGCTTCAATAACTGCACGATAACCAGCAACATTTGCCATGGAGCTGAGAACGTCAAACGCTTGTGCTCGACTTATGCGTGGAATACAGTCCATTGCTAAAATATCATGAAACAAATTATTTTAATGCATTAAATAATTGTTTTAATGAGACAACTGCTAAAACATATGTTTAATTAATACTAGCTGTAATAAGAAATAATAACATTAATATACCAACCAAAAGCAGTCATTCTCTTTTCCATAAGTTTCTTGATTAAATCCTGATTTTGAGCTGGATAAAGCAAGGATATTAGTGTGCCTTGTGGTTTTACATTTTGTATTTCACTTTCTATTAGAGGACGGACTTTTAATATGATATCTGAAACAAAATATTAAATAAAAGTTTATATCATCTATAAATAGAACAAGCATTACCAATATTGTAACTGGACTTACCAGAATGGAATGTATCTTTTAAACTAGTGACTTTTGCACCTGCTTCCTCGTAAGCCTTGTTTGGAAAATTGGCTAAAGCTCCAGCATTTTCTTCAACATTGACATTGAAGCCCTTCTTAACTAATTTGCTAACTACAGCAGGAACTATGGCAACTCTAAAATCAATAATAATTATAATAAATATGCATATCATCAGGCTGTATTGCTTTCAAGATGAGCAGATATACTTTAATAGCTGCATTGTCCACTTTATAATTTACGAGTACATGTCATAATAAAATTAATAAATAGTAATATGATAACAAGGGTGTTATATTTTTGTAATATATGTTACAGCAAGTACAAAATCTGATTGAGAAAGTAGTTTAATAGGAAAATGCAGTTTGGCTATAAAGAAGTATTTGAAATTTTATTTTATAAAAAAGGAAAAAATATCTAAGAATCTATTTGTATACTTTTTTATTACAAGATTTTTATAGAAAGTACCTGTAAACCCATTTGTATCTAGCCATCTTTTACTTAAGAAATAACACCTCATACTATAATCAAAATCTATAAGAACATGAAATACCTTCGTTCCTCCAGCCATATTTCTTTGGGTACTCCAATACTTAATTTCGAGTATGGGATCCCTTGTGTTGGGGGTGCTGATGTGGTACTAGATAATCTTATGTGCCATGCCCTACGAAGTGGTTTATAAGTGTGGAGCATTCGTACACATCCACACATTTTTTTGTTTTACTAAAATCAAACATATTTTCAATAAACCTTAAGAAAAATATATAAATAGAGATTGAAATATGTAAGTTGAGGTCTATGCGAAAAATGGAATTTGCGCATGTCAAAATTCATAACTAGTAACTCATCTGCGAAATAAGACTAAAAATTTCTTTAACTGTTACTTTTGATAGTTGTTGAGCTGTGAGTCCTATAATATAAGGTTCTTTAAACAAAGCTTGGAGAGATATTTGTGCAGGCCGGCATGATCACTGTGACTATCGATAGGTTTCTATTTGCTGCTGATAGTCAGTAATTATATTGGATTGGACTATGCTTCCCATTAGGTGTGATGTCACTATGCAGAGTCCAGGACAAAAAACAATGGGTCCAAAAACATATATGGCACAAAGCCCACATAGAAAAAGTGCATTAAATGAAATTATAAAAAAAAAATAGATGGTAGTATATGAATATGAGTTAATAGGTGGAACCTTGAAATAATAATTGACAATTTGAAAAAAATCTATATAAAAATATTTTTCCCTTTGAAATGATTTAACATAGATTATACATGATAGCAGTAACTTCTTCATTATATCAAGGTAATTTATAAATAGAAACATAGAGAAATTTTGTCTTATCATATTTTAATAATATTGTATAGATACAATCTAAATTGTGCAGTAAAAATTTTTAGCAATAAAAGGAATTTGATTAATGAAATTACACCTAAAAGAACTGAATCAAAATTAACATCTTGTTTCAATATTTTTTTTTGTATAAGCATTCGTAAGGCTTAGGCCGCGTCGCGAATTTTTACATGGGTATTTTATTCCACGGCGCTTCATATTGTAGGGAACATTTTCGGATATTTTTATTTACCAGTGTGTGCGCATAATATTATGTTACCTTACAAAAAATCGAAATAAACCATGGAGTGAAACTTGACGAGCTTATTCATAATAGGCTTAAATTATCCTTATGTGTACGACGAAATTTAAAATCGACAGTACAAGCAAAAGTATGGTGAGTTAGAAATACCGCAAAAGAAAAGAAACATTTTAATTATTATCAATAATGTTGGTATCCAATCTTAAGTAAGCTACTAAACAAGATTGCTTTTTTAATACTATAACTGTTAACTTAACAGTTTAGTGAAATATAATGTTACTTATATCGAAATTTCAATATTAACTTGAAATAAAAAGTTGTCCCACAAAAATTAATTCGGGATGAACACATGCTTTTGCTAGAACGGAAATTATTTTAAATATTTTTTGTAACAAAAAAAAGTTTACTGTGTTGGATTCAGTAAAAATCAAACGATCCCTCACCAGTTTGGTTAGGGATGTATAAACCCACAGTAAGTAATTTTTGGTTTGATTGTATAAACCAAAAAACACTAAGGCGTGGAGACAGGCAACACATTTACATTACAATGACGTCGAAGTCCATAACTAAATTTTATTTATTGACTGAAAATATAGTACAAATAAGTTTAAAGCGGCACCATTAATATTAAAATTGTTTTAAAGCATTAAACAAGTTGCGGGCAAACGCGTCTTATCCATCTAAGAAGTCAAAAAACGAGCACACCTTACCGATTAAATAAGATTTATATTGAAATTTACCTCTTTTTCCAACTTTCTATATTCAGCTACGGCAACTCCCAACAGAGAATAAGTTGATAAATAGATGTTTAACAGACGCAAATGCAGTAATAATGTTTTAAATTTTTAATAAAATAAAACGATACAACAGCCAGTCGTACAAACGACGAACGCGCCGTCTACAGACGACACGAATTCAAGTATAATAAAAATTATAGCCAGCTCTAATTTTTAAAAACATTCTAAAGTTAATAATTAACGTTTACTATTTCAATTTTTGTCTTCCTTTTTATATATAGATTTTTAGATATAGCATATCGAAAATGTGCAAAAAATATACCTACCTAATTTTGGATTATCTTTATTTCATAGACATATACCTACCAATTCCAAAAACGCTTTTTAAATTTTAAAATGAATTTAAACACCAATGAGTCATTTTATATACAATGATGAGTTACTAGTCCTTAAAAGGTAAAAAAATAAGCTATCAGAAATGGGCATAAGTGCAAAAAGTTGACTATTATTTATTTTCACCAATATTTTGAATAGAACTTTTTCTTACGTGAACTGGGAATTCCACAGTATTCCACAAATTTTAAAATAATAATATGAATAAACAACTTATCAAAAGTTTGCTAAACAGTAGAAAACGTGTAATTGTTATCACACTTAATGGTGCTTCATTCTGTTGACATTGGACACATATATGACAGTGTTGACATCTTATAGGCATAAGTGACAGGCAAATATCGATCATTTTGATGTCGGCAAATTAACATCATAGATAATATTAGTTTTATATGTCCTGTTAAACCAGGAAGGCTCAGCCGCCTGAAGGCCAAAACCACGGCGCCAGGCCCAGATGGTATACCGGGCCTGGCCTTGGCCTTGGCTATGGCTGCCCTGAGTGACAGGATGAGGGAACTTTTTAATAGCTGCCTCCAAACCGGAACCTTCCCCAGGGCATGGAAGTCGGCTGAGTTGATCCTAATTAAGAAGGATGGCAGGGCTGCGGAGTCTCCCTCAGCATACCGACCCATATGCCTGCTGAACGAGATTGGCAAGCTCTTTGAGCGGGTGATTGCCACTCGTCTCAGCCGGCATCTGTCGCGTGTCGGCCCCGACTTGCATGATATGCAGTTTGGGTTTCGACAGGGCCGCTCAACGATAGACGCTATTCTAAGCGTTCGGTCCCTGTCGCAACAAGCCGTCTCTCAGGGCAGGGTGGTCCTAGGCGTTAGCTTGGAAATTTCCAATGTGTTCAACACTCTGCCCTGGGCTGCGATCACGGGGGCACTTGACCATCACAACGTTCCCCTCTATCTGCGCTGTATCATCATATGTATGTAAGTATGTACATGGGTCGAAACGATATTCGTTATACGAGGGAGGTGTACTGCGGGGTTCCACAGGGGTCAGTTTTGGGCTCACTTTTATGGAATCTCGCGTACGACACGGTCCTGCGTGCTGAACTTCCCGACGGTGTCAGCGTCGTCTGTTATGCAGACGATACGCTAGTACTTGCTGTCGGGGAATCCTTCGTAGGGACCACCGAGCTCGCCGAGCATGGGGTAGCACGGGTCGTTTCCAAGATCCACGAATTGGGCCTCCGGGTAGCACCTCATAAGTGCGAGGCGCTATGGTTCCATAAACTGCCGCGAAGCAGGGAACCTCCCGATTCGTCGATCCGAGTAGGTGACCTAAATATAAGGGTGGGTCGGTTCATTAGGTATCTTGGGCTCACCCTTGACAGCCGCTGGGGCTTCGAGGAACACATCGAGCGCCTCGTCCCCCGGGTACAGAGGGTAGTGGGTGCTTTGCATCGACTCCTACCCAATCTCGGGGGACCCTCTGAGGGAGTTCGCCGCCTCTATCCCGGAGTCGTGCGGTCCGTGGCCCTCTACGGGGCCCCAGTCTGGGGTCATAGATTGCGCGTCCGCCGCTGCAGGCAGAAGTTACACAGCTTGCAGCGGTTGATGGCTATACGGATCGCACGCGGCTACAGAACCATCTCATATGAGGCGGCGACGATCTTGGCACGCTTTCTGCCCTTTAGTATTCAGGCGGAAGTAGACTCGGCAGTGTTCAACCGAGTCCGCGAATTCCGTCTGAGAGGCGAAAGCGTGGCTCCCGTGGTGCTCGAGAGGCTGAAGGCAGAAGAACGCCGATCAGCCCTGAGAATTTGGCGCGTTCAGCTGGATGAGGTGCGGTGGATGCGCCAGCGCGTGGTCGGTGCCAATCTGCCGAACCTCGAAGCCTGGCTTAGTAGTCGATATCACGTCACCTACCAGCTGACACAGGTACTTACGGGACACGGATATTTTCCTGAGTACTTGTATAGGTTTGGACGAGAAGTAACGACCCAGTGCTACCACTGCTGTTCAGACCTGGATTCCGCCCAACATACGCTCGCACATTGCCCGGCGTAGGGCAATGAGCGGCGGGACCTGGTCCGAAGGATCGGACACGACCTCTCCCTGCCAGCAGTGGTGTCGGCAATGCTGGCAGGGTATGACAGCTGGAGGGCCGTGGTCTCCTTCTGTGAAGATGTCATGTCCCAGAAGGAGGCCGCAGAGCGAGAACGGCAGAAGGCCGTTCGAAGGAGACACCAGGGTGTCGGCAACCGCCCTGGCACATCAGTCCCAGCTGACCGGTCGATCCATGACCAGTTGGCTGATGTCTTTGGGGTCGTGGCTGCTCAGGGTGGGGGCCCTGAGCAACTGGTTTAGCGGCCCTCGAGAAGTTGGCAGGGCATTATGGCGTGCTCTGCCTAAATACAACGAGCAGTATCGGGGAGAGTATCATCTTCCCCCGAGTTTGTGCCCATCGGGCGCGGCGCGACGGGGCTGTGGCGAATTGATTACAGGACCCACAGTCCCCGCCAATGCGCAGAAGTAGTCACCTTGGGGTTTTTAGTCGGTATAAGTCCGACACACCTCGGTCACGCAACCCCCCTGTGTGGCTGAGACGGTCCTATGAGGATTTTCCCCAAGTAATAAAAAAAAGGAAGGCTATATAATAATGAATGGGCATTTGAAAATTATTGTTATTGACCGAGAGCAGCGAGTTTTCTGAAACTAGTTGGTGGCTTCGGGACTTCGTCCGTTTGTTCGTCTGCCAGAATATTATAACTTTAAAACCAAATAAGATAACGATTTAAAATTAGGATATATTTTGTAAATCATTGACCCAAAGCTGATAATGATATTTAATCTAATACAAAAATGAAATTGAAGGAGACTTCCCAGCCATGCGTTTTGAGGGAGCGGCCAACAGAAATGAAAAAAAAAAACTGCGAAGTGAAAAGAAAGCTGAAGTGGTAGTTAACTAATCATATTTACCATAGAACTGAAACCCACTGGGGTAGGTGTCATCTTGAGTGCAGACCACGCTTTGGTAAGCGTGGTGTAGGACGCTCTCTGACTAGGTGGAATAAAGATTTGCGCAAAGTGGCAGATGATTGTTGGAAGGGAAGAGCGGAAACTGGGCTTAGTGGTGAACTTTGGGAGAGGCCTATGTCCAGCAGTGGACAGATATGGATTGGTGATTAAAAATATTACCTAAAATACAGGTAAAAGTAATCATAAGATTCCAGATTATATTAAAATATATTAAAGTGTTTTTAAGATTTCTGAAGTCTAAAGAAAAAAAAGGGATCCTTATAAAACAACGTCGAGTGAATCGGTATTTGCTGAGTGAACAAGCTCTATCATTGGCAATATTATCACTTTCCAGTAGGTAAGAATGAGGTCAAGTGCAAGCCTCTCAGTAATAAAAAAAATTTCGTGGTCAGTATATCTTTCTGTCAATACCTTTTTCTTATGAGCACATGTAAGTATCAAGATTAAATTAATGCCAAATATTCAGTCTTCGTAAGTCTTTTTTAAGCAACAAGTTTTTACGGAACTCACTATGCTTGAACTTGATTTGCACTTGGTCGGTTTTTTTTAAATTAGTTATTTTGTATTTGGTAATTTCGTTTAGTAACGATATCACTTTAAAAGCGATAATTGTGAAGTATCAAGGGCAAATCATATTTCCGTGTCGTTAAAATGTAATAATGTTGTGAGGTCTCCTTTTGTTAAAAATCACTAGTATTAGTTATCTTTTATTTACACAAATGAAAATGGTCATTTGAATTACTATATTTGCCAGACTGCCAGCTGACAGACAAATCTGCTACCAAAACACACTAACTGGAAACTATTTAACTTTGAAATATATGTATTTATTTTTAATTTTTAAGTAGATACTAGATAAATATGTCATACAATTTACGGTACATTGTGAATTAAGAACTCTGGCACGAAAACACAAAATTCGAAAATAAATTAATTTAATGTTAAGAAAGCTTATGATATAGAATAAGGTCACTACCATCAGAGTTGCTTAAGTATTATGTAAAGAAAAGTTAAAATTCCAATTAAGTGCGCTATAATTAATGCTATTAAAATTACGTTTTTTTTTAATAAAAATCATGTAGCATTATTTACCCCTATTAATATAAAATATTTCGTTACACATGTTGTTATAGCGTTTTAATTTTTGTGTTTTACTATCCATTATTCAGCTTTGGGATAAAATAGCCTGTTTCGTATTGTATCGACATTTCGATTCTTTAATACATCACTAATCGAACGTAACCGTCTCGGGCGTTGAAAAGTAAATTGTAATGTTGTATAGAAGCGAATCGCGAAATAAAAATAATAGCAATTAGTAAGGCCATTGACATACTGATTAATTTTATTCGCCAACCGCCACAGATATATTCGTGTTGGCGCTGCTAACTATTGTTTGCCGCTTGGTGCTTACGGCTACTTGTCTTGCTTACCGTGCTAGACTAGCACGTGGAAGATTTAGCGCTGACTTAAAGCATTAATTTTTGCGTAAAACTGCCACGTAAATTGACTTAAGAAATGGCTGCACATGGCACGAAAAGTCTATTTAAATATTTAAGCGAAATAACATCAACTCGGTGTAGAAATTGTAAGTAAAATATTCACTAGTACAAGTTATATGAGTTAGGTAACAATTTGACTTTTGAAAGTAGAATTTAGTTATCTGAAATCAATCTACTTTTTTATTTAAGAAAAAAAAACATTCTAAATACGCATATAGTATTAATCCATACTAAGTGAACATAATGTTTTACATTTTAAGATAAACTTGCAATCCCGGCAGTTGAAATCTCCATACCGAAAACAAAGTTGGGGGCCGAAATGAGCCGGTATTGCTAAAAACCTAAAAATGACTACATCTATGCCTTAAAAGTGACTATAGATCATTTTATTAATGCTCCACAGCCCTGCCATATGTTCTGACACTAAGTACATATATCTTGCTTGAAAGGTACAAGGTGTGCATAAGTCACATACATTGTTTTAAATATATTCAAGCACTAGCTAAATTTTGATTTAAAAATATATAATCATGTCTGGGAATAAAAAAAAAATGAAGTAAACCTATTATTTGAATTATAAATTACTTTTGTATATCTCTTATGTCTTGCTACAACCTGTATGCTATGACATTATTTTAATGATAATATATTAAAAAATATATAAGATAAAGTGGAGCTATAAATGAATTTCTTTGTTAGTCATTTAAATCTTATAGTGGACAAACTAATTAATGAAAAGTTAAATCATAAATTTGTTTCTATTTCTGCTCTTTTTTTTTCTTAATAGATGGGACTGCAAAGAGAGTTGTTGCTGCCAATCCAGTTGTGGAAATGGATGGTGATGAGATGACCCGTATCATTTGGGCTAAAATTAAGGAAAAGCTTATTTTCCCTTATGTCAAGGTAACTTGTACTATGAATTTGACCTTTTACCATCTCTCTTGAAATATTAAAATCAGATTAGAATCATCAATTTTTTTATATGTAGATATTTATTTCTACACAATTATGTAATATCCATTACATAAACCTTCCATACTTTGCAAAAAATCAAATTTCAAAAAAAATTTTTTTACACTGGCCTGACATAGTGACTACAGAGTACCTGATGGTAAGTACAATGTAGTCCAAAACCGAAAGCGACTATCAAAGGATAAAAATCCATTGATAGTCTACATCATCATGTCGGCTCACATATGTCATGACTGAAGGTCTCTAGGTATATGAGCAACTGGATATACACAAGCTGATCCCGAAACGCGACAAGCCCAAACTGGTCACTATGACGGGCTTTACACCCATGTACTGTGGACGCGATCCAGACGGGCACCGATGCCCTACCACCTCGCTGCTGCTCGTTTAGCACCTTCAGGAGTCACATGTAGGGAAACTAGGGTAAAGCCTATGGACGCAAGCAGCTTCGACTCCCAACATTATTATAGCTGTTAAGTTATTGTAATATTATATGGAATTGATTTCTTATTATGTGACCATACTTTGAAAAATGGTTGTAATCTAACATTGTATATAGGTTTTTCTTACAATTTCAGTGTTTTATTCATAAACAATAAGAAGAAGATAAATCATAAAGTAAAATTATATTTATTAATACAATCTTAATCCTGAAGCAAATTCATTTTAGATTACAATCAAGATAAAAATTGTAATTATTCCATACTAAATTCCCACATAAATCTGTCTTAATCCCTAAAATGTATGTAAATTTTACAGCAAACTTGTCTTACTTAATAATAATTGTTATCTATGAAGATTTTATTTCATTTATAAATAATATTAATTACTCTTCCTAAGTATTAAGGAATACTTTTTACATTTGAAGTTTTATTAGAAACTTATAAATTATTTATTTATGGAATAACATTTTTTTATTTGATAAAAAAATCAAAATGTTTGTATTTCCTTAAAAAATAAATAATTATAGTAAAATGCTAATAACCAAACAAAAGAAAATTTTAAATTACATATATACTCTATGCTGTATTCTCAAATTATTAGTTGTTATAATAATTAGATCTATGTCTGTCATGATAGTGGTTAAACATTTCCATGAAACAGAAGATAATGTTACATTTTTTTTTATGGAAGTATTAATTTTATAGTTTTGTCATATCTAACAATAATAAAAGCATTGGGTTATCATTTTGCACTCACTGGTTTTCTTATCACTGGTTTATGGGCCAATGTTACTGTGGGTGTGTTCATTACATGACTATTCACATTGCTCATCTATAAAATAAATTGATAATACTTTTCTTGGTTTATATTAATTTATCATGGGGATATTATAATTACAAGGGGATTTACTTCTGATAAGATATCTTTACACATACAATTAGTCATGAATCTGAAGTTGGAAGTGTCTAGAATGTTTTTCTTATGTAGATAATATTTCTTGAACTGCAAATATGAAGATTAAACAGTTTTGTAGGCGTAGACCACTTATTTTTGTAAAAATTTAGACATATCTATGTTAGTATAATATCAAGAGCCATAATTTGAGGACAATTAATAAAATTAGTAAAAATACAACTCTAAACTGGTTTAATCTTATGTTTAATGTGATTTAAAAACCCACCTAAATGTACTTTTAACTCACAAATATACAAAGTTAGTTTTAATAGCAACAATCCCGATCTGTCCACTAGCTTCATGCGTCATTTATTGATTTGTCGCTGTTCTTTATTAGAGTTCATTGTGTTTAATTTGCTTGAGGCCATCACTATTTTCATCATTAGTGGGCTTTGAATTATTTTGTGTGCCTCTACAATGGGTATTACATCTACTTCCATTATTATTATAAAGTTCAGGTCAAATTCTGTTTGAAGGTATTGACAAAACTGAGCCGGGTCAACTATTTAGAGGCTTTGGATATGAATCAATCTTGAAATTTAGTTTGTTTGAAATAACAGAATTTGACCACAATTATAGGTGGCCAATTGCTTGAATCAGGCCATGTCACAACAATAAAATATTGAGTCTTCCCTTGAACATTTCTATTATTATCATGCTGGAAAAAAAAACACCTGCTAGTGTGTTTTCCAGAATAAAATATTTGTGAACCATACTGTGAAATAAAATTTAAATTAAGAGTAGCCATTGCAATTGTTAACAGCTGGACTGCCTCTACTATGACCTGGGTTTGCCTCATCGTGACGCTACTGACGACCAGGTGACGATTGACGCTGCTCACGCTATACTGAAACATAATGTCGGTATTAAGTGCGCCACCATTACTCCTGATGAAGAAAGAGTACAAGGTATGGCACTTTGTGCACAAATTTTTTCGATTTTATTTTTAATAAACATATCCAAAAACTGTTTTTCCATTTTATTGCCTTAAGTTTGGTATACGCTTATCTTAGTACAACTGGATTTGTCCATATAAAAACAATTGAAAGGTATCAATAATGTAATGCTGATAAAAGTATTATAACTGAATTAATTAGAAGTTAATATTAAGAATCTGAATTAAGGTTTGAAGTTCTGAATGAAGAGATTTTGGTTTTTATTTATTTATTAGGCGCATAATACAGAGGATAAACATAAACTTATACAATGATATTTTTTAGAATTTAAATTGAAAAAGATGTGGCTGAGTCCAAATGGAACAATCCGTAACATCCTCGGCGGAACAGTGTTCCGTGAGCCCATATTGTGCAAGAGTATACCAAGGGTGGTGCCCGGCTGGACCAAGGCCATTGTGATCGGTCGTCACGCGCACGGCGATCAGTACAAGGCGCAAGATTTTGTTGTATCAAAACCTGGAAAGGTAAACATGAAGTTCACCTCTAATTAATTGTTAAACAGATTGTTTTGACGTCCTGATGATATTATTATAAAAAACATATTTTTTTCCTTTGTGTTAATACATCATGCACTAACCTTTACAGTCAACAAGTAGAAAAACAAATATGTAACTTATCTTTTTCTGGATAACCGATTACATTTTTGATGACACAGGTGGAACTTGTTTATACTGCTGAAGACGGAACAACAGAGAAACGCCTTTTGTATGATTACAAGACCCCCGGTGTGGCTATGGCCATGTATAATACAGATGAATCTATTCGCGCCTTTGCTCATTCTAGTTTCCAGGTATTGTTTTGACAATTTTAAGATCAATATGAGATTACCATAATCGAGAATCATATAATACAGAGTAAATAGTAATGTTAAGCAGACTTTAAATTTGTTTCTATTGATACAGGTGGCTCTGCAAAAGAAATGGCCCTTATATTTGTCTACAAAGAATACGATTTTGAAACGCTACGATGGCCGCTTCAAGGATATATTCGAAGAAGTATATCAAAGGTATAAATATTGAATCGAGTTTTAAAAATGAGTTATGAAGTGCAAATGTTAATGGATAATATTTTATCTATAGTGATTACAAGAAGCAGTTTGAAGATGCAAAGATATGGTACGAGCATAGGTTGATTGATGATATGGTAGCTCAGGCGATAAAGGGTTCCGGTGGGTTCGTGTGGGCGTGCAAGAACTACGATGGTGATGTGCAGTCCGATGTCGTTGCACAGGTTAGTTTCACTGCGCATTTTACAGAAAAATCCGTAATACTGCTTGACCGGACAGGTTTTCTAAAGCGTACCGAAACTACTATTTTAAAATATTTGTATACTAAAGTTTCCGCTCATTGCATCCTACCCGAAATGAATGATGCCAGATATGTTCACTGTTTATCGAACTGATCCAAAAGCTAAAGGTCAGTTTTTGCTAATTAATTTTTTTACAATATTTTTACAATATCTTGACTATTTATTCAATAATATTAAGCTGCAAGAACCAAAGTAGTTCGAGTACAAAATAAAAATTCGAAAGGACATTTATTGCGAGAGTAACTGAACATAATATGCTAATTGGGCCACTTTGTTAAACGAGTTTGGCTGCTATTACCGGTTTGGGGGCTCAGTTGAATTATGCGATGGGTTTTATGACTTATACAGGTCGACGTGATATAAATGTTAAGGTCCTTTTAATTATATAGCTCTATGTTATAAATAGGTGTGCGCCTCAGCGATTTAAGAGCTTACTTAGACAGCAAACATTTGATTAGTTCACTATATTGATTATATATACATACAAATCAATTAAGTAGATTTTATTCCTATAGATATGATTATTTTTAAGATTGCTACTTTAATCTTTTCAAATTAAACATAGTATATGTATAATAAATATTTTAGTTACCATAGTAAATTCGTCGTGCCGAACTTTCAATAAATATCTTTAAAGCATAAAATATGATCTTGAAAAAAGTTTATTTAGAATAAGTTGTCTGGAAATTTTAAAAATAGATAATGTATTCCGTTAGCTGATTTATTAGCTTGATCAACCACTTTAATGTTCACGGGCGAGGCCACAAGTGATGTTCGTGAGCGTCTGTTTAGCGTAACGCTTTTTGTAACATATTAACATGAATTTACGTCTTCGCCTCCCACGATAATATCGCAATTCGCAGGTCTATGCTACAATATTTGATACACTCGTTGGCATAATATTTGCTAAGTAATTCTAGTAAATCGTTTTCTAATTCTCTGGTTAAATTGTGACTTAAAAACTATTGTACCTTATCAAGTTTCTTTTTTTAATTAGAGACAAACTTATATTTAACCCCAATCTTATTGCATGGAAAAGAATTAATGAGAATGCGCTCGCGTTATAAATACAGATTGCATACTTCTATGTTTTGTTGAAAAAAAAACGATAAACAAATCCTTGGGGAAATACGCCATAGGTGAACTAAATGTTTAGTATACTAATCCAAACAACCAAACCGTCTAGACAAGAGCTGCGCAATAAAGTTTACGAAGGGAAGCCAGTACAAACAGCGGATATATTTTCTTTATTTCTTTCAGGCCAAATAATAATATTTTGGATATCTGGATATATGACGGCTAAATTTGAAAATGTATGTGCTAACTACTTCTATATTTCGTATTCACGACTATCAAGATCTCAGAGCGTACCACCTCATGCTATTTCTATAGGCCAGTAGAGATTAAATGTATTATTTGGCTGTAGGGTTACGGTTCCCTAGGAATGATGACGTCGGTACTGATGTGTCCGGACGGGCGCACGGTAGAGTCAGAAGCCGCACACGGGACGGTGACCCGTCATTACCGTATGCATCAACAAGGGAAGCCCACGTCTACCAACCCCGTGGCGTCGATATACGCGTGGACAAGGGGTTTGGTCCATCGTGCTAAGTTGGACGGCACCCCTGAACTGGAGCGTTTCGCAGTCGCTCTTGAAGAGGTAAGCAGTATTTTTTACCTATACAGATGTTTAGGATTCCGTAGCTCAAAAAAAATCATTAATAGCACCAATTCTATGTTTGCCTAGAACCTTTGTTTTACAAACGTGTAGAGTTAACATGGTAAAATTAATATCAAATACTGAGGCTTAAATATCTCGTAGATTTAAAAACAAGATTACACAATTTAAAAAAAATACGTCCGTTTAGGCCGTATATCTTATAGTTTTTATCATTTTGGCAACATTCAAAGACTAAGGTATTTCCATTTGTCCTGGAAGAATAAAATTTACCAAGAAGCAAGATCCTTATATTACGAGTACAGAAAAAACAAAAACCGTTATACATAGATGGCCAATTTTTTTTTCCACAAACTTATTACCCGTTAGTACGGAACCCTATAGGTGCGAGAGTTGTACTCGCACAAAAATTGGTATTTGTATGAATAGTACGTACTAAGTATATAAATGTGTATCTATTACGTTCTTAGTTTTTTTTTTACTATTAATTCTGTACCAATAATAGTTACAATTAAAAACTCAACATTTGTGTGTTTAAATTACATTGTTATAATGAAAAAAAAAAGCATTGTGAAAAAAAGCACGGCAATAAATAATCTTAATATTTATTTAACAAAACAAACCTAAAAGACAATTCAAGTATGATTTAAAATCACAAATGATAAATTATATCACTGATAATGAATGATATGTTTGTTGTTTATTATGTTTGACGTCGTGAAATAATCTCGCCGCATTGCAGGCTTGCGTGGAATGCATCGATAGTGGGAAAATGACAAAGGATTTGGTGATTTGCATTCACGGTCTGGCGAACACTAAGGAGGGCATGTATCTACAAACTGAGGACTTCTTACAAGCCATTGCTGAACAACTGGAACGTAAACTGTCTAAATAAATGCCTAGAAAGCTCGAAAATACTTCACCAAGCAAGGCTGGGACATTGCCGCACCATGCGTAGTTTATATAGAAAAATATCAGCCTAATATCGGCCACTGCAAGACATAAGCCTCTCCTATTAAGCAGCGTTAAGAAATAAGTATACAATGTAATAAAATAAAATATTGTATGTACGTACCTATTAAAGAAATCGGGACATTTGGTACCCACTCAGAAGTGCTCCCCTATATAAATTTATGACTTAGCTAATGTTTAATAAAATCATTCCCTATTAAATGAATGGATTTCCGTAGCCCCTCAAAGTTCAAGTGAGGGTTTTGGTGACTAAAGTAATAATTATTCATTATTATAGATTATATTAGATATTATTAAGCTTAATAACAAAATGATAATTACTGATATTTTAATAGGTATCAATTCTGATAAATCAATATATTAAAAATTTCAAAAACTTATGTTCATAGCAAAAATATTGATTTTAAATTATCGATTAAATAGTTTTTATATTCTGTAGATAAATATACATTGATATAAAACCCTCTATACAGGTAATGTAATAATTTTTTTTAATGGGGTAAATTATTTTTGAAATTTATAAAACTACTTATACAATTTTTTAGTATATTGCGGAAACAGTTTATACAACTATATTCATCCTTCTCTCGATTATTGCTTACATTTTTAATACAAAGAATAGTAATGTATTTAAAAAAGTTAAGGAATTTGAAGGTGAAGAAAGAAGAAAGTGTAGGTTTTTCCCTATTTAGGTTAAGTAAAGAAATCCAGTACTTATATGTATACTATATAGTTTTATTTTTTTTAATTTAATTGGTATACTCTGATTATAATTGTATTTTTGATGTAAGTTATGATATTTACATCTTTATGTATTTACATATGTATTGTACACTGTTTATTGTTTGAGCAAAGGCACAATATAAACTTCAAATGTTTAGAAAAATGCATAAATTTTACTTTAGAAATTGCCATATTTAGGAAGACTGATAAATGATAAAAGACTGATAGAGTCCAATGTATAAAAAACGAATACTATTAATGTGCCTTTGTACTGTGTGTGCTTTTCAGCTGTAGCTCAATGTCATGTCAAAATTGCAACAAATGTTATCTAACACAACTGCTTAAATGATGTTATAAGAAAATCAATATTTGACTTTATATTGTATGTATATGACTTAAGTCAACACATAGCGGAATGTATGATTTTTATGAATACAATGTTTATTTTTATGAAAATTGTTTTATTGCGTACTACTTGTTTGTTTATCGCAATAAGAAAATTTTATTGTAGATGATTACGTACAAAATGTAGTAGTATTCTGTATATTGTTGCTTTCTAGTATATTCAGTCTTACTAGTTTCGTTTGTTGAAGCTCTCGTCAAACAAACAGCGAACCACGTATGTGACAAAACCGAAATGTTTTTTTTTCTTATACGTTATCGTGTTAATCATGCAAGGAAATGTAAAATCACACACACCTGCCATAAATATGTTCTTAAATAGAACATGTAAATCATTATACTGTATCAAGGTGACGCATCGTGATTTCTCGGCTTTAGGTAAATTATACTGTTGCAGTGCCTTCCTTTGATAGGAAAAGCATTTCCTGACACTTTTTCTTTAACTCTATAGCCTATATATAGAAGAAAATGGCTATGAGCTTACGAAAGAGGAAATATGTTGCTACACTTTTAGGAGCGCGTATTGCACTAGATTTTTTTCATTTTTCTCCGTTTTTTGCTGATTAACCCCGAATTATGACTTCAGATTCGTGTTCAGCGGTAAAAAATGTGTCCGATACCCAGCACAAACCACTTTTTTTGTGGACCTGTATTATTCTTCGATGTGTTACATGAAATCTTATTAGAAAAACGAAACTTTCGCATCGTGAAATGACTCGACTATACCGTATGTTACAACATGAAATCGCCGTTTTTTTCCCACTGCCTGTTTTAGATTGGTTGAAATAATGTATAGGTACCAAAAGAATTGGGTGTCACGCATGTATCATGGGCAATGTGTTTCTAAAAGCGTGTACTTGTCTGGAATCGCTCATAATACCCATAGTAATAGTGATAGTGGTGATTAAATATTGAAATACTTAAAAAAAAAAACACGTGAATAGAGAGTAGTTTTAATTTGATTATTTAGTCAAAATTAAAGAAGTACTAAATCTTTATCTTTCACAACATCATATTTGACTAACTTTGCGTATTTCTTTAACAACCTCTTCCAGTAACATTTAACATCTTTTTCTCTTAAATTGTCCCATATATGTTGAAAACCTCTTTCTGCAATTTCTTTTGCTAGTTCGTCATTGTCTTTAAAATATTCAATTAATCTTTTAAGTTCTTCTTTAGTAGATTTAGGATTGACAGGAACATAATGAACCCAAGGTTTTAGTGATGGGTAAAAAAATTCTAACCATTCATTATCTACATGAAAAACTAGTGATTTGCACAAAAATAGATGTTTGAATCTAAAGCTTGCAGCTACTCCTCTGTAGTTGAAGAGATATTTGTATTTACAATGGTCTTCGAATGAAACTTCTGAAGCTGGAGCAGCATAGAGTGTATCCTAGAAAGGGACAAAAAACATATTTTAATCTATGTTTTTCTTCCTTATTATAATACTAGTAAAAAAACAAAATACATACAGCATCTGATTTCCAAGCTTGATTTTTAGTATACTGAGCATCAACAAGATCTGGTTTAGAACGAGAAAGTAATACTAAAGCATCTCTTTGTTCACTGGTTCGTGAACCACGAAAGAACACTTTGTTTTCTTTAGCTTCCCATGGCCACCTACAAAAGATCATTCAAAAATTAAATAAACGTAAAGTATGAATGTAAAGGATTATAGTATACCTGTACTAGTAACTTAAAATATGGAAAATCCTGTTTCAGTTCTTTGATTTTAATAGCTTTGTTAAATATTATTATCATCTTATATTTTACGATTTTTGAACTATAATACTGGACTCATGCTTTGAATGAGTAACAATAAATGCATAGTAATGAGTCTTCAAAAAGAATTGGATACTGGAGTGGGCATCAAAATAACACGTTTTTATGAACCACTTTTGCCTACTTAATATTCATTACATCAGTATGATCGTCCACGCCTCTGTTACACTATATATATTGGTAACAATATATTTATAGTTATCATAATCACACTCACTTTTCAGCAGCAGCAGATATTGATATTCTATGTTCATCCCATCTACCTATGCCCATTGGATACAAAGATATTGCTGGTCCACCTTCCCAAAAACTCCATGCTGGGTACATTATATCGTAATAATCTTTTGTCTGAAATTTTTAACTGAATTCATTGTTCACATAACAGTAAGCAGACATAAACTGCCTTTTAAGATTTATTTATTCAAATTTTATAGTCCAAGTTGTCAATCATTATATCAAATAAAAATTTTAGTAACTTTATAAAACTCAGTATTGTAGTATTGTGCATCGGAAATTTCATACTAAATGAGATGAATTAGTGACTAAAACCAGTAAGTATCTATGTCAGACATAGCATATTAATAAATGAGCAGTAAATGTTACTTCAAAATAAGGCAAAACAAACTATCAAAGCAGTAAGTTTTAGAAATGAATATATAATCATAGATATTTCAATATTTGTGAAATAAGGGACCTACTTAATTTTTTCAATTATTTACTGTATTTTAATAATACACTATAAATAATTGAAAAAATTAAGTAGGTCCCTCATTAGAGGGGAGTGCCATAAACAAAAGATTAATTATCAAGATAATTGTAGGTTGGTAGCAATCATGAAAAATATAGTGTTTAGATTAGATTTACTTGATTAGTAATTATTAGGCATTAATATACTGTGATTTATATCTAAAGCTTCTAATGATAAAAAACGATATTTGTTTACAATTACAAGTTATGTTGTATAATTAAATTTTTATATTGAATATGGTGTGCATAGTTAACGAATCAAAGAAAATTACACACATAACTCAAACTATTTACATGGTTTTGTCGAAAATTATAATTATATTAATAAGTTAATAAATAAATAATAAGAAAACAGTTTTACATATTTTTTTAACTTTAGAGATTGAGTTATTATTACAATTATTATATCCAATAGTTCAGATGTATTTGAGGTATCAAAAAGTGCTTTGGAACTTCGAATATGCAGTATTATAATTAAGATTGGTAAAATATATCATAATTTTTTTACATATATAAGGGATGGAGCAAAATTTTGTTAAAAAAATTAACCTTACTGAAGGATAGTACTGGAGCCTTTGAATGGCCCCAAGCACGATTTATCTGAGGCCAGTCTCTTGTATTTATCGACAGTTCTAAGTTGGGCAATTTTGGTGCAAGATCTCTCAAATAATGTTCTATTCCAGTACATCTAGATGGAAAATGGCAGTCTTTCTCTCTGTATAATATACCATCTATTATCTGCAACAGAATAATGTTCTTAAATTAGTGCTAAATTCAGTTTCTTTTGTTATGTATAAGTTTTACGTGTGGTCATATTGGGAGATTATAACTAACACACACACCACCACAGCTTGTATCAGCCCACTGTAGAGCACAGGCCTTACTAGTATTGTTCCTTTATCCTCAATTCTTTATCAATAGTATCCAGGCAAGCCCTGAGACCGTTACAAGATTGTCAGACCATCTTACAACCAGATCTCTCATGTTCAGCATACCTAGTCTGGGCCATCACTCTCTTTTTGTATTACCTAACATAGGTGAAGTTCTGTTTGACAAAGTGTACTGCTCAATTTAATTTGAGATTTGTTACTCCTACAACCTATACCTACTTGATTTTATTACAAAATGAAGGTTAATTTTAGTATTAAACTGTGCTTTAAATTCAAAAATACAAAGTATAGTTTAAGTGTTATATAAGACATAAACTTATTTGTAAAATTAATACGATTTTTATATATGAAATAAGATATCTTTAAAGATTGTATTATTTTTTAGTCATAACAACATTTTTTAATAATCAACATCAATTTTTCTCTCATATCAATATATTTAAAATTATATTATTAAGACTATATTATTATAAATGTTTATGAATACTATTAACAAGTTGTAAATCATAAATATTACCTGATACTTAGTTCCTTTAGTGCGAGCAGCAGCATAATTTTCTCTTGTTATACCATCTTTGAAAGGTTTCAGATCTTGATCAATGACATCCTTATGGCAACTGCAATTAGCTGTTTTACAAGGTTCATATTGTTCTAGGGCATTATTTATTTCCTTACGGATCATTAAGGACCACTCATTAGCTTCTATAATAAAAAAATGTTTTGCGTGAATATTTATTCATATGTTAATTTACGTAATGGCCTCAGTATTATTGTGTATGAGACCAGTGCACATTATTTTCTCTTGCCTTTAAAGCAAGACAAAGGATTCGCATTGATGCCAGCCTCTACAACTAGCGCTTGTTAAGTCTCCCTAAGTGAACAAAAAGGGTTGGCTTTATATAAAATGTATACAAAATACAAACTTTAATATTATTTGTGATCACAAAAATCATTGTAGATTTTGCAGTTAGTATGAATAGCTGGTAAAACCGACTTTTGTTAATTCGTAAAGAACAATACAAATGAAATCAAATTTAATTAACTTAATACAGAACAAAATGAAGAAATTACGGTTCTTACAATCGGCCAAGCACCTACCTCTGCTATATTTATTTAAATTTTCTGTACAAGTGGTATGATCGCTTTCGCATATGTCATTACCAACATTGTTTTTGATTAAATACAACGTAAGAAATAGGAAAATGATTCGAACAAACATTATTAAAACTTAAACTTTATTTAGGTATATGTTTTCCCATTTGTAAATATTGTTTATTATGTTCGCCAACAGAAAGCTTTAGCGAATGTTGTTGTTTATTTATTCGTCAAAAGGCAGGCAAAGGATCGAGCCACACAGCCTTGTCCAGCCCCTTCCAACTCAGGGCAAAAGTTTTGTCACGTTAGCGGTCTCGCTATCTCTTTCTTTTTTCCATACATAAACTCTAGTGTCTCTTTCTTAACTTAACACATCCGAAAAAAGTTCACGCACACTATGCTTTACGTAAACGTATCGGTGTAACTGATAGTAAATTCATTCGAGTGTCAAGTCAACTGTCAACTTATTACTGACACTTGGCGCTAATGGCGGTGGGCTGTTATTTATCCTGTTCAAACTTTTCATTACTTTTCAACTTTTAACTATTTTGCAATACCACTTTTTATGCTATTTATTATTCAATTTGGCTTATTTACTTGTTGTTATATTGTTGTTAGATTTGCTAAAGTGTTGTGTTTTGTAGTTTGTGCTCAGTGAAAAACATCGTTTATTTATTGAAATTAGTTTTGTTCATTTGATATTCGTTTTAATTCGTTTGGTGAAATGACTTGGGCTTGTGCTGTCCCCGGATGCCCTAGTCGTCGTACTAATTTTAAATTATTTTGCGTACCTTTGCTTTCGAAACAATTTTCAGAAAAAGGACCTTAATATTGCCGGAAAACGAGCGACATGGAAGCATCTTGAGACACTCTACCAAGTAGATGGCTACCAAGGACGAGCCAGAGGCACAAAACTCACCGACAAACATATAAATCCAAAATCTTATGACAAAATTAAGGTAAGTCTTTATTTTACCTCCCCTATAAGAATCATTCCTATTTTACAAATAATTATTTATCAACTTCAATGCGTTTTTCAGCATCATTTAGGATATTTCTTTTAGGAAGTTTGCACATATAATTACATTTACAGGTATTAAATGTATAAACAGCAGACTCCGAGCGAAGCTGGAACCTGTTGCTAGTTCATACTATTCATACTTCCACGCTTAATAATATAAATGCGAAAGTAAATCTCTTTTACGTTTTCACAGCTAAACTGCTGAATCGATGTTGAAGAAATTTAAGGAAATAGTTTGAACCCAGAGGATGAATATAGGCTGTTTTTATTAACTTCTAAGGCGATGAATAGGGGGTTGAAGTTTGTATATATGTATGCATCAATTAAAATTGTATAGTAATAGTTTGTATGTTACTTTCTACAGCCTAGGGCCTAGATTTTTCAAACGATTTTCCTGAATAAGGTGTCGATAGATTCGTACTATCACATAGTGTCATGGGCTACAGACGTCAGCAAAAATTCATTAAGGCAAGGGCTAGACGCCATAATGTGTAATAAATTTTCATGTACCACCACAATGTGGACGTCAAATGAAAGAACTTGTCCTAGCGATTTCGAATATATAACATATGTATATTTTTAAACCTTTTATTTAGTCTATATTAGTTAGTCTGGTTTTAATTTCTTTTTAAATATTTTTAAAATGTAAAAGCTTTCAATCTTTTGAAAAAATGGTTTCATGCCAATAATTTACTATATTGGAATAACAGTAATTATTTACATATGGAATATCTACTATATAATTTCAGGTCAAATATGCAGCACAAGTATTCAGCAAGGAAGTGTCCTCATTATTGCAACTGCTCATGAAGAGTCAAGAAGCTTTACAAGAACATTGTTATAGTACAGTTAATCTGGACATTGAAAGCGGTCTTTTTACAGCTGAAATTTTATTGTTTCTAAATAATTTATTTGATAGCCTGATTAATGTTTGTAAAACATCTATTTTTTTATGGTATAAGGGCAAGCGAGCAGACACTTCACCTTTTGTTTTGTTAGATTTTACTTAAGTTATATTTTTTGGATTCTTGAACTTTTACAATTTGCTTGGATTTTCGTACTGTTCATCCTGTATAAGTCGTAGCATAATGATTTGTACCTCTAACAATATTTGTCAAATGGATAAAAAAAAACATAAAAAGTACTATTTTTTGTGCTGAACTTTGTTATTTAATTTTTTGTCGTATTACTTAGCCCGAGCTTAAGCTCATATTTTAACGTAACTCTTTAGACTAAGTATTATTAACAACCCGCAGCATAACTCGATCGTTTTTACTTGGTAAGGTTCGTCAAATAACTAAATTTAAAAAAATTGTTTAATTTAAAGTTTAATGTAGCTCCAGCCGCCAGCACGCACATGACCGGCGCGCCGGCGCCGGGTATAAGTTCCCAACCCTCCATTGCAAGAGGCATCTGTTCAGCAGATGACAAATACTATAATAAATATAATTCAATCCTCTTCTCCCACAGCCTATATAGCTGTGAAAGAAGAAGATTGAATTATAATACAATATTGTAGACATAGATATTATAAAAATCTATTCTATTAATATTTATTTTGTAAATAGAGCTGATCACGTAGTTTCTCGTACAGCTTCTTCGCCAATTGTTCCAAATAAAAATTTAATTTGTTCGCAAGAGGTAGGTACTCAATTAAATTGTAAATGTAGTAATTACCCAAATACTCTGTTGTAAAAATATTTATTTTAGAGTGTTAATGTGAAGTGTATCAAGTTTCTTGCGCTGCTAATTCTTCACATATTATTATGAACTTTACGCAGCTGTAGTAGCTTGAATTCATAATTAATAAACATTGAAATTAAATCTTGTTTTATTACCGAATCAAAAAAGAAATAAGTAATTATTTTATTTTATTATTCATAAATTATTAAAAACCGGTAATTTGCTGTAATTACAGTAGCAGATTATCGATTCGGTATTTAACGTTGACGATTCAGAAACGCATGTTATCGGTTGAGTCACATCACTAATTTACTACGCTATCTGACATTTGCTTCAAATTTATATTTATGTATATCTTAGCAAGAAAGAGAAACAAAAGTTCGAAGCAAAATTTAATGAGTAAGAGCAGGATGCATCATATACAAGATGAATGATGTATAGCTAATACTTCCTCGCCCCTTAGGCCGCGCCTCATACCTCGCGCTATCGTGACAAAACTCTTGTATGAAGATGGTCGTCTGTATTATTTATTAGTCTGTGTCTGTGGCCTTGTCTTCTGTATCCATTTCATTTATTCAAACTTTAGCGAAATTTTGAAAAATAAAGCAATTCCTTTCGTTTTTTTAAATTCGCTTTAAAGTAGGCAAAGAAGCTGAATCATACATCCTTACTTGTTTTTCTTCACAAAGCACAATAATATAGGTAAATATTTTCTTTCTTTGTAAGGCCAAAACTATGTCTGATATGCGGTCTCATTTAATTTTACTAACCACATTGTTTTAAATAATTTTATGGTTTAATACTACAATGACTTCCCACTACGTTTTGACCAAAAACTTCAATCAGTTTTATCTCGAAAGAAGCTGTAGCGAAGTTACGAGCAAACTACCTGCTACGTGAGTGCACTAAAGTCGCAAAGTACGGTTGACCACTAGGTATTGATTTTTTTTAGAAGTTGACTATATTTATTTCAGTGTTTGGCATAAATCTAGATAAGTTGTTCCTTAATTTGACGGTTTTCAAGCCGAGGGCAACTGTGCTGATTATGTTTTAAACCTTTCAAAGACAAATTGGTAATACAGCGTTTTACAGACTGCTTGCGGAACCGGCAATATTCAATTTCCACGCAACAAACAATTGAATGGTTATATTCCGGGGTTGGGTGTTCGTGTATGTGGAATTTGCAGTTTTAGGATCACCTATAACAGACAAGTGAACTTGTAGCGTAATACTTCAATTAAAGCACTAGCTTGCCGGTATCTACCAATGATTTATAGGGAGACAAGGAAAAATAAATATGAAATCATCCTTCCGTATAATTACTTTATTTATATATTAATTACTGAAAAAATATTATATTTAAAGCTACATTGCTATTTTGTGAGTTCACATTTAATACTTCATGAAAATAAAAACGAATTGAAAAGTATAAAACAAGAAATAGGTTGTATTTAATTTTTTTTACATAACACAAATGTTACAAATCTAAGCACTACATATCAAGATTATATAAATTAAAGGCTAGCTCTTAAATTTTAATAAGAAATGTAGAACTTCCGGTCTGTCCGGTACAGGTGTTTCGCGTACTCGCCGTTACGAAACTTTTGTACAAATCATTTGTATATAGGTAAAAGTGTTTAATGCTTTGCACTTCTGGCAAGATATTTACATAAAGCATTATCTATGACAATGTTTTAGTTTATTTTTCGTGATTTTAACTTAAAAATATAATAAAGTAACTACCTAACCAAATGTACCTATTTCAATCCATTTCTAACACATTTAGCTATATTTAAGTTGGTAGCACTAAATTGTGTATCTGTTTTCCATCTTCAAAAATGTTATTTGGCATATATAACTTTTGTGTATGCGAAACAATGTTTTGTACTGATATTTTTAGTACTCGCAGGTACAAGAAACATCTGCAGCGGTCACGCACTTACAAGTAAATAACACTACTAGGTAATTACAAATTAAAAGTATAGCTGAAGTCATATCTTTTTCTTTTATCCATGGAAAAATAAGACTAAAATGGGTCGATATAATATGTGAAATTTTCTAATTAGAAAAATTGCATAGTTTCATATTTAGATATCGGCAATGTATTTAACTAAGTATATGTGAAATGTTTTAAAAACGACCATGATCGAAGATAAATGTAAATAAGGTACTGATTACTTGTAATAGGTGCACTGATTATTATTCTTTAGTACCAGGCATAACTTCAGTACTGTACAAATCGTATCTTTGGAAATACCACTTTACTTAGTATATAGTAAATAACACAATTTTATTAATTATTATAATTTTAGTAATTACAAGTATTGAACGGTTCGTGTTTATATTGGTGGCATAAAAAGTAGCTACTGTAACTGTAAGTAAATAAAGGAATTGAACACTAGATTTCCCGGACCAGTCAAAATGGGTTGTTTTTATATTTACTTAAGGTTTATTTTTCTTTTAATTTTTTTTAATAACTTTACTTCACCTTTACTTAACGTATAAGTTGTTCCTCAGTAGTGAATATCTTATAAAAAACAAAAATGCAAGAAATAAATAATAGTTTTGGTGTAAAATAAAAAGAACTTGTAAGGTTTTTGTTTCTCATATTTAACTAATTTATTTACTAAATTGATAAATTTGCCTATAAACGAATTAAATTATTTCCTTTTGTAGTTGTGATAAGTAAGAACCCGAAATATGCTGTTTGTAGATATATGTATGTCACACACGCATCTCACGTATTTTTTACTTTGTCTCGTACAATGTCTATCTAGGTACTGTGTATAATGAAAAAAGAATTGTAAAAAAAAGAAAGATCGTTTTGAATTCGGAATTTGATTATTCTGGATAGTGTTAGGTTTTCATAAGAAAAGGTTGGAAAATGAGAATATAAAAATAACGAGAAATATCACGTAAATGTATTAAAAGTTTACAAAATATACAATTTAAAGTGATGATAAGAGTTTGATTGAAGAAGGAAGAAGAACTCCACAATATCGGTCACGCAAGCTCCCATATTATAGTACTGTTGTATATTGTTAATTGAGTACTATGGCCATGATCTGTGTGGATTATCTTTAATAGAGGTGAATAAAATGAACTTATACATTTGTATACGCAGCAGCAGATTTCTGCTGTTCCGTATGCATAAAAGCTCAATGGAGTGAAATAAGTGTAGTCAGGCAAATAATAAATGAGATATTTGCAATAAGCCACAATATGCCCATCGTAAAATTTAGTTAAAATCCCTGTTAGGCAATATGGCGGGGGCAATCAAGGTCCACACATAGAGACCGATGCACATCCAGGAAGAAGTGATTTTGATCCACATTGATCCAACGTTTGCCTTGGTAAGCTGCGAGCTCGGGCTACAAAAAAAAAAAACACAAATGTTATAATATATTGTCGTACTATATCTTTTCGTATATCGTGAGCATAGATACGTTAGTAGCCTTATTATTATATTTGTTTGAATTATTAACTATAGTCTATGATGTCTAATTTAACTTTGAAAATATAAATAAAATTAAGTATATAGTCCAATCATAAGGCTACTTAAAAGTAATTAAAATATTTATATACAACTCAACTTTATGTAAAAAAACAATAGGTTTTATATTAATAATAATAATATATCGTCACGCTATATCCTTTACGGGGTTAGCAGATATCTTAATATATATAAATCCCCTGTCACGATGTTTGTCCGCGATAGACTCATAAACTACTAAACCGATTTTAATGAAATTTACATACCACGTGAAGTTTGATCTAATTTAAAAGATAGTTTTCATCTCAATTCATAGTCGCAATATTATTTTATTGCAAATTATTTGTTTATTATTTAGCAGTCATAATTTACAGTTAGCTCCAACCGATTCTAAAAGATGGCGCTATCCGTTGACTGGATTGAGTAATTATTCAAAAACCAGTCACAACAAAGCGTGGCTGGTCTGCTATAACTTATATGGCAGAACAACGTTTGCCGAGTCAGCTAGTACATTATATAGATGTATCCACTTCGTTCTTATACGTCGTGCGCAACGTGATCGCTAGCGCAGCTGATCGCCGTTCTCAAGGCACATACACATGTAATTTCTATTAGGTGGCATGCGGGTTTCTCCACGATGTTTTCCTTCATCTGTGAGGATGTGGCGCCTAAATCCATATGTTATCTGGAAAAACCCAGAGATACGTGCCGGAATTCGAACCTACGACTGTTCGCGTTGCCGCGCATAAAATTCTGTCCATTATGCGCTAGACCATCATATCTCCTAATATTTCAAGCGATATTTCAAGCGATATTACAAGATTTTAAGAAAGTAAATTAAAAAAGATAGATCAGTTTCATGTGAGTTAAACCAATATTTAAAACGTATTATGGATTACAAAACTTCGAGGTTTCAATTTAGATGGATATGTTGTGTATTATTTCATGTAGAAGATAGTACAGCATATCCTTACTTGAACCAATTGGTGAGTGTCATCATGACGTAGAGCGTGGCCAGCGCGAACACGACGTGGAAGAATGTCCACGAGTAAGCGACTCCTTCACCTTCGTTATCGAACACTTTCGTCTCTTCGGTGCGACCCGCTTCGCCGCCGTCCGCCCCCTCTATAGAATCATAACCTGCGCTCAGCGAGCATACCGACATGCAAGAATTAACATTGCTACCGATTCGCACACTTATAACTCAATGAATATTATAATCATATAATAATATGAAGTTACAGGAATCGGAGTGATTTAAGTAATATTTGTTCTGAAACAAATTCTATACTAAGCGTATAATTTTAAATAAAAATATTTTATAAGTCAAAGTTGTTCCACATTTATTTTCCAATCAATATTTCAGATTTCATCATCATCAATATATCACACAGCATCGTAACTTTTATGTATTACTATTGTATTGGCAAAGTTAGAGACACTCTAATTCTACTACGGTTGTCTATCTTTTACTGCGGTTTAATTCGAGTTTTTTTAATACAGTGTGTAAAAATGTATGCTCTGTTCGTATTGAAAGAACTGAAAGTTTTATATTAATTATAATTATACGAAAATAATCATGTAAATAGTAAAATACCACGGAACACCTAAACAAGAACTAGTTTATTTCATTTTACGAAAAGTTTAGTGGATTTGAAGACTGATATTGGTGCAAAATTATATTTTAAATTTGAGCACTGTTATATCAAATAACATGTGTGCATTTTAAAAATAAAAAATCATTATATCTAAAAAAATATAAACAAAGAAAGCCTCTACACCAGTGCCTTTGTTACTATTATAAATAAAAAAAAAAAACTAAATATGAATTAAATATGTGACTACAAAAGATTCTCATAGTAAACTTTCAGAAATGTAATTTTTAAAACTCCAAGTAGGTACTGACTACTGCTACTATATTAAATTCTTTTTTTCTTCAATACACTTACAAAATAATATTGAATCAGATAAAATTCTCCCTTATTTATATACATACAATTCTATATACAATGGATGCTCAATTTATAACCTGGTTTATTAATTGCAGAACTCGATTCTTTTTTAACTGTAATATAATACATTATTTGATGTAATATTTTACTTCCAGCCTTGTGGACAGCTGACTATTAAATAATGATATATTTAAAGTTATCCATCTATCTGCATCAAAAGTTTAGTTAATGACAAATAATTTTTACTGATGTGATCCCTATTTTATTTACAAAAATATGTATAAAATTATCAAATGTGACACTGGTAAATTTTAAATTAATATTTTCTAGAACATGATTTTATTTACAGAAAAGATACATTTTCTTTTTTAGATTAAAGTCAGATCATAAGTAAAGAAAGTTTAAAGGCTGTAGTAAATTTGAAATAAGTTTTGTTAAAGCTTACTTCTAGATTCTATACAACGTTAGTAAAGAGAGGGATTATGATGGTATAAAAATTGCAAATTAATTTACCTGAGGCTATATGTATTAATAATTTTAGATTAGCAAAGGTTGATAATCAACCGCGTGATAAAGCCGCCACCAAACAACGATACACGACAATGATATCTACGTTATGTAGTAACATTATAGTACTGGATTATGTTACCTTCGTTAGCAATGAGCGATCCCTGCCCTTAGGCCGCATCGACGACGCGCGATTTTCACAAGGAACGTACAATTTATGTTAGTTTGTTATCACGTGTACTAAATATTACATTTTTGCTTTTAAATATAAACTAAAAATATTTATTACTGATAACCAATGAAAAGACATCAATTTTAAGAATTTTAGTTACAACAGTTGACATCAGAAAAATAACCAAAATTAAACGACCATAACTGTTTAAAATAATTTCATGTCTAATACTGTGCATGATATTTATTGTTCTAGCTTATCATTCAAATTTTAATTATAAAAAGAAATTAGCTTGTGTATTTACCTGCAGATCCCTCCTTGGCAAGAATATGCTCGGACATAGTGATCTTGGATGAGGATGAGGCGGTACGGATGCTCGAATACAACACGCTGCACGCCCAAATGACCAGCCCGATGATCGACTGCTTATCGAAGGATTCCTGTATAAAACATTATTGAATCATCGAAAAAATCAATCATGACGATATTGCTAATAAAAGTATTTATGTAAAAATACATCGCTTCGGCCTGTTGCGTTTCAAAATCAGCTCATGTACTTATTGTGTACTGCTCATGTATGTATTTAAATAAAGTGGTATAATGACGTAGACTCTTAAAGAAGTTTCGTTCTGTGGGGTCTACGTCGTACTTAAAAGGAAGGTTTAAGTAATTTTTTGGTAAAAAAGAATGTATTCATTATAAATAGATCGAAAAGGACTGTATTGAGAACCTTGCAGATAAAGGCAAATAAATTGTTGATCAATACTTTTATTCACATGCAATTAAAACAAAAAAATATCTCTTTTATTTATAGCACAGCAAAAACGAGCAAGTTACTGGAATATTTGGATCCGTCTCCGTTTGCATATAAGCAAAAGTTTGACTTTTAAAAAAAGGTATAATACAAGAATGTTTTACTAATTATTCAAACTACACACCGCCCGAAAAGTAATAGGGCTAGATGAAGACAATTTTTGAAGAAAATGACAATTAGAAAAAATTAGAAAATTCAATTAGATGTGGGTTCATACAGGCTCACACTTTTTATTATTATTATTTAATTAATGTTCTAAATGTGATAATGATATCGAGGGGTTTAAGAGACATTTTTTTTGGTAATATAGTTATATATATAGTTAATTGGAATCGGTAAAAACGCTGATTCCGAAAATATAAATATTACTATATCACCAAAAAATGTCACTTAAGCAAAATAGTCTTTCACCGCTCGATATATAGATTATGCTTGATATCAGTAAAGGTGGGAAGTGATTATGGAATACAGCGAAAAGTGCTTAAAACAATTGATAGAAAATATAAAGACTGCGAGTAAGAACTAATTTATGATACTACAAACAATTTTGATTGATGATTATATAAATAAAGAGAACAGAATGTTAGAATGAAATAGTATACACCTCCCACTGTACATACCCAATACAAATGTGTGTTTGATTCCTGGTTATGCATATATAAATACATAAATACGTTCAATGTAATCTTACTGGTTGGTTGGTTACAAATCCAACACGTTTAATGAACAATATGTAAGTGTTGATAATAGTAACAAAATATGGTATTTAGATTTAAATATTAAATTTGTATTTGTAGAATCAAATTTCACCAATTTCTAATATTATTGAGATTGGGAACAAAGCTTTGAAACTGGCTGAAAATTTGAAGAAGAGAATCTTGACATAAAAGAAAGGATACATTCGATTTTTTTGGTCGACATCTCACAATTTTAAATTCTTGTAATTTTGTTTAAGTCAACACAGATTTTGTCCAAATTAAATCCAATCTGCAGATAGCTTAAGGCCAAGAAAATTGAATATCAGAAATTTTAAAAACAGGAGGAAAGTGTTTTCTAATTTTTTCTTTTCTATGTCATTGAATTGTGGAAAGTCTTCCAACTTACGTGTTGCCATCGTACTACGATACCGGGTTCTTTAAGCGAAACATGAAGGATATTTATGCAAGCCGGGATGATCACGGCGACTACTGGATGGCCCATGCTTCCTGATTTACGGACTGTACTGTTGTTTTCATCAGGTGAGATGTATTTACTAAAATTTCTTCAATCCATTTACATTTACTGTTGAATATAGACCTCTACGAAGACTCGCTATTAATCTGTTCTAGAGTGTACGCATCTAGAAAAATCCGGCTGCCCTTCGTAAGTTATCAGTTCATGAGGCCTCTGAGCGTCGTACAATATATTCTCCCGGGACATGTCTCCACCCTAGAACTCGTTTAGCTCAACAGTATACGATTCCATGACAATTATGATTGGACCAATGCCATTTCATCTTGCTTTGTTTAATGTAGTAACTACTAGGGAATCCGATCCGACATCACATGGGTGTGTGTTCTTTAGTCTTTATAATTTAATATAAATGTACTATACATATAAATGACCTGGAAAATATTAGCTAAATAATGATGAAAACTGCATTAACATTCGGCGTAGTTTAGAATATGTAAGCGGAACACACAGACAGACATAAATAGTGATTTCATTTCAGTACTATGTAAGTATAGTTAGTCTGAATAAAAAAATACATACACCAGTGGATCCACCAGATATACTATTGCATTCACTGTCACCATTGGTCAGCGCAGACCAAGTAAGATAAATGACGTAGAGCGACACAACCGAAGATTGCAGTAGTCCAGATCTTGGCTGATGTTCCTGCACCGACGGCAGGATAGAGATGCCGCTAGCGATTATTACCAGGATCAAGTTGATGGAAATGAAGAACTTTGACAAACTACAACCACTGGCCTGTAAAAAAACATATAGTAAGTACTAAAACAGTAGACTAACGATACAAAAATCATTGTAGCATATTTTAAATATATAGACAAAACCGGTTTTGGGACATCGTTTAGAACAACATACCGGTTATATTGAACCAGAAAAAGGCCTCTGCAAATTCTCATTCTACACACACCGAGGTCCCTTCAGGAGGCAACCAGTAACATCAGGCGGATGGCGGATTTCCTGGAGGAGCTGGGCTGGGATGATCGAAATCATCCCAACCCAGTCTCACGCAAAATAGGCGCACTTAGACGTCGAGTTGCGGATAATGACCCCGTATGAACCTATAACCAATATGGCCTCGGCAAAAAAAAACAGTACTTGTATCACAAAAGCATCACCAGTTGGCACGACTAAATATGAGTAGTCTCTTCGATGTTGTTATAGCAGATTTTGGCTGTACTATCAAACCGTTTTCATTTCATACAGATTATTAACATAATAATAATATATCGTTACGCTATATCCCTTTCGGGATGAGGAGAGTTAAGTCATTTGCTTTATTGACTATGCGCTTATCTGTCGTACCCAATTTAACTAGTACCGCAGTTGATCGCCGCTTTCAGGGTAATTACACATGACATTTATTAGATGGCATGCGGGTTTTCTCACGATGTTACATGACTAGACAGACAGCTTATATACAAATTATGTATTTTAGATTAGACATCTGCGTTTGAAAAGGAAATATATTGTGATTGTTACAATAAAGCCATATGAGACACAAGATAGGTCGTGTGGGACAAACAATTAGTTTCAGAAATGCTGCTATATTAAGAGGCTTTTAAACACTAATTATTGTATGCAACTGTCGATTCATTCGCTTTTATAGAGGACTAGATGACCCGGCAAATTTCGTACCGCCTCAGAATCAATAAATAAAAAAAATGAACGATAATTGCAGAGTGATTCAACTTTACACTACCTAAGTTTGACAGGTACGAATAGTTTCTAAGGGAAAACAAAATTGTTTTTTTTTACTATATTCCTAGCATTTTTTTCATATCTACTCACCTTTTAGGCTTGCCCTGAACTTCCTCAAATAATTCAAAACCAAAATAAGGTAAATCGGTCCAGTCGTTCTCGTGTTTTAGCGAGACTAACGAACAGCAATTCATTTATATAGATTTTAAAATTTAAGGAGTTTCTAAAACTGGACGTAATATGATGAATTTAATATAATAATACTAAAAGACGGTTGGTACCCACCTTAGTGTAGTAGACATAAAGAAGAACGACTCCGATTAGCGTTAGAGCGAAGCATGCCAACATTGACAGCAAGAGTGCTGCGTACCATCCCTTTGACTGAGATTCTTCGTAGTTAGCTGCAAAAAACGATCATTTTGAATGACCTTAGAGTCAGTTTAAGGCTCGCGTTAGATTCTGGCAGTTGCTGCTCGGCAGAGGCAAGCCAGCAGCGGCTCCAAATCGTAGTAAAAATTCATTTCCCTCCCTTTTTGTGGTAACGTTAATTGAGCATAAAAGCCTTTCAGAGTAGAGGCAAGCACGAGTGGTTGTTTGGCCAACCATTCATAGAGTGCGAAAGTCTCTTGTAGTGACTGACGCGTGTAGTTCAGAACAGTTTACTCACTAAGCCCTCTTTACCGCTGTAAATGTGGGCAAGCCCAAAAAGCGTCTTTTTTCACCCGATCCATGAAATCCTTAGGTGAAATGTCCTTTATTAACATTAGAAACTAAAAATAATATAATATTTTAATTAATCCAACCCCATCATCTGTCTAGAATCTAGTTCAAAGAAAAGAGTCTGTTAAAATTATTTATACATGCTTAATTTTTAAAGATAATAAGAAATCAAAGATATAACGTTACTCGTCACACTAAATTAATTTCAAGGTGAGCAAAGACAACCTAATGGCTTTATTTACTTCGTATTTGTATATTCATTTATTTAATTTATAAAAATTATAACATTAAAGATAACAATGAGTGTTGTACTGAATGCTAAATGTTATTCTCTGCCAGTTCTCCACCACTTCTCTACGGAGGTGTAAACAGAATTTGCTATATTATTTTACTGCACCTAATGTGACCACACACATGCTAATAATCTATTCATATACACTTCTTCTGCCTGATATATTATCGTGAAGCCCAAATTATTAAGTTAGAAACATGAAATTTGGAAATTGGACCCATTGTGTGATGTAGCCATCCACTAAGGGTGGATTTTTGTATATTCCACCCATTTTTATTTCCAAGTAAGCACTATGAAACAATATTTAGCTTTTTGGTTAAAAATAAAAAAAAACTTGTCTTGAGGTTTTTCGAAAAATCAACCCTCTTGAGGGTAAAATAAGACATTTTATTGGACAATTCCGGGCTACTACAGCTAGTATTTTCGATAGCGTTATGTGTAATTGATATTTTTACACAAGATAAACTAAGATCTTGTTAAATGAGACAAATTGTTTTTCTGAAATACTCAAGCAACTGATAATACTCGTTATGAGCTGTTTTATATGACGCATTGTTGCTAAATTTATTTTATTGTCTTTGATAAAGCATTAATTTCTGTAGATGGTTGTAGACATTCGTCACAAAGGTAGTAAAACAGGATTACAGCTTCTAGTTTAAGCAATAAACATACAAAAAATAGCTATTGTTTATATATAAAAGTAGTTGTTGCATTCACTAACTTCACTCGGGTGAAATTCCCGTTTCGCAGGAAGCTATTTTTTCTTTACCCGAAAACAGTACTTATTCGGGAAGAAAGATACCCACTGGCTTTTTTGTGTACCCTAATTAACCAACTTGTGTGCAAAATTTCACATTGATCGGTTGAGTAGCTGAGGCGTGAAACCGTAACAAACAAAAAAAAAAAACATAAGCGTACGTATAATATGACTTAGAATTTGTGATGTTTGTATGGCGAACGTATATTTTTATATGATACTTACAAACCCATCTCTCGGCCCACGAGTGAGCGAAATCAATTATCAAAATAAGTTGAATAACAATAAAGCAGAAGCCTCCAATCATTCCAAAAACCATCCATGTTGACGCGAATTGGCCTTCTGGTATGAAGAACGCTCCGATTATACCGCCAATCACTAACAAGTATTTGATGCCCCAGAACCTAAAATGCCAATATTATCATGTCATTGAACACTAAAAAAATAGAAACCAAGATGACCATAACAATTTAATAATATAAAGCCACGCTATATCCCTCTCGGTATAAGCAGAGATGGGGCTGATCCACTTTGCGTTTATACGTCGAGCTGTCGTACATGGCCAGTGACATAGCTAAACACCGTTCTCAGGACAATACACACAATACATAGGACAATTTTGTTATATTGCGTATGGATTTCCTCATGATGTAATAATTGATATATGTAGACATGATGTTGTGTAATTGAGTTTACAGAGGGATTTACTTTGCATTGCTAATTTTTTATTAATCTTTGTTCATTTACTTCTGTAAATTCCTTATAGGCTTGTGGTCTTTATTTTGGACTGCTCTTGTTAGACAGATCGATAAGACTAGTTAAAACATTGTTATTCACTTTTTCTAATTCTCTATATAGTTCTGGTGCTTATATACACCTTAAGAGAGATGACAGTTATAAAATAGTGTAAGTTGGTGATAATATCTAAACTTACCCATTCTGAATTCCAGCTCGTGGATCTTTAGATGATTTAACACCGATCATAATAAGAGCCATTAGTACAAAGAATAGGCATGTTGCAAAGCAAATTCTGAAATAAAAAAGAAACTCTGAAATGTCTCATAATGAGGTCACAATTAAATGTGACAATTTCGATTTGTAATTGAAATTGTTAATTCCTGATGTTTAATTCTCATAACGTCATCATAATGGAGAAGTAATTGATAAATAATTATAAATATTACAAATATTACTGTCTAGATGTATAACAATTTAAATTATGTCCTCTGTTAATTGTCAAAGAAAAACAAAGGAATATATACATAACTAATGTATGAAAAGATCATAATACACTGAGACAAGGAAGAAAGGTAAATATTACAAATATTACTGTCTAGATGTATAACAATTTAAATTATGTCCTCTGTTAATTGTCAATGAAAAACAAAGGAATATAAACATAACTAATGTATGAAGAGATCATAATACACTGAGACAAGGAAGAAAGGTAGTACTGTACCTATATACTGCCAAATATCCAACAGCCTGATCACAATCTATTTTTGGGGTGCCTGGTATAGTATGTGTTGTCGAGTTTATACAGAATGGTACCTGAAATAAATATCTAAAGATAAATAAAATAATACAAACTGAAATCAAAGTTATAGCTGAGTTATCGACTGGTAAAACAAAATATCAAAATTTTAAAAACATATTAATCTGTTTTTTTTTTTTTTTTTTTTTTTTCGGCGTGTCCTACGTTGGTGGCCTGGGAAAGACCTTCACAACAAAACCGGGCTTGGTATCTGTTTTGTGTAAAGCTCAAATTGAAATAACGTAAAATTTTAAATCAATTAAGAAACATTTCTAAATTATTTTTGTTAAAACTATCTGTTGCAGTAGTGTTAAAAACCAAAAATAAAAAATAATAATAGAAAACCATCTGGTTATGTAACCCTGAGGACTAGATTGATGCAGGTAGTTTATCATTATCAGTACATAAAATAAATAGCATTTATATATCATTGCACACATTTATCTAGCTCCAAATTAGGTTTGTACAAGACAAAAATATCAGACAGGGATCTTGGGCTGAATTGAATGCCGGGGCTTGTACCATAGGCACCAAATTCAAGAGGTGGCATATCTAAAAAAATGAGCCAACCCATTCATAAATAATAGGGTGAAAATCTGTATAAGCTTTTGTTTTGACGTTTTAAAAGGCTCAACAGATTCATTACCACATCTCAAGTTATGCAAAGGTTATTTTCGTGAATATTTCACTTTTTATCATCACTGATATTCCTTTACATTTTAACTAAGAGTATATGTTGCAATTTTTTTATGGTTTCGTTAAAAATTACATAATAAACTTACTTTTTGCAGCTGGTTATGTAGCCCCGGAGCTAGAGTTATGCAGGCAGTAATCATGACCAGCAGCAACATAACAGCATACATGAGTCGAGTAGATGTTGAGTTGGCACATGATGGGCAAGCCGAGCAGCATAGTGAACAAGCTGCACTTCCGCAACAGCAGGCAAGCTGTAATATGTATTTAATACTGGCTCGACAATGTTGACTACAACACACCAAATGGAATGTACAATATATTCCAAGAATGGTAACAATCACCAAAGGACAAGAACCCATTTACAGTGGTCATAATGATACCGGCCAGCATATACCATGCTTGAAGGTATTTTGGTATAATATTATCTGAAGATACATAAATTGATCCTGAAACGTAACATGCAGAAGCAAGTCATTATGCCAGTCTTGGCACTAGTGTATTGTGGTCAAAATCTAGTACTAGCAATCACCCTATGACTGCAAAACATGAATAAGTTCAATTATTTATTTACAAGATTTTCACTTGGTTAGTAAATTATTAGTAGCTGATTACATAAATCATGTTGGTCTAGATAAATGATGATGATGATGTCCTAGCCGGTTTCGGCCACAGGGACTGTTTCAACACAGGTTAAGAAATTCGAGGTCCAGTTTTCGGAAACAGTCAATTGCGCAGGAGATATTTAAGTGCATAACTGGACGCGCAGCCAGAAAAGCACTCTCTCGTCCGAGCTCCCTCAAGCCCGATGGAAATTGAATTTTAACACATTTTTTAATCATAAATCCTTATATCACAACAAAATTACAAAAAACTAAATTTGCCTACAATTATAACTTTGACCTCCAACAACTTGATAAAGCTAGCTAGCCCAAAATCTCAAAGGACTTTATGTAGTTTTAAATTTCCTGTAATAATGCCCATAAGTAATGGTGTGATATAGTATGGTATCTGAATGGTAATTCAAAGTTGAAAAATTACAATGTAATAACAGAGATTTTCCCTAGTCATTTCCATTTACATTTTTGACTGTCTCAGGGCCCAGTTAAAATTAAGAGCAGCAATTTGGCAGATTTTTTTAAAAATGAATTTGGAACATTTAGAACTATCATGGAAAAAAAACTAGAACATATCCAAAATAAGGAGCCAATAATCTAAAGCCATTATATAAAATAGATCAATCAGATATTTAAAAAAAAAGTTTTTGCAATGCATATTGTATATTTTCCCATCACTAATTGTTAAAGCTAATTATAGTTTTAAAAAGTTGCTTATATATATAATACATGTGTATGTGTTTGACAAGTTAATACAAATCTTGAGCCCAAGCTCAAGGGGTTTTAACTACCAGACTAGACGGACTAGTATCTGTTAAATAATTCCACTATCCATTGTCTGTTACTGAGGATAAATTTAACACACAAACTAGACACAGATATATAGAGAACCATATCAAGAGTGTCTTTCTTAACTATGAGTTGACACAATTCCAATATCATTATAAATGCAAGTTAGTACAAGTTCAAAGTATACTGCAACCACAAATATATTGCTAACTTTCACAATTTTAGAGATATCCTAATATGCTAGTAATATTGTATACTAAAAACTTAGTCTATTTGTTAAGTTTTCTAGTAGTCTTAATAATAATCATCTATTTAAGTAGATTATTCCATTCATGGATAGCCAGAATAAAAGTTGTGACCTACATAAATGAGATTCCTATCATGGACCCTCGTTTGCATCTCATCAAAACCCTTTTTTTTCTTGTACCCCTGACTGGTTACGTCGACTCTTGGGGATCTATATAGACGCTATGAGAACCAATATTTTAGACATTTTGCTAAACAGTATTATGGTTCTATTAGAACCAATTGTTATTGACAAACAATCAGGTTTTAGAGTATGTTTTGGGGTGCTAATTTCATCAAGTAGGATTATTTTTATAAGGATATTAGTCATAACTCACCTGCGCCGCTGAACAAAGACCCAGCACTGCACCCATTTTTAATCTCCTATGCTAAAAATAAGAGTATTATTATACTTTTTATTAGTTTAAGGAACAAATATATTTACAAATGTCTATGTAATGTTAGATATTGTAATAAATTCGTACACGCAATTGATCGAAAATCAATAAAAACACTGAGCTTCGCTAAATGTCAATAACTATACGACGGAATAACCGAATTTTTTTTTTTTTTTTTTAATATTAAGTTTTACGGCTCTGGGTACATGCCCTTTTGAGCCTGTCGTTGGTGGTTTAATGATCAGATTAGAGTTTCTTTATCGTGTTTTTAATAAAATCGTAAATGGGCACAAAGCACTTTTCATTAGATAATAATTCTTCTAAGGTCCTTGGGACTTCTTTGAAGATTTTTTCCAATTCCGAAACCAATAAAAGCCTTTCTATTCCAAACTGATGACAATTAAATACAAAATGTTCAATATCTGCGTTGTTACAGGTCTTGCAATGAGAACAACGACTATCATTGCAAATTTTCATTCTTTTGAGGTGTGCAGGGGTTTGGCAGTGTCCAAATCTTAATCTGTTTATTGTGGATATGAAATTTCTAGACACAGGTCCTTTAATGTTGTGAAACCAAGGTTTGGCGGGCAGGGCTTTTTGTATATCAGCGTACCATTTACCCTTTTCTATGCTTATATCTATCCAATAATTAGACCACATTTCTTGTATACTTTGCTTCAAGTTCGAATAATAATCTGTGAATGGTACTTTTATATCATTAGAATAATCTTCATCATAATCCTGTGCGGCAGCTGAATCGGCAATCTCATTACCCAAAATACCTTTGTGAGCAGGGATCCATAAGAACTTTACAATTTTTTTCTCTAATACTAAACTATGTAGAACACTTTTAATTTTTAAAATAATGTAATTCATTTTGTAAGTATATGTATGGTTTTTTAAACAGATCAAAACACTTTGTGAATCAGATATAATAACATAACTTCCTACATTCGTTAATTTAGAAATATGAAGTAAAGCCAGGTATATAGCAATAGCTTCCGCTGTAAATATACTACTACTTTTATCCACTTTAAAACATTTTGTAACTTTTAATTGACTGTCATAGAAAGCCGAAGTTACTCTATTGGGATTTTTAGATCCATCTGTATAAATTTTATAGTAAGAGGACTTGTTATTAAAATATGCTAAAAATTCCTGTTGATTAGCAAAGTTTTCAAATTGGATATCAATATCATTGTTCATTAAAGCATCATAGCTAATTTTATATAAGGGAAGTGGATAAGATCTATATATGTTGTCAAGAGATTGCGCTTTAGCCACAATAAAAGTAATTTCTGGTAATTGATAATTTTTAAGCATATCAGTAGTGACAGAATAGTTACTGAGATCAAAATTAATGAGAGATTCTGGTAAAAATCTTCTTAGTACTAATGGGTTATTAATAAAAAATAATTTGATGGCAAATTTTTGTGCCATATGATATCGTCGAATAATTAATGGAGGGATACAACATTCAGCTTCCATAGCATTAATAGGAGTGGTACACATAGCTCCGCTAATTATTCTTAATGCCTTATTTTGAACAACATCTAATTTTTTTAAAAGGTGTTTTTTAACATTCATATATGCTAAACAACTGTAATCAAAATGTGATCGCACCAGATTCTTATATAGCATGAGAAGTATTTTTGGGTCAGCTCCCCAACTTATACCTGCTAATGACTTTAAAATGTTTAAACTTTTATTGGCATTTTTAATAATATAATTTATATGTAATTCAAATTTAAGTTTACAATCTAGATAAACTCCTAAGAATTTTTTACAAGTAACATATTGAATTGGTGTTCTATTATATATAATATTGTTAACTATACCTTCAATAGATTTTTTTGCAAATATCATGGCAACACTTTTATGAGGATTAATAGTTAGTTGTAAATAATCATTATAAAAAGTATGCAATTGAACAAGTGTATTATTTAGGTTATTCACTGCAATATTAACATTTTTATTTATTGAATACAGAACTATATCATCAGCAAATTGTAGAATTTGAACATCATTACAATTGATATGGTGCATAATCTGAGAAATATAAATATTGTATAGTAACGGAGAAAGTGCAGCACCTTGCATTGTACCCTTATAAGCGTTTCTTGGTCCATGAAGAATATTATTGAATTTTACATATATAGTCCTATTATATAAAAAACTAAATATCCATTTTGTTACTTTTCCAGGAATTCCTATATCACTCAAAATCTTTATCAAAATGAAGGGATTTACATTATCAAATGCTCCCTTCACATCAAGGAAAGCACACACTGTGAAAGAATGGCTGAGAAATGAATTTTTAATATCTGTTATTAATGAAATAAAACTTTCAACAGAACTTCTACCTTTACGAAAACCAAACTGTTGCATAGGTAAAATATTATTGGATTCTACATACCAGTCTAATCGTACCTTAATAATATTTTCAAATATTTTACCAATACAAGATGAAAGTGATATTGGTCTATAAGAGTCACAATCATTTACTTGCTTCTCAGGTTTTAGGATAGGTATAATACATTGAGTCTTCCATGAGACAGGTATACATTGAGAATACCACAAAAGATTAAAAAGTTGAAACAAAATCTTTTGTGCATTTACATGAAGATTAGAGATAAGTTTATAGGGAAAATCATCAAGTCCTGGAGCTGTATCTTTACGTGAATATAAAGAACTTACAAATTCATTCCAAGTGAAAGGTTCTGCCAAAAAACTACTTGCAATATTTCCTGTTAATTTAAAATATTCATCGAGTACTGACACATTGGTTTCAGGTAAAGAATCGGAATACTTATTAAGAAAGGAAGGAATCCATTCATCATTTTTTGGAGATTTAAGAATAGGAGCCCTTTTAAATCGTCTCATATAATTCCAGATGATGCTTACAGGTGTGTTTCTATTAAAGCTTGAACACAATGTGTGCCAACTGGTTTTCTTTTTATCACTTAAAATTCGTTTTTTACAAGCATCTAATTTTTTGTATGCTATATAATTATCCAATGTTGGATTATGTCTATAGTTATTTAGAGCATTTCTACTTTTTGAAACAGCATTTAAACAATCATCATCCCACCATGGTACAGGTCTCTTCATTAAATATGAACTTTTAGATATTTTTAGTTTGGGTATACATATTTCTTTAAGTTTATTTAATATTTCACAAAAAATGTCATATTTTGTTAATGGATCAGAAGCATTGGTTAGTAGAATATTAAAGGAATCTTCAGATAATATTTTAAATTTAGTCCAGTCTGCTTTTTTATACAGGAATCTTTCACTTGATTCACCAATTACATATTTTTCAGGAGATATATGAAGATCAATGATCGTGGGATAATGATAGCTGCCCATGGCATCATCATGTACCTTCCAATCACATAATAATGCAATCGAGGCACTGACACATGAAACATCTATAGCTGATTGATTGTGATGTATTGTACCTACTGTTGTTGGAGAACCAGTATTTAATATGCAAAGATCATATTCATCCATCAAATTATAAATATCAGTGCCACGATTGTCTGATCTCAAACAACCAAAGGCAAGATGATGCGCATTTAGGTCACCTGACATAAGCAATGGTTTGGGCAATTTATCAATTACATTCTTAAGGCTTCTAATCCTAAAACCTCCAGAACGTGGAGGACAGTATGTGCATAAAATAGATAACCCACCTGAACAAGTTTGTAAAATTATAGCAACTGTTTGTAAATATTCATAAAATGGAGTTTCAACTACACTAAATTTAAAATTATTTTTTATTAATATACCTACACCTCCATGACCATTTTCTGCATTACGATATATGAAATTAAATCCAGAAATGTAAAACTTATTTCTATCCTTTAACCAGGTTTCATTTAATAAGCAAATATCAATGTTATTACTATGTAAGAATTCTATAAGCAAAGGTTTTTTATTATTTACACTTTGTATGTTAAATTGAGCTATTCTAATAGAACTATTGTCCATTATTGAGTTTTTCTTTTAATATATTTTTAATACTTGCATTAGTAAGTGGTTTATCATCAGATTTATTTGCTAAGGTTACCAATGCTGCCACCATGCTTTTCATTATTGAGTCATTGTTTAAAATTTGTGTAATTAAATTATCATTACTTAAATTAATGTTAGAATTGGAGTTGTCCTTAGACGGAAGACCAGACACATTAGGTTTTGGCACATTTGACTGAAGTTTCATTGGCATAATATCTGTTTGTGGTAAAGGTGGAAAGTCTTTTTGATAGTTATTCGGGATTAATTTAGTATTATTATTGATTACAGAAGCATAACTTAATTTTTGCTTTTTTTCCAGTATTTTTTTCATTTTTATAGGGCATACCCTAGAAATAGCCAGATGAGGACCTGCACAGTTTATACATTTGACAGTACTATTTTGATTGCACTCCTTAAAATGATGCTCCTCTGAACAAATAGAACATTTTTGTGATGATTTACATACTTTTGCGCCATGGTTAAATTTAAAGCATTTGTAACATTGCAACAATGGTGCGGTATATTCATGGACACGGTAGGCCCATAAATCCAGGTATATAAATTCAGGTAAATTAGTAGAAACAAAGGTAATACTAACAGATTCAAATGGTATAATTTCACCATTTGATTTTCTAGTAAATCTACGTACACTTACGATTTCATACTGTGAAGTTAACCGATTGTAAAGTTCTTCATTGCTCAAGGATTTGGGTACAAATCTTATTACTCCAGTACTTTCTATTGTTTTAGCTGGTATATACGCTTTATATGCATGTTTTTCCAGGAAGTCTTCATTTTTTAAAAAATTATTGGCGGTATCTGTTTGAGTGAAGGTAACGCTGATTTTCGTAGCATTGATTCTCTTAACGCAATTTACACCCTTTATCTCCCTTTTAAACAAATCGGACAAATTAATTGGGTTTTTATTTCCCAAACATTCTCCTTTCGTGCTTTCAACAAATACTGTGAAGAACTTGTTAGTCGAAGAGCTGGGAGGGAAAACTCTTTTATAACCCGGCTTCCTAAATGGCAAATACGCCTCTGAATGTACTTGATCATCGGTGCCTCCAGGCTTTTTTCTTTTCTTGGTAGGTTCTGGAGGTTTATCTCCTTCTTCATCCACATTTTTATACATTTTCGTTGTTTAAATAAAAGAAATATTGAATAATTCAGAAATTTTCTAAAATGGCGCCTTATCTTTTCAAATGCCCGCCAAAGAATCAATAACCGAATTAGTAAAACTGTATTACCAATAACAATTCAGCAAAATTTCCAATTACGGTAATCAATATTCCCAAATTGAAAGCGTAAACTCTTTCTACACACAGTTTTTCTGTAAAGTTTTCTTTGCTGAACTGAGCTGTTTACCCGAAAATAAAAAATAATAAAGTGATTATATGAATTTTAGAAAGTGAAAGTGAAGAGAAGAAGCATAATGTTTCGTCTTTTATAAAACGTTTGTTTGTCTTTTATTTTATTTTGTATGTGCAATATTTTTTCTTTTGGCTAAGGTCAAATGTTTTTCTTATGTTCATAAAATATTGCGAAAAAAGAGAAAAACACCAACAACTTTGTATGTAATGACGCGTCCAGAGCAAATTTTTAGTGTTTTACATCAATTGCTTGACTTTTTCTTTCTAATGAATTTGCAATTACAATTGTAGTTCCTAAAATTTTATGTAATTTCTCATAATTGGCAATACTGATTAAAGACTGTCAAAGACAATACTATAGACTATATTCATGTTTTAGTCTTTGCAATTGACTACAGCAGCAGTAATAATGTGCCCGGTCTACTTGTTAGGTGTACTTGTCGGTATAGAAAACACCAGGGCAAAATATGCTTACAAAACATTTATGACAACGTTTTAATCTACTTTATTCGTGGGCTTAACTTGAAATTAAACAAAGTATCTGTTTGAATAAATGTATTTAATATGTATATGCCTTTTCTGTTATTTTAATCAACTGTATTACTATACTAATGTGTGTTTTACTATTTTTATCAGTTCATAACACATTTAGCTGTATTCTTAATTAAAATATATATTTTTGTTAAAAACCGATATAGCTATATATGAGTTGGCAGCACTAAAATGTGTATGTTTTCTTCGACAAATATTTTGTTTCGCAGACACAAAATTTGTGTGTGCGAAACAGTGTTTTATACCAGCGATTTTAGTACTCGCAGGTACAAGAAACATTTGCAGCAATTGCTTATTTATGTCAAAGTTAAACGCATTTTTCTTAATGATTTTGGGCGACTGTTAATAGTTATACCAGGGTACATAGCAGTCATTTCAGAAACTTAAACATGAGCCATTAATTTAATATTGCCCTTAACTCATTCATTTCTCCACTTATGCTTTATATTAATTTTTATCTTCATTTTAATTTATTTAAAACTTCTTTAGTAATCATGTAGTATAAAGATCATTACATGGCAAGTATTAATAAAATAGTAAATTAATTTCAATTCTGCACAATAAAGTCAAAGAATCTAAATACAAAGAATAAAGTAAAATATTAGTGATGATAGTTTTCGTACTAATTGAAACTGGAAGTCTTTGTTCTCTATAGTCCTACAAAATTATAGGGATTTGATGAGCCTTCCCTTGCTTTTAAATTTAGGAACCCGGGTGGGTATATAAATACCTTTTACTTTTTAACGCTTATATAGCGTGTGTAGAATATACTTAGATCGGATAGAGGTATAGGTGAGTATATTTGTAATTTTTATCAAAGCATTTCGTCTAAAGAATATTGAGCCAATAAAGATTGTACGTATAAGCAACTCTCATGTACAGTGTAAGCTGCATAATCAACAAGTATAGATATAGCCTTGCTATTTCGTAATAATCACATTATATTAAAAATTTAATTACCTTGTAATATTTTGGGTATTGTAATTAAATTAAACAATTATATAAATTCTAATGATTATATTTCAAAACATAAAGTATAACTGTATATCTAACATAATTTTCGGTAGAATAAAAAACGGTTTATAATTTGTTCCAAACGATAAATCGGTAGGTACCAGAAGGATGGTGGTTACAAAATAAGGAAAATTATTAGTGTTAAGAAATATTGAGTCGCAGTCGACAGAGCAGAGTTCAAGGCATATAAGTTATGCTCTGTGCGAAAGAGTGAAAATCAATTTGCGCTTGACTAAACAGACGTCAACATGCCTAAAATTGACTATTGCGGCTACTCTGCAATACCTCACAAAGCCCAACTTATCTGTAGTTTGCTATGATAGTTAATATTGCTGATGATAACACGAGCATCTATAATACATTTTTCATCACACTTACTCGTAACTAGTGTATTATTAAATCTGTTTCGTGTTCATAATTATCTGCATTACCGAATTTGTCATATGATAAGATTACCACACGAGTGAGGCGTACGAGTGGGATATGATATTCCGATTAAGTTTGTATATTTCTGTAACTTATTTAGTATGTAGAAGGGGTATTTAATTTATCCATATACTTGTTTTTCTTTTTAAATTCCGACAATGACATTTTTTAATACCGGATGTATTAGTAATTAGTGTTAAGTAATAAAAAAGAAGACCTTTTGAAAAAATAAATAATATTTTGTTAGCGTTTTATTGTGATCATTATCAAAAATATCGATTTCAAGTAGTGCAGAAGAATAAGATGTCGGTTTAACACTAGATATACCAGCAAACAATTTATATCTATTATAGAAATCTATCAATATCTTGTAAAACTGACAATTTTACTTCCCATAATTGTTTCAAAATTATAACTAATAACATAAGACTGTAGTTTGTGTAATGAAAAACGTAATGTCACGTATATTTATTTAAATTTTTAATGACTCTCCCTTTTATGAAGCTCGTCTTTGACTCGCGCTAATACCGCCTTTTCTGTTCTGATCGACTTAGGACACTTTTATCATCATATGCTATCACAATGCTCAAGAGTATAATTTATAGCATAGATGTTTTTGTATTTTTATCGGGTTATAGTACATGACTTTATTTTTACTTTAATTACATTGTTACCTTAATTGTGGAGGATTAGATAAATAATGCCACCGTAGTTCTAATAATTGAAATATATTTTGTAAGACACACAAAATTCATACTAAACTTACTGAGGTATAATAATCATATCAGGCAAATATTCTACTTGAAGTAGCACGTTATAAAATAATAACATTCTATTATAAAGATTTCATTCTACAACAGCATTTTCATTGAGTAGGAAGGTACATTAGATTTCACGGACAAACGTTTGCTATGAAATGCATACCTATTAAATAGTAGGTACCTACGTACAACATAGAGAGCTCAGCGTGCCCTTTATATACATTATATATATATATATATAAGGCAGTAGGGTTTGTGATGTCATTTTCTTCAATATGCACCCTATACGATTTAAAAGTTTTAAAATTTTATGATAACAAAACATGTCAACAACAAATTTATAATTTTTATATTTCATTTTAAATTTTAAACACTTGGAACATTTTCCGGACCTTAACTTTACACACAAAAGTGTATAATAATAACATTGCGTAGCCTAAGATATTTATATTCAGATGTACAACGTCACAGTTTATAGACAATAATTTAGAAAAATACATATTATTTTGTATATCACAGTAGGAAAACTGTCAGCAAATTTTAAATAATATCGAGGTGCAACCGAATTTTACATCTTGTGGCGAGCTATTTTAACTTTTGGTGGGAGCATACATATTATTTTGTTTTCATAAATTACAAAATAATTTCAAAACTTCGCTGACAGTTTTGGATAAAACTGCTGTGATATTTATTCACAACTTAATATAGAAATATCTTATAGCTTTACGAGCGAAAACAACATATTTGATTATGTTACATTTCTTAAAACTATTGGTAACCATTCTACTTGAAAACTATTTCATCTGGCTCTAATAAAATCTAACTTAATACCTATTTAAATAGATTTCAGGAGAGTTACATCGCGTATATTTCTAAAAATAGAAAAACATTACAAGAAATTAAGATGCTATGTAATTTGCGTACAAAAATCAGAAATTTAACGAAAAAAATGTATTTATTGTAGGCAGGTATACCATATTAGTCACCCAATATATAGATATATATTGGGTGAAAACATATAAATAATATATGAATTATTATATAATTATATATTTACAATATATAAATATATAATAATTAATGTATTATTTATAATTTTTATAAATATATATATATATACATACATATTTTTAAGGAAGGGTTTTATGTATATCTATTAATAACATCGAGAATATACCAAGAACGGAAACTACTTTATCTTTGGAAAAGAATATTTGAATAGGTTTCTCTTTCGAAAATTCGGCAGGAACGAAAGTAAATATACTATCTTCTAGTGTAACATTAATTTAACTTTTTGAAAAGATGGTGTAAATATAATTTTTCGGTTTTGTTTGGATATAAATAATAGTTTAATGGAGGCATAGGTGAAACACTTATATTCTATAAAGAATTAATCTATTGATACAAGTCCTGTTTTTAATTCATTTACAGAAGTGCCCAACTTGGTACAATGGTACATGTTTACTAAATAGGAGACATATTTTTTGAAATACATCTAATTGCCCACATAAATTATTTCGATGCTTTATTATTACTGAATTAAATATACCTATATATAATTTAAAAAAAACGATTATACTACCTTAAACGGCAATTTACGAAAAAGGCCTTAAAAGTATAAAATAAGAAATTTACAAAATTCGGATACTACTATATTATCATAAAATTATTTAGGTACTAATCAATTCAATTATACAAGATTCATAAGAAAAGCAAATCATCACATCAGAACATGTGATTGCAGTTATGGGCACAATACAGCAGAGATGTAGTGTAAATTAATAAATTGAAAGCTGGGTACTCATAAGTGAACCGTAACCGAACAAATACAGTAACGAGGTCTAGTGCACACGTATGCCTACCTATGCGTAGTGTACGTATTATCTTTGTTTTCAACGTTCAAAAGAAATCTCTCATGTCCACTTGATTCACTTCGCTTGTTCCATTCTCATTCTAACTCAATTTGTACATTGTACATGGCTACTGGTACTTTGGCTTTAATAGTAAGGTTACAAATTGAAAGTGCGTACCCGGCTTTTAAAAAATAGTATTTTCTTTAGAAATAACTAACTAAGCTACGTAAGGAGATTTTCTAAACATATAATGGGTAGATACATTACATTTATTTTAAACAACGGTTAATATATACTTATATATATGGGCAGTACATGCATCTATAGTTCCAATTATAAGAGAATCAATATTAGAGGTACTATTTACAAACTTGTCTTAATTTTACCGCACTTGTCCAGAAGAATAATACTTAAAATATATGTTATAAGACAAATAGATATATGAGCAATTTTTTCGCATTTCGTTAACAAAAAATGTACTTATTCACATATTTATCAAATTACTAATTTGGACCATTAATTATTAGTAATTACATAAGCTTCAATAAAATCAGAAAATCGTGAACTATGTTAATGACATATTAGATAAGTTTCTAATTATAGTCATACCTACCCAAGGAAAGAAAGACCTATATCTTGAAATAAAATATTGTAATGATTCAAAGATATAAGTACAAATAAACGATGCAATATCCTGAAACTTAGATTGAACGTGTAAATTATGACGCATTTTAATATATTAAAACTATACAATACCGTTATTATATAAATGACAACTGAAGTTCACGTTTTATAAATTAAAATACCTGTTTCACACATTCAATCATTTTAATACCGATATTCTATGTAAAGGTATCCATTATGTTCGCGAACCTATTACGCTCTACACTCCAGCAATTGCCCTCCGTAAAACATACACAACGTTCGTGAACAAGGAGCGTGCAACGTTGCTCGTTCCGTATTCGCGAACATACCTACGAAACTATGAGAAGCAATTGAAGGATCGTGAAATTCAATAGCTCCACGAACCAAGTGGATACTCACCTTTAGATTTACAGTAGAGCCCGACTAGCGTACAATATCAGATAATCTCGACATAGCGAAATGTAGATCAAAATAAATCTGAATGCCGCTATAATTAACTACTTAAGTTTAAAAAAAATTCACAGTAGAGTTAATATGAACAAGAAAAACAATTGTTTATGAGCGAACTGGATTAGTAATAATTTTATTTTTTTTTGTACTGATATGTAAATTTTATGATAAATTTTAATGACTTTGGTGTTGAGTGCATACAAAATTGAGCAAAATTTTGGTTTAAATAAATTAGTACATTACTTTAAAAATATTTACAAATTTATTCAATAAAAATAAAAATGTCTTTATCTAAAATAATAAAATTTGAACTAAGGTCTAATATAAATTATACGTTATAAGAAAAAAATAATGTATTAAAAACTAAATTAACTAAATCTAATAGCTTCGAATACAAAATTGAGATCGGCTTTGTATTATGACGTGAGTTTGCTTATGAATGGATTTACCTGGTCAATGTATGATTACTGCCAATAGATGCACGGTCTCCTTTAAAAACAATATTACTTTAATGTTACTTTCTTTTGACAATGATTAGTTCAAGATATCGAGGGGTGAAAGGCTATTTGGTTTAAGCGACATTTTTTGGTGATATAGTAATATATATATATATATATATATATATATATATATATATATATATATTTGGAATCGGTAAAAAATTCTGATTCCGAAAATATGTATATTACTATATCACCAAAAAATGTCGCTTAAACCAAATAGTCTTTCACCCCTCCATATGGTGACAAGATTAAAATAAAAGGAATTTAAAGGCGATTGTACGCTTATAGTACTTCTTAATATTCTATAAATTGATGAGAAACGTAGGTAACCTATACATATGCTGAAAAAAATGTTTCTTCCTTTACTTATAACCAGACATTGAAATTTAATCAAATTATTGATAACGGGGCATAACATGGTTTGACCTATCTGAAAAAAACTTTGAATAATATTAGAGATCTGCCTATGATTAACAGAAAGATATTGCTTATGAGAATTTCATATCAGAAATAAGATAATATTGAAAATCTCACAGCTTGATTGATAGCAGTTATTAAATAATAGACGGCAAAAATGAGAATCTATAGTTACCTATCTGTAGCCATAGATAAAAGGTAAAAACTGACAACAAGTATACGTAATAATACAGTTTGATTGTACCTTACATTATTAAATACTATTATTATGACTTCAACTTAATATATAAGAGCAGTATATCTAAGTCGCAGTTATATCTAGACTCTTATAATATGGCAGTTGTCAAATCGCTAGCTGAATTGGTTGCTTAAAATCACGGATATCTACAAATGGATATGTATAACCCGTGAACACTTAAAATCTATCGTGAATTCATTTGGTTTACGGAGCGCGGAGTTTCGTTAGTTTTAGATTATAACAAAATTATGAAGTATTCTCTCACAACCATTATTGCAATGAAAATATAATAGATATTTGGTTATATTAACAAGTATGTCACATTAAGATCATATTAGGTATTTAAGTACCTATAGGCAAGAGGAAAACATCAATTAATACATAATGTAATAAAATTGATATATTTTGAATTTTAAACGTTTTTTTTCCGGTATCTTATTAAGCTATTTTGCGTGTAAGTCCAAGTAAACATAAAGAAGTAAAGTATAATTATCTAAATAATGGTATTTCAGTAAGATGTTAATTTTTCAGGCCGAATACGTTTTATAAACAGGCACCTAAGTGACACATGGGCTAATGTGCGTTAATATTTACTTATCAGCACCGATAGTAGCGATCTCAACAATTCCAGTAAAGGCATGTCAAACGTTTGAAATATAAAAATCTAATAATATGGACTTTTATATGTATAGAGATATTTAACGGTTGGCACATTTTGGTATTGATCTGGCATCTATGCCACGATAGTAAATAAAACTTCGACTGCTGATAATGTAACACTATTCTGTTACATAATCATCTATAACTATTAATTCATTTGAACAACGAGCCTGGTAACTAATATATCAGAAATACCGCGCCATGATGTGTTGGAATAACACAAGCACACTGCTTTTCTTTGCTTACATTAATTAAAAACTTTTTACCGAAGAAAAATTTTAAATTTAAAACTATCACATACGTGATAATAACATTCTCGCAATTATATCTTATGTACAAATCCGAACATTGCTTTAGATTTTAAACAGGTAGATAAAGTATATGTTTTATATAATTCGCTATATGTATAATAAACTATTTACAAATTTATTGGATTAAACTTAAATTATAATATTGCTGCTCGCAATCGCATTTACTCGCCACTGTTTCCCGTGGCTACTGTTACATTTATTTCTGTGCAGCTTGATCAAACAAAATATATTACTACTACACAAAGCTCTCAATTAGTATTTTCAAATAGAAGTTCTCCGTTTCTTACAAAAAGCCTTTAAGCCCGTGTATAGTTCTTTTATTCAATTAAAAATGGATTCATAAGTCGTGAACGTTAAAGTTGAGTAGCGAAGGCCATTAACGCGAAGAAGATTAAAAGAATTTACCTTTTAATCATCAGTTTATTTGTTTACACGAATAATTTTTAAAATGAAAATCGAGACTCGAATAGATATTGAAAAAAGTAGATGGGCTCGCCATACCTTCTTTAGCACGCGTCTCTAGCACTGCGCGTGATAGGTCTCACACACGTCCTTCATAACTACTTACAATCGACATTGATGACTGCCGAATAACGTTAATAATAAATAGGCAATTATAATGATTTAATAATTTTACCCTATCGCTGGTGTCAAGAATCCTATAGAACAAAATAGCTTCCTCTTTCCTGTACTCTTCCTGATCAAACGCATGTAGTGGCCGTTGCCTGGGCGGGTCGGTACAAAGGTGTCACCATCGAGACGCCTGGCACGGCATGCACTAATAATGAGTATTGTTTCCTTGTCCAACGTGGACCTCCTTGTTTACGACGCGACGTAGATATGTTCATATATTTTAAACTAAACATATTTTGTAGTCTTTTAGCCGTCTGAGATAACTTACGAAACTAAAATTTATTTTGAGCTTAATTGATGACACGGCACTATTACCTATTGCTGTTGCTATTAATATTGTTATTATTTATGAGTCACTGCCTACACAGCTGCCCTGAAGGTTCTATGCAGGATTTTTCCCTCGGGATACAAAAGAAAAAACTATTACCTATTTACATTACAACCCATATATTGAAAAGAAATAATCACGAGTATTAGTATTAGTGTATAGGTAATTATTCAAATGATTTTAATGCATCTTACGGCTATTCGTTTTAAAATACTGTTCAGGAGAGTCTTTGAGTTATTTTTTAAATTATAAATATCTCTTTTTTTTCTACTTGGTTTAAGCTCCTAAAACATTCGTTCCGCCCGGTGTAGTTGTGAAGACCTTTCCCGGTCATCAACACGCGCCAAACAAGAAAAAACATTCGTTTTTAAAAATAACGAAAATATTTATTTGTAATAATAAATATGCTCTATGTAAAATAAAAGTTAGGGTAGATAATAGATATGTGTCATCAAAGTTTACTCTTTTTTCCTTTTTTTTTGTTCCTAACTAGTTATTCAGTCAAAATACATTAATGAATTTAGTGATTAATATCACTGTGATTGATATTAATATCAAAAGTATCGATTGGCGTACATCATAACGTATGCGCAGTCAAATACATTTATTGTATTATTTTATTGTGCAACTTTCTCATATTGCGAGCAGTGTGGAAACATTGTTTAGCACAGGAGCAGAGGAAGCACATTCGAAAATGTGGACGGAAAAAATTGCTTTTATATTTAATGTAATATTATCTCTGTTTCAAATTTCAAAACATATTTGCTTGCAATACAAGTGAGCTTATATACAACCTTACTGGTAACTAACGTCAAACCTCTTAAATGTAACTTAGGTACATCAAGACTATCAACTTTTGTTCCATGACTTTTGCCAAAACTTAACACATCCTAAGATATTTTTTTTTTAGTTTTAGTGGGGATTTCTATCAATCGTTAGCTCTATATTTAAAGTTCAGTTAGCTGATGCTACAAAATCGTCTGCCTCAGTTACAGTTGCGTTTGCATCGCGCCGCCTTTCAGAGTGTTAAGAAGATCAAAACTGCAATTTTGATTTATTTCTTTTTTTATGGGGAAAATAAAGATGAAATTAGAAAAAAGTCTTAAAACAAAAGTTGTCAGTCTTGTTATACCAAAGTCACCCTTAAGAGGTTTTGCGTTAGTTACCTGTATCCCTGTATAATCAAAAGTAGCAAAGAAATGATTCATGATAAAGTGCAAAATATCTTAAAAATCTCTTATTACTTCTTATCGTTATCATTTAACACCATGCAAATATAGCATCGCTGGCATATCGTAGAAACATATTGCGCAATATGATAAAAATTTGTCACAGTTCCTAGAGACTGATAAACCTCAACTAGCGAAACAATTGTTTTCACACTGCGATTTGTCAGTCTAATCTTACAGCTAAATGATAATATAATATTCCAGTCTCCCATAAAGAGCAGCACACTAAGGTAACACGCATCTTGCATGCCACACATAATATTTTCCGCTGTGCTACAAAAATACGTGGGCAATATTTATATTGTAGTTAAAATACGAGCCACATTAAACGGGCAAAAATATGTCTCCTTCAAAATTTAATACCCAATATAAGTAGTATATATTAACTCTGATTACAATTAAATAAAAACATCTCATACACATTATGATTTCTTATAACTAATATATAATATTTTCATGTCCCGCACACGCACTAGGTCACACTTCTCATACATTTTGAATGTCTTATAGTAGTAAATGTCTGTTATATCAGTCCGTAAATATTTACGTAATATTTGTGTTCATTTGAGATGCTCGGCGCGCGATTGAACGAGCGACCGCCTTTTGCGCTAGTCGCCAAATCGCGTGCATGCCTTTTTCCACTTGCATTGCGTGCACCATTGGTCTCGCTGTTCCATTCCATAGACTTTGCGACATTTCTTGTTGTCGGAGCGAGGCCGCCGCCCCGGGCTACTAGGTGACCCGTTCGCATGCGTGAACCGCATATGCTTCTGTAAAAGAAGCACTTTAATAAAAATAGAATTTAGGGGATTTGAATGTTGAATAACCGCATTACCTGGTAAAGTAAAACAATATTTAATTTGTTTATTTTATGAAAAAATCCTAGGACTTTTTTGAACTAAATGATTTAGCGTCTTTTTAATCAAAATGTGTATTAGAAATAAATATGATCAATTAAAATGACTACCTACATATTATTCGTAATACTTATGGACACAAGCGCACATTACTTTAATCCCAAATACAATAAAACTACAAGCTTACCGGTGAGTGTGAATTGGACCAGGAATGCGAAGCGGGAATAGTTATCGGTCTCGCTGAACCATGCTGCAGCGTAGAGAGGAGCCCTTGCCTGAAAGTAAATAACGCATTATTATTTTACCTACATTATTTAAACAATATTAATTTTTTAAAAACAATATTATTCATTTAACAAAGTTGGACGTAAGGACAACGATCAGTTGCGTGACCAATGTTTTTTTACATTGGCTCGACGTAGTGACTACGGAATACCTGATGCTAAGTACAGTGTAGTCTAAAAACGAAAGCGACCATCAAAAAATGTAAATCCATTGATAGTCTCCGTCGTCATGTTGGCCCACATATACCATGACTGAAGGTCTCTAGGTATATGATTTACTGGATATACACAAGCAGATCCCGAAATGCGACAGGCCAAAGTGAGTCACTATGACGGTCTTTACACTTGTGTACTGTGGTCATGATTCAGTTCGGGTTATCACCCTACCACCAAAAATCTCGTTGATTATGATGTACAAGGGCATAACTGGAGAGTCATTAATATCTGCTCATTCCAAAAGGCAAATTAAATAGCATAGCTTAGGGAACGCACTATATTTCCTAAAAATGTATCATTGCACCACGGATGAGACCAATTACGTTATACGGTTGCTAATGAAGGGCCGGAGCTTCCAGTGATGTTCAGACTAGATCCCGAACAACTGGAATACCCTATCAGCGTCGTAATCTACCAGGTAGCCGCATAAAGCCGATGAAGACAGCTGGTTTCCAAGATGCAAAAGGTTGATATTATCAGAAGGGAGTGAAGGATTTCGAAGAGAAAGAAGTAAAAAGAGTTGAATAATGTTTTACCTATATGATCCAACCAGCTGCCGCTGATACTCCGGATCCTCGTGCGGGGGTCGACACATGTCTCGGTGGGACAATGTGGGCGGGGGAGCTGGATGTAACACCTCGCGTTCTGTGTAATAGAACTCCTCTTCGCGGTCGCTATCCCCTTCTTTCTTTGGCCTAAAAACAAGCGTTTTTGTTATGGTGATGCTTTAGTCTTGTTCATACTTTATTTTATTGATATACCAGAAGCTATGATGCATTAGATGAATTAAATATCAGAATTATTTCTTTAAACGTCTCTAATGCTGGATTTCTAAATATTGTGACCGTATCTTGCATAGTGGCATTTTTAATGTGATATTATAATTCGATGAAACATGAGATTTTATTTTTATGTATCACATTTATAGTTAGGTTTAAAATATTCAGTAATAATTTTGATAATTTGAGTAGATACATCTTAAATTCTCAATGGGTATTTACTGGGAAAATACTTATGGAAAGATGAATTACAATTCTATGTAGCTGAATATATTTTTTTTTGTTAAACCGGTAAAAAACCCTAAGGACCGTTAGGGGAGTGATGAGCGCCACTCGCTTAGTGTGATGGACTTGCATAGACTAAAACCACCGGGGTGACAGCACTGCCTACACTTCGCTTTCGCCGGGCCTGGGGATCCAGATACTACCGAGGGCCCGGCGAGCATATATATTTTATATTAAATTGTGAAAATTTGTCATATCACTTTCCCATAAACTGTTTTATAGATTTCTTTATTATATTATTTGCAGAGTATGAGAGATTAAAAACAATAACATATTTGTACAGATGTATATTATCATACAAATTAAGGAGTATTTACGTAAGCAGCGGACAGCGGGCGGAGCGAGCAACCTTGTCGTGAAGCCACGTCGCTTCCGGGTTGCCGAGGGCCGCCAATTTAAATGGTACCTACCTATCTAACCAGGTTCAAAAGGGCAAATTTATAACAAGTTTGATGAGTCTCAATTGAATTTATTACTTTATCTATAGTTCAATATTAGAAATAAGTTTTTCTATTGGCTCAATTCTTTTGAATCAATAGTTCTACGAACTACGACATTAAAAATTATTAAATAATATTACGAGTAAAATTCGGAATAGAAATAACGAAATTATTCTTATTGATCAGAGTGGCAATATAGTCAAGCCTTGACCAGCATATTATATCGCAACAAATGCAAAGAATATTTTTTTCATTTTGACAATATACGGAACTTTTATTGATGTCTAGTAGGTAAATATGTACATAATATTTTCTATGCGCAGATGCTTTACTCGGAAATGTATGTTCAGGATATGACATATGTGTAATGCACTGTGAGTTATAATAAATAGCCTTGCGAGTTGGCATTGCCATCAACTTCGTTGCACGTGGAGTGATCACGTGACAGCGACGAACTCTCGTGACTATTGCAATATTTATTCGCTACACTGCATACACTCATATATTTTATCAGCAGAAGTGATCTGGCGTTGCCCGTGAAAAATTTCATAGTTAACCCCCTTCGGGGACTGATATCTCAAAAATACGTATTTTTAATTTCTAACTAAAATCTAGATACCTGATTTCATAGTGTTTACGTTAAAATTGACGGTTTTGTAACACCTATTCATGGATGGGCAAAATGTAATCAGATTAATGAAAAACGATAACGATTACATTCTGCGTTTTTCATCAATAATATGACAGCATTTTCCTCATCTATGTTTTAAACATTAGAGAATCCTCAGTTGCATACACATTTATGACTCCTTAATATTTAATCATGATTACAGAGCAACAAAATTAGAATTATGACTAAATTTTGTAATCGTAAATCATTAATCAGATTACATTTTGCCTATCTCTGCACCTATTTTATCCCTTTAGCGATGGTATATAAAAAAAAACGCGCTTTGTTGGTGCCTATGTCTTAAAAAGTACTTAAGTACCAAATTTCATGTTCCATGTCAAATATATCAGTATGGACAAGTATTTTTATATATACATGTTATAATTAATTATATTACACAATAATGTTGTAATAAAATGATACGTCTCGTCACGATACTTGTACATTAATGGGGAAAAATCAATTACAAATGCAAATATAGGAAGTACCCAGATGGCATGTTATAAACATGTATTAAGTATTACAGATCCCTAAATACTTGACAATTATTCAATATTAGAAACCTGATTCTAAACCGTATAATAATAGATTATGTTCAGTGACTGGAAAGACATTTTTAGGGAACTTACCGTAAAAATGGCCATTTTAAAAATAATTGTAACTAATTCATTATTAAGAAGTCTTATTAAAAGAACTTCTGTGAATATAAAATAATAAATTGATAATATATAATACAATAATTCACGATAAATTAATAGCCTTGATATATAAAACTGGTTTAGCAAAAAACAACGTAATGTGGGCCTGATGTGATATGAGGGCATATATTCATGTTTTATCTACATATTTTATTAATATGTCGTTAGTATTATATAATCTCAATGTCGAATCATAGTAGAAAATGAGTCTGTGTCGAGGGCCTAGATAACGCTAGTAGAAAGTGCAAAATATCTGGAAATGACTTAAGCTTTCGAAATATCGCGTCGTCACGTTACGAGTATGTCAATTGCATACATTCTGCACTTTCTATTAACGTTATTGTTACTTGATTGTTACTTTGTCTAGGCTCTCTGTTACGACAAATATTTCAGGTTCGCAATAGTAATAGTACTCTGAGTAGCTTTTTGTAAGCCACATATGTATTTAATGACGTCGATTGGGACTATATTCACATAGAAAAAGAAAATAGCTTTTAAAATAAAAAATAAAAACGAACAATCATGCATACCCTAGATGTGAGTATCTAATATGAGCCTCGATAGCTGAGCACGTATTCGTGGTGTGTCCACATCCTCTCCAGGTGCATTCAAATACAACACTATTGATCTGAAATTGAAAAAAAAATAGATATACATAAAATAATAAGTTAATAAATAAATTAAACAAGTCAGCGGCCTCATTTCAAAAGCCAGTAAAATATGAACAAATTATTTTTATACTTTACTATAATAATATCTTACTTAATAAGATTCGTCTAATAATTATAAAATCAACTGCATTCGAATCTTGAAAATAAGAGTTAATTTAATACCTCTACAACTAGTCAATGTAGCAAAGACTGTTTTATACAGCACTATTTAAAAATTTGCTCTCCTTAAATTAATTGTAGTTTGATGCACTTACTAGGTTTTGAAATGGGACGGCCGAAGTAACCAACAGCAAAAGTTTTAAAGGAAACGCTTACGCTGATATCTATGGAGGATACTTCTTTAAAAGACCTAAGGTTGCATTAACCAAGATGTTTCCAGAGTAAATATTTAAAAAATCATTCGATACTGTATGACATTTAGGGAACAAAAAAATTAAATTCCGAACGTATCACGTTCCAAACGTTAAGAGAACATATAATTTAAAAATTAGTTCCACAATGAAAACGCTAAAGTAAGCAGTTTACATGTAGTCTAAGTCTGACATATAAAATAAAATTTTTGACTTGTAAAACTTATTACTGTCTATTATTGTGTTGTGTATTGTCGTGTTTGTTGTGTGTTATTATTATTGTGTTTCTGTTATTGTGTGTGTTATTGAATAGGATATTATTTCAAAAGAGTAGGCTTGAGCTGTACTATGTAAAAGAATGAAAGTATTCTTTTATAGTGAATTTTCCAATAGAGAATAATATTGAGCGATATGTAGCAGAGGCGGGTGCGGTTCTAGGTCGAGTCGTGGCCTTGCAGTACTGCGACGCGACGCTGGGAGCACTTTGCACCGACCTCGCTATCCGCACTTAACATATAGACTGCCAAGTGCCACCCTTCTGGGTTACGATGGCACACGCGGATAAAATTGAGTGGTCAGAGCAGACGAAGTGATTATTTCATCAAGGTTGGTGTTTTCGCTGTTCGAGTATTTTTAAGGGTAATACATGGACAGAGGGAAACTGCTTATTAGAAATACATTCAGAGATAGAAGTATAAATCTACAGATCTAAGTTAGTTAACAGTCAAACGTTAGTGCTACCAAATACGATAAAATTGAACACTTAGCAGTAAGAGCCCTAATTAAGGTGCATTTTAATATATTTTCTATTTCCGTTTTGTACCTAAAAATAATTATAAACAATTTATTGAAATATATAAATTAAACACATATTTTTATGCAAATATAATTTTTCTCCAGGTTTACTTTTTTCAAGCGCCGGGCATAGATATTTTTCTAATAAATAAATACCCGCATAGAATTACTTACGTTCAATTGCCAACGTAATTTGATTGAACAAGCGTGAAACTTAATCAAATTTTATTATTATTCTAATTGACATGTAATTTTAACGATAGATGAAAATTCATTTAAATACACTTATTTACAAATGTCATTATATTAACCTTTAATATATTATAATAACTTATAAGAGCGATATTACATATAGTAAAAATTGTGATTGATACATAATGAGATGATTTTACGAAACGCTATTGGCGTGACTTGCCAAAGTTTCTGCATCGGCCTTCTAACCAATGCCACATTATTTCGGCACCTCGAGCCAAGCTGCGCCCTGTTGTTGCTCACTGTTTCAATATACTGTTGCCATGGAGAACGAGTTTAAAATAGTTCGAGATTGAATATACCTCTTGTATTATAAACCTCTGTATCATCACACCGAATCTCTATTGGGATAGGGAGAGAGAATGGAACACCACTTCTCTTTACTCTTGCAAGCACTCTGGCAGATTCCGCGTGCTTTTGATATTACCGTCCAGCAAAACTCTTTCTATTTTGTCTGTGTA